>OZ025292.1:447655893-448855893 GCA_964019185.1 Maratus speculifer | reverse complement strand
CCCTGTAATGGAATTCTTTCGAGTGTCCCTGTAAATGAATTATTAATCCCACATGTTTCGCAAGCAATACAAAACATGCCTTAGTGGTGAACCTAAAACAACGTTTATCAATTGCATAAAAATCAAAGTACATTTATAGGAATTAGAGCACGGACAGACGGACCGACCGACGTCATAAACACCGTTCAACATTACTGGAAAATATTAAAATGATCCAGATAGTCCAAAAACCGATTTCACGAGTGTAGGCAGTCACGACCTTGAAACAATTTTCTGAGAAATAATCATATGGACGTTACGCAACTGCAGTAGCAAGAACGGCAGAACTGCTTCTTTCTGCGCTTCGAGGTTTAATTGTTTTCTTTTTAATTGATCATATTTATTTTTTTTAAATAACTTAAGGAACGAACAATTTTTTTTTTATCATTAGGGCTTGTCATCTGAAATTCCCATGGAAGAAAATGTTTATTTCTGTTTTTCCTTCCATATACTTTTATTTAAAAATTATCTTAAACGGGCACTTCGATTTCTATAAATAAATAAACAAATTCAATTTTTCATTTGAAAAAAAATTAACAGAAGCTCTTGGGATTCTTAATATTTAAAGTCATTAAATTTGTATAATTTTTTATGTTGACCAGTTAAAAAAAATTATCTTGCATGAGCGACAAATTCTTAGGTTAGTTTATTTCACATTTACATTCTTAATTAATGAAAACGGGGTTTTAGCTGTGCTCTGTACATTTAGATTTTTTCCAAAATATTGCCTCTCCCCGAATCTTGTTCTCTCGGGGTCCATGGAAATAATCCATTTGCATTGAAAGTTCTTGCAATTATTGTGTTAAAAGAGAAATTTCGAAACTAAAGTGAGACAGATTTAAACTTCAATACGTCTATTCTCCCCTGCTAATAGTTGAGCAATACAGAGGGGGGGGGGGGGGGGGTAAAGAATAGATTACAGTAGATTTTCCATTAACCACCATAATCGGGAAACGCCTCACCCGGATAAGCGACTTATCACAGATAATCGAATTCTTTCAAATTTTGGGAAAAGGATAGAAAATATATTTATTATACAATAGAATATTAATAAATTAATAAAGAGAATGAGCATAAATATCAATGTTATTTAGATTTACATTTAATACAATTTAATAAAATAAAAATGAAATAATAATAATAATTAAGAAAATAAAAATGTAATTTACCTGACGGCTTTGTGAAGAATGAAATGATAGTAAGTCTGCTTTTCATTTACTTTTTGACGAATTTTACTACGCAAATTCCACAGCATTTTTTCCCCTTCTTGCTCCAATTAATAAAATAACGCCTCACTGTGCAATTATACTGTATACATAATAAGCAAACTGTATACATAATAAGCGTACAAAGTTATTGCTGAAATCTAGCGTAAATTGACACAGTTGCGCAATCTGGTGGACGGGGTGATAATGCAACTACGGGGGTTTTTAGTATATCATATATACGCCGATATCTAAAAATAAAGGATCTAAAATTGAATACTGTATTCAAATGCATTTCTGTATGAAACATGACAATCAGATTATATTTGCGAGATTTAGATCACGAACACTGAGACAAAGCGAATTCAAGAACACTTTTAAATTAAGTTGGAAAGTGTTAAAAATGGCAGAAAAATTTATGGATATCGGACACATTCATACGCGGAACACTTGCCAGAATGTCATTCCCAACCTCAATACAAACAAGTCTGAAATCGCACGTCAAGCGTAGAAAATGAGGTGCATCCGTACTATAACCAAATTTTAAAAATATTCAAGTTTTGGTGTAATAATATACATTTCTCTTGGTACTGTAGTGGCCGAAATCTTTTGTACGGCCTGTAAATATTATTTGCTTTCTATTATACAGGAATTAACTTATAGTACACCTCAGCAACAGATTTATAAAATAAGAATAAGTTTAATATAATTAAAATGCACCCCAAACAAGGTTTTCCCTTACACCATTATGTAATGGAATACTTAAATGTGGCCCTGTAAATTAAGAACAAATATTTTTTGCATCACAGATTGTACAGAATGTATATTTTAATATATAGTACTTCTAGATGTATATCAATTGTATTATGTTCGAAAGAATGTGACATCATAAAAATGCACATAAAATTATTTTTTCCCATTGGACATAATGTAGCTGAATACTTTTGATTGTTCCTGTAATTAAAATATACATCCGATTTTTATAAAATTTGAAGTGACTGGATAAAATTATGCAGCAACTATATATTTTAAATTTCAAACGATTGGATTGGGTAGTTTTTGTTCTGTTATAGGCGGCCGGATGGACAGACACGGACGGACGGATGGAATGAGCGACGATTATGCTACCTATTTTACATAATTACGAATGCACCTAAAAATGATACCGTAGCATTTATTCTTTGGAAAATTGTGCTTGCATACATTTAAAAATATACCTATTTATTTTGGTTAACTTCCCTTGTAGAAAGTCGATTAATAAGAACATGGATAACACTGACAAACAAATTTTAACGACTTTTTTGTTTCTCTATATACGTTGGGTGTTTCTTATAGATTTCAAGCTGCTGAAAAAGAATATGTTTGTAACAATTTTCTATCACCCTCCAATTTTGAGAAATTTCATTTACACATTTTGGAGTATGTAGGCATCGTATAGGCAATTATAATTATATTACATTATTCTCTTTCATGTATTTGATTCACACAAACATTTCTTTTTATTATTACAACGACAGAAGATACAGCAAGAGAGTAGAGACAGATGTCCCCCTAATAAATTTTATGTTAGCGACCTTGAACAGACAGCTCTAGCCACCCTCACAGTATTTGACTTTAACGCAAATCCATGACAGTTGAAACTTTTGGGGCGAGTGTACTAATATTTCTTTGTTCTGTAAGACTTTTTAATTAAATTTTGATTATAATTATCCTATTTTCCCTACAATGTCTAGAGGATGCGTTAATGAACCCGATTCTTTTTGCTATGTGTGCGGGGAGCTAACTTTGAAAAAAGCATCGATGCGCTTTCACGCCGTTAATAAAGACAGCCTATCTTATGGACTTTAGATATAAAGTAGGTGAACAAGTAAGAAATGGGCACCATATTCTTGTTGTACGCGATGTGTTACAAACCTCCAGGCGTGGATGAGAAGTGCAAAAATGTGTATGTCCTTTGCTATACCCATGATATGGCGTATGCCGAAGGATCATATAACTGACTGCGACTAATGTATTACAAAAATTAAAGGATTCTTTGTAAAAAGTAAACATAAAATTAACTACCGAACTTAGATTCAGCAATGTGTCCAGCATTACATAATGATGATTTACAAAACCGAAATCTCCAGAGAATTTTATATATGAAGATGCTGCAGTAGAAATGGAAATTGATGAAACAAACTTCCTCTACATCTAATATGAACTATTCTCCTGGCATAAATGAAGAACCACACCTAATTATTCAAAAATAATTAAATTATTTTGTGAGAGACTTAAATTTATCAAAGAAAAACTCAGAATTACTTGGATCAAGATTGCAAGGTTGGAATTTTCTGAAAAACAATACAAAGATACCTATTTATCGAGATTGACATAAGAAATATTCGACATTTTTTTTTTCAAGAAAAGATGATTTATGCTATTGTAATGATATAAGTGGCTTCAGGGCCCTCGCGAAGACTTTTTATTGGTGGGGGAGAGAGCCTTAAATTGCCAAGTCAAAATTCAGTATTTGCCAACTCAGTGAAAAGCAAACATAAATAGTTCTCAGCGTTTGCCAACTAGTTTTATAATTTTACCAAGTTATCACAATTAGAAAGTGTAATATAGTTTTTATTTCTAAAAAACATAGTAATATTTCTAATTATATTGCTAACTTTCGTCAAATCTATCAGAAATAGAATGTGTCCTATAGTTTTTTATTAAAGTTTTGAATTAATTTGCCAGTTCAGTTTGTAAATTTGCCAACTGTAAAAGTATGAGCAAACGTTTGGGGGGGAGGCTCCCCCCCTGTGCCCCCCCTTGGCGAGGCCTCTGAGTGGCTTAATGTCTGCTTTAAATTGTCAATACAACTCGGAACAATTGCCTATAAGAGAGCATCCACAGATAAAATATTTACCGCTACATAAAATATGAAATTTCTTATTAATATCATTTCTTTTTACAAAAATTCTTCTATATTTTTCCTAAACTTTATAAACAATGCATACTTTCAGTGTTTTAAATATTAATTTTAATCTTTATAAGTGTTTATTTAAAAGTTTGTCATTACTAAAATACCAAATGATAAATTTCATACGGTATATGTGTTGAATAAATACTACAAAATTCAGATTTTCAAGATTTTGAATTTTTTAAAAATCTGTGGGTGATGGAAACTTTTTAATGGCATATTCTTTCAAAGCACCACCTAAAATATAAAAGTCACCACATACTTAGTTAGAAACAGAAACTTTGTTTACCAGTTACTGATTATGATTACATTTATGATGTTACAGTTAATGATTTACATTTATTTTTCAGTAAAAAAAAAAATATAAAATTCAGAAAATTAAAGGGAAAAGGGGGGGTAATGGGGCGCAAAATTAATAAAATCACAAATAATTGATGCATATTTTTATTAAAATTTTAGCCTTTTTTTTTCTTCCCATTCTTTAAGCCATTGTATAACACAAGCGAACAAGAAATATTGTAATATTTATCTTATTATATAAAAAAAGAATGGTTTCTAATTAAAAGTACAAATTAAAACATGTAACTCATTATCAACGATGCGGAAATTCGACACTACACGCTTTATTTACCTTAAACAATAAAAAAATCTTTTGTATAACATTTTTTGATATAATTACTTCCTTTGTGGTCTCTCATTTGAGATTTATAACTTTTAGTGGTTAAAATTTTACCGCTGCAAAATTATTAAGGGAAGTACTTTTGTTCTAAAATAACTTTTACAACAAAAGAGACAATATAAGTCTCCTTTAAAAATAATTTGAAATACGGATTTTTAAAACCATGAATGATATTTAAGAATATTTTTTAGATTATGCATTCAGGATTAAAAATATAGTAATTTATTCCTAGATATACAGTCGAGTCTCTATATAACGAAATCCACCGTTCCAGAAAAAAATTCGTTATATAGAGAAATTCGATGTATAGAAAATGATGTTAAAAATCGTATTTAATGTGTAAATTTTGAACAAATATTAATTTTGATGTTTTTAATTAAGAATTTGAAATGTTTAAAAGTAAATATTAACCTAACATTTTATTTCTTAATTATTTAAGCAGTTTCAAAAAAGAGAATAGACATTTATTTGAAAGCTTAATGAAAATCAAATAAGGAAGACTTGCATTAATTCCAGACGAAGAAATCTGTAATTTTTGTTCTTTTGATTTCAAAATTGTTACGCTCTCAAAAAATGCTCAAATTTTAGCAAGGAATGAAAAATTGTAGTTAACATTTTCCTCCATTTGAAGGCCTCTCTTATGTGTCTCTCATTGATTCCTGTCTAATACATGTGTAAAAATCTCTTTTGTGAAGGATGTTGAAAGGTGTGTGGGAGGTGGGATGAATTCGTTGGATTTAAAGAACAAGGAGAGAAGTAATATTAAAAAAAAAAAAAATCAGCACTAAACAATAAATCAAAAATAAGTGATGGAAAATTGATTCCATATGATTTCGAAGCTTTTTTAAAATTGAGTAAATTAAGACCAATTTATGAAAAAATTCGTTATATGGAGATAGATATTTCGCTATATAGAGACTGTTTTTAATATAAACATGCGAAAATGGGACCGTTCCTGCAAAAAAATCGTTATATAGAAAAATTCGATGTATGGAGTTTCGTTATAGAGAGACTCGACTGCACTATATGCCAAAGGTGGCCGGCCACTTGCAATTTTAGGCATTTTGTTAAGTATCTAGAAAAACACTTGAGGGATTTTTCTAAAACTCCAAGTGTGTAAGCATAATAGTACAGGTCATATATTACCGTGAAATTGTTTTCCCTAAACTTCATAGGCGACCGTCAACAAATTGAAAAGAACGATTCTTTTGGATAACTTTGTCAAAACTAATGTAGCAAAAACGTTCAAAATGTAGATTATATTTAAGTGGTTTATTATAATAAACTGCGTTCATTTTTGTGTGGATAGCATGTATTCTCGTAGAGAAATTAAGGTTTTTATTTAAAAAAAAGTCCCACATTTTGCCAAGCTTTTTGCTTATAATTTACAGAGTTCTTAATACGAAAAATCCTCCCCCCCCCCCCCCCAAAAAAAAAAAAAAAAAAAAAAAAAAAAAAAAAAAAAAAATTGTCATTTAAGAAATTACACCAACCATTTAAAAAATGTTTCACTCGAAACATTCATCCATCATTTTAAGCTAAACACCAGTTGTTTTATTGTGTATTATCCGTGCCACTGTTATAAATGACTTTATAAATGCTGCAATTTGAAGGTACAGTTCGCTTAAGTTAAAGTACAGTTCGCCAAGCATAAAAGTTGGCGACGAAAGAAACATTTCAAACTATGTAACATTGTTGGTGCGAAAGTAATCATTATTAAAATACAGCTTTGGCATATACTGTTATACTTGTAAGACTTTGGCATATACTGTTTGATTTTACAGAGCAGAATTTTGGTGATGGAGATTTTAAACCAAAGTCGATCGCAGCACATGCATCTGTGAATGGGTCCATCAGACATTGAATCAAAAAAGTTTTTTTTTCCAGTTTTTCCCAAGCCGATTGCTTTTTAGTTTTCTTTTTAGGTGGTGGAAAATCAAGATTAATAGCTATAACATTTTCCGTTTTGTTAGAATCACTATTGGCACTCAAATTTTCCTGGTTAGAACCGACCGATTGCAAAACGCCATGGCTAGTGGATTGGTCGCCCTCGAGACATGATGTTTTACAATTAATCGGTTCGGCATTAAATTGCTTCTTTTTTCGTGATCGCCTTTCAACACGTAATTGGTTTTCAGCGGTTCGATAATCTTTTGATTTTCTCGTTTTCTGCATTGAAAGACGTTTTTGCGCCAAACCAAATACAGTACTACTTAGTTATCCCGTCGACCAATTTCTCCAAATGATACGAATCGCCAAACTAATAAGCAACTTATACATGTTGACTAAATTTTTATTTTAAATAACAAAAAGAACAAATAAACTAGTAAAACATTAATAAAGTCGAAAAAAAAATCGCTTTATGATTGTTTAAGTACGCGTATTGTGTTTAATGTCATTGAATGCGACATTCACGGTCATTCATTTCTTTGGCTTCGGCTTTTTCCGTATCTGTTAATTTCCGTCTACCCATTTTTAAATTTGTTAGTTTTCTCCTTTATTACAATGATTTTAAACATTTTAATTTCCTATTCAAATAAAAATTCTTCTAAAACTAAAGAATTAAAAATTTAATTTAAATTCAAAAGTGACCACGTCATTTTGTCAATCATCCACCGAAAACAACCATTTTTCAATGATAAAAAAAAATGACAATTGTACATAATACCCTGTAATCATAATTAAAATAATAAATGTATGAAAAATGAGCAGATTTACTAAATTTTTCTCTGCGCATGCGTAAACGCTATCAAAATTTCATTAGCTTATTGTGTTAGCTAAACGTATAGAGCAACTTTTGTAAAAGTTTGTTTGAGAAACTTTTGTGAAAATTTTGAAGATGATCATCGATAGAAAAAGGTCAATATCCGTTGTTCCCAAAATGAAGCTGAAAAATAAAGGGTTATATTTAAATATAGTAGTACGTGCCATTTGTATATTCTAAATTGACACTAATCTATGGATAATATGGATACAGCCCCTCATCTTTTTGCTTCATTTTGGAAATAACGGATTTTGAGTTTATTTTATCGACGATCACTTTCAGAATTTTTAAGCTATGTTCTTGAGATTTTAAAAAATGTTGTTCTATACATTTAGCTAACACAATGTACAAATTAAATTATGATAGTATTGACGAATGCGCAGCGAAAATTTATTTAGTGAACTTGCTTATTTTTAACCGACTTCAAAGAGGAGGTTATGATTTCAACCTGTATGTATTTGTTGTTCACGCTTTACTTTTGCAAATATGAACCGATTTTGATAATTCTTTTTTTGTTTTAAAGCGTAGGAGACCCATGTGGTCCCATTTTTTCATAAAAATCTGATGATTAGAACTTTTTTAAAAATAAAAACTTTAAATTTCAAATTCATTTTGAAGCAATCGACCAATTAGAAGCGTTCATTTTTCATGCTTTTATGTTACACTTACATAGACACACGATCTTTTCACTGTTAAAAGTTTGAATTTTTTGCTGCACTCCACCGCTTTTATGGAATATCTCTATTTTGACCAATGAGAATTCATCATAATACAATGAAGTAATCATTTTCTATAAAAGCGATGAAGTGACGATGAAGCAAAAGTTTCAAATTTTTAGCAGTGTTCAAAGTCCAAAATCCTAACTGGACGAGGGCCAGGATTCACACAAATTTTGCGCTGTTTGCGAAATCAGATTGATTAATAAGAAAATTTACTTAAAACCGTGAAAAAATTGTAAAAATTCAGGCATCTGATTGGTTAGTCTGGTTTCGCTAACAGCGTAAATTCTACCTGGATTCCGGACAAGTTCTCTTATGCAAGAAACCGGAAGTATAGCATCTAGGGTATATAGAGTGGAAATCGGCTATCTCAGTAACACTTAAAAAAGCGCTAAAACGTCCTATTCCTTAAATGTGCAACAATGCTGATGAAATTTAAAGATATAAGCAGCGTTCGAAATCCTTGGTGGTCCGCTGGTCCGAGACCACCGATAATTCAATCGGACCACTAATTTGAAAAATTTAGTGGTCCGCAGGACCAGTGCCTTTTTTCAGGCCCTGAGAAAACCGCAACCAATCGCACTTAAGATTTTTTTTTATTTCAGCGATGTCACGGACGCGCTATAGCGCGTAAATTAAGCAAAAAATCGGCAATGGGATGCAAAAAAATAGCTTATGCGTCCCACGGGAAGCGTAATTTCGTTAAGGGATCGCGAAAAAACGGCAAATTTCGTTAAAAAATCGCGAAATAACGATTAATTTTCGGCAAATTTTGTCAAACAATTCTCGAAAAAATGGTTAATTTCATTCCAAAACCTAAAAAAAGGCAGATTTCTTCAAAAGCTCGCGAAAAAACGGCAAATTTCGAACAAAATAGCGATAAACGGCAAATTTAGAAAAAAAAATCGCGAAAAAACGGCAAATTTTGTAATTTTGTTAAAAAATCGCTAAATAACGACTAATTTCCGGCAAATATCGGCAAAAAAGGCTAATTTCAGCCTCAAACCCGAAAAAAAAGGCAGATTTCTTCAAAAGATCGCGAAAAAACGGCAAATTTCGTCCAAAAATCGCGATAAAACGGCAAATTTTGTCAAAAAATATCGCGAAAAACGGTACATTTCGTCAATAAACCCCGAAAAAACAAAAGATTTCGTGAAAATAACACGAAAAAACGGAAATTTTAACAAAAAAGCACAAAAAAAAAAAAAAAAAAGTGAATGCTGGGAGAAAATTTTTCTGTTTTAAAAACTAATTTTCATGCTTCAAAATTGTTGTTGCTGCTCCAAAAACTGATTTTCCTGTTTCCCAATCGGTTTTTTATTGCTCCAAATCTTTCTGAGTGAATGCAACTCCTGAAAGCACCATTTCATTAAGCAAAGTATCTATTTACTCAACAAAAATATCCCTTTTTTCAGCAAAAATGTTTTTTTCAATAAACCTGTCTTGCCCCATTTTAAAAGGGGTTTGTTATCTTCTACACTTAAATAAGCATTATTTTATAATTAAATTTGTATCTTGCACTTTTATTCTTTAAAAAGTACACAAATTTTCTCTTAAATTGATATTGTTTTAATTATTTATTATTACTAAAACAATTATTGCATTTTATTTTTCTTGTGGAAATGAACAAGTTCAATTTTTGAGTCGAAAAATATGACTTAATATTATTAGTGGGGACCCGCTTTTATCGAAAAGGGACACAGAATTTTAGAAGTCCCGGGGACCTAGAATTTTTCAAGTCCAGCTGCATCACTGACACTAGCTACAATTACACCCCTCTGGCTACAATCTGGAAAAAAATCGAAAAAAAATTGCATCAAAACTTAGTCAGTTGAAATAAGTAATGGCAAATAAAATATCTAATTAATAATTTGATAGTTTTTCTTTACGTACTGTTTATTTAATTTTAAGCAAATTATAATTTTACATTTTATGCTAAAAATTTTGGATAAATGCAAAGTAGGATTGGGTTATATTCCAGGGAGGGGGGAAGGGGGAGAGGCCATTATAAGTGTTAAAATTATTTAATAGAATTTTATGTAGCGGACCAGTGATGATGTCTGCGGACCAGTAAATTCTCATGCTTACTGGTCCTTGGGACCAGTGACTTTTTTTTAGGAATTCTAACGCTGTATAAGTGAAATCTGCAGGACATTTTCTAAAAATGCAAGAATTATTGCTTGTCTAGGTAATGCATTATGAAAATGCCGCAAGTGTCGCTGTGATCGACACTTTGGAAATCAGTAGCATCGTTGCACATTTAAAGGACACAAATTTTTAGCACTGCCTGAACAGTAAAAAATTTGACCGTTTTGCTGCATCGTCACTCCATCGCTTTTATAGGAAACGATTACTTCGCTCTATTATGGAGCATTCTCATTGGTCAAAACAAGGAAATTCCATGAAAGCGATAGAGTAACGATGCAGCCAAGGGGTCAAATTTTTTACAGTGTGGATAGTATATTTTCACTCCATGTATTCCAGGCACTATCCTTCGAACAATGAAAAATTCTCAAAAATGAAGGTTTATGATTGGTCAATTTTGTTTTGCTTAACAGCGAATAATTCTTCTGGATCCTAACCACTGTTGCAGAGATGCTAGTTTTTTCCAAAGTACGAAATCTTAACTGAAACAATTCTCATATCCACCAAAGTGAAAGATCCACATCGATACCTACAAACATGAGAATTCGATCGAAAAGCTGAAAATTCATCTCTAAAGAGCCTTATACGTTAAAGCAAGATTGTCTGTGTATCAGGGTGCTTGTTATGCATGATTCACAAAGTGATTAAAGTACATTGCTATGTGCTAGATTTATATTTGGACAAATATAAATGACGAAAAATTTTGATAAGCTTACCATTAAAGTTAAGCTAGTTAACTTCTTTCACCCATAAAACAAACTCGTTCAGGCGACTACCGCCAAGTTCTGGAATAAAATTTCTTAAATTTTCTGTACTTTGGAAAACCGCGTTTATCAAAGAACAGTCTTAACTTTAAATATTGCTACTTTCATATAGAGGCATGTTGAATCATGGTGTGATTTTGATAATATCTTCCTTTTTAGTTTTTATGACTGAAAAGGGTATTTTAATACGTACGAACATATAGAATTACTTTGCTATGCATTGAATCATGGAAACAACTTTACGCGCTCTGATTGTGTTCGCGTACTTTACACTGTAAAAAATTTGACCCTTTTTCTGCATCGTCACTACCCCGCTTTTATAGAATATCTCACTTTTGATCCATGAGAATGCTCCATAATAGGCTGAAGTAATCGTTTTCTATATTAGCGGTATAGAGACGATGCAACAAAAGGGTAAAATTTTTAACAGTGTACCCTGTTTAAAATATCTTGAAAAATTACCTCTGTTTTTAAAGGCTATCTATTTTCTGACCAACGAAAACGCTCCATAGACGTTTTTAGATCGTTCTCATTAGTCAGAAAATAGATAGCTTTTAAAACAAAGGTGATTTTTTACAATAATTTTAACGTGTACTGATGGATTGTCAGCTTTTCAATACCCATTTATGAAGTCTGTAGATTTCAATGTGGACCTTAAGGCACAACATTAGTCTCAGAAAAAGACCCGGATGATAATGTAAAGTCTACGGGTGTGTGCTTTTCAAATATCTCGCTCAAATTTTAATATATTTATGATTTTTCTGCATAGGATAGGTGAGGACGAACTGCAACTGGCCTAGTTTTTACTTCTTCGATTTTGCTTATGTACGTTTTATATGATGATAGTTTCAATTTCAGAACCGTTTAAACCGGTTTTGACATTAAAATAATTAAAAAAAAACTGAAACCAAAATTGAAAAAGTAAAAACTAGGCCGGTTGTGGAATGTCCTCAGCTATCCTATGCAAAAAAAAAATCATGAAAAATTTTTTAAATTTGAGCGAGATAATTGAAAAGAACTCTCCCCTAGACTTCACATTATCATCCGGGTCTTTTTCTGTGCCTACTGTGCAGCCTTAAAGTTTGTTGGATGCGGTAAGTTTCCGAAATGTTAAATCTTAAATGGACAAGTTCTCGCATCCGCTAAAGCGGAAATAGACATCGATACCAATCGACATCCTTAAGTTGTTGAAAAAATGAAAATCCTCTAGTATATATTTTGCTCCGGAGAAAAAAATTATCTCTACATATCAATGCACAATAAAGTGCATAGATATGTGTAACAAAAGTATCTTTAGATTCAGATTTGATTACCGGAATAGACACCCGAATGATTTCAGATTTTGTTCATGTAGGATTCCTCGATGTGAATATGACGACACAGTATACGATTGATTGAAAAGTTTCGGGACAAAAACGAGTCATCAAGGTGATCCTTGTGGCCGAGTGGTTAAGACACCACGCTGTTAATCGCTTGAGAGCGTAGGAGATTGTGCGTTCGAATCCAACTGGCTCCATTGCACACACTCTTTATGTGTAGCTCCCGCTTGTGCTTTTCTTGTGTTGTAATATTTCCTTGTGTTATCTCGTCCTTGTATGTCCACGAATTTGTAAAATAATATGGATTATGTATTTGTGATGTGTATAAATGATCATTCGGCGTACAATCGAATTCTACCAGGAAATCATTATCAAATTTTATAATAGAAAATGCCTAGAATTGCGATACATTGTTAAAAATTTAACTTTTGTTGCGTCGTCATTCCATCATTCCATTTTTTGTTCGTCGTCATTCCATTTATGGAATATCGCATACATACAACTGTAAAAAATGTTAGCCTTTTGCTGCATCGTCACTCCCCCGCTTTTATAGAATATTTGTTTTTTGACTGATGAGAATGTTCCATGATAAGCTGAAATAATTGTTTTCCATAAAAGCGGTGGAGTGAATTTCAAATTTTTAACAGTGTAGTTGGGACAAAAGCGTCTGTGAAAAAAGTATTTGGGTATCGAATGCTGTCACTCTCTTATAGATGCAGCCAAGTACAGGTTATGATTTTCGTATTCCTCGTCGAGTCACCACCGCTCATTTCCGATGCCTTTACTGCATTTATAGGAATTAGGTTGTTGCTGTTTATCTATTGAATCAAAGAGCGATTTTTGTTAAAATCTTTCTTTTTGCTTTTTCTGACTGAAGGGGGAGTACTTTTGACTACACTAGAATAGCATTCTACTATTCATTGATACATGGAGTCATTTTGCCGTCTACTCATATATGGAAGCGCTTTGCCGCCCGCTTATGTGCAAGGACACTTTACTTGAAGCATTGTCACCTTTCGATACCACTTCCGATGTCCGCAGGGCCTGATTATCAACGGGGCACTCTCCCACCAGAAAAAGTAAATAGAAATTGTTTCCTTATTCATGATAGTAATTTTGACTGAAAAGGGCGTTTAAACAAGGCGAAAATTTCTATGTAATTTTACTGGGGAGAGAGTGCCCCGTTAGTAATCAGGCTCTGGATGTCCGTACAATTAGATGTTGACTTTAAGATTTCATGAATGAGGTAGCTTTTCGTCGTGCCAGATCTGAAGAAGTTACCACGTCCAGAAAACCTAAAGATTCACAACGATACTAACCGATATCTTAAGTTTCTTTTGAAAAATTGACAATCAAACAGTGACAAGTAAAGGGAATACATCAGAACTCTGCAAAGTGCGTCCATTAGTAATGCATTGCAAAGAGCCATCACATGTCAGTACACATAATTATGTATTACGGTATAAATAACTAAAAAGTAGGAAATAAATTTAACTTTTTCAAAAAAAAGTATAACCGACTCCAAAAAAGCGCTAAAAAGAATTAAATAATTCTATAAAATTCTCTAATGACAAATCGTTATCCAATAACCACACATCGAATATCATGTACCGGTATAAAACGGTTAAATTTAACATATAGAATTTAATATCCACCAAACATAGGTTTTCCAGAGAACATTTTTTATAAGAGATTAATTTACATATTTTTGATTTAATTTTTGAATATATACATATAAAAAGTAATGAATTACTTTTTGAAGTTGGTGCCAAACTATCTTAAGTATGTTAAGAATTGTGGCTATATTATGCCTAGTACCATAGATAAAATGGGGAAATCATTATCGATTATGATTGTTTGGCACCAACTTCAAAAAGTATTTCATTACTTTTTATATGTATATATTCAAAAATTAAATCAAAAATATGTAAATTAATCTCTTGTAAAAAGTGTTCTCTGGAAAACCTATGTTTGGTGGATATTAAATTCTATATATTAAATTTAACCGTTTTATACCGGTGCATGATATTCGATGTGTGGTTATTGGATAACGATTTGTCATTAGAGAATTTTATAGAATTATTTAATTCTTTTTAGCGCTTTTTTGGAGTCGGTTATACATTTTTTTGAAAAAGTTAAATTTATTCATACAATTTTTATTATTTTTTTAATTCTGATTACAGAGTATTATGTAAATAATGTTTGTCATATTTTCAAAATAGAACATTTTTTTTAATAATAACTCTGCAAACTTGCGTTTGAAGTTATCAAGTTCCACGATTTTAAATAATCTATCTACAGAACAAATTTGAGATAAATTTGGTATGTATTTAGAATGTAATGCGACGAAGTCTTAAATTTTTGTAGCCTTAGTTGGTTATCCCTGGGTATGCATTTTATACATGTTTTGTCACATTTTATGTTATGCATATGGATATGCATGGATAAGTTATGCATGATGGATAAGTATAATGATGACCTCAAATGGTTAGGTTTTTTTTTTGTAATAATTTAACTTTTAAAATAAGGATATGTAGAATTTTACAAAGATCTTGTAACAGCTAATGAGGAAAAACATATTTAATCAATTTTGTCGAGGGGGAGGGGCTACATAAAAATTTAAAAATAACTTAAAAAAATTATCAGACTTCAGCAACGTAACCTTTTATTTTAAATATTTTTTCCATTTACATTGCCTTATTTCCAAAAGTAAAAAATTAAAGGGCGTTTACACGTTTTTGAGACAACCTACCCTGCGTATTTTTATCGACCCTAAATTTTTTTGGGCCTTTTCAAATAAAAAGCGGTTTTGATGAATTAAATGACTTATATGGAGTCTCATCTCGCAAACATTTGTTTTGCGATGCGTCTGAAGAGAAATAAATACAACTGTAATCCGGTCTGCATTATTGAGACTCAGGTGTTTCTTATCGTGCAAATCTGCGACGAGCTCTAATTTCGATCAGGTGATATGTAGATGTTTCCAGGACTTCAAGTTTCGGCTTAAGAATGTAGAATGGAATTTTTTTTCTCCTGTAGGTTATTAATGGCAGAATTACTATTACAGTGCAATTCTGTTATAACGAGAGCGAAGTGTCATTGGTTCATTATAAACAAAGCAAAATTCGCCCTATAACAAAGTTATGTCATAAAACATGATTTACATAATGTCTGCTGATAAATATGTATGTTTCGCTATGAATGAATTTATTATTATATTGGGAAGCCCATAGATAAGGTATTAATTTATAATTTTCTGTTATTAATTATACATGAATATAAATGTAAAAGTAAAATGGACCATTAAACGTACGGTGACAAATTAGGAAAAATGGCCTGTTATTCAAATATGTTCAAATAACTGCATAAAACTCATTGAATCTACGAACAAGGTAAATAAGCCACGCTTGACATGTTTCGAGAAAATAAGTTTTAAATATTTTGGTGAATTCTTGGAATCAAATATTGTTGTTTGATGTATGCCTTCATAAAAATAATAGTGTAGCGAGTTCATGGCTGACATTCCAGAATTACTTACAACTCGATTCGCATGTTAAGGGTGTGTTCGAAAAAATGATTTTCCACCTTCAACAGTTGGAAATTTTCCTATACATTTTCAGGCTCATTTTTAAAAGTAGAAACATGAAACTTGCTGGGGTAATTTTTGATGTCATGTATAAGATGCCGTGTGGAGTAATTTTTCGCTGAATTAATTAGAATTTGATTTATAAGCAGATATTCTCAGCGTGACTTTTTTTTTTTTCGTTCCCAGATCTTCCACTTCGGAAAATTTGGTCAAAAACGCCGTTTTTGACAGCATATTTTGTAAAATTTTCTGCATTTATCAAAGAATTGACAATCACGGCACCTTGTATAGTTTCTAAATAAGAGAATTTGAAAGTTTGGTGTAGTTGAGAACAAAAATAAATCTAAAAATAAATCTGAAAAAAGGCAGTTTGGATCTGAATACACCCTTAAAACGCAGTCGGTCTGACGAATCTTACCTTGGTGGAAAACTCCTGAAAATCCGATTTTAGCGGTTAACCAGTAGATTTACCATTGTGTTTTTATGCACGATCTGAAAAAAACAATGGTAAACTTGTGGGTCAACCGCTAAAATCTGATTTTCAGGAATTTTCCACCAATGTATGACTTGGCAGACCGATTGCTTTTTAACATGCGAATCGAGTTTTAAGTAATTCTGGAATTTCAGCCGTGAAGCCGAGGAGGTGATTGCCTGTGCTTCCCCCTCCCGGTCTATTATTTTCCTATGTATATGGGGAGAAAATATTTAATATTTCGTCCTATCTTTGATTTGACTGCTGCGCGTCGAGTTCTCAACAGATGTCTAAAATGATAGAAGTCATTAGTTTCTTATCATTTGCAGCACAAATATTTATACATAGAAACATTAAGATTTCCAAAAGATCTGGTGAAACTAGTGAACTTATAATATATACTACAAGAGTATAAATTATGATACTTAAGTTTGTAACTTTTATGACTTTTTCGTGTTGTTTTTCTTTTTCGGAAACTAATTTTGTTAATGAGGTTTATCAGCTTTATCTGAAAATACTTAAACTTCCAAAAGAAGTATTTGAAAATTTTAGCGACAATTCATTTTTCTTGCGAATAGTTAATAACCTTTTGAATAGAATGTATAATCTCTAAAACAATCTCCCCCTTCCATTCAAATGGAAGCTTGCAACAGTTTATTTTCGAAAGAATATTTTAAAGCTAAAAATGAGATTCTGATTTAACTGACATATTAATGAAGAATTTTATTTCAGATTCTATTTGCTTCCATAAAAAGAAAATGCGAGAGTTCTCTTATTTGCATGAAGTAGCGCAAGTAATTAAAAATGAAAAATGTTAATTTTGTTCCACTTCACCGTTTGCCCCGAGATAACTCGGGAGGGTAAAACCACTGTTTCCCCAAACTTGTCGCCGGTTAAGTGGTTAAATGCAAAATATTTTATTTGTACCAATATTATAAAGAGAAGTTTCTTTGAAGGGGTGTAATATCTGGAACTACTGCACCGATTTCAAAAGTAACGGTATCAAAATGGTGTTTGTTCCTCCCTTTCAAATATCGGCTATATTTTATGTCTATTTCATTAACGAAAAGGGAGGGGGGGGGTGGGATGCAATAGCAAAAGACGCTCTAAAATGTGATTTTTGTGTTACTGAAGAAGCCTACAAATTATGAAATTTGACGTATTTGGCGACAGTCCCTGCTAAAATAAAAACTATTTTTTGTTGTTATTACCGCCTGGGGAGTGCATGAGCTAAAATTGCTCTGAATTGCGTTTTTGGTACAAGTAAAAGGGTCTATGATTTTGAAATTTGGTATGGTAATTGTTTAAAATAATGCAAATGCTACCTATGAGCAGTCGAAGGAAAATACCAAATTTAAAAGAATGAAACAATCAAAAAGCTTTCAAATTAGTAATGATTATTTTATGTGAGTGCCTCTAGCACCAGAGAGTTGCAGGAATAAAAATACATGGTCAATTAAGACTTCTGTATTACTAAAGAGGCTGGACATTATATCAAATGACGGTTACTGATAAAATATAAATGTCTTCCAAGAACAGTCGAAAGTAAATTTTGAAATTTAAAAGTTGTGAAGCGAAGGGAAGAACCAAAAAACATTCTAAAAAATTCCTAAAATACAATTTCTATGAAATCTCAGGAAATAATAAATCGATTACAAAAGCAATGATTGCGAATGAATGATGACAATCGTTGCCGGTGATACTACCATCTGGAGTTGGCAAAAAACAATAAATATTCTTAAAAAAACTTTTCTAAATTACGTTACTATGGAATCTTAGGAATTAACAAGCCGATTTCAAAATTAATGTTGGCAAAATTAGTGGTCACTGTCTGTTTTAACATAGGCATTTAATTTTGGTGCCATAACCCCTAGAGACATGTCAGACCGTTAGACACATGAAGCTTAAAATTTGATATGATAGTTAATTTTAAGATGTAAACAGACACTAAAAAGATTGTTTCTAAAAAATTCAAAACTTCAAATGAATACTGAAATAAGCGTATGAATTCAGAACAAGTTTCAAAATACTTTCTTAATTTAGAACTACCTTTAGTTCTCATTAATGTCTCATTTCTGCCTAATGCAGTGTAATAATGAAGTTTTGTCAAAGTTCGTTTTAAATGATAATTTAAAAAATATTTCAAAGTATGTCTTCGTATTAAAATTGATATACAAATTTTAATTGGCAATATCAACTGTTACTCGAACAAAACCGCTGGATTTGCTAGTGTTTTATGTGTTTGTACTTATAAATTTAGAAGTACCTTTATTTAATTCTAGAAAAACGGCGATTTTTACGCCAAGTTTTATAAAAAATATTTAATACCAGAATTTTTATTTATAATTGTTTAAGTTATTTAATTAACCCTGTTTCTCTTTGTATGTTTTAAATTTATTTTACAAAGAAATTTTTGGTACGAACCAAGATATACTAATTAGGTCGGGGCCAAAATGCCTCCTCACCGTCATTCTACTGTTAAGGCGCAACAACAATGACAAACCGCACGTAAAACAGCTGACACTGATGTACTTTTTTTCGTAAACTGCTGAATATATTTCAATAATTAAAATAAATATTTTTTTCGCTATAAATTGATAATTCGGCGGGAAATAAAAATAAACGACACAGTATTTACGAAATTTCGTAAATAAAAGAAATCAAACGTATTTTTTAAATTAGCAGAACTAATGATCTTTTTTTTCCGACGATCAATTTATTTAGCTACTATCAAATTTATTAGATGTTGACATAATTAGCCACGTAAGAGAGATCTTTCTAAATACAAGCGATTATAATTTATTTTCATATGTGCAGGAAAAAAACGTGAAAACGATATTTTTGCATGAAAACATCAGAGATTGGTGGTAATCTTAAAGAATTTTAACATTTTCAGACCCTCTTAAGTTTTTTCTTATTCATTTAGAATAAGTTTTTCAATTGCAATTAAACATTGCACGAACCAACTTTGATAAGAAATATATAACATTAACTCTTCCAGCTCGTGCAGAGTAACATCACGCCCTGGCTCGCATGGTGTCAGACATATACCTATTGAGTTTTATGTGCATTTACATACATATTTTTCTTGAGCAGGTTGTTTAAAAGTTGCTTTAAATAAAACGTGGGTAACATAAGTAGTTTTTTAATTATTTTTTTCGAAATAAGTAACAAATCCATTAAATGGCATAAAATATTTACCTTTTTCGTAAAATTGAACATAATTAAAATTTTCTTGCAATATATTTTTGTTATGTACAGTTCTTATATTAATGTATAATTTTTACAATATATGTGGGATGTGGGACTTTCTAAAAAAGTGGGCACTGTACACACATCACAACTTTAAGCTTTTGAATAAATAAATTTGATCATCATTGACTTTAATTTTTATTTTCACTGAAATCTTAATTCTGTTCAGTGACAAAAATTGATATAATTTATTGTAAAAATTTTGTATAAATATCTTACAATTTTAATTTTTTTGACTGAAGTGGCCAATTTCGGACATTCATAACGTTAACTTTCCAATGTACCAAGGAAAAAAAATGGTTTTAACTTGTTTCCAGGAGATTCTAATGATAAACTGCGGATGCATAAATGAAATGGATGATTGTTTTATAATTTTGTGAACAAATGGCACTACCGATTTATTGCTTTTTGAAGTTAGAAGGACTTTTCTAGAAAGATTTTCTGTATTTTCTTATGTCCAAAAGTAACGAGCGAAACAAAGCTGTTATTTCCACGTAAAACACGTTAAGTACTTTAATCTATTTTATTTATCTTTAAAATCATTTTTGTTTAATTTGAAAGTATCTATATGTATTTCCGTAACATTTTTTTGCAATAAATGCACTTTTCTGAAATAAGAAACTAGAATGTCGAAATTGCGTAACGATCTAAACGCCGATTCCATCCCCCCCCCCTTCCCCTAAATTTATTTTTAAAGATGATCTGATGTCCTGAAACGTATAAGATATTTATTATGGTTTATCATAATTATGTGTTTTGTGTAAATAAAGCGTATTTAGTACCTGTAATAATATAATATTACTTAGAAGAATGCTCAACTTTCACGTGTAGATTGACTAATTAAATTCTAATAATTAATTTTCCAGAATAATTACTGTCTTTTAATGTTTGTATATAAGTTTATAGACTTATATGCTGTATTGTAAATTAAAAAAATGGCCTTAAATTTGAACATTTTAAAAATCACTAATAGTTAACGTTTAATGATCCCACGTTTTGATAATTCACCATGTGCGGCATTTAATTTCTAGGATTGATATAACTCAGAACAGTTAAAGAGCAGAGTTATATGATCTGCATTTTCATCTTCACAAAATATCTTAATTTACATTTAGCAATAAAATAGGTAGTATTCATATTTTATACTTCATTTTTGTACTTTAAGTTTGTGGCTCTATTTTCTTTCTATGAATAACACAATAGAAGAAGAGTTTCTATTCTCCAATCTTTTTATCAATTTTAAGTAATCATTATTTATCTTCACAACACATGTTCATTCAGGCTGAATTTTGACATTTTGGTCAAAAAACTAAAACAAAAGTGTATTTTCGGCCAATCTCTGGCGTTAATTTCTTAAATTATGGCCAATGATTGCATAAGCTGATTCACTTCAACATTCATCAGCTTTTCCCGAAAATAGATTGAAAGTTCGAAACGAAATATCTTCTGAGGATTCATCGATAACGAATAACGCTAAACGAAAAAGCTAATTGACTTCGAGCAATTACTAAAACAATCATTTCCTCTTATTTGTTCGAAAGCTCATAATTTATTTTCACATGGCTATTTTCGAAGTTAAAAAAGGACATTCTTTTAAGTTAAATATTTATTATTAATGTATAGAACAATTTTATAGACTGGTGTTAAATGCTATCATTGCATGATGCATTCAATAATTAATATGTTGAACTCGTTTATATTGAGATTGGACCCGGTTTTAACGACAAAAAAAAAAAATGTAATGGTTTACCTAATATAATTCATTAAAGAAACCTTGGTTAAAGTTTTGGAAACTCCCAAAATTCCCCTTCCCCTCTTTTTATTTTTTATTTTTTCTTGTGATCTTACGGATGATTTTTATGTTTTTTCTAAAAATGAGCTAATTAGGTTAATTGCCATAGTGATACTAATACTTTAGGAGAAACTATTCTGTATTAATTCCTTTCTATTAAATTGATTAGCATATTTCTTGATGGACATTGTAAATGCATTGACAAACATTATAAACACAAATTTGTAGTAGAAATAGGGGATAAGAGAAATACATTTTCCCACTAAATTCTTTTCCCTTTACGAGTTCAATAAAGTAACTAAAAGAAAAATACAAATGTAACATAGCTCCCTCTCCCCCACAAAAGAAAAAATAAGTAAAAATTACTTAACATTTCTTTAAATTAATTAAATGAATATCATATTTTCTTACATTGCCATTTTTTTCTTACATTTTCTTACATTTACCATTTTTTCTTTCAATATCATTTCCTAAAAATATTCAGAATTGAAAAGTTGGCTACTTTTAGAATTCTGGCGTTTTCCAAATTTGGGATAATTCGGGTTGCAAAAAGAGATTTCTATCCAAATGGTATGAATGGCTGTGAAAATAAACCAGATAAACTTTTATGCCTGTTTATGTTTTTTTCTTAGTCATTTTCATTTTATATATGCAAGAAGGCCATTTATATAAGGATCCCCAAAGAAAAGGGATTGAAATGACAAAATTTACTTAGTGTAAATTGAGTTCTAAATATACCAGTAGAAAATGACATAGTTAAAGTATGAAACGGATGCTTATTTCACAGCGGTCTAACTGAAAAAAAAAAATATAGTACAATGTTTTTTTTAATTTTAAGTAGATATTAAAGAGTTAAGTAGTTAAAAGAGCTTAATAGTTGACCTCTAGAACACCGTTCATGATAAGAAAAAAACTTATTTCTTTCCTTGCAAAATCATATTAAAGATGAATGAATAGTGAATGGCCGAATCCCAAAATTGGCTACATTTTAGGCCAAATACCTATTTTGTTTTTCCAGTGCTTTCCAGTTTTGTAAAGAAAATAACTTTTGATTAAAATTATATATTTATAAATATATATACATATAAAGTGGAAAAAGAATTTAAAAAAATTATATTCTATTCATTTGTTTAAATTTTTTAATAACTTGATGTATTTCTTATTCTTGTAATATTTCAAATATTTTGAAACTTTATTACATCAAAATTATTAAAGCGTAACTTTATCTACAGGGGAGCAGACTTGTATATTTTATCTAAAATAGGAACTTATTAGTCATTACTACTCTTAATGTATTTTTTAATTTGAAAAACTTATTTTAGCACAGATATTACAAAATTGCATTTTATCCTTTTATTCTAAAATGCATCCAAGTGATTTTCAATAAGTTAGGATAAGTTATTTTCCATTAAAATATAAAAAATTTATTTTACTATCCAATAATACTTTTATCCTTTCTTACATTCAATTCAACAATATTCTTGCACACCTTTTCTCTTAATTTATGATAAGATATTTTCTCAAATAACCTTTAATCAAGTTAATTTTGTTGTAGAATTTATATCCCTAAAGATATACAAATTTGTAAGAATAAGTATGTTCTGAAATCCACCTCCAAGCTTTAAATTACACTAAAGCAAAAGGTATGGTTTACTGTTTGAGTTCCAAGCAGCGCTAAATAACGCACTGTTCAGTTTTTATGTCGAGATAATCCAGCACATTTGGAGCGTTGTAGACAACTGATGGTTCGCCAGTCGGTACTTATCGACATAAAATAGAAGAAGCTCTATTGCGCCGCTTGGGATTTATCGACATAAAAAAAAAAAAGCGCTATCGCACTGCTTGGGTCTTTTTGGTATAAAATCGCGCATAAAATTGGCACTATCGCGCTGCTTCGGTCCTTTCAAGCCTTTCTTCTTAGTAAAAAAAAGCGCTGTCGTGTTGCTTTGGATTTTTCGACAGTGTTTTTTCAAAACCTTCTGGGACTCGAACGCTTTGAGTAGAATAGACATGTTCACAAAATCTTTCATATTTCAAACAGCTCATACAATATTCAACAATATGTCAACGAACTGACAACATGAAGGAACAAAGATGTAAATAAAAAAATATGCACACAATGATGCATATTAAAGCGAATAATCGTGCAAATAATTACTTAAAATTGAAAACTTTGGAATTAAAGTAATATTTTGCTGAATATTTCTAGACTTTAAATATTTATAAATCCATCTTCCTAAAGCATCTTGTGCCATCTAGTGAGTATATATTTTAACAGCAATTCTGTTTTCAGACGTACTGTTGTACTCGGAATAGTGATGTTTGACATTCCAAATTTTTACATCTTTTAGTTGTTATCTATCATTCTCTAATAAAGACATTTCCCTGACAGCTAAATCGCCAATTTGGACACCCTTTTCTAAAAGTTCCCTCACATTTATGGGAAATGCAGAAAGTCTATATATTTTTTAGCACCTGAATAACTGTATATTTTGAGCACGTAAAAATGAAAATGACTTCATTAATGTGCCAGAAAGTAACCAATTCGGATTAGAAAGAAAAAAAAATTAAATTTTTATTTTTAAAAAATCCTGAATTTATTTGGTAAGATACCTTTTAAAATTCGGTATAGTTTTAGCAAAACTCGACCAAAATTTTAGCCAAAAAGAGCCTTCAATATTCGACCAATCGGATATTCATCAAAAGAGTCGAATTGCATGAATACCGAATAATGGCTGAATATTCGTTCCATCCCTAACGTATATGAAAAATAGCAACAACGTTTGATCACTAGCATTTCGCCCCCATTATTTAAAATCTACTCTGCTGTTTCAGAGATTACACCTTCCAATCCTTAGAAACACTCAGGCAAATATTACTACTTTCTACTATTAGTATAAACAAAAAAGAAAGAAAAAGAAAAGAAGTAGGGGATCAATATGGCAGTTTTAAAATTTGAAAAGTTCTGTTACAAAAGATTATTATATAAAATATCTACTCTGAAGCTATTTTTCCCCAATTTGAATCATCTTCCCTTATGAACTCATAAGATACGACTGTCAGTTTATTTCTATTCCAAGAAAATTAATAATGAAGCAAGAAGCAAGTTCCAGCGAGGTCATTTCATTGTTTTAAGTTTGGCTAATGTTTTTGTCAGATTTAGGTCTTGTTGAAGAACATAGATCTGCTTTTATCAAGACGGTGTGTCCTCCAGCATGTCTAGAAATCCGTTCTAAAATATAAGATCGCGAGAGATTAATATTAAACTTAATATTATCATTACGAACTTCTGGGGAAATAATCTGTGCTTGTTCACATCGAAAGATATATATAAAACATTCATATTTATGAATAACAAGGAATTTAAAAAAAAAAAAAAGTCGCGCATAGATTATAAAATATTCTCCAACACATTTAGAATAATGTAACAAAACTTATCCGCTTGAGACTTCTGTCCTTGCAGGTAAAGACACTCGCGAGCTTATGCTAAACCTATGGGGAGGTTATTTCCTAAAATCTCTTTTGCATTTCGACATCTTTAAGTATGTATATTATTTTCATTGGATAGCTGAGATCCATCTCTACATCGTTCATTTTTAACTCTCTTGATTTTGGTTGCGAATATTTTTTATAAAGTTACTTTCACTTTCAAATCCAGTTTTAAAAATATAAGTGTCATTCTAAAAAAAATATCAGCAACCAAAATCGAAAAAGTAAATAAGGAGTGATGTGGAGAAGGACCACAGCTATCAAATGCCCCCCCCCCCCCCCGGAAAAAACCGAAATATTAGAAATTAACTTCCTTTATAGGCTTAGTATTATCTCGCGGGTGTAGGCAAGGGACTTAATGAAATGAAAGATGTCTGAGTAAACAAATTTGAACACACAACTGGCAGCTTCAATCAAAAGATATCTGGTCCGGACATTTTTTTACCCAATTGGAAAATGACAACACATAGGAAAACAATGTGCATTATTATTCCTCAATATAAAAAATTAAATTACATATTTTTTTTTTTTTTTTTTTTTTTTTTTTTTTTTTAACAAATAAAACTAAACACTTTTTATGTAAGAATTAAAAAAAAAAAATCGCTGTTTATAATCATTTTTCATGTTTATTTAAAATGAGAAGTTTTTTTTTATAAAATATTATAAAAATTGAACGTTTATCTTGAAAATCATGTTTAATTTCATAATTGCAGTGCACATTTTTGTATAAACTTTCCGCTACAATACATTAATTTGTCATGGGCGAATCAGTACTGTAGAAACTCCGCTTGTTTTTTTCTTTATTCTTAATAAGAAGCATGAGCTAGAAATTTATTAAATTCCTCCATTCCCTACCCCTTTTTTTCTGTTTCTTTAAGATATGGCAATAGGAAAAAGCCATTTTTTAAAAGTATATTAAAATTTCTAAATTGATTTCTCAATTTATAATAATTTAATATAAAATGATTAATTGATTAAAATGTATTTTGATACATCATCTTAATATATCCGTGCGAAGCGGGGGGGCGGTCGCCCCGGGGCGCCAAATTTATGCTACCAATCTGGTTTGTTTCTTCTTTTCTTGTTAAAATATATGTACATATTGGGAAGTTCTTTTGTCACAAAACAAACATTCTTAAACTATCATGTGACTTCTTTCTTGGAATCCAAAAGTGTTTACAAACTGTTATACTGTACTGTCGTACATTTATTTTACATCTGTTTTCCTGATACGTTTTATCAAAATATAAAAGAAATTTTTATGAAATTTTTTAATTATGAATAAAAGTAATATGATTTAATGCTTTGTATGTAATTAAGAGAGACCAAGCTGGTCACCAAGGGCGGCTGGTATTAATTTTAAATTTATTTATTTTTTTTTTTCACAATTATTGAAATAAGACTTTAAAGACCACACCGAAACAAGTGGCAATTTCCCATTTCAATTCAGTCAATTATTATTGGTATTCAAATTTAACGCCAATTATCTTTGAACTCAATTTACTTCAAATCTAATTTTTGTCACTTGTACTCCCTTGGCCTCTGAGTTTGTCATTTTTTAATTGGGACATTGATTTTCCTTTTTTGGCCTTTTTGTGTTCATTGAAAAATAATTTTTTACAGAGACTTAATTCATTCTAATTTATTGCTCTCTGAGAGTGTAATGCATTCAATTTATCTATAAACGCTACTCGCATTATTTTCATCATTGGAACATCCTGTAGTGAATAATTCACTTAATATGCATTTAATTTTCCCTGGGAATTCAAATATTTACCAACGTTAGAGTTGCAGTATTATCCGGTTCCTAATTATTCTTTTCTCATAATACGGTAGCTGCTAGAGATGAGCTCGGGCCTACTTTCAGAGCACGGGCCCGCCTGAGCCCGGAATATTTTGTGTCGTCAAAACCCAATAATGAAAAAAAAGTACAAAAAAAAAAAAAAAAAATAACAAATTACAACGACAATTTAGAAAATTATATTTTCAAAGACTAAAATTTTGAAGACTTATAAATAATTTCTATATTTAAATCAATAATAATAATAATAAACATCATTCTTATGATGATCATAATATGATATATTACGTACACCGTACTTTAAACATTAATATTCCTAGACCAATGATTTAAAAAAAAAACAGTATTTAACTGATAGACAACTTTAACTGTTTAAAATGTGCATTTTTATTGGATGGAGTTAATCAGACTGAACGCCTCCTATTACGTACGACATGGATTAAACATTAATATTCCTGGGCCCATCACAAACAAATTTTAATTGCAATTTCAGTTTTACAATTTTCGGAACTGCAAATTTTTAAACTTCTAAACATCGCACATTTTACATTTTTACACCATTGCGAAGAGAAAAAAAATACTTTTTAATGAAATTTTATTGAAATCTTTATCAGAATTTATTTTGAAATTATTATTATTATTTAGTTTTTATTATCCTATTTGTGGCAACAGAAGTATTCCATTTTTGGAATTAAGCATGGACCAATCAGAAAACGAATAAAATAAAATAAGTTGCGGAATTCAACCAATAAAAAGATTCAGATATACTTTAGATTTTCCAATTCTCTACCGAGAACAACTATTTTCCAAATAGTTTTTAAAAAATTGCATACTATTTAAGTTGTTCTAAATGTAATATATCTGATTTTTTATAAACTTTTTACATTGAAATAGCTGTTAATCCCTAGCACCACTCCGGTGTACATATAAACATGCCACAATCAACATGTCAGCGTTACTCAGACAATACCTGACAAATTTTATTTTCACTGCAATTTTTTTAAACACCTAAAAGGCACAACTTTAATTTTTAAACAGTAAAATACCAAAAGTGTTTTATTTTTTGTGTAATTGGAGTTTTGGAATCAGCGCACCAAAAGCGAGCAAAAAGGCAATGAAACACATTTTATTTTGTTATAAATATTTCTGCGCGTCCAAATAAAAGAATTCGAGGAAAATAATTTTCAAAATTTTGTAGGTGATGTAAATCTGTCCTAGTCAGATGTTCTAAAAAATTGCATTAAAATACGGTCGTTTAGTTATTTTTAGCCTTTAAAAAAAAAAAAAAAAAAAAAAAAAAAACAACCTTCGGGAGGGGCGAAGTGACCTTCACTCGCCGGTATATTTGAAAGTGTTAAAATTCAACAGATAGAATGATCGATTAGAAAAAGATTTAACTTTAAGAAAATATTTTTTGTTTGCCGGTACCTCTAAAATTGCGCCCTGAAAGGATGCTACAATAAGGAAGGAAAGCGTTTCTCGGAAAAACTGAAAATTATTGTTACGTATATAGGGTTCTTTTGATCTTATGGTTAGACAACTTCAAACTCTTGTCTCTTAGAAAAGTAGAAAAATAATTTATTTACAGATCTTCAGAACAACAGTCTTCGAAACTCACAAATATTACTAGATATTCAAAAATAACTGTTCAAATCTATCGTACAAGTGCAGATATAAGGTCCCAGAGACTCTTTATACAACGTCTCAACACTAAATAACATTCAAAACAACGTACAGAAAACTCAAGCAAATTTGCTTAAATAATCGCCTAGTAGATCGCCAATCACTCAATGACTGACTGATAAATAACCACATCAGCTCGTATCGGCTCTCCTATATATAGTCTCGCCGCATGCACTGGAAATTTCTACAACCTTCTCGTAAAATCCAGAAAACCACGGAATAACATTCAATGTATCAGTATACCTAAGGGGGGTTACCATAGAGAGGGAAGGGTTACCATCGCCAACAATCGCCAAGTTTGTCGCCAACATGGCGATATATCGCCAAATTTGGCGACCAAAATTAGTCGTCAAAAGTGACGCCAACTTGGCGATACCTTTAATGTTTCGCCAAGCTGCCATTTAGACATTCACTGAAAATAATAGACAAGTTTGCTTGATAACAGAGACAATGTAACAAAAACTAATATTAGTAAAGGAATGGAGCTTAATAAGATTATTTACATTATTTTACAGTACAAACACTAACTATTTACAAAATTCGTAAAATTATTTTAAAGGAGTAAACTGCGATATTTTTTAATTGATTGCTGCATTTGAGACGTAAGGTTACGATCATTTGGAATTTTTTTCACTTTTAACTTTACAGAACAGTTTTCTGATTTAACAAATGGCAAAATACCTCCCGGAATTCTTTCTTTTTCGAGCTTCATATTTCGGGGATGCACAAACAAGACTTCTTCGTGTACGCCAGAACTTTTAGCCTTTCGCGAGGACGAGATGAATTTTTATGAAATGAGTTTAATGAATTGCGGTTTTTAATTAATAACTCTACTAATTATTAGACTCTTAAAATTTTTTATTCTCATGTGAATCAGGAGAAAATTTAATCTAGTCTTACAAGACGTTTCAGCATCATGCATTCCGTAAATTTTGCTAGCCATCACACACAAAGATAAACTTTCCTTTATTATTAGTATAGATATCACTTTTTATAATATGTGTAACAGTTTTGAAAATATAAATTTTTAAAATCCTGTCATTTATTTAAGCTAAGACTGTTGTAAATGCAAAAAAATCTATTTGAGTTGATGAAAAAAATGGTTCTCACCTATTTTCTGTAACCCGAGAGGTCCGGGTTGGATCCCTTAGTATTTTTTCCCTTTAACCTTTCTGGTGACTTTTCTGCTTATTAACAAGATAAGGAGATATTTTTTTCATAACAAATTTATAGTTTTCCGAGAATCATTCAGCCTGATTTTGAATTCATTTAGTAATTATTTTAGTATGAATCCTAGATAATAAAATGATAAATGTAAAAATATATATGCCTTTTTCTATAATGTATGGCAGTGAGCTAATTTGATCAATTTATGCTGAGTTTATTTCTGAGAATTAACTCTGCAGTACAACATAAATTTGTGTATGTGTATGCCGGATGTCTCCAATGCTTTATCTGTTATAACTAAATCGGATAATGTAGTTAATTTCAACTATGTTAATTAAACGATCGCTCGTTGAAATGGATTATTGGATGGAATAGTTATTGAATTTGGATCTTCTCCAACACTCTGACACAGATGAAAAAATAATTTTCGTTTATTTGTCCGATTACGCTCCAACTTTTGAGGAAAATATATTTTTATTGAAAATAAATTATAATTAATGGACTTTGATGTATGCTTTTAAAAGCGGGGAGAAGGGAGAGGTTCATCGTAGCTAAACTCCTTCCTAACGGAGCAAAAGATAAGATGGTGTAAATTTAATGTTTTTTGTGGGGGAGGGAGGCGGAGAGGGGCATAGATGATTATTTACTGTAATTACAAAATAACAAGTAATACAGAATTGTTTTTAAATAATTGTAATAAGTGTAACGATAATATTCAAAATATAAATATTTTTGAATATTATCGTTATATTTGTTAATATCGTTATATTTGATAGTTATTTATAATGTAATAAATGTAACGTAAAATGCCATGTAAAGTGTAATATCCCCTTTAATGTTAAAATTAAGGGGAAAATAAATTTTCCCCCTTAATTTTAAATTTAGTATTCCTATCAATTAAATATTTAAATCTTTTTAATAATCCTAAATATTTAATTAAAAACTGTAAAACTCTTTAATGTAATTAGTGATCATGTGCTGGAAATTGGGGACAGTGAAATTTTGAAAAGGGTAAAGTAAAGGATTGTTTTATTTAAAAGATAAAATAAAAAATAATAAAAAAATTACATACAATTTAATTTTTTTTATATTACCGGCTAAAAATTTCACGAAAGTATACATTTCCGGAAGAAAGAGGGACTGAGATGATTACTTATTGCAACTATAATTTAGCGGTCTAACTACAAAAATAGAATAAAAAAATTACAAATAATTTTAATATTTATTTTTATTATTTTAAATAAATCTATTTTTATAATTTTTAATTTCCTAACTGTTTTAATATTTCAAAATGTAAACTTTTTTGTAATTTTATATCTAATAATGTAAATAAACTTGTAATCAAAATTTATGCTTTCTGCATAATATGGATGCAAAGAATTTTGCATTCATTTACAGGATCAGGCAAAACAGTAGGTTATATGATAATATGCGGGGAGAAATTATTTAGTGTATTTGATTTATGTTGCACTATTCGAAACTTGATGAAATTGATACGTATTACTGAGGTTCAATGCAAGATGCTTGCACTTGAATAACATATGCATCACATTTATCGTGCATTTACAGGGACACACAAAAGATTTCGGATATAATTCTTCATCTGTAGTACTGTCTATTATAGGAATGATTTGTGAAAGTGTGTATTCTGTTGTAATATACGTTTAAAATTCATCTAACTTTTTTCACATTACGCGGTGTACATAAATTCTTTAGACCTCATATAAGACAAAACAAAAGAATTTATAAACATCACTGAGAATGAGTGTGAATTGTTTAAAGGTGGTTTTCCGAGTTATGCATTTTTAAGATCAACTACAATACAAGTATGTTTGTAATATAAATAAAACCATATACATAATTAAGCAGAAAAAAAACTGGTTAAAATGGTAACAGTAATTTAAACATGTTTTTGCCTCAATTAAATTTCATCTTAATAAGTGACATGTATATAAGACATTAGATAATATGCGTGGGTGTACAAAAGTATTCGAATATGTTTCCATTTACTATAGAAATTTCTAAAAGTGAATTTTCAATTGTGTTATGAGTTTTCTAACTAAAGTAAATTTTAGCATACTGTGTGAAAAATGTACAATTCTAAAAATCATACACAATACTGCACAAAAGAATTAGTGTACTTTTCCAACCATGTGCAGTAATTGCTGAAATATGGTTTTCAAATGTGTAATGAGTTTTCTAAAATATTTTCTTAGGTATCTTCTTAAACTTATTAAACGAAAAAAAAAAATTAAAGAATTTTGGAAGCGTGTTGGAAAGTGTTTCATAATCTGTGCTTAATAAATGATTTTTCTAATGATTATTTAACTAAATTCAATTTTAAATCAAGTGCCATTCTATTACATTCTAATATTAAAATATTTTTCTTATACGATACATTTAAATTTTTTATTTCATTTTATATGCTTTTTGGAAGGATATTTTTGAATGACAACAGTATTAGAGTATAAAAAAAAAAAAAAAAAAAAAAAAAAAAAAATCATTTCTCTTTTTTCCCCACTTTTTTTTTTTTTTTTGAAAGTATTATTACTGTTTTAATATAAAGTCACAAAAAGTTTTCCAAAAAAGAGTGATATAATTTTATTTATAATGTCGAATTGTGACTAAAAAAATATGACAGCTGTATGCGTGTGAGTGTGTGCGCGCGCGAGGGGGATGTCACCATTTACATCCGCCCCGGGTATCACCCATCGTACCTACGCCACTGGGATAGCTTTTTCAAAATGAAGGCGAAATACATATTTGAATGAAATACGGGGTCGTGAAAAATCTAAGAGTGTGGAATACCTGATCAAAAATATCTCGTCAACAAATTATACGATTAACTTTATTTTCTATGTATTTTTTTAATCTTCACTTCTTAAAATAAGCAATTTCGTAATTTTATATACGTTTCGTCAAAAAGAATATTCTAACAGTCTGAATAAAATAGTTCCGGATGATCAGGTTACGGATATTCAATAGTCTTCTTTCAATTATTACATACTAAATGCGCACTAAATTTCAAATCTGTATCTCAATTTGTTCGGGAGATGGAGCGTTTACAGACACGCAGGGAGACAGATACACGGCATTTTTTTTCTATATTTATAAATTTCGGAATCTCTAGAATCTGAAAAGTGTAAATCTGTCAATTTTTCTTTTCGATTTTTAAAACGATTACAAGGCTTAATCTATACTATGTATGATAGATAAGTAATAAAATATACGAAATCATAATCGTGGAAATACATGAGTGGAAGTCAAGTGTACACTTGTTAAATTTTAGAAATTCTGAACATTCATTAGGAATCAAATATTAGCATTTAAAAAATTGTGCACAAATTTTTTACAAGCTATACTTTTTAATAGTTTTAATAGATATTCTCTGCATACTTTACAGTATTTGCCCTTACATAATACAATATATCCATACAAAAATAATTTAAATAAGGGTTAGATAATTTACTTTTTAAATACAAGCGAACTATAAAGAGGGACACTAGATGATGTAGGAAAATAGTTGAGTGTGTAATGTAAATCCTTTTTACTTAGTAATTACAGTCGGAGTCATCAGATTGATTATTAAGAATAACGAGGTATGTACTGTGGCTCCTGCTTACATGCTTGCCTCCGATTGCAATTACTCAAGTAAAAAGGATTTACATTACACACTCAACTATTTTCCTACGTCATCTTGTTTCCCTCTTTTATAGTTCGCTTTTAACGCAGTTGTTCTTTTTTTTTTAACTTTACAGTTTTAAAAATTCCTAAAAGTTACAATTTTGGGAATTTGCTATTACTTAGCGATATTTTGCACTTTAGCTGTTAGTCACAAAAAATCATTTCGTACAAACATAATTACTACTTATGATAAGTACTAAAGGAGAAATATTAATGAACCATTCATAATACTTTCGTAACTGCTATTTCGAACGAAAATAAATTGCTTTTACATTCTGTATATCGAAATGTATATTTGGATCTGTTTCTATTTATTACTTCTACTTCTGCGTGTATCTAGTAGGGAGCATTTATTGGAAATCTCTATTTTATAGTTAATTACTTAATTCATTATTTCGATAAATGACGTTTAAGAAACTGCTGACTAATGGTCAACACACACATCATTTTTCATTTGATAGAAATTTATGGACTTGACATTCTGTTTACGCTCCATTTAACTTCTGTTTTTCCTCTTTTGCATTTTGCTTGAGATAAGGTAAGACCAATGGGACAAGTTCATAACCAAAATAAGAAAATAACTCTTAAGAAACCAATTTGCTATTTATTTTTCTTTGTATTTTTGTCATATGAAGAGGATCAAATTTGTATATGTTATCAACAGCAACAACTGATTACTATTTTAATTCATTTATTTCAATTAAATTTAGGGTTACCAGAATTATTTATTAAGGGAGGGGAAAAAAAGGTTTTATTTTTTTAACACCAGTTTCATCACAATACAGTAAAACCTCCAAATAACGGACACCTCGGGAGCGCGGAAACTGTCCGCTATTCGGAGGTGTCCGCTATTGGGAAAAATCTCGGAGATTCAAAAATTACTAAGAAATGCTTAAAGTGTCATTAATGGACTTTTATGTGTCCTAAAATTCTAATATATGATTAATCAGAAATTAAAATTATTTGGTAAGTAAAAAAAATTAAAATAAAATGGTACATTGCTTTATACACTGTTTGTTACATTCATGCAAAAAAATGTTTTTTAAAAGTTTCCTTTAGCATTTAAAGATTACATTGTTCTTTTTTTTTTTTTTTTTTTTTTTTCAATGTGAAGTTTTAACCATGTCAATAGTTTTAATTTTCCTGAATCATCTTAAGTGTCACTGCTGACTGTATTTTGCCACTTCTTAAAAGCATGAAATCTCAAATCTTCCGGAGGGGAGTGTGGGAGGGGGGGTATTGTGATGCTCCGGGATGTAATGCCCCTCGGACCATCCCCTGAATTTAATACTGGACGTGAGAGGGAAGGACCGAGTGGGACCCGGCCCACTCTACATTTATCTGTGATCACAAAATTTCGACACATTGCCCTGACAAATTTAGAGGTTTTTTGCATTTTTTTTTCTTCGTTAAAAAACAATTTCTCATACTTTATCGCAAAAATTACTGTCCGCTATTCAGAAGTTAAACATACAAAAATTTAGATTTTGGGAGTGGAGATCGGTAAACTGTTTGTTAAGTAGAGGTGTCCGCTATTTGGGAGTGTCCGTTATGCAAGTTTTACTGTACCATCATTTTCACACCCTACTAAACTATGTTGAATGTGAGTGATGCAAATGTTCTTCTTTAAGTTGTAAATTTTAAGATTTCTAATCTCTGTTCAAAAATTTAACTGTTATTTTTTTTACATTTTACATTTAAATCAATTTTATAAAATTAAAAAAATTTCAAATTGATAGGATGAGACTTAAAATTCCTGTTAGTTGTGTACCACTTTTAATTTTTAATATACATTTCATTTTTATCAGTATTTACCGAGATGTTTTAATAGTATTTTTTATTTTAATATTCTGCGCTTCTTTAAATTTAACTTGCTTGAAGAAATAAAATATTGGTTATATTTACGCTTTTGTGTGTGATGATAAAACGCAAAATACATTTGTCTCATTACTACAAAGGAATGCAAATCGCTTAAAATCCTTTTACCTATATTAGCTTTTATCTGAATGCCCGAGGAAATACTATTACCGGCATTCGAATGAGCTAAAAATAATTAACTTTCAGTTATGCTGTATTTATGAGTACTAATATTTTACTCGAAATTGGAAATTCCAGATCGACGATAAACTATTTTCCCGGTGATGCTGACATATATGGAATCGTGCATTTAAAATAATTTTTTCTTGCGATAAGAAAAATAACTAAATCAAGTACAGTAATCCTTTAACATTCGGGATGATTAGGTTCTCAGACACCACCGCGAATGTTGGGATTACCTTTTCCTGCATAAAAAGAAGTTAAATTTAACTTTTTTTTTTATTGAAAAGAAATTTAAACATTTGCTGTTTATGATATAGAAACACTTGTTGTCTATTTTGCATTTTATGCATGTGTATTTTACAATGAAAATTTCACGAATTTATATAGATTTCTGTTTATCTAATTTTCTTCATAACGGAGTATTTACCGAGTGTTCCAAAAATGACTGATGGATTTGAAAATTCAATAACTTGCAAACGGTGACAGCTATTTAAAAAATTTTTGCAGGAGGGTTATGTATAAAGTCAGGAGTTTTTTTTACCGTAATTTTTTATTTTAGTTCGCATCTCAAGCAATGGGTGGCGCTGACGGCGATTGAAGGCCAGGTGATCAATGCTGAGTGAAGCGTCGACCTGGCCTTCAATCGCCGTCAGCGCCATCTATTGTTTGAGATGCGAACTAGAATAAAAAATTACCGTAAAAAAAACTCCTGGCATTATGCATAACCCTCCTGCAACATTTTTTTTAAATAGCTGTCACCGTTTGCAAGTTATTGAATTTTAAAATCCATCAGTCATTTTTGGGACACTCGGTAAGTGGGACGTGGAGACTTCGTTCACCCTTTCAGGGACAAGGCATTTCTGCTCCAGAAATATCAAAATATTTAATTAACGAAAAAAAAATATTTGAAAATAATCAAAAGCTCTATTCATATTTGAGATCGAAATTATGCTAAAAAATTACTGGTGTCATTCGAATATTAAAGTTACTTTTTGCAGACTGCAAACGGAACTCCTGAAAGGATTAAATCGAAGTTTCACTGTGTTTTATATTTTGAACTAAAATAATAATAATTAAAAAAAAAAAAAAAAAAAAAAACAGGCCAGTTTATTATAGAATGTGAAAACTTCCAAGTAAGTTTAGATATATCCTTTTATAGATACCTCAAAAAATCCACTAAAGATAACTGGATTTAAAGTTTTAGATACGAACGGAAAAAAACTGATAGTGCAACATTTTTTTTTTTTTTTTTTTTTTATGTCTGCTGATGTAATCATGTTACAAAAATGCAGTCTGCTTTTAACTTTTCAGAATTTTATTAGCAGGGGGGAAAAATGTTCTTTGAATTTTCATCCTCAGACTTCTTAATATATCTTTTCTACATTTGTCCAATCAAAAAAAAAAAAAAAAAAAAAAGATAAAGTACCAAGAAATGTTTTACGGAAGAAAATTTAACACTTTATGTCCTGCCTGTATTTTAAAGTACCACTGAAGTAATTTGTTATGAAATTCATATAATGCATCGATTAGTTGCACAGTTTAGAATGAGTTATAGATACGTAACTCTATCTTGTTCTAAAAACACTATTGGTTGAAAAAAAAAACAATCTGTTTAAAAAGATTTCTTTTTCTTTACATCTTTTCAGTTTTCTTGATATTGAAGGATTGTTAGTGGGAAGTTTGTTTGGAAAATTATGCATTTTTATTATAAGAGCATTAGATTTGTACGTTTCTTAATTCTATAAAATACTAAAAATTGTATTTTAAATGAAAGATTTGAGTGAAACTATAAATATTGAACAAAATTCCTATAAATTTAAATTTAATTTTAATTGGTGAAATCCTTCTAAAATTTATTAAATGATTTTGTAAATTTTCTAATTCAGTTTCAAGAAGTCTCAAAAAATGCTTTAGAAGATAAAACTTTCATGAATTTATAATTTGGGACATAGAGAGTTAAATACAAAGTGAGTTTTTTATTGAAAAATTCGAACGTAAATATAATCGTGTCTTCTTTTTCATTCCCTAACCTCTTGTATCGTTTAAACTGAACTAAATAAGAAAAGATCATTTCTATTGAATTTGTTATCTAAATTAGTTTATCCCAATGACTGTTTTAATATTACTCATAATTATTGGTCCTACATATAAAACTTTGAAAAATAACCGGGAACTCTCGTTAAGACAGATAGTTAAGAACAAGCGCTTTTTGTCCGTATTGATCACAGTCCATTATAATAGCAGTTATAAATATAACGTTCTACATAACAGTAAAAAAAAAAAAAAAAAAAAAAAAAAAAAAAAAAAAAATGTATATATACATTGTAATATGACAAAAATTTTCTTTTCTTAAACCATTTTATACTCACTAAAAGTAGTGAAACAACTACAACAAAAATGTACGAGAACAGTTTCAAAATAAAATATAGATATATATTTGAAACTCTAGTTTAGATCGACGCATTGTTACTTGAAGGTGCAAAATATAGTACATGAAAGAAAACAGTCGAGAATACATAATAGGCTACCAGAAAAAAGTTATCTTCTTTTTATATGTATTTCTTGGTAAGTGGCTTTCTTGTGATATCATTCTCAAGTTTTGTCAAATGTTCAGAAGTGCTCTCAGAAACATTGTCAGTTGATTGATAAAATTTTCTAATTGTCAGCAGCACATCACGCACTTTTGGAAAAGAGATCTTTCTTTTCATTATCGCCCGATTCTCGGATTTTCTTTTGCTCCATCGACTATTTAAGGATCGGTTACCTTTTCAACAATTCTGACATCGTTATCAAAACTTGCAAAACCATCAGTGCCTATTTCTGTGAGAATATTGCATCCCATAATGGTTTCATCATTAGGGGTTGTGCAAATATAATGTTATCACTTTAGGGGGAGAGATCTGGCATATGATATCATAAGATATCTCTAGGGGGGGGGGGTGTCTTTTGATATCGATATCATTTTTGATCCAATCCAAATCGTCTCTTTTTATTTGTAACATGGTCTTTGGGACCGTTCAAGTATTACGTAAGCACTAAAGGGGGAGGGGGGAGTCCAGAGTCTGCTTATTTTTTCTGACAAAGGGGAGGGGGGGGGGTCACATCAATTCTTACGTAAGCATTAAACAACGAAGCAACTGCAATTCAAATTCAACAAGCAAACAAAGTATGATGGGGAAAGAGTGTTCTACAGTTCGTTCGAAGTTCACCGTTTATTTTCGATTTTATCTTTTGCTTATCCATCGGCAGTCGCGTGACCCGTATCACCCACTCGCCCTTTGTCTTCATTGTTGTCTGTTAGTTGTGCGCCAAGTCAAGTACATTGCAAGACTAGAAAAACACAGGAACCGGTGTGGCTGGGTTCTGTTGTCAGGGTAATTGGTCAGTTGATTTTATTTTAGGTAAGTCCGGTATTTTCTTTTCTCCCGTTCAATCGGTCATAAAATTCCGGGAATTTTTTCAGAATTTCTGGAAATTTTTGTCTTTCCGCTCCTATTGTCGAACTTCCTTCTCTACAGGTTTTGGAACTTTAGAAAGTAGAAAACCTACTTGGGGTTTTTCCTGTTTCGGATACACAGCACAGATATTTATTGTTTTAGTTCAGTTGCATAGTGAATTTACATAGTGAATTTTTAGTAAAAGAGTATTGCTTTTAGTTGCATAGTGAATTTAGTCGCATTTAATTATGGATACAAACATTGACAAATCCTTATTATATCAGAAACTTTATCAGAGCTTTAAAAAATCCCGAAATGATACTCCTGCCCAAGTCGTGCACAAAATGGCGAATGATGTTTGGCGACGGTACAAAAATGAAGCAAAGTGCGACAAAGATCTTGAAAGGCTTGTTTTTTTGCTATACACCACTTCAAAATGTACAATTTGGATGCATTATTCATTGCTACTAATGCACCAGGAAGAAGTGCATTCATCAGGGTTGAACGTAGCATGGCCCCTCTTAGTCGGGAATTGGCAGGAGTAATTTTGCCTCATGATCATTTTGGCTCCCATCTCCACGACAAAGGCTGTACAATAAATGTTGATTTGGAGAAATCCAACTTCTAATTTGCTGGGAAGGTGTTGTCGGAGATCTGGAGCACCATGAACATCGATGGCCATCCTGTCCACGCCCCTTACGTCAATTCTGGTGAGCCTGAACTTCCAGTTGAGGAACATTCCGATCATGTTCGGGAAAGTCAATATTTGCTTCAGATAGTGAAATGCAAAAAGGAAACGTGTTGTCTTCGGCCTAGAAGTGGAATTTTTAAGATTCTGAAATCACGCTACTTGCCACCATCAGCTAAAATGAATCAAACATCACATGATCTCATCGTAAGTGATGAAGGAGAATATCTAGAACCAAGTCTCTGCCTTGCACTAGATTTAGAAATTTCTTCAGCAGGGCTCATTCAATTACCTTACGATTATTTCTGTCCAACAGTGAAACCGAAGCTATCAAAACGTATTTGTCAGGTTTGTGGACATTATAATGCGTCCACTAAATCAGCTGATCGCCGTAGGAAAAATATTCATGGGAATGATAAACAAAATGTCCCTCAGAGACGAGTGTGTCCACTACGTATAGCGGCTCGGCGAGCCAATGAACTGATGTGCATTCTTCAAGCCCTCAAAGGTGATGAAGATGTTGAGTGGCTGGAGAAAGATGAAGTGGAAGAATAAGGATCGGAAACTTGCAATACCCCAGGCCACTGTTCCAGTGAAAACTTTATAATAGACAATGTTGAAACATGGGTTCAAGGATCCTGGACATCAGATTAAAATATGAACACCAAATTCAACTCCGACATTTATGATTCATGTCAAAAATTTTAGTCATGATGCCTAAGTAAGTTAAGACTTCTTGTATACCTTGTTTTATTGTTGAATGTGATAAATAACAATATATTTGAACCATTTTGTATTCTGTGGTTTGTCTAATGCAATAAGCAACAATATATTAAAACCATTTTATATATTTTGATATCACAATCCCTATATGCCTATATAAATTTGTAGGATTAATAATGTAATTGATTGGTAACTTTTTATAAGTCAAGAAGTATTGATGTAAAAACTGTCATATAATCTTACGTAAGCAAAAAGGGGGGGGGGGTCTAGCATTTGCTTATATTTTCTTACAAGGGGGGAGGGGGTACAAAATGACTAAAAATATGCTTACGTAATACTTGAACGGTCCCTTTGGTACGAAATATCATTATCTTTCTTAAGCTTATATTTTTACGAAAATACAAAGTTATTATTAAAATCAGAAGATTATTAAATTATTTAGTTTTAAATTTTGGAATACCCCAACATTTGGCAATGTGTGTGCATACATAATCATGGTTAGAGAAACATTTGTGAAGTATATTTAAAATAAAGCTTGTGTTTATTAATAAGGAAGAAACGCTATCCACTTTTTAAATAAGAATTTTTATCTGGCACCCTCCTTCGTCCTGGCCAAGTGCAACAGGACTTTACTACTGTTGAATGCATTGTGTAACAAAAAAATTATTGTAAAATACATTTAAATAATAGTTGTTTCTTTTAAGAGTTATTTGATATAAATTTTTTTTATATGCAAAGGGATATTTTACTGACTTCTTTTCATTTGAAAGATAATAAAAATTCCTAAAAGTATGCGGAAAATAAATGGTGTAACCAGTTTTATGTTGAGCAAAATAAATAAATTCCAAAAAAAGAAATACACTTTTTGATAACGATATTATTACCGGTGGGTGGTGGTGGTGGTGGTGGGGGGGGGGGGGGGGGTTCGAGGAATGATAACGTATGATATCGGAAGAAGGCTGGTGTCCAAAATTACCAGTAAGTTGATAACGTTATATTTTCACTGCCCCTTAAGCACCGTGACTTCAAGGTTCGATGTCTATTTTTTTTCATCTTCGGAAAAAAAAAGGGGGGGGATTCTGTTGTCTTGACGAATATTTATCTTATCGAATGAGCTCTTAAATTGTACGTATTAAACGATGTCTGTTACATGCACTGCTTTATAGACCTTAACCCGTTTTTTTTTTTTTTTTTTTTGGCATGTAATAACGAGAAATCCATCTTAAACGGGGCCGTCTTAACGAAAGTCCACTGTATATAATTTTCTTTTTAGTTAAAAAAATTAATTGCAAAAACAAAAAATCTCTGTATACTTAACGACACAATCAATAGTGAAAAATTCCTTTCCAAATAATTCTATACTACTTTAAAATGGGCGCATTTCGAAGTAAACATAATTTAAGTATTTATGCTTTTATTCATGCTAAAATACGCAAATAGGATTTGTCGCATTAATTCAGAATTGAGATGAATGCGAAGCTCTTAAAAGCATTTTATTTATATTGGGAACTTTTACTTGAATGCCTAGGGAAATACTATTATCACTATCCGAGCGAGGTAAAGGTATTAACTTTCAATTAAGTTGCTTTTATGAACAGTAATATTTTACACGAAGTGGGAAAGTTCCAGACGAGCGATATATCTCCGCGGTAATGCTGACATTTATGGTAGAATGTGCACTTGCGATAATTTTTGTAATCTAGTCCGTTGGGGGAATCTTAAATTAGCAATTTAAAAAAAAAAAAAAAAAAAAAAAAAAAAAATAGTTTGTCACAAAGTAAGTTGTAGGCGCGATCGATCGACTCAAGCGGCAAGATTCATTGAAAAGAAAAACAACCCTGAAATTGTATGTTAAACGGTCAAATGATGTGTGATTTTTACTATAATCAGTTTTATAAATATGCAGTTCTTGGCGCAATACCTGTTAACCATTCTTATGCAAAAACGCATGAATGCAAAATTTATTAAGATTCTATTTATTAAATTCAGTAATAAGGTAATAATGACCTCATCTGAAGCAGACACCACCATGGCAACCAAAAATCATTACCTAAAATGGGATATCAACAAAAGTATATAAAACAAGAAAAATGTTCCCTTTATAAATTTTAACTTCATTAATTTTAATCAAAAATTCATTTAATAAAACTGTTTTGTTCAAATCAAATGCCTCTTAACCTCGTTTCTTGCTAAAACAGCATAAGTCAGTAGCAATTTTTCTGTTATTATTAATTTTATTATTTATGAATTATAAAAAAAATATTATATTTACAATTACTGAAGTCCAAACTCTAATCAGCCCCGAAAAAACAAAATTCTTTTACTTGTGAATAATTAATTTTTTTAACTTATTAAAAGATCCTATTCTGCGACTTATGTGGTTTAAATGACCGATTCATATATTAATAAAATATTATATAAAATATTCTATTAATAAAATAAAATAATTAATAAATAATAATAATAATAATAATAATAATAATAATGCTGTATTTTGATTAGATTTTCATAAAATTTTAAATGACTTGACAAAATTTAGATTTCATTTATAGATGTAAAGATTGTATTTATTTAATTTCAAACCATTTGACGAGGCACTTTTTCTGCTCTTACAGGCGGACTGACCAAACGGCGACTATAGGTGCTACGTATCTATATTATAAAGGCCAAACGTATCTGTGCGTAACGCATACGTCATTTTGCGAATGGCAACGCTTTCAAATTTTAAGTGAAATTTCGGTATTGCAATTTTTGCTATTACAAACTTTTAAACTTCTAAATATAGCACATTTTCAATTTTTACATCATCGTGTAGGGAAAAAATTTACTTTTGAATGAAATTTGTTTGAAAGCTGTATCTTAATTTGTTTTTGAATTATTAATTTTTTTGTAGTTTTTAATATCGCTTTTCTAATCGTGGCAACGGGAGTACTCTATTTTTATTCAAAGCAAAGGGGGAAAGGGGAAAAATTGTTACTGTATCTTTATATTGCCATTTTCTAATTAAAAGGGAAAAAATTGAAATTTAAATATCTTCTGTTATAAAACTCGGTGAATTTTGGTTTCCTTTACAAAATTTGATTTACACGTAAAAGAATATCAACAGTTTAATATCTGTTTCAGCTAATAACTTTGAGACTTCAAGTTTTGAATCAAAATGATCAAATTAAAATGCCGATTTTTTTTGAAAAGGTGAATACAGATACGAAATGTGCATTGGAAAATTTTGATATGGGAAAATGATGCCGGGTTTTGATTACATGGGGTAGAGGTCTGCACGGGCCGGAATTTCCAGGCCCGGCCCGGCCCGTAGGAAAGTTATTTCGGCCCGGCCCGTTTTAATTTTTATATTTTAGGCCCGGCCCGTACAAAAATCAGCGAAAACAGGCCCGGCCCGTTTCGGCCCGTTACAATTTCTACGATTTCTAAAAAAATCAGATTTTTATCATATAACTAAGATCCCTTTAAAGAATACTGCATACATATCTATGGAATGATTTTACAGTATATTTTACAGCAAATACACATTAACAACATTAATGATTACTTAGATTCTTAGGCTTTCAACATTCGAATAAAGATTCATTAAAAAATTAATATGGCTTAGAATAAAATAAAAAAGAAAGAAAGCTAAAAACATCATTAATTTTGAAGCTGTTTAATAAAAGAAGATTTATAAATATATTTCCATATCATTTTATTATAGATTTCAAATCCAAATTCATTCTTAAATTCAATGAAGCTCCTTTCTGATACATTTCTAAATTCATTTTTTTCCCCTCAGAAACGCATAAGATTAGCAGATATCTTTATTCAGAAACTATATAATCGAATGGCGTTATCCATTTTTTGATACAAGCAATTTAAGAATACTGAAAGGAAATAAATTATTGTTATAGTCAGCATTTTCAATGGAATTTCCGGAAGCAATAGCAAGGGAAGGCAGAAAAACCTGCAATCATTTGAGAAACTATTATATCTCAACAAGGTTATACAAGTATTTTATTTACCAAAAATGAAAAACGCTATTCCATTCCAAATCCCTTCAATAGTTAGGCTTATCACTTTTATACTTTTACAATTTAAAATTAATCAGAAAATGTTTCAAACTTTTGCATTATTGAGAAATTAATTTAAAAATCAAGAAGTATACAGGGTGTCCCTAAACAAATGGTATATACGCTAGGGGTTTGGTAGAACACATCAAGACGAGTAATAGTAAATAGGAAACCAAGGGTCCCAAACGTTTTCCAAAGGAGATAGTCGCCATTGAAGTTTGGGGTCCAAAATTTCAAATACACATAAAAAACGGAAATATTGGTCGATTGATTTGCGGTTTTCACTAAAATTATTCTTTATGTTAGTATTTTCTTGAAAATAAATTATAAAGATAAATTTCGAAAAATGCCGATAGAGGGCGCTTTAGACTTCGAAGTAATGAAAAACTATTTTTTGCTGTGATTTTTTGCATCTCATTAAATGGTTTCGTAAGCTTAGACTTAACCTTAAATTTTGAGCTCAAAATCTGAATAGTTGGAAGCGGTTAAGTAGCACAAACTTAACTGTGTTCAGAGGGTTTAAATTTCAAATAAATATAAAAAAAAGGAAAAATTGGTCGATTGATTTGCGGTTTTCACTAAAACTATTCTTTATGTCGGTATTTTATTGAAAATGAATTATAAAAATAAATTTAAAAAAATGTCGATAGAGGGCGCTTTAGACTTTGGATTAACGAAATAATCCATCCTAATACTGTTTTTGCCGTTATTTTTTGCATCTCGTTAAATGGTTTTTTAGGCTTAGATTTAAACTTAAATTTTGAGCTCAAAATCTGAATTGTTGGGAGTGGTTAAGAAGCACAAACTGAACTGTATTCAGAGGGTTTAAATTTCAAACGATTATAAAAAAAAAAAAACGGAAAAATTAGTGGATTCGTTTGCGGTTTTTGCTAAAACTACTCTTTAAATCAGTGTTTTCTTGAAAATAAATTTCAAAGATAAATTTCAAAAAATGCCAATAGAGGGCGCCTTAGACATTGAAGTAGCCTACAACTATTTTTAACCGTTATTTTTTTAAATCTCAATAAATGCTTTCAAATGCTTAGATTTAAATTTTGAGATCAAATTCTGAGTCGTTGTGAGTGTTTAAGTAGCGTAAAAAAGAATTGTGTTCGAGGGAGGGGAGGGGCTAAATTTCAACTCCTGAACACACTTCAGTTTGCGCTTCTTAACCCCTCCCAACGATTCAGAATTTGAGTTCAAAATTTAAGTTTAAATCTAAGATTTCGAAAACATTTAACAAGTTTTGGGAAGCATTTAATTAGATACAAAAAATAACGGTTAAAATTTGTTGTTGGTTACTCTGAAGTTTAAGGCGCCCTCTAACGGAATTTTTGGAAATTTATCTTTAAAATTCACTTTCAAGAAGATACTGACTTAAAGAATAGTTTTATTTTAAACCGCAAACGAATCGTCCAATTTTTCCGTTTTTTATTATCATCAAAGTCAAATTATCATTTGAAATTTGAACCCTCTGAGCACAGTTCAGTTTGTGCTACTTAACCACTCCTAACTATTCAGATTTTGAGCTCAAAGTTTAAATTTAAGTCTAAGTTTATGAAAACATTTAATCAGATGCAAAAAATAACGTAAAAAGTAGTTGTTCGTTACTCCAAAGTTTAAAGCGCCCTCTATCGGCATTTTTTAAAATTTATCTTTATAATTCATTTTCAATAAAATACCGACATAAAGAATAGTTTTAGTGAAAACCGCAAATCAATCGACCATTTTTTCTGTTTTTTATAATCATTTGAAATTTTAACCCTCTGACAAGAAGGTTTAAAAGTTGAGTCCGAGTTAAGTTTGTGCTACTTAACCGCTTTTAACTATTGAGATTTTGAGCTCAAAATTTAAGTCTAAGCTTACGAAACCATTTAATGAGATGCAAAAAATCACGGCAAAAAATAGTTTTTCATTATTTCAAAGTCTAAAGCGCCCTCTATCGGCATTTTTCGAAATTTATCTTTATAATTTATTTTCAAGAAAATACCAACATAAAGAATAATTTTAGTGAAAACCGCAAATCAATCGACCAATTTTCCCGTTTTTTATGTGTATTTGAAATTTTGGACCCCAAACTTCAATGGCGGCTATCTCCTTTGGAAAACGTTTGGGACCCTTGGTTTCCTATTTACTATTACTCGTCTTGATGTGTTCTATCCCCCCCCTAGCGTATATACCATTTGTTTAGGGACACCCTGTATATCCGAAGACTAAGCTAACATAAGTTCTTTATCGCTGTTAATAATTTTACAAATCATGTTTTCTGCCAATAATTAAGTCTAGTACCGGTCCGGCCAGTCTATATGTAGAAAAATAATGCAAGCGTGATCTCGGACCGGCATGAGTCAGCTAAAAAGATATTAAAACGGGTTACACATAATGTAATTCTCCGATGCCGATACTGTGCATTTTTATATTGACGCTGTCAAACTAGTATGGCCACATTTATACTTATTCTCGTTAAAACCATTTTGGTTGAAAATAGCTCATATTTTATCGTTTCTGCCTAAATCTTCCGAAATTTTTTTTTATCGGCCCGGCCCGTCTGGCGCGTTCAATTTTTTGCTGGCCCGGCCGGCCCGTTTATGTTGTTTGTCGGCCCGGCCCGGCCCATTGAAAAAACTATTCTAAATCTGCCAGCCCGGCCCGCGAGCCGGGTCGGGTACGGACCACGGGCCAAGCCCGGGCCCGTGCAGGCCTCTAACATGGGGAAAAAATTCTATAATTGAATCAAAGTTGAATAAATTGTGCTTTTTTTTCAATTTGTATTACTAGCATAAGAATCTTAATTAATAACTTTATCATAATAACAGATCTTTATTATTTTTTGCTTCTTACATGTACGACTAAAGTTTAATTTTAACGATTTCTACAACCGAGTTTTATAGAAATAGTATTTTGTTAATTTGACTTTAAATATCGTTTGTTTAAGAGTTAGTTACCAATATAAAATGAATTTTTTACTATAAACTAATTTTGTAACTTATAAGTCAATGAAACAGTTCCTTCTTAAACATTTTCTTTCGTCAAAATTTGACGGGATCTACCTTGTTTATATCAAGGGCGGATCTGGAGAGTCCTCAAGGGGGGGGGGGGGGGCGATTTTAGAAATTTGGCGACTCGACTTTAATGCGTGGGTCGGGGCTAATTTTGTCACTGCGGGTCATGTTGCTTCCATTTTTTTGCTGCGGGTCGGGTCTGGGTCCGGTTGACTTCTATTTTTGTGTGGGTCAGGTTTGGGTCCGGTCGACTTTTTTTTTCTTTCTGTTGGTCGGGTTAATTAATGCTTATGCTGTGGATCGCGTTAGCAGGTGCAGAGTTGAATTCAAACATTTTTCTCCGGGAGGGACTTCTGTGGCTCCGGGGGGGGGTCACAATGGAGTTCAGGGTGGAAATAACACTTTTTATCGATTGAAAACACAAAATTTCAAATTTTCCGGGGGGGGGCATTTGATAGCTCCGGGGGGATGTCTCTCCAGGCCACTCTCCTGAATTCAAAACTGATGCAAGGTGTTTTTATTCAGGAACTATGGCGTTATCCATATTTTGATACAAGCAATTTAAGAAAATACTCTCAAAGTTAGCGTTTTGAATAGAATTTCTGGAAGCGACAGCATGAGAAGGTAGAAAAATCTGCAACCATTTGAGAAGAATCTCTTATATCTCAAGAAGATTGTTCAAGTATCTTATTTACCAAAAATGAAAATCGATATTCGATTTCAAATCCCAGTCTTATCAATTTTATACTTTTACAGTTAAAAATTAGACTGAAAATGTGTCAAGCTTTCGTTGAGAAGTCAATTTAAGAACGACCAAGAAGTATATATCCAAAGACTGTGTTTACATAAGTTGATTATTGCTATTAATAATTTTACAAATTATATTGTGTGTCCTACACATCTTGAGAACAATTAAGTCTAGGTCCAGCCCGGCTCCTTTATACGTAGAAAAACAATGCAAGCCTGATCTCGGGCCGGCAAGAGTCTGCTAAAAAAATATTAAACCCGGGTTACACACAATGTAACTGTTCGATCTTGATCTCTACACTGTAAGAGTTACATTTCTGTATTGATGTTGCCAAACTAGTATCGGCTGGTGACGCACATTTATACTTATTTTCGTTAGACCCATAATCATTGAAAATAGCTCATATTTTAACGTTCCTGCTTAAATCTTTATAAAAAGTCAGTAGGCCCGCTAATTTTTTTTATCGGCCCGGCCCATATGGCCTGTTCAATTTTTTCCCACTTGGCCCGTTTATTTTGTTTTTTGGACTGGCCCGTTGGAAAAATTATTCTAATTTTGCTGGCCCGTAAGAAAATTCGAAACCATTTCGCCAGCTATGCCAGGCCCGGACCCGTGCATACTTCTAGGCTGGGTCGGACAAGGACCGAAATTTAGCTTTTATTTCGAGCCGAACCCCGACCAGGGAAATTTTTTTGTTCAGTGCGGACTAGAGATAAATTCGCGCTCTTATTCCAAAGCCCGGTCCCGCCTGAGCCAGAAACATTTTGCGGCATCAAGAGCAAAAGCCCGATAGTAAAATTATACAGTAGGAAAAAATTGCATAATACTTATAAAAAAATTTCCAAAAGTAACTATCATTTTAAAACTATTTTTTATATAAAAACTAGCTGAGTCACCCGGCGTTGCCTGGGCCCGTAATAATATTCTAAAATACACCTGAAATTCGTACTACAAAATGTTGTAGAAAGACCTTATCTCGAACTTAATCCCCGCTGCCTACGGTACCGTTTAGCAGAAATGCTGTGCACACACGGTAAGGAAAAAAGGGGGGATTAGTTTCACATTCTACCACCAGATGGCGTACTCATTTCTTAACAAAACCGTTTCTGGACTTAAGAAAGATATTTCATGAGATTATTATTCGAAAATACGGGTGAATACACTTTTAAAATTCTATATTAAATATGCATTATTTATCCCAGGGCTCTGAAATATCCGCATCTAAAACGGTACGGTCTCGAATATTTGTTCAATAAAATAAAAACTCTAAAATAATTATTGCCCCCCTACCCCCTACCCTACTCTTTAAAATTTATATTAAGTATTATAAACTATCTGAAAGTTTTATATAAATAAGTAATATTTATTCCAGGGCTTAGTGAAAATCCCTCATTTGAAATGGTAGAAAACGGTACAATTTTAAACATTTGATCGCTCCCCCTAAAAAATCCACCGCCCCGTATTTCTTGCTCACTGACCTTTAAAATATTTACTATGCGTTATAATGTATCTGAAAGCTCAAAAGGATCGTTTTGTGAGTTTTTTTTTTTTTTCTTAATTTTAGTTAATTCGCGTTTCAGCGTTTCTTTTTCTTTTTTTAAATCAACTTTTTATTTAAAAGAAAACTTGGACTTTTATAAATTTACATATTATTGAACTACGTTTAAAGATATTGCTCAGTGCATAACTTTAAAACCTCTAAATGGTGTATTTAAAAAAAATAATAACAGTGTACCAAAAAACATTTGTGGTTCCATATACTTGCTTTTTAAATAGAACAAGTCATCCAAGTAATAAATTAATAATTAATATATAAGGTTGTAATTGAGCGACTGCGAAGAAATTTATATATTTAAAATCAGCGAAAAATTCTTCATTTGAATTGATAAAAATTAAATTCATAAATTAAACATTAGAAAATATTTACAGGTCGTCTAAAAATGCCACTACTATCTGACGCCCAGCTGTCTGAATTACAAAGCACCGCTCTCATTCAGAAAGATTTCTGAAATTCTGTTTCTTTGAAAGGAAATAAAATGAGATTTTATAAATGGATTTTTACGGATTTTTCAACTATTTACAGAAGTATGAAAATTATTTTTAGAATTTCTGAAAGAGGAATTTTTTCTGCATGTAGCTGTCTAATTTTTGAGTTTTTAGGTCCAGAAAAATTTAAAATACAGCCCTTTATTAAAAAGCCTAGTACATTCATCGCCATGGCAACCCTGCATTTACAGTAAACTTTTTCCTTTTCTTTGAATTTTCGAAGAAATATTCTGTGGTTTAAGAAAAATATATACCCTTATTGAATTATGAATACTTTTCCTTTCTTCTAATTTAGGGATTTTAATTAATTTCTCAACTAATTATTAGAATTTTAAAATTCTGAGGGTCAGGTGCATTAGGAAAGGCCTTGGACAATCTTTAAAAAAATTTTGAACTTCGTACGTGCCGTAGTTTTTGCTAACTATCGCAGACACACACACACACACACAGAGAGCGATTTGTTATTTTATTAATATAGATGGCTGTTACGAAAATTTAAATTTAATATTATCAAAAGAACAGTTTAGTATAAAATAAAAATGTACTTTACACATAAAAGAATTCTTATATTTTGTTTTAATGAGAAAATATTAAGGACATGTTAAAGAAATGTGTTTCATTAATAAATGCATGGAACTAGAAAATACTGTCTGTTATCTGTCAAATCGAACAACATTTTAAAATTTTCTGCAAAAAATGCACATTTTAACTATAATCATTTCATATTTAATAACAAGCCTTCGTTATAGGCATGACCCAGGACCCAGAAAATAACGTTAAATTAAAAATTTTAAAGTTCAACACTTTTACAGGAACAGAGGAAACACTGCTCGATGGGAAGAATATGGTAAATACATTTACTTACAGCTGCAGCATCAGTAGAGATCCCAAAATAAATGATTATTAGTACAGTTACTTCCATATGAAGAGCGATTACGACTTATATACGCTGTATACACGAGAAATTTAAATTATTCGATAATCGCAAACTAAACTCAGAAGAAAATATTTTTTTCGCGTTAGATGTCTAAATAATAATAATTATAAAGGATCCAATTGCAAAATAATCTCTGCCACAACCCAAAAATCGAAGTAAAAACAAATTCATTATTCCCGCCTTTTTTTTTTTTTTTTTTTTTCATAGGCGCCAGAACGTCGGTCGACAGCAATGCTTGAACATACACCTATAGATGTAGATATGACTAATTGTTTTTTTTTTAGTATTATTGAAATAATAAAATAGAAAAAAAAATGTGCTTCACTTTCATTTTGATCAAAATAGCCAGACATTGATTTGAAAAGGAATAAGAAATTCTTAAATGGAAAAATGCTTTTTTACTTTTTCTATTGATCGATAAATAAAATTTTCAGGTTTCAGGAAAAATGAGTCCGACCCCGTAGACCTACCAGGAGTGTAGTCGTAAAACTAACAGAGGATATACGCTCAAGGCAGAGGGTATACCCTAGAGTGTGTATACTATAACTTTCTGGAAAAACAGAGTATACGGTGTTCCTTTAAAAAATCAAGAAGGTATACGGCGTACACCCACGTCTACCCTCCACTACACCCCTGAGACCAGCGTAAAAATGGAGCCCGACCTTGCATCGGACACGGGCTCAGTCTGAACCTGTCTTCTCTCTAATACAGACATCTAAAAAGAATGACTCCATAACCAGACACAGACAGACCCTCGCGAAATTAAAAAGGCATGCTTCAGGATGGGCCGCACCGGATTCGAGTTAGGGTCTAACTCATTTCCTGCGAGGATGCATATCTTTTTGGGAAACTTTTATTAGCCCAAGAGGGAGGAAGGACAATCACCCCTTCGCCCCCCCCCCCCCCCTCCTTAGACTCGCCATTGGCCCCCACCCAAATCTGAAGAAAAATAATGATCACGATATGGCCCGGGTCTGAAAGCGAGAAGACCTGACAGAGCCCGAGTCTCGTGAATTTAAAAAGGTGCCACCCGGGGCGGGCCGCGCCGCACCGGTCTCGCGTTAGGCTTCAACTGATTTCATGCAAGGATGCATGTCTTTTGGGGAAACTTTTTAGCCCAAAAGGGAGGCGATTGTCCCTTCGCCCCCGCCTTAGATCCGCCATTGTACAGGACAGAGCCTGGGCTTGAAAATTTTGGTCCATGTATACCTTAGTAGGGGCGGAATCGAAGCCCGGCCCGACCTGAAAAAAAACAGTGTGGCTCGGTCCAGCTCTGCAGAAAAAAAATAAGACCCGATCTGACCCGGTTTTGAAAGTGTAAAGACCTGAGAAATCCCAGTATAATAAATTTAAGACCGGCGCGACCCGACCCGGGTCGCGCCGGTCTCGAGTTTAGGATCAACAATTTTTTCGTGAGGGCATCTAATGTCGTTCTGAAGCCCCTTATTGGGCTCAAGGGGGGGGCGATCGCCCCATCGCCCCCCCCTTAGATCCGCCATTGGTTTATATAATTACGAATGCATCTGAAAAAATGTTCACTATACATACATAGCACCATATGTCCCCTAAACGATGGACCTAATTGAAAATTTGTATCTTTTTATTCCTATTACTTTTATATTAAATTCGACTTAATTATCATTCAGTTTCTTAAAATTAGATTAAAAAAAAAAATTGCAGCAAAAAGATTTTTGCTGGTGGTCAAGCTTCAATTTTCTCATTATTTTTAAAAAATATTCCATTCTAGCATCTTTTATTTTAAAAGGCTGTAATTTTCATAAAAATAGACCAATCTTCACGAAGTTTAGATGAAATTTAGAGGTGGAAATATGGTGATAAGTTACAAATTTACATTAAGTTTTAAAAATATTCTATAGCCTTTATTTACTATATATTATCCTGTCATTTTTACATTAAATTTGACTTAACTATCATTCAGTTTGTCAAAATTTGCTTTTTTTTTTCTTTTTGCTTTTTTCATAAATACGTTTCACAAACAGCCTTTTATTGGTCACAATTCAATTTCTTTACTATGTACTATTTAGAAAAAAAATTTTTTTTCTTTTTCTCGCATCTTTTATCTTTGTAAGACTCTTTTTTAAATAACCAATCGTCACGAATTTTTGCTGAAATTTGCTGTTAAGGATGTTAATGTACAAATTTACATCACGTTTAAAAAATATTCTATAGCTTTTAACTACGTATTTTCTGCATCGGGTCTATTAGCCCATTTTTACTCCGACCTGTAGTTCGGATTCAGTTGCTTTCATTGATGCTATATTTTTCATTGCGAAAGTGATTCTGGTCGGATTGGCTTCTATTGTTTCGGGTTCGATCTGTTTTCGGTTGGATTGATTGGACTCCGGTTGATCCGATGTTTTACAAGAATGTTCAAAATATTTTTTCCAGGGAAAAATCTATATACAATAAAACCTCCATAATAAACACCGGAAAGCGGACATTTTTTTAAAATTTTTAACACATTTGTACTATCTTTTACCTTTTTGAATAGTGACTCTCAATTTATATGCACGTAAGATAACTTGTATAAACTATCATATATTTGTGTGTGTGTATCAAAAATGAATTGTTAGTTATATTTTTCATATTCCGAGAGGAGTAAAGAAGGGCCCTTAACGGTAATAAAGAATATTCTATCATCATATTTCTTAAAGGTATTTTATTTCTCATACAGTAAATTTAATACCTATTTATTCCTGTTCAAATATGTAAATACTTTTATCTGAAATGTATTTATGCTCAAAATTTTTGTAAAAGTTCCAAAAATCTATGTCTACCCCCTCCAACCCGAAAATCGAAGATTAGGGACAACCGGATATTATGCAGAAGAAATGAACGATTTTGTGGTGTCCATTATTCAGACGTTTTGCTGTTTGAATATTAAAGAATGTCTGTTTTTCGACTTGTGATAAATTATTAGATATATAGTTTCAGATTACTTTTTATAAATACAATACAGTGCGAATAAAGTTTGTTTCATTTCATGTTGTGTTGCTGGTCGAGATATTTCAGGTTCTAATTGAAACATATTGCGTTCAGAACGATATAGGTCTTGTAACGAATATATATATTAATTTTCTTTTGTTGGTAATTTTTTCTAAATTGAGTTTGAAAGAAATTATGCTTTTTTTTTGTTCAACTTCATTTCTATCTCTATCATATAAGTAGCAAAATAGTAATCATTAATATTTCTAGAACTGTACTGTCATCATCACTTTCTGTAATGACTCCAGATACATAATTAAATTCTTTATTATCTATTGTTTCCTTAATGTCGAATGAGGACTATTTTTACAATAAAAGGCTTTACTCTATAATTCATTGTATGTACCTACTCATTAACCCTCTTTATCTGTGGAATTATTTATCAAGAAATTGCTTCAGCTAAATTATCTTTTTCATTATCTGAAGATGTACTGTAATTCTTAAATTATATAATGTGACATTTAGGCATAGTTTTTCATCAAAATTGATTAAATGTATCTACAGTTATAACTCTTTTTAGGTACGTTCGTAAATATGCAAATACGTAGCACTTATTGTTGTCGTTCAGTCCGCCCGTCCGTCCGTCTGTCTGTCTGTCTATCTATCTGTCCGCATGTAACAACGAAAAAACTACCCAACCGAATCGTTTGAAATTAAAAATACATAACTATTACATAATTTTGTCGAGTCAAGTTTTATGAAAATCGGATGCACAGATCAATTACAGGGACAATCAAAATTATTCCTTTAGATTACGGTCAATGGGGAAAAAAGTTTCAAAGGCATTCTAATCGTTTCAAATTTAAAATACATAATTATTACCTAATTTTGTCGAGTTATTTCAAATTTTATCAAAATCGGATGCATAGTTCAGTTACAAGGGCAATCAAAAGTATTCCGTTACATTACGGTCAATGGGGAATACAATACGGTCAGATGCATTTTAATGGTGTTACACTCATTCGAACATAATAAAATGCATATGTATCTATAAAGTACATATTATATATAGATTTTGCACAATTTGTGGTGCAAAGAACATTTGCTATTGACTTACAAGGCCACACAAAAGTATTCCATTACATAATGGTATAGGAAGAACATTATTTGGTGCGCATTTTAATTGTATTTAACTATTTACAATTTTATAAAATTGATATATGAGAGTGATATTTTAAAACTTTGTTATCATACGAACGCACCCCATTTGCTACGCTTTACGTGCAATTTCCAACTTGTTGTAAAATACTTACAAAAAAAAATCAGATTAATTAACTAAAAATACTTTATGAAAATATCACAATTCTTATAAAAGCAATATATTAAAATTTATTATGATACTCTCTGTAAATTGAGAGGTTTTTAAAGTTGAAAATGTTTCATATAATTTTTTGCTTAAAAAAGAAAAGCTATACTTGTGAAAATGATTAAGAATGTCAAAACTTTTTGCAAATATTTAGCTTCGACTGTTTCTCTGCTCTATCTAAATTTGATCCAGTAATGTTTATTGCGCGATATAACTTTCATTAATAAAAAAAGTAAATAAATTTTATATTAAAATGTCTTCAGTGGTACTTAAAAGTGCCGTCAATGCATAAAGGTATAAATCTTGTATGGAAGCTTATGAAGCCGAACTAACTATTGATTACCACGGTGGCTGACACTGAACTTTCCGTTTAGGCCGTGTCAGCCATCGGTCCATCGGTGACTGATAGTATAAAATATGATTTAAAACTAAAACAATTATACTGTTGTAAGTAATTAGAGAAAATATAAACCTATAATGAGTAAAATTTCAGTAAATTTGAAATAATTTTTTATTAATTACTTGAAACAATATATGAGGACCCCAGAAGCCAAGAGGGTATAAGTGACAAAATTGAAAAAATTGAGTTAAGTGCACAGGGTATCTGGAAATATACTTTTTTCATTTCAGGTAAAGAAATATAGGTCATTTTCTTATTATTTGCTGAGTTATAGAGAAAAACCACTTTTTTCGAAAAAAAAACCAATATTGATTAATTATACATTTAAAGAAAATTGTACTCTATTTTTTTTTTTTTAACAGTTATTGAAATGAGAGTTCAAAGATTAGAATGCAACAAGCAGATGTTTCCTATTTCAATTTAGTCAATTGTTATTGATGTTCCAATTTAACATCAATTATCTTTAAACTCAGTTTACTCCAAATCTATATTTTGTCACTTGTACCCCTTGGCTTCTGAGGTCGTCATATATATTTTTTAGTTACATCATATTTTAGACTGCTTTAATCGGTGACTGACGCGGCATAAACGGAAAGTTCAGGGTCAGTCACCGGCGACACTGATGTGGAACTACACGTATTAAGTGGCCATTACTCGATCTAAATCAAATTGAAAATGACCAGGTCTTGTTAGCCTGAAATATATTTAGAAATAATGATTAAATTCTACTGGGTGCGGAAATGTTCTATGAATTAAGAATGTAGTGTATTCTTATACATAATATATACTATATGACCAAAGGTGACCGGCCACTTGCAATTTTAGACATTTTGCTAAATATTTAGAAAATACATGAGGAATTATCCTGAAACTCCAAGTGTGTAAATATAATAGTACACGTCATACATTTCCATGAAGATTTTTTCCCGAAACTCCATAGGCGACCGTCAACAAAGTGAAAAAGAACGAATATCTCTTGGATAACCCTGTGAAAACTAACGTAACAAAAGCGTTCAAACTGTTGATTATAATTAAGTAGCTCATTGTAATAAACTTATTATTTATTTGCGGATATCATGTACACTCGTAATAAAATTAAGGTTTTTATAAAAACAGTCAAATTTTTTCAAGTTTTTTGTTTATAATTTGGAGAGCTCTTAATATAAAATAATGTTCTTTTAAGCTCTGTAAAATTGTATCTATTAGATAATAAAGTCTATTCCGACAAAAAATTTTCAAACTCATACGTCTGGGTTTGAACCCTAAGTCACCAGCGTAAGATACTAAAAATAAAGTTATCTTTTAAAATTTAAATTAAAAAAAAAGGTCGGGTGTCATTAAAGGAATTCGTTTAATTGATATAAGATTTTATCAATTTTATTATTTGCCTTGTGATTCAGATTTATTCAGTTATGAATGTTCAAAATTGCAAGTCTAACTTACACACTTTCTGAGAACTAAATGTGTGACGCACAGGCAAAGGAATAAAATGCATTAGAGTCAGATCCGTCCTTATGGAGGACGGTTTAAAGCGAGGCCCGGTGAAAGAATTTTGAGAGACCTTTTCGTTCAGAGTCATAACATAATCTGATCTATACTAATAAAAAATAATGGTTTTCATCAGTATACTATGACACGGAGAGCCAGGGTTCGATCCCCTAGCTGTTGTAAAGGAGTAGCGTTTGTTTGTGTGTTTGTAGGAGTAATTTCTGGAAGTACTGAACCAATTTCAAAGGTAATGGGGGCAAATTAATGGTGAAAGTCCCTCTTCCAATATAGGCTATATTTTATGTCAAGACTACCATTTTTTCTTAGCTAAAATCATGAATTTATATTAAACATTTTCGATTATACCTTCTTTTTATTAAAGAAAAAATATTTTATGTCCAGGCAAGGTTTGTTTGGTTTAAACCAAGTTGGTTTAAACCAATGGTTTTTTAAAAAAAAACCATGCTGTTTTTTTTTCATCTGTTTGTTTCATTTTATACATTAAAAAATGCAAAATTCAAATTATGCAGAAGCTACTGGCAAAGTTGTAGAAAAATGATGACTTAATAAATTTCTAAAATGACAAATAATTTTAATCAATCCAACTTTTCATGTAAGCTGTAAATCTACATGACAGAATAATCAATTTTTTACTAATTAGTTTGTTAGAAAAAAATTACTTTTTTCTTCCTTTTTTTAAAGACTTAAATATATATGTATATATAAAACCATTAATTGTAAAACATTTATAGTCCAGAAGGGCAGAGTCGAGCTAAAAGTGCACTTTTATTATTTAAATTACTTGATTAGTTAAGATTTATTAAGGATTTCATCATTCCTCAAAGCCTCGAATATGACATTCTTAAGAAATTTTCTCCATTGATTTGATTTTGATGCTAATGAATAATTGTTTTTTTTTTCTTTTTTTGTTCTGTGTTTATTGGGTTAAGCCTTTGTTTTCTTGCATTGGGAATAGGGATTTTGCATTATGATTTTATTCTGTTACTAACCGGGTTGCAATAGTTTAAACCAGTCGGTTTTTTAGAACAAAACTAATATAATATTTTCTAATTTTTGTAATTTAAGTGTGTCAAATTATTGCATTTAAGTAATTTCCATTTTTAAGTCTTATCTCAGCAGTCACCGTGAGACATAGTGAGTCTAGTCTCGGTCATGTTAGTATGCATGTAGAGTGCAAATTTCATGCAATGATGGACATATCTGAATCTATAAAGAAAACAAATTATGTAAAGTTGGCAAATACAAAATCAATTAAAAATATGTAACATTTAGAAAAAAAAGTTTTCCTTTGAGAAACGCAGATTTACAGTTAATAACATAAAATGAAATTTAAGATTTCAGTCAAATTCTAAAAGAAAATTTTTTTGATTGGGAGGATTATCTTTTAAGATAAAAATAGAAACTCATGATTTAAAGTCGAATGAGAAAAGATTGAAAAATTTGGCGCTAGGGAAGCACCTGTTTACATTTAATTAAAATGTGCAACGAGGTATATTTAAATCTTCTATTGCATAACTAAACCCACTACTTATATCAGCTGAGAAAATTGGGGAGAAAGGGACAAGGTAAGGTTTGCTTGAGATATAATAGAAAGAAAATCTTATAAAAATACCTAAAAAGTTGTAATTTTTTGTTTAGACATTTAAAAGTACTAAGCGTTAAAATATAGCATGTAGGCTCATGGCTATTTAAATGCTTTAGTGGAAGACAGTACAGTAGACTCCCTCAAATCCGCAAACCAGAAATCCGCAACTCTCTAAAATCCGCACATATTTTATGGATGTAAACAATGAAACTTTCAGTTCAGATATTGGGACAAAATTTTATTTCTTTTAGTTTTGTATCAATTCTGTATATTTTTTAATTTGTAATTTTCTTATTAATACTCTATTCATGTTTTTTTCATGAAGGAAGAATAATTTTTTTTGGAAAAAATTCAAGATATTGCTGATATTACTGGTAATCACAATCTTCCTACCAAATACATTTATGCATTAATCAGGATTTTTTGGTTTTTAAACCTGGCTAAACTTGAAAAAAATCCTTATTTTATGATTCTGATCTAAATTAGTAATGTACTTTTATGAGGCAAGTTTTGTTGAATAATTTTGGAAAAATACATTTAATCTTTATAGTGAATATTTTATCATATACTATTGATTATTAATTTAACCTTTGCTATTAATACTTTAATCATTTAAAAAATATTCTAAATTTTTATTTTAGTTTATTACTTTTTTTAATATTTTATTATATTGTAAGCATTCATTATAGTTCTGATTGCACTATTAATTGCCCTCAAATTACTGTTTAAAAAATGTAAACAAAACAATGACCAGAAATCCGCAAAATTCTAAAATCCGCACAACCTCTGGTCCCAAGCTGTGCGGATTTGAGGGAGTCTACTGTATATATAAAACTGCTTTATATTTTAAGATCAATGATTTCAATAGTCATAAAAGCTATTAAATAGGTATTTTTGTTTACTTTATGAATTTTGTTTGTTGCCCTTTCTTTTAAACTGGTAGTTTTAGAGAAGAAATGTCAAAAAGCAATACACAACAGTTCTTAAAGTGTGTAGACTCTACTGCTAAATTCAAATCATTCCAAAAATTCTTCATAAAAAGTTTTATTTTCAATAAAAGATAATTCATGTATAGTCCTCTCACTGAAAAGACAGACATCTCATATAACAAGAATTTCAAAGAAATTATTTTGAATAGTCTTGTGAAAATATATATGAAGTTTTATTTATGAAACTGCATCATATATTTATTTATAGTGCTAATAACTAAAAGATTGTATATTAAGATTTTCAAGGTATCAATGTTTGATTATGTAGAACATTTTATTTATGAAATATAAGACAGCTTTTTCTAAAAATGTTTAATATTTAAATGATTTCAATTTTCTACATAACTAATTGTATATCAAATTGAAAAATTGTATATTAAATTGTATATTAACATTGATTAGAATTACTTTTAAATCAAGTTATTACTTACATATTCAAAAAATTTATTTTCATTGATAAATATGTATGTATATGTCATAGGAAATCATATTTTAAAAAAACCCGGTTTTAACCAAAAAAAACCTGGTTTAAACAAAAAAAAAACGTTTTTTTACCAACTCTGAGTCCAGGTGCGAGGTCCTGGGCGGCCGCACTTGTCACACACCTCTAAGGACGGCTCTGATTAGAATTTCGTCAGATAAATACAACTCAAAAAAAGGGGGAAGAGTGACTACACTACACTTTTTGAAAATTTTACAGAACATTAGGCATACAAGTAAAACATTCTCTATTCTTAAGAAAAAAAGAAAGAAATACGTCAAGCATAGAATCTCATTGTTCCAAGGAGTCCCTCCCCCCTCCCCCGCCACCAACTGAATTCAACACTGTTATCCTGTATTCCACAGAAAGCTTGTTATAATTCACTTCAGTGGTGCATATCAATTTAATTTTGCTTCAAATCTCGAAACATCATGAAAATGCAACATGAATGGTTTTCTCCCACACAACCTTAATGCAACGGTAATTTTATTGGGTATTTCTGTAAGCGAATTATAAATGTACAGACTTCATTTTTAAGAGTGAATATTCTATAATAAACACACACACATACAAGGAACCTCGTAACCAGACAAACGACAAAATCCAAAGTCATAAACACTTATGACAGAGGATCGATCTAGACAGGTTTTTATCGAAACTGAATTTCGATAATCTTCATATTTTCAACCGGAAACGAAAATTTCGAATTTCCTAAGTATTAATACATACATAAATAAATATATATAGTTATTAATTGTACATGTTTTATTAAATATACATAATTATTAATTACACGTGTGGCTCCAATCGGCTGTCTGTGCATCAGGCCAAAACTTTTTATTTCCATGTAAAATAAAATGTAATTAATTCATCAATGACACAGAATTATTTTATAATTATACGAATTTCATTCAATTAAAAATTGTTTTAGATACACATATATCGATTTATCTTTTTATAGCGATTTTTGTAAGTGACCATCTATTCTAGAACCTTCTGAAAAAGTATTTGAAGTACTTCAACGGATTCAAACTAAAAATTACTGTTAAGTCTGCAGCTTTTAATGAACACTTGTAAAGTTTATTTAAAGTTAAGTCAATGCATTACTTGCTTATGTAATTTGCACTCACGTTTTGAGTCGATCATGACTGATAATATTATAAACAGTGAAGTTCAGAGCAATAGTCTTATTTAGCCCAATGCAACTCGAATAAAACTATAAAAAACCGAATTTTCGGTTGATTTTTTAAAAATATTTTACACATGTTGGAAAGTGTTAAAAAGGAATAAGCGAGTATGAATTAAAAGTTACGAGTAATAAATTTTATGAAAAAGATATTCACTAGCTTCGATTTTTTAAAGATATAAAAGCAAGCGTATGTTTTGAAACACCGAAATCACTGGCGATAAATTTTAAAAATAAGCTAAAAAACTTTGTAAAATCACCATAAAAAGAAAATTAAACAGGACGCGTTTCGAGCTTCAAAAATACAGCTCGTCTTCAGCTAATCCAAACACGTGTCACAAGGGACAGAGTGGACTCCCTTGTTTTTCCACTCTGTCCCTTGTGACACGTGTTTGGATTAGCTGAAGACGAGCTGTATTTTTGAAGCTCGAAACGTGTCCTGTTTAATTTTCTTTTTATGGTGATTTTACAAAGTTTTTTAGCTTATTTACAAGCGTATGCTTGTGTCGCCTGATGATATTTTCGAGACTTGGCGATCGAAATTTTGATTAATAAGCCTTTCGCGAATCATGTTTCATTTCTGCGAATACCACCTCCATTATTAGCGACAACTTTTGTTTTGCTTCCGTAATTGCCACTCTCCTCTTAGTAAAGTGTAACTGAAGGGAAGGCGTTGTCTCCGCGGAGTTTGGAAGATGAATGATTATAAAGTAATTGCTCTTGATTATTATGTCGTCGTGGCTATTTAAAGCAGCATACATTTTTGTATACTATTTATTGGATTTCGAGGTTTTTTTTTCAAATGTGCTGGTCAGTAGCATAGTTAGGATTTTATTTCGATAGCAGAGGAGTCTGGACATTTATCATCGTATGTATTTCTATTAAAATGGGCAGAATTTTTTTCCTTTTTTTGATGGGGGGGGGGGGGAGTTAAGGCTTTTTAAAAATTTTAATTTTGGTTTTAGATATTTACAGTTATATAAGACTATATATATTTCCCCCTTTAAATAATTTTGCCGCTTAAATATTTTTTCATCCTACTTTGTATCTTTTTTTTTTTTCAAAATTGAGCTCAATTTTTACTTTATTTATTTATTTATTTATTTATTTTTTTTCAGATTTGTTAGAAAATAGAAACCATATTAAAAAGAACATGTGTCCGTCTATAATGTTGACATTATTTTAACGGTGGCGACAGTGACTGTTAAATTTAACTTTTATCACAACTTTTGAAACTTTAAACAATGCGTATTTGCAATTTTTACACCGTTGGATAGGGGGGTGGGGAAACCTTCAAAAATGCAATTTATTTGAAACTAGCAGGCTGTGCCCTCTGAATTGGTCCATTCTCCGAAACGAACCTAGGCTCAAACAAAATAATTCAAAATTTTTATTTTAAACCAGTATAGACCATCACATGGAATGTCCTTCCGCATTGCTGATAACGATCCAAGGCCATTGCGGTAGTGTACTATTGTTTGCCTCGGACAAATTTGGGAAGAACCATCTTTTTTAATTGATCATTTACAGTAGAGTTTCATATAAAAATAAGACCGTTATGGCAACAAGAATCAAATTTTTCACTAGTCATCACTATTCTATTAGAGAGCATTGCAATGATTATTGAGATTTTTTTTTATCAAATTCTGTTAACATTTGAATCGTAAATTATCATTTGTTAGTTCTTAAACTTTCGGCATTTGAACTTGAGCTATGTGTAGTTCTCGTAGACTAAATGCAATCTCATTACATGTTACATAACATTTTCAAATAAACGTAAACTTCTTCTGGCAGGTCTTACAGTTTCCTATCCACCTTGGTCATCACCTACGTATCCAGTATAGTAACAGAGTAAAAATATAAAGAATTATTTACACATAAAAAAGTGTGCGTAACGGATATATTTATTAGAACAATGAAGCATAAAAAGTGTGTTTTTAAAGCTGAATTATTTAAATAAATTGAAAATTGCATCAGTTTCACTGCCTCTTCCTTTTTTAAACCAGCTAGAAATAGTGATGGGCGATTTCGATTTTTTAAATCGATTTAATCGATACTACGGCCAACTCGATTTAATCGATACTTTAAAATTTTTAATCGATTTCTATGAAGGTAATATAATTTTCATTTTCCTTCAAAAGTCGAAGATAAAATAGACGGATGTGCCAATTCCAAAATTTCAGTGTATTAGTTTCTAAGATAGAAGAATTAAAGAAACCTCAGAACCTCCCCCCCCCCCCCTGCAAAATAGCGTTTTTTGTTGAGTGATGTACATCAAAAATTGATCAGGATCAATTTTTATTAAGTACCAGCTGAATCTGAATTTTGATGAAAATCCATGAAAGCGCGAGATACAGCTATTGCGAAATCATAAAAAATGCAGCATATCAGCGCCACCTGTTGGGTAATTTACACCAAGAACTAAATAACACTAATTTATGTCAGAGATTTACTGAATCTGAATTTTGATGAAAATTCGTTCTTGAGATAGCGCTATTGCGTTAATCATGAATAATGCAGTATAGCAGCGCCATCTCTTAAGTGATTTCCACCAAAATGTAATTAGCATAAAATAATATCAAGGACTAATTGAATCTAAATTTTTATGAAAGTCCGTGCATTAGTTCTTGAGATAAAGCTAAAATGGAAACAGGGGCGTGCGAAAAGAGAACTGCGCCCGGTTCAAAGTTCCAATTTAGCCCCCCCCCCCCCCTATTAACTTTTTCTTGTGATAGGCTAGAAGTGATGTTAGTAGTAAAAATTTGGCGCCCCCTAAATTTCCGTGCTCGGAACGACCGCTTCCTTTCGCTCCCTCCCCCTTTCACATGGCGCTGAGTGGAAATCGTGAAAAATTCAGTATAGCAGCGCCATCTGAGAAGCTATATACACCAAAATGCAAAAAACATCAATTCATGCCAAGGACTAACTGGATCTAAAATGTGATGAAAATCCGTTCATTCGTTATACAGATATAGCTGTTGCGCAAATTGCAAAAAATGCAGCATAGCAGCGCCACCTGTTAGGCTATATGCACCAAAAATTAATTAGATTCAGTTTATATCAAGGTTAAACTAAATCTAAAGTTTTGTGGAATTCCGTGCATTTGTTCTTGAGATAGAACGGTCAGAAATTTTTGTCGTATGCAGACTCACAGAGTGACAGACACACCCACAGACAGATATTTCTTAAAAACCATGAAATCGTGTTAAAGACCTTCTAAAATATATAAATCCATCAAAAACGGGAAGTCTAAATTTTTCACGAATCTAATACTCTCTTCTTGTAAAGTTACAAAAGAAAATAAAAATGTAAAATCGATTCTGCCCGTAAGATCGATCTTTAGATTCGATGTCGATCTTTAGATTCGATGTCGATCTTTAGATTCGATGTCGATCTTTAGATTCGATGTCGATCTTTAGATTCGATTTCGATTTTTTTTTCTTTTTTTTTCTAGGCTAAATCAGTGTTGAATGCAGGTATTTTTCTGCGACTCCGGAGGAAAGCATCATGTTTTGCAGCTCTGTAAGAGAGGGGGAATCGCAATTTGTGCATTAAAAAGCATAAATCTCATAACTTCTGGGGGGGGGGATAATCCCCTGCGGGCCACTCCATTAATTCAACACTAGGTTAAATCGTTATATTTTTGTTTAGAAGTCCAGTTATTTGAAGTATTAGTTTATTATGTTTTATTTTTCACGCTCGTCTCTTCTAATCCCCCCTTCCACGTCAGTTTTAACTTACAGGGCCGTTCGAAATATGCATACAGTTTAAAAAATGTCCAATTCTCGGTCTATTTTATTTTAGATCCACATTTTAAATCCTTGACAAAAGATAAATAAAGGGTCGCCCTTACGAACGTTTGGGGTTTATCTGCGCCCCGCCGGGGGGCATATTTTTTTGTTTCTTCAAAAGAAACAAAAAAAAATTTTGAGAGGGGGGGGGGGGACTTGCACCCTCTTCCAATATACACCTTAAAATTTCGCTCATTTAATTTTCTACCATTTTTAACTTAAAAGTTTAAGCTACATGGCACCCCCAGAGCTGTGGACCCTTCCCCCCCTGTCGATCACTCACCTAATTTTGCTTATTTCTTCACTTCATTTCAATCTTTAAAAGGCTATAACTTTGCTTCTATAGGAGTTAAGTGATGAGAAAAATTCTAGTATAGCTAAACATTTCTCGCCGTTTTTGCTTTTCCAGTTTCCCGGTTTTCCTTATAGGACCTTTTTTTTTGGGGGGGGGGGGGGGCAGAGGGGGTTTTCCTTCATACAATATGTCTATTGAAAGCTTAGGCTTCATACATTACAAATCTAGCAAAAGAAATTTTCTCCCATCATTTCAAGTCACGTTACGGACCCATAATGTGTTAAAATTTTAATTTTTCAAACTTCTTAAATAAAAAAAAAAAACATTGATACATAGTATTAGCGAAACTGGAGTTCGAACCCGCAATCGTTTGATTGCATACGTAATCCCTAAGCTTATTGGCTACCGAGTACTCAGCAGCGCTATTATTTCTTTAGATTGTCATGTTTAAATTCATAATATCTTTTGAATGGAATGTCCGATTTGAATAATTCAAAAAGTAATCTACAGATATTGTAACAGGCATTAATACAAAATTATTTATTTGGATAAGGATTAAGGTATCGATAGTATGGTCTAATTTTGGTTGATGTATTTATCGCGTTTTAAAATGTAAGAAAGTAGTTATAATGAGTTAACTACAACAGGTGGACATATGGTATCGCGTGTTTTCTTTTTTTTTCTTTTTTTTTTTTATAGACATTAATATGTTCTTTAATATTATAGAACCTTTTTTATTCATTTAAAAGTATTTCCTGGCGATTCAAAATTATATATTTTAACGATTTAAAAATACGCACGTAATTGTTCAAGGTTTCACTTCTACTGGCACTCTCAGAGTGCCACTATTTTTTTTTTTTTTTCATGTTCGTCCATCCTGCCGCCCCCCCCCCCTTCCTCACCAATCTTAACTTACAGGTTCGTTCAAATTATGACTGTGATTTTTAAAAAGTCTAATCCTCGTTCTATTTTGTTATAAATCCATATTTTAAAGCCTCAACAAAAGATACATTTGGGCCGGGGTCGCCCTTTTGTCCGTTTGGGATTCACCTTGCTCCCCTGGGTGGGGGGCATATTTTTTGTTTCTTCCACACCATCTCATGTAACATATCGTTATAAAGCTTTTATCTCCTCGTTTTTTTCTGTTACTACCTCTCTCTCCACCTAGTTACATGCTCTTGGCACTCTTTATAGTTTCAAAGAGTGCATGTTCCCCGCGGGCCACCCCATGAATTCAACACTAAGTTAAACACTATATTTTTGTTTAGAAGCTCAGTTATTTGGGTTATTAGTTAATTATGTTTTTTTTTTTTTTCTAGTTCGTCCGTTCTAATCCCTCGCCCTTTTCTCGCCAATCTTTACTAAATGGGCCGTTCAAAGTATGCATGCAATTTTTAAAATGCCCAATTCTTGTTCTATTGTATTATAAATCCTCATTTTGAAACTTCGACAAAAGATACATTTGGATTATGGTCGCCTTTCCGTCAAGAGTGGGGGTTACCTGCCTCCTTGAGAATCGGGCATATTATTGTTCTTCCAAACTATCTCGTGTAACATTTGGTTGGCATTAGAAAAAAAAAAAAAAGGTTTTTTTTTGTCTATACTCCTTGTTCCCCATCCTAGTTATCCCGCTTAATTCTATGCCTCCCTAAATGGGGATGGGGGGCGGGAGGCGGTAATTACGGTCCTGCTGATTGTCTAAGTTTTGGAATTAGTAATTTGGATCTTCTCTGTGTGAACCTAAATATCGATTCTAGTATCGATTCTAGAACTGAAAAATCGATTCTTTTTATGATCGATGTTGTTTTATACGATATCGATTTTAATCGATTCTCTAAATTTCCAGAATCGCCCATCACTAGCTAGAAACATATAGCCGTTAAATTGGGAATAATCTTGATGATTAAGTTTTTGTATAGAAATAAACCTTTAGCTTGTATCCAATAAAATGTTTCTATATTCTGTAATTTTTGGCGTCAAACATTAGTAGTGCTTGTAATAATATTGTTATAAATGTACCAGACTTATTTCATGGTTATTGTGAAATTTACGATCATCCATTATTGGCATTTAATCTTATAGCTTCTCGATAGTTTTTCGTTTGACAGGGTAATGAAAAGTAGTAAGGACTGTAAAGTAGTAAATAACAGTGAATTTTTGAGAAAGTTCTGTTGCTAAGTCTTAACGTTAGTTAAAATTGCTACATAATCATCAAAAACAAAATTTTCTACCGTCGGGATTTCATGTATATTTTTTTCTTAACCAATTTTAATGTACATTTATTATTTTTATTTTTTTAAAACCAGAATGAATGATAAATAATTTGTAAATATACATTTTTAATTTTACATCATTGTCATTGCAAAGATTTTTCCCGCACATTAAAAATATTGCTGTTTTAGTGATAGTAAAATAATTGCAGATGAAAAATCTATAATATAAAAATAATAATACACAGAATTAACGACTGCTTGCCGTATGCCTTGGCGGAGACTCGATAAGAACGCCAATTCTACCAGTCTAAAGATCCACATCGAATGTAAACAAATAGCGAGTAGGGTAACATCCCCAGTAATTGGCACATTAAGAATTTGTCGTTAAACTTACTTAAATTTTCATTACAAAGAAATAAGCTATTTACTTAGAAATATTTTTAAATCAAAGAATGCATATCTGTGCATCTATTTTGCCCACTAAAAGCAAAAAAAAATTGAAAAAGTATTTTTATAAAAATATATTTATAAAAAGTTGCTGAAATCACCAGTAATTGGCACCTAGAGCACCAATGTATGACACCTTGTGATCCAGTAATTGGCATATGTTTATATTTAAAAAAAAATTACATTTTGCATTGGGTTTAATCGCTTTAAATTAATTTACTGTAGATGAAGATGCCATATTTCAGGTTTTTGAGAGTAAGAAATCAGCATATTAGTCTGAAATGTGAACACTTTAAAACAATACAATATACTTACATTAATACCCAGTAATTGTCATGCTTCCCCAGTAATTGTCATATGAAGCTTTAATGGATTCCAATTACTGATAAAATTTATATTTTCAAATAAAAACAAATGATAAACAAAATTAGTCTATAATTTTAAAAGTACTTCCAAAATAAATGGTTTAATCTCAAATTCCTTGCGAATTCCTTGTAATTGGAATAGGTGCCAATTACTTGGAACTAGCAAAATTGAAGCATCATTAATTGGCAACTACCATTAATTCAGAAATCCAAATATTTGTGTAGAAAATACTTTTACACAATTAAAGTAACCCTTTTTAACTAAACAAAACTGTTGTCAATTAAAATTTAAAATATATTATAAATCAGATAATAATGAATTGAAAAACATGCCTTCCTTAAACCAAAGAAGAAGAATTTGCAACAAAATGGCTAATTTGATACAAGCCATACTTGTTTCTCTTACCTAGGCTCTATTGTCATCTTGTAAAATAAATCAAAGTTATAATCTTTAACGTAAATGAGCATATAACTGATATATGGTCTTGAATTTTTAAAAGACTGGATATAAATCTTTTTTTAGGACATATTTGTAAAATGTGCCAATCACTGGTGCATGCCAATTACTGGGGGGTGTTACCCTACTACTTGATTATCACGTCGGTATATTTCGCCAAATTATACACATGAACATATTTTTTTTAATTACCAAAACATCAATAAATTATTAAAATAACTATAGAAATACAAATTAAACGTTGAATTAAAAATTAGTTGATGACGTAACAAACACACGTAGCATGTTTAATGTCATATGGAATGTGACATTTACAATAATCCATTGTTGACATTTATTTTATAATTTGGCAACAATTTTTTGGTCGATGGAATAATCAAGTAGTACCAAATAATATAAACAAATTAAATAAATAATAATATTGTCACTAATGTTTAGGCACACATGTCGTGTAATGACCTCGTTGGCGCAATTGCAACAAAATTGCTATTTAATGCCTCACATGTAGGGATTACAATCCCGGGATCCCGGTGTATTTTCAATCCCGAAAATCCCGGGATTTTCGGGATTGCCTGTTTTTTTTTTTTTTTTTTAGTGGAATAATATTCAGCTGAAATTAAAAAAGATTTTTATAAACTTTCGCTTTTGGGGAAGAAAAAATAAATTTTCATGAAGTTTATACATGATTTGAAAAAGAATATATACCTCAAATATTTTTTACATATTTCTAAGCGATGAAATATTTTACAGCTGAAATAATTTGACTTGCAAACAGATGTAACCCACACAGCTATTAGTAAGGAAAAATGAAATCGTTTGTTTATTTCGATTTTGTCGCGTGTGTAGAAATTATCTTCAATTAGAATCGGAGTTTGTTTTAATTTCCGAAAATGAAGAGGGTTTTTTATACTCTGATGAATATATCAATGAACTTATTAAAAAAGTTGGAAAATTAGTAATTAATTTTAACCGATCTGCAACAAGGTATGAAGTTCTTTAAAAATATGTTAAATCTGAAAAAGAGAAAGAACTTTCCGTTCTTTTAGATTGCATGACTAGATTGAATAGCCTAGTGATTATGCTTGAACGATTTTATTTCTTGAAAAATAGCATACAACTAGCTTTAATCGATTTAGAGCATGAGATATGCGTTGACGATTCCGATTTTCTACTTATAAACGAAATTGTTGAAGTCTTCAAACCGATACAAATTATAGTAGAAGCAATCTGTTGTAGGGGTTCTAATTTGTTAACCGCAGACGCAACCTTAAAAATTCTTTTAAACGAATTGTTGGAGACAAAATTAAAATTTGCTTACAAAATGACAGACGCGCTAAAACTACACATTAGAGAAGGACGACGTACGGAATTATCAGGTGTTTTAAATTACTTGCATAATCCTAAACGAGATGACCTGAGTGCAGAAACTAGCAGTATGTTTTCTATTCCTAACAAAACTGTTATGAAGAAGCAAGTGAAAGTAATAATTGGAAGGATAAAGAGTGTTAACAATGGCAATTTCGCAAGATACAAAACTAACGCATATTGAGCCCACTGCGAAACGGCAAACGGATAACCGAACATATAAGGAAAAATTACAAGAAATAGAAAAAAGCATGCGAACTGCATAGGCGTAACTAGCGGGGGGGCCGGGGGGGGGGGCCTGGCCCACCCCAGACAGCCCAGTACCCCCCTAGAATTTTAAACTCTTGTGGTAATGTTAGAAGGTAAAAATTTTATTTTTTCGAGAGATTACACATGTCTCAAAGTGGGACGGTAAACTGTTTTTTTTTTCATTTGTTTTAAGTTTATATATTTCAGATTTAGTCTCTTTTCTCGCTTTTTTACAATTATTTCTTACTCATCGATCGCCCCCAACAGCACATGGTAACAGCATCAGCTGTTAAAGAAAACCGGTCAATCCTTTTGAAAGAGGACGGAATTCATTTGTACTATTGGAAATCAGCCGCAGGCTAAAAGGAATGGTCATTTCCTGTCACTGTCTCGGGTTTTTCAGTACTGCACCATTGGGGTCTTAATTAGTTACATCTATTTCTTGATCTTTTTTTGTAAACGGGGCTGGATACTCAAATACCAGGAAAAACACATGCTCGCATGCTCTGAAGGGCAAATTTAATTCCTCAGACATTCTGTTGGTTGCTATAGTGCTAAGGTATTTTTTTCTTTTATTGTGCGTTTCGCTATGACTGATATTAAATCCTCTTCAGAGAAGAAAATTATGAAAAAGGTGGATGTATGAGATCATTTTTTAAAATCTTCAAATTACTTCAAGCACTCACTAAATCCAGGTATGTTTGGAAAATATACTATAATTCATTTATATTTATGTTTCTGGAAAGATATTAACTTAAACGTTACAATTTTCGTATATTATCCTTTTGTTAAGTTTGTTCTCAAATCCAAAGGGACTACTTTCAAACAATTTTTAGGTGCGTTCGTAATTATGTAAATACGTAAGCCACATATAGCTGTCCTTCAGTCTGTTTGTCCGTCCGTCCATTCGTCCGCATATAACAACGCAGAAACTACCCAACCGAATCGTTTGAAATTTAAAATGTATAATTATTACATAACTTTGTCGTGTCATTTCAAATTTTATGAAAATCCGATGCATAGATCAATTACAGGGACAATCAAAAGTATTCCGTGACATTACGGTCACTGGGGAAAAAAGTTTCAAATGCATTTTAATGGTGTTACTCATTCGAACATAATAAAATTGATATGCATCTATGAAGTACATATTATAATATACATTTTGCATAATCTGTGGTGCAAAGAACATCTGTTATTGATTTACAAGGCCAGACAAAAGTATTCTATTACATAATGGTATAGGGAGAACATCATTTTAATAATAATTAACAATTTAAAATTTTATGAGATTGACATATATTCCTGAAGAATGTTACAAGTTATTTTCTGTATAAAAGAAAGCAGATAGTATTTACAGGGACACACAAAAGATTTTGTCTACTATACCGTATTCGAAATATTGTGTGTGTACTATTACATGAAGATCTAAATAATTTTAAATGCGTCCGTAATTATATAAATAGCTAGCACTTATATTCGTCGTTCAGTCTGTTAGTCCGTCTGTCCATCCGTCTTTACAATTTATGCTACAAAAAATATTTATTATTAATTTACACGGCCACTCAAAAATATTCCTCTACATAATGATATACGAGGCTTTATTATAATATATATGTTTTAATTATATTCAACAATTTCACTTTTATGAATATGGTATACGTTGCTGAAGTGTAATAAAAGTTGTATGTCCATGTATATTTAAAGGAGCACAAATGAAAAAAAAAAGATTTCGACCACTATACTATATCCGAAGTACTGTCTACTATAACAGCAAGTTCTGAATATTTTTAAAACTTCGTTATCGTACGAACGCACCTCATTTGCTACTCTTCACGTGCAGTTTCCAACTTGTTTTATTAAATCTTATTTAAAAAAACCCACGAAATAGGCTAGTGGGTAAACGGGAAAAAAAGTTACCGGAAAAAAGTGACATAAACACCAAAAGCGGAAAAAAAGTGACTCGGAAAAAAAGTTAAAGGAAAAAAAAGGGACAAGGAAAAAAATTACCGGAAAAAAGTGACAACGAATTGATTTTGGGGATTCATTGGTTAAGTATAAGGGGGGTTCGGGGGAGGGGAGTCTCTTAATTTAGGTAAATGTGTTTTTCATGCTGAATTAACTGTTTTGGTTCAATTTTTGGACATATGATTACCACCCCCCCACCCCATCCGCCCTAAATTAGATAAACGGGTTTTTATGCAGAATTATACATGTGTCTTTTTTTGGATATAGGTTTTTCTGATAAGGATTATACACAATATATAATGCCTGAAGAGTTTTGGGAATTTAATTTAGGTAAATGTGGTTTTTCATGTTGAATTACCTGGGTATTTCCATGAGCACTTGTCGTGTAAGTCACATTGCTAGTAACTGCTAAATTCTTGGTCACCGTTATTTTCGAAAGGTTTGTAAGGCCTTATTGAATTAATGAAATATCTCTTATAAAATAAGGCACACTTTTCAGCTCTAAAATACTGGTATTCAAAATCGTAGTATGTGACTTACACGACATGTGCTCGTGGAATTACCCACCTGTTTTGGTTCAATTTTCGGACATATGATTACCACCCCCCTACCGCATCCGCCCTAAATTAGATAAACGGGTTTTTATGCAGAATTATACAAAGTGTGTCTTTTTTTGGATATAGGTTCTTTCTGATAAGGATTATACACAGTATATAATGCCTGAAGAGTTTTGGGAGTTTAATGAAAAAATGAGACAGGGGAAACCTCTCTTAAATTAAATTAATAGTTTTTTTACGCAGAATTATCCGATCTGCTTGGAATTTTGGACATTGATTCATTATGATAAGATGTATCTCTGATTATTTATGGGGTTCTTTTGCTTATTTTAAAAGGGGGACGGGTAATTATCTCTCCCTCAAATTAGATAAATCGGTTTTTAGCCAGAATTATCTGATGTATTTAAAATTTTAAACATATGTTCTTTCTCATAAGGTAAATCCCTGAATAGTTTTAAAGGTTTAATGGTTAAGTATAAAGGGGGGGAATCCCTCTTAAGTTAAATAAATGCCTTTTTACGCAGAATTATCCGATTTACCTCTAATTTTAGGCATAGGTTTATTATGATAAGACGTATTTCTGATTAGTTATGGGGGTTCTTTTGCTTATTAAAAAGAGGGGGGGGCAAGCAGTTATTCCCCCCAAATTACATAAATCGGTTTTTATTTAGAATTATCCGATGTATTTCAAATTTTAAATATAGGTTCTTCCTGATAAGGTGAATTCCTCAATAGTTTCAAGGATTTAATGGCTAAGTATAAAGGGAGAAACAGAGGATATCGCCCCTTAAATAAATGGCTTTTTACGCAGAATTATCCGATTTGCTTCAAATTTTGGATCTACGTTCATTATGATAAGGCGTATCCCTGATTAGTTATGAGATTCTTTTGCTAAGCATAGATGGGGGAACGGGCGATTATTGAAAGAAGCTTGCTTTCCCTATTTGACGGAGGGAGATGTCCGGTATATATCGCGGGCGGTTAGTCTCTTAGCAAATTTGACGATCAGGGGATTTCTCGGTAAAGGTTTGCCGCAAAAATACCCAAGTAAAATAAAAAAGCGAGTTGATTGCAACTGAACGCAAATAACAAATAAAAAGAAATTATCTTTATTTTTTAATTTAATGATTGAAAACAATTATGCCAGAAAACATAACACATTTTACCCTTTTCCTTATAATTATTAATTACAATTTCATTTTGCATTTAAAACTGGTTTATTTATTTATTTTTTTTACTTGTGAAAAAAAATAATATGCTAAATCATTTGTTGTAATTATCATTTTAATTTACGCCGAATGTTTATCATTTAAAACTGGATTTTTACTAATTAATGTCCCATATTACACATCATAAAATATAATATAAAACATTTAAAAAATATATGTTAGAAAATTTGAATGTACAAACTATGTTGCATGTCACGAACGAATGAACTAGTGAATTCATTAATTTGTAGTAATAATAAGTTTTTTATTACTAGCTTATGTTAGTAATTAGAAAGTTAATTATTTAAAAATCTGTAGTTCTTGATAGATCTTCAGTGTTTGAACGCTTAAAAAAATTAAAAAGCAAATTTAAATTTAAAAAAAAAAAAAGAATTTAATAAAAACAGGATATTTTTTTCTTTGTTAGGATATTTATAGAATACTGAAAAATGCTATGCAGAAACATAAACCATAGTTTTAAATGCAAATAGCTATTGAGGATATATAAACAAACCCTTAAAACTATTCAGGGATTCATTTTATGAGAAAGAACCTGTATCCAAAATTTGAAATACATCAGATAATTGTGCATAAAAACAATTTATCTAATTTAAGGGGGGAATAATCGCCCGTCCTCTCACCTTTTAATTAGCAAAAGAACCCCTAACTAATCAGGGATACCCCTTATCATAATGAACCTACATTAAAATTTTTAAGCAAATCGGATAATTCTGCGTAAAAAGCCATTTATTTAATTTAAGAGAGGTTATCCTTCGTTCCCCTTCTATACTTTACCATTAAACTCCCAAAATTTTTCAGGCATTATATACTGCGACGATGTACTGACAACTTTAATCTGGGCAGAAGATAGATAGCGAAGTCCCATAGTGAAAAGGTATACAGGGATGAAAGTATCTTCATTCAAAAGCTGAGAAGAATAGCTGCAATTGACTTCAAGGAACATGTCTAGAAAATGATTTCACTGGTCTAGTGGCAATGAGCTGAGGGATGGAATTATTGAGCGTAGAGAGGGAAGGAAGGTAGTTGGAAAAGAGACGTGTGCTGGTAATGCACTAGAGAATACATAAATGTAAGGTGGCTTAGACGTGCTAAGCGACGTGCTAATATTGGAGTGTGGTTCCTAAGTAGTTGTATTGTCGTTTTATTTATTTTTTTATTAATTGATCTATAGTTCTAATAAAGAACTTGAGGAACTAAAAATGTGTTATTGATGAACTTAACAAATAAACCAACTGAATAAAGAGAAACTGAGAGCACGACACCGCAATACTATATATAAGCCTTATCAGAAAGAATCTATATCCAAAATTTGACACACGTTGGATAATTCTGCATAAAAACCCATTCATCTTATTTAAAACAGAGGGTAATCGTCCATTCACAAAACTAATCAAACAAGCGCCTTTTCAGTATGAACGTATATCCAAAAATTGAACCAAAACAGTTAATTTAGCATGAAAAACCCATTTACCTAAATTAAGAACCTCCCCCCGACCCCGCTTACATACTTAACCAATAAATCCCCAAAATCAATTTCTTGTTACTCTTTTTTTTTCCGGTAGCTTTTTTCCTTGTCCCTTTTTCCGGTAACATTTTTCCCGTGTCACTTTTTTTTCGCTTTTTTAGTTTATGTCATTTTTTCCGCTAACTTTTTTTCCTAGATTCGGGATTAAAAAGCTATGTAAGTGAGAAATGTTCTTCATTCCTTGATAAGATTTTTCAGAAGACGATTCTCACAGTGGATGATTTGAAACGAATTTACGACGGGGTAGCTACAAAAAGGAGGAAAGATGGTTTTCATGCGATCAAAATTGCTTATTACTCATTAACTAGTTTATTTATTTACTTTAAAAAATGGCGACTCTGTTGTTTATCAGCAATTCTATCTCCCCCTCCCCCCAGAGTCGAATTTTTTCTGCGCTACTGCATTATAAGAAATTTTTTCTCCCTCTCTCCCAGCCACTGTTTTGAATCGAAAACTTGATATATAAAGCCACTATCAGATTCACCAACATTTCGAAAGATTTTTGAGCCAACACTTGATTTCCTCCAACTTTTCGCGAAATATCCTCCCAACACCCAGTGGGATAGCAAACAACAATGTCCCACAACTTTTATCTGCAGTTCCAGAAAAGTCTCTGCTAGCCGAGACTTTTCATCGAACCTCGAGCATTTCAACGATAAGCGATTGATAGGAATAGGCGATAAATATTAACGGCTGGTATTATTAGTACTGCTTTTCCTCCGATTTTTTTTCCAAGGCAATTGTAACCTTTTTCTCTCTTTGAACGGAAAAAATTTGGGTTTAAAATCGGCTGAAAAGTTTGTTGCTCGTAAAGTTTGTGAATCTAATAGTCTCTAAAGACAGAAGAAAGTTTCATCCAATTAGTTTCTTTGATAGATTACACGTTTTCAGGAATGTATTAACAAGTGAGCTTTCCTTTGAGTATTATCAGTTCTAACAAAACTATTTTTACTTTCTTCTATCTTTAAGGAAGAAAATATTGGATTCGTGAAAATTTTCGAAATCCGGTTATTGACAGATTTATCCGTTTTAGGGATCAGAGATCCCTAGTTTTTAGTAAGAACAAGTTTTTACAAAATATCTCTCTGTGTATATGTGAATCTGTGACTCTGTCTATATGTGATATAAATTTTGTGGACGGTCTATCTCAAGAACTAATGCACGGAATGTTATAAAAATTTATATTCAGTTAGTCCTTAATACAAATTGATACTGATTAGTTTTTGTTGCAAATCACTCGACAGATGGCGCTTCTTTTTGCGCTGCTTTTTTTTACGATCAACGCAACAGCTATATCTGAAGAACTAAGGCACGGATACCAACCAAACTTCAGATTCAGTCAGTACTTAACATGAATTGATATTGTATTCGTTTCTGTGTAAATCGCTCAACAGATGGCGATGGTATGCTGCATTTTTCACGATTTTTGCAATAGCTCTATCTCAAGAACTATCGCACAGAATTTAATTAAATTATAATCAGGTAGTTCTTGATATAGACTGATACTGATTATTTTTTGATGTAAATCGCTCGACAGGTGCGCTGCTATGGTGCATTTTTTACGATTTACGCAACAGCTATATATCCATAACTAATACACGGATTTCCTTTAAACTTCAGATTCAGTTAGTTCTCAACATGAATCGATGTTGTTTGCATTTTGGTGTAAATTGCTCACCAGGTGGCACTGCTATGTTGCATTTATCTTGTTTTGCGCATTAGCTCTATCTCAGGTTCTCAGGTGCACGAATTTTCATCAAACTTTAGAATCAGTAAATCCGTGAAATGAATTACACTGGTGGACAAAATTAAGAGATGGAAGACATTTTCCCAAATATTTCGAGAAATACTGTATAAAAATAAATGAAAATTGGTATGGATATAACTTATAGTATGACTATAATATGTGCAAAGCAAAAATTAAAGTGCCATTCATTGGCAAGAGTTATTGCCACCAGTCCAATTTGGACTGAAATTCATGATGAAAAATGGCAATGAAAGTGAAGCTTGTTTGGTGTGTGGTTGCCTCTAGTATGGTGTGTGGTCACCTCTGACAGATAGACAGCATGCACAACGAGTATGCATGCTGTTAATAAGAGAGTTAAGAATTGCTTGTGGAAGACTCTTCCACCAGAGCAGTTTTTAACTCCGGAATGGTTCTGAGTGGGGGTTGGCGTCTCGCAATAGCCCTTCCAAGACCATCCCAAGCATGTTCAATGGGGTTAAGGTCAGGAGATTTGGTTGGCCAATCCATTCGATGAATATCCTCGCTTTCCAGATACTCCTCAATGGACGTCTTCAGCGACACAACTGTCTAGGGATTTTGCTGCTGCCACAGGAACATTAGTTTTAAGGAAGACTGTTGCCAGGAGGCTCGGTGAAAGAGGGTTGCATGCCAGGAAGCCCGCCATTTGCGTCCCACTCACTCCCTTCCACAAAAGAGAGCGTGCACAATGGTGCAGACAGCACCAACATTGGACACAGTTTCAATGGGCTAATGTTCTGCTCACATATGGGTCCAGATTCAGTCTTCAACCTGATTTTCGGCGAATATTCATATGAAGGGAACATAGGACCCGATACAATCCCAGTAAACATCATGGAAAGATAACCGTTATGCTGGTGGAGGACTGATGGTTTGGGCTGGGATCATGCAAGATACCCGCGCACCGCTCCATGTGTTTGTCACTGGTTCTGTGAATGCCCAGAAGTACAGGCAGGAGATCCTACAATCCTTGTGCGTCTTTTCGTGGGTGCTGTTGGCCCTGAATTCGTTTTTATGGACGACAATGCCCGACCACATAGGGCTCGCCTGGTTGAGGAGTATCTGGAAAGCGAGGATATTCATCGAATGGATTGGCCAACCAAATCTCCTGACCTTAACCCCATTGAACATGCTTGGGATGATCTTGGAAGGGCTATTGCGAGACGCCAATCCCCACCCAGAACCATTCCGGAGTTAAAAACTGCTCTGGTGGAAGAGTGGGAGAGTTTCCACAAGCAATCCTTAACTCTCTTATTAACAGCATGCATACTCGTTGTGCATGCTGTCTATCTGTCAGAGGTGACCACACACCATACTAGAGGCGACCACACACCATACAAGCCTCACTTTCATTGCCATCTTTCATCATGAATTTCAGTCCACATTGGACTGGTGGCAATAACTCTTGCCAATGAATGGCACTTTAATTTTTTTCTTTACACATATTATTGTCATACTATAAGTTATATCCATACCAATTTTCATTTATTTTTATCCAGTATTTCTCGAGATATTTGGGAAAATGCCTTCCATCTCTTAATTTTGTCCACCAGTGTAGTTTTCTTCATGTTTTGTTGTCAATCTCCTAATATGTGGCGCTGAAAGCTGCCTAAATTCAGCCTAAAATTCAGGCTAAATTCAGCCTAAAAGCTGAATTTTTCACAATTCCTGCAATAGCGCTATTTCAAGAACTAATAAGCGAACTTCATTAAACTTCAGACTCAGGTATAGCTTGATAAATATTGTTGCTGTTTATGGTTTGGTATAAATCACCCAACAAGCGGGGCTTTTATGTTGCATTTTTCACATTTCCGCAATAGTCTTATTTTAAGAACTAATGCAAGGAATTTCATGTCTTTAAAATCTTCACAATGATCATAAATTGCTATTTAATTTTGGCACTGAGGTAGCAAATTTTGACGCATTAAGGATGTATTCGAAAAAATGTTTTTTCTCTCTCAGCAGCTAAAAATTTTCCTATACATTTTCAGATTCATTTTTAAAAATAAAAACATGAAACTTGCTATGAGATAATTTTTGAAGACATGTTATAAGATGCCCTATGACTTCATTTTTCACTGAATTCATTAGAATTTGATTTATCGAGAATTATTTTCTCAGCATGACACTTTTTTTCGTTCCCAGATCTCCCGCTTTGGAAAATTCGGTTCAAAAGACGAACTTTGACTGCGTTTTTTGTAATATTTTTTGCATTTATCAAAAAATCGCAGTCATGGACCTAATATAGTTTCTAAATAAGAGAATTTCCCAGTTTGGTGCGATTGAGAGCAAAAGTGAATCTTAAAATAAATCAGAAAAGAAAGTTTTGGGATTGCCACATCCGACTAGTTACTAATACTATTATTGTTTGGAAATTATCAAACATTTTACTAAAAAACAACATTGTTACACTATTATTGTTTTCCAAACAATAATATTGGCACTCAAGAATAACAATAATAAATTATTGTTTAAAAATTATCAAATAGATGGGGCCGCGGCCCCCCCCCCCCTAGAAAAATTCTCCAGTTACGCCTATGGCGAACTGTCGAACCTGAAACACAACAATAAAAGGATTTATAAACACAAATTAGAAATGAGATGTCTCTTTTTGAAAATGGAGGGGTATGCAGTCATCATTTAGAATTAGCTTGTCAATATTTGCTGAGAGTTGCTCCCGCGAGTGTAGAATAGAATGAGCATTTTCAGCAGCAGAATTTATTGCAAACAGACTTAGATGTCAACTTGGAGAGGATACTTTAGATGCTTGATATTTCTTAGATCGTATTTTCAAAGGAAAACCGATTAATTTTAAAAAACACTGAGCTATTGAAACTAATCTCCTTTTTTATCTTGGTATGCAATACTTTTTTATATTATGCAACGTTTTCAAATTTTAACAACGATCACATATAATTAGAAATTTAAATAATATATCTATTTGATTTTTTATTGTTATGTGTGTGCATGTGTTAAGTACTTTTATTTTTTTATTTTTGCAAGCAAAATAAAAAGAATTATGTCGGGGAAAATCTTGTGTTTTCGATATCCTAAATTTGTAATCTTTAATTATTTGGTTATGCGAATAATACAAAAATTAAATACTGATATTAATTATCTTTTCATATTGTAAATATTTACCAATTCAGACTTTTTTTAACATCAAATGAAAAAAAATATTTGGAAAATAAAACATAAAATTTTTTTTCTTACATTGTCAAACATTAACAGCATATTTGTTTTAATTTCCAATTGTTGCAATTTAACCTATACTTTTTTTATTATTAAAGTAATAAATACATTTTGAACTTGGTATATTTTCATAAGTTAGGCTGTATTTTTGCTTTAATTATTATTTTTTTTACAATATTGTGAAATTTAGCTATTGTAAAAATTGGTTATATAAGAGAAATTCTAATTTTCGTAATCCCGGGATCCCGGGATTAAATCTAAACAATCCCGAAATCCCGGGATCGGAAATTAGTCTCGGGATTGTAATCCCTACTCACATGTTAATCCGGTTATTGTTGTTTATTTATAAATAAACTGCTTCTTTATTTTTATTTTCTTTTTTAAAATTGTACAAATTATTTTCTTCTATAATTACTAATTAAACCTTATTTATTTTTTATTATTTCCTTTATAAAATAATGGAAAATAATTTAAAATATAGTATGTAACTGGTATTAAAAAACGTATTGTTCGTCAGATTGGTGTTAGAAAAAAATCGCGCCAATGTGATGCGTATGTAAAATGTTTACAATATAATAAACGACAATAACAACAAAAAAGTACATTAATCATTAAAAAAATCGCCATTTCAATATTTTTTTTAAATAACATCAATCAATCGTTAATTCTACAGTCGCACCAGTAGTAAAGTTTTCATAATGAAAGACCATAAATTTAACAATCTCTAATTAAATAATCTGACTAATTTCGGATTGATGATCTAGAAGTCTTCGTAATGCATAAACAAAACGACACAGATGTCATATACACGCCGAGTTTGGCGCGATAATTTTTTACGCTAATTTGGCGGAAACGTCGTTTTTGAACTAGTTAACAGGGACCGATTTACAAATTTGTAGGCCCTGGGCCAGGGCCGTAGCTAGAAGTATACGATAGGGGGGGGGGCTCAGGGGAATATAGGGGGCTCAAGGGAATGTGGGGGGGGGAGCTCATATTTTTTTGTTCTCTCTCTAATGCAGAAAGATAAATTAGTGCATATTCACATTGTAGGTACTATGTTTCTCATTAAACTGTTGTAATAATTTCATTTTATGCTAAGAAAAGTATATGATGATGAAAATTTTGAATGTATAACTGGTGCAAAAAGTGTTGAAACACGTATTTTAGATACAATTTAGTAACTCTGCAAAACTGTGAAAGGGTTTCAAAACTAAATTAGATTTTTGAACAGAATTTCATTTGAATTTTCGGAACATTTAGTGACCTTGGAACTTTTTCCAGGGGGGCTCAAAATATTTTAGGAGGGGGGGGGGGCTGAGCCGCCCATAGCGCCCCCTTAGTTACGGCCCTGCCCTGGGCACAGATGCTTACAGGGGGCCCCCTTTGAATCGATACTTAGAGGAGATTGATTAAATTTAACCAATATTTATCAAGGTATAATTAAATCTGAGAATTGGTCAAAATCCGTGTATTAATTCTTGAGATACAGCTATTGCGGAAATCGCAAAAAATAGTATATCAGCGCCGCCTGTTGAGCGATGTACACCAAAATGTAAAAAACATCAATTCATGTCACTGACAAACGGAAATTGAAGTTTGATGAAAATTCGTGTTTTAATTCTGAAGATTGAACTATTGCGAAAATCGTAAAGAAAATTGCATAACAGCGTCACCTGTTGAGCGACTTATACCAAAAACTAACCAGTACCAATTTATATCGGATATTAATTGAATATACATTTCTATTATATAAATTCCATGCATTAGTTCCTGAGATCGAGCTCTCACAAAATTTGTGTCGCATATACAGCAGAAATTTTGTAAAAAGATGTTTTTTGATATCTTAAAGCCTGTAAATCTTTCGATAACAGAAAGTCAGTTTTTAGGAATCCAATATTTTCTTCTTGTAAACATAAAAGCTAATAAAAATACAATAAAAAAATTGTTTTGTTTAAAAAATGTAATTCATATTGATGGATATGCAACCTTCAGCCATTTGAATATTAGCCATTAAGATCATTCGCTAAACAAAGACAACTGGATTTAAATCGCAATGATGAAATATTTTAAACAATGAAAAAGTAGAAAATAAAGTAAAAATAAAAAGCGTAATTTAGTTTTTTCAAATATTTTTATTAACCGATAACAATTTATGATTATACGTGCGTTGGAAAGTAATTTAGAAATTTTGAATAAATAATTTAATATTTTTTATCTCTCTGTTGTAATATTGAGAGAGAAAAACAAACATTGCGTATTTTTAAACTAAATTAATTAACGTTCACTTTGTACTAAACTTAAATAAAAGCGGTGAAGTTTCCACGATGTGTAAGCACGTTATTAATAAACATTATCAGCTAATTTAAGGCAAAATTTACCATGCACGATTTTATTATAAAAAAAGTTAAGTATTTTCGAAAGCTCTTGCAAACTTTTAAAAATTGTATTTAAAACATTTTTAAAATGGTGAACAAGTTGTTTATCTATAAACATCACAATTCGTGTACATATTTTTAGCTTGTTCAGCTTATTATGTTTGCATACTTTAACGGCAGTGTAATAAATCTTCGTATATTAGATGTGCTTTATCTTCCCTGCAATAACTTATTTCAACAAAGAAAAAATGTTCTACTTTGACTTATCTTTGTGGAGTATCTTCCCTTGAGCTTTTAATGCTGGTAAAACTTTGTAAAGTTTCAGAAAATATTCAATGTTTAAATTGGATGCAAGAATGTGCATTATTAAATTTAAATATTAAACACTCATTTATATTAAAACGAGAAAGATAAATGATATCGAAAAGTTTAATAAGGATGAAAAATGTTAATATTGAAATTAATGTTAATAGTTAAGGATGCAAATTAAAATTTGTAGTTTCATTTAAAAAAATTTTAACGCGAAAATTATTTTGTAGCATTTAATTGCCTTTTGAATCAGAATCCAAAATGTTTTATATTTGGGGGAGGGGAGGGAAACTTCATTATAGCCATTTCTCAGAATTTTTTTTAACTGATTTGTAACAAAGATGGTTGATAGAACTCGTTTGTGTGTGTGTGTCTACCTATATATAAGCAATCTGTATATTAATCAACAAAAATAAAATACATTTTGTTTGAACTAACATCTCCCCCCCCCCTCTCACAAAACGAAAACTCTTATAAAAGTTAAAATTTCAATAATAAAATACGGAACACGCTGCGGCCTCATCGGCGATGGGAATGACACCCCCCCTCCCCCTCCATACACACATATATATAATGTGGGTTAGAAAAATATCCTCAACAAAATAAATTAATGAATTCAAGGATTTAATTTATCAATGTGCGAGACACATTAGATAAAAGTAAGGTGAAGAAAAGATCTCGATTAGAATAAAGTATAGTAAACTTCCTCTAATCTGACATCTTATGTTTCGGCATGCTAAGTAATTCGGTAATTCGGCGCGACTTTCGAAAAAAAAAAAAGTATTTGCTTAATCACTCCTATTGCGTATGATCTGATGGAACTTAAGAATAATAAAAAGAATATTGCCCAGTTAAACTGATGGCATTGAGCTGACAGGCTACGCATATTAATTGTACATTACAGCCTTATATTTTCAAGGGTTAATTCCGTTCGAAAAAAAATATTAAGGAGGGGGGATCAGCTCCCCCTTTTCCCCTTTTTATACTTAATCATTGAACCCTCTAAACCAGGCATGTCAAACACGTGGCCCGCGGGCCACAATTGGCGCGCCAGGAACTTTTCTGTGGCCCGCTAAGCCTTTGGCATTTTTTTTTTTTTTTAAATGTTTGATTCAGTTCTTAGTTGATGCAGAAAATACATTTTGCATTGCAAATATTGCAGCGTTTCAAAATTGGAGAATGATTTTATTCAAAATATCTGCCATTATTTCAGAATATTAATCTTTATTACATTTAATGGCAGATATTGACGTATATTGAATTTAATGATCCGCAATTAAATATAGAAAAGTTTAAATTTTTAAATTAATGATTGTTATTTTGGATGAAAATTTTTTACAGTTTGAAGATGCAAACAACATCGATTCAATACCACTGTGACATAAAAGATGCAAACATATTGTCTTAAATATATTCAAATCTAATTCATTTTAAAATTTCGTTTCAGGAGATAGGGTATGCAAAATTTATCAATAAGAAAGTTCAGAAGAGCATATCTTAATCTGAAAATTTAAGAATTTATGAAAGGTTTAAAAGTTTTTTATAATAGTTTATTATGTGTTTTATGTTGAAACGAATACATTATTTTACTGCTCTCTTTGATTCACTATGACATTACAAAGTAATGCGTGGTACTTTTTGGGTATTAAAAAATGTACTGAAAATCAAATAAAACACGACGTTGATTTCTAATTAAAAGTTTCTAAAAAATCAAAAGGAATAAATATCTTTAAAAGGGAAAATGACACGATTTTTTGTCTTGTAAAATAATAATAGTAATAATAATAATAATAAATTGTTACCCTCTTTTTATAATTTTGCTGTCTTCATAGTCGAAAGCAAAGTATTTTTGACCTAAACTCTATAATTAATTTCATTCTTAAAGGTTAGTAAACATATCATTGTAAGTTATCCCTATGTGATCTTTATCTTTCTTGAAGATGAAGATATAGCATTCTAGATTCATAAAAGTCAATTTGAAAAAAATATATATGTATACTCAAAGACTGAAAAATTGTGTTTGATATGTAGAAACTTCATTGAAGTTTGCTAAGAACTTAAAAATATTTCTAAAAACCCATAAAGATCTAGAAATAATTTCGAAAAATAAATAGATTTTAAATTAAAACTTTGTTAAAAAAATTGTGTTCGTGAAACATATTAAAAGTAATCCATCTGCTTTTAAAAACAATGATTAAATTCATTTGAACACAACTCTAAAACGTTCAAAAAAGATTTCCAGAACAGTTAAACAAATTTTAAAATATGCAGGGGCATTTTTATATTTATTAATGATGATGTAACCAGAAATTTCAGTAATCCAATAATTTCAATATGCATTGCTATAATTGAAAATTTTCGTTAAATTAACAAACTTTCATTAGTTGACAGTAGCCAATAACAAATATTTTTTAATAACCACTTTTTCTCATTTAGTGATCCCGTTTCCGTGCTGCATAGCGTCAATTTTTCCCTTTAACTTTATAATTCTTGAAAATATTGGTGCAAGAAATTTTACTTTGTGAGCAGTTTTTTCTTCGCAGTCACGATATGTACTTAAAAATAAGCGAAGAGTATCAGGAAATTATTCTATGACGGATCAATAACCATAGCTAATATATTTTAATCAATTATAATTTTTTTTTAATTTCATAATATTTTATTGTAAATAATTGTGTTCCATCAATAATTGGTTTTACAAAAAGTAGCAATCACAACATAAAAGAAAATGCAGATATTAGGATTACAAAATTAATAACACATTTTTGTGTAATTTTGTTTTAAATTTTAATATATTCAAAAAGTGTTTAAGCATGTTTGTATTTTTATTTTAACTAATTTTTCATTACATTCGACAGTGCACTGTCTTAACACGCTTCTGCTACAGATTTGTTTTTATATAATAAATATCTTTAAACATTTTCTGGTGCGTGTTTTTAATTTTTCCAATAAATAATTTTAAAATTTTTGTAAGCATTTTTGTTTACTTGTTTATTTTTTAAAACAATGTTGAATTTTTAATGCACAGTTTTCATTTTGTGCGACAGTCATCAAATTAATCTGTTTTTATATTTTCGTACTGTGGCCCGCGGCTTTGTGTACAATGCTAAATCTGGCCCGCGGTGGTAGACGAGTGTGACATGCCTGCTAAACTGATTAGGGACATGCTTTATCATATAAAAAATCCATATCCGAAATCAGACTTGTATAAAGCCAAAAACTGTCTGCGCACGTAATATTAGGTCAAAATTTTACTGCAAATTAATTTAATGTTGGGTGTAATTAATTTTTTTTGCGCGATTCATAGTCGTAATTCGCGTTTTTTATGCGATTTATGAATGAAATTTGCGTTTCTGAGCGATTTATGGACGTAATTTGCGTTTTTTATGCGATTCATGAATGTAATTCGCATTTATTACGCGATTTATGGACGTACTTAGCTATTTTTATGAGATTCACGGACGTAATTTGCGGGTTTTTTAGCTTTCTGCCGACGAAATTCGCATTTTTTGAGAGATTTATGAACGTAATCCGCGTGTTTTTACATGACTGATGGACGTAATTCGCGTTTTTTATGGAAATTATGAATGTAATTCGCGTTTTTTTACACGATTCATGAACGTAATTCGCGTATTTTTTTGAGCAATTCATGGATGTCATTCGCGTTTTATTAATGTAATTGCGTTTTTTGAGCAATTTATGGACGTAATTCGCGTTTTTTATGCAATTTATGAACCTAATTCGCGTTTTTTTTACACGATTCGCGGACGTTATTCATCATTTTTTATGCAATTTATGAACGTAATTCATGTTTTTTTACACGATTCATGGACGTAATTCGCGTATTTTTAAGCGATTTATGAACACAATTTGCGTTTTTTGAAAGATTTATAAATGTAATTTGCGTTTTTTACGCGATTCATGCACGAAATTCGTGTTTAGAGATACATGCACGGAATTCGCTTTTTTTATGCAATTCATGAATGGAATTTACGTTTTTAGCGCGGTGATTTGTCGAAATATTGTTTTTTTACACGATTCTTGTTGAAACGCATGTTTTATACGTTATTCTTTGTCGAAATGCACGTTTTTTACGCGATTCTTTGTTGAAATTCGCGATTTTTTCGAGGTCTTTTGATGATATTCGCGTTAACAGTAAACAATTCGTTTATAAAATTAAGGGAATATTTTTATTTTTTTTATATTAAAAAAATTACAAAAATAGGATTGTTTCTTTCTTAAAATTTTCTGCAAACTTCATAAAACTTTCTGCGCACGGCGTGCGCGCGTGCGTCTATATTATACAACTCTGTCCGAAATTTAGAGCAAATCGGAAAATTCTTAATAAAAACCCATTTATATAATTTAAGATGAGTTATCCTTCTCTTTTATATACTTAACCATTAAACTTTCAAAACTATTCAGAGATTTGAACGAAATCTGACAATTCTGCGTGAAAAACCCATTTATATGAATTAAGGGTAGGGGCATTAGAACCCCCTTTTCTCCTGTTTATATTTATCCAATGAACACCTAATACCAATCAAGGATGCGCTTCATCAGAATGATCCTCTGTGTAAATTGTGAACAAAAACTAATATTTCTGCATGAAAAACCCATTCATATCAACTAAGGGGAGGGGCATGAGCCCCCCGTTCCCCCTCTTATACATATCGAATGAACTCCAAATCAGGGGAGCGCCTTATCAGGATATATCAATATACAAACTTTCAAGTGGATGGGATATTTTTATCATGAGTTATCGCGTTACGTACGTACGAACGTACGCACATACATACAGAACGGGCGGGCGCATAAGCTCTCGGGCTATGATAGCCCGTGAGCTAAAAAATTACGAACAACTCATTATAAAAGTACTTTTATTTCATATTTCTGCCATTGTAAAATTTTGGTTTACAATTAAAACCTATGGACTCGGGGGCTTTTGACGAGTTTTGAAACTCACGTCCTCGTATGTTGTATTTTACATTATTGAATAATCTTTTTACTATAGTCAACATGTTTAAAGAATAAAAAACGTGTTTTACTGTCTTTTTTTGCAGTTCTAAATTCTAAACGTTTTTCCCGACATTCATCTTTTAATATCGGCATTACATTTTTTTTTTCACGACTGCACGTTATAAAGGATAATTCGAATTTAGTTGCTGAATTCTAGTAGAAAATCTGCGAAATTATAATTTTCGAGTGACTGGCACAAAGGTACGCGATTTTGCGCGATAAATACACAGTATTTAACAAATTCAAAATTAAACGATGAAATAATAGTTCCGTCTTATTTTTTATAAAGGTATGTAATCTATGAAAATTGTGTGTTGTTGCAATTATTTAATTTTACAGTTTTATAAACACAGCTGGATAAGATTTTAATATATTTTAAGAATATAACTGCCTGATGTTTTAAATTTCAATATTGAATTTTATTTCTATGGCAACAATAGAAATTCAAAGTATCGAAGTTGAATCGATAATGCTTGGAATAGGACCTCTAATTATGAGTTCGAAATGATTTTAATTAATTTAAATTTTTCTCTGAACTGTATTATAAAACTTTTAAATTGTATTTTTGGTAGAATGGTTAAATTTAGAAACTTTAAATTTACTGTAGTGGTTGCTGTTAAGATGCGGATAATCTGTGTAAACGCCATTAAAAATTACAAAATAAAAAGGTGTGAAATGAGCTTGAAACGTTCTGAATTACAAATTTATTTAAAATACAGTCGAGTCTCTCTACAACGAAACTCCATGCAGCGAATTTCTCTATTTAACGAATTTTTTGTAGGAACGGCAATTTTTTTCATAATTACACTAAAAATATCTCCATATAGCGAAATATGTCTCCATTTAAGGAATTTTTTCAAAAATGCTCTTTCCTATGTTCAGAAAACGCTTCAAATTATTTGTGGAATAAGTTTTTTTTTTTTTTTCGTGGATTTCTGGTTTATGTTTCATATATGCACTCCTCTACATTATTCCTTATGTCCTTAAAAAGGCATTTACTTGCTCTCCCCCTCCCCCAAGAAATATATCTATTTTTGAATTGTTTCACTTGACTTTGTTTTTTTTACCAAGATGATCATGGGTTCTTGAAAAAGATTGAAACATATCACAAAGCATCCTTAAAAGATAAAACTATTCCATTGTCGTCTTGAAAATGGTTGTTTCTTGGTTTGGATCGTAAGACAGGGATAAAAGGTAATTTCGTCTTTTTCAGCAGGTTTTTCATCTACCTAAACTCTTATTACTTTTATTGTTTAGAGTGGATGTTTGTTGCTTGTGGCGACTTGGAACATTTTTTGTTGTGAGAGATCATTTGATAGAAGATTTGTTGCTAAGGGCCATCTATGCTGGTGTGGTTTTCTACCGCATCTGCATAAAATCCCTCCTAGGATAAGCATAACTCTCTCTGATAAAGTAATAATTTTTAAAATAATCAATAAGACACTAGGAAAAAAAAGAAAGTGGCAAAAATGTTTGAGATTCCAGCAAAATTCCGTTAAACATTTCAAAAACTTAATTAAACAGCTCAAAAACAAAATTGTTTCGAAATTCAAACATTAAATGAAAAAATTTTTGCCGTTCTCTATTCAACGAATTTTTCTATACATCGAATTTTTTGACTGAACAATGGATTTCGTTATACAGACTCGACTGTAGTTTCGAATAGAAAGTTAAAACTGGACGTGGTTGTTATTTTTAAATCCCAATTAAACACAATTTTTTTTTACAAAATTCGAAAGAGAAAAGGAATGCAAAAGCACACGTTCTAAAATTGTGATTTTTGTAATGCTTTTGAAATTAGAACGCGAAATTTGTCGTGATGGTTATTTTTAAGTTGTAAGGGCTCATTAAAAGCGATTTGTGAAACATTTGAAATTGAAAAGGGTGAAATGCCACAAGGCAAATTTCAACAATTACTGCACAGTTGCTTCTTTTCGCTAATCTTTTCTAAAATAAATGTCTTATCAATTTCATTTATTTTTTATGTTTTAATAATATAAATATTTTTCTAATTTTTTTTAAATAAACGCAAGATACCTGTATTTTTGCGTTTAAGTTTTTAAAATAGATATTTTTCGTTACATAATATATTTAGTACACATCTACTATATTAAACTTAGCTGTAATTTAATGTATATACATGTATAAATATATTTATATGGCAGTGCTTCAAAAATTAAAATGCCTTCATTTTTTTATTTTTCAGATTTCGATTTTCCCAAAAAGTACGGATGAAAGAAGAATACAAAAACTTGCAGTATGTAAAATTGAAAAAATGTATGTCATTCTCTACATTCATTCGAAAGTTAAATTTTTAATCACCAGTAAAATAATCGCAGCTATTGCACAATAATGCACAAGAGGATGTTGCAATATCTTTTAAAAATCATTTTCATAGCTGAATTGTGCAACATAGCATCCTCTACTTTTTACCATCTCTTAGATTAAAACTCTGACCTGCTGTCATATGTGTCCAGAGTTTTTTTCATTATTCCAAAGTCTAATAAGAGAGATGCGTTGATTGACTGGTTGTTTCATTAAGCTATTCAAAAGAACGCCATGATGAGATGTTGATTGATGGTTTTTCTTCAGAGCAGGAAGGAAAAGAAAAATTCAAAAGCAAAGATGGAATGATTAACATTTCTCTAGGTCATTTTTTAAAGTAACATCTTCTAGGTGATGTTGTATATTTTGTTTAGTCATGTTCTAATCTTATGAAAAAGTGCATCATTACGTATGCTGGCGTAGGTAGTGATGTGTATTAGTATTTATTTTAATTGAATGCAAGTAGAAAATATTATCGTATTGTGCAAAATATAAATAGTGTGGGAATATTTTCTCCGATATTACAAAACAGCCAGTCATAGTGTGCCAATGCTCAAATAATACTATTAAATGTAGAATAAATTTCCTGAATTCAGTCGCATTTCTAATGTTCCTAAATTAGTTCCTGTGTGTGAACAATTTATTTGTGAACATTTTTTGCAATTGTACAAAGAAGTATCCATTTTGTGATACTAATGAAACTTTAGTTCAAGAATTTTAGAAATGATGATCAAATAAAATTCAATGTTACAAGAAATTGTTATGTAAACATAAATAACATTCCATTGTTCTAAAGCTCTAACAAATAGTTCTGACTTTTTGAGAAAAAGTTAGTACCTGACGCCGACTGAAAAGCTGCACTAACATAGATATTTAACCGATATTGCATATTGAACCATTCTCTGCATATATCAGATTAAACATTCCTGTTGCATTAGAACATGGCAATTTCATTCCTACATCCTTAGTGAGAGAATAGTTTGAAAATTTTCTTTAAACACAGTTAATCTTGTTGTCACTTTGGAATCATTTATCCTTCTTTTATGCTGCTGTACTAACGCCACTATATCTCATTTGATAATTCTACGTTCATACACCATAAAACAAATAACGCACCATCTTGTCGTATATATAGGCAAAAATATCAAATCGTTTATAAGTATGTCATAAATATCTGTTGAAATTTAAAGAAAATTTGCCATGGCAATTTCTCCGACAGCCAATGGGTCTGCCAATCGTCCTATGACTTTAGCGCCTCCTTCGATAGGCAGACCTAGAAAGTACAGTCTCCCGGTAATCTACCCCCGCCCTTCGCTATCTGTGTACGCGGCTGCTGCCGAAACGACCAAAGAATCAGTTTCTCGTCGCAGGAAATTCAGTCAGGTTGGCCAGGTGGTCGGTCACAGGTTATCCACGACCATCGGCTGGCGAAGTCCGATTTCACCGCAGGATGTGGTCAACCAGGCTAAAAGTCTCTGCGGCAGGTATCTCCGTCAGAAACTGCGCTCATGCTCGGCCGTCCACAAGAAGTTGGGACTCCAGCGGTTGAAAAGCGTCAGCAACCTAGCTTGCGGATCCAATACTGCGGAAATTGCGAACGAACTTAGGTGAGTAATTTTTGTTCTCGACACAGGGTGCGGCAAAAAAGGGCGTCCTGATTTTGGAACGCCACTGAAAACTACACAAAGCGAGGTATAAAAGAAAATTCTTTATACAAGGGAGTGTTGAAAAGTTTCTGGATTTGATTAATTGTAGTTTAAATAAAAAACAAAACAAAACTACTCATTTGAATGTTTAAAATCGCATTACGTAACTTTTATAATATCAGGTGTTTCTGATAATTAGAATTTTTTCTGTTGCGAGTGAACGCTGCGATGGCAGAGGAACAAGAAAATTTCATGCCTTTAGAGATCTGAATGTCATCACAGTCGGTCTCAGTGCGGCAAAAGAAATTTCAATAAAGAAATCAGCCGAAATGGTTATAGTGAGTTTTCTGGGAGTCAAAGACCGTATTCTGTAGATGGACTACCTACTTCAAGGATGCAGTATAACTGGACAATATTATGCCAGCCTATTGGGCCAGAAGGGGTTTATCAAGGATAAATGCCTTGGGAAGTTGACCAAAAGGATTTTTTTGTTGCATGACAATGCACTTCCACACACGTCCAATTTGGAAGTTGCCAAATTGAAGACTACAGGCTTCTATTTGGTCAATAAACCTTCCCACTCACCGGACCTAGCCCTCTTAGACTATTCTGGTCTCCAAACTTGAAGATTCTCTAAGGCAATCATTTTGAGGACATTGAAAATGCCAGAGGTTGGTGAGAACTGGTTTCAACACCAATCAAAGAACTTTTATTTGACAAGACTAGAAAAGCAGCAAAAACGATGTAACAAGAACACCAGTATCATGAGATAATATGTTGAATAAATATTTAATTTCATGACTCTAGCTTTTTTCTTTCTAGTCGAAGCCGGAAACTTTTCAGCATCCCCTCGTATCTAAAAATTACATCTTATGCCATTTCGATCCATTATGTTCTGAAAATTACGCCAGTTACGTCCGTGAATGTCGATGCAGTTACGATTCTTTCTTGAACCTTTTTCGTTCGTTCGGAAAATGATTTGAAAAATTCTCATCCGATCATAGTATATTTATAGTTTGAAATGCTTTTCAACAGTGGTCGGAGCATATAGGAGAAATGCTACTATTTTAACCGTTTCTTCTAACATTAATCTTCATGATACATTCCTATTTCATGTCTTATAAAAATGTTTCTTGAAGATTGTCGATAAAAAGTACTGGTAAGAACAATAAAATTTGTCCTATATGCTCCGACCCCTGCTTTAAAGAAAAAAAATCAGTGATTTAAATCCAGCTTTATCCTATATTGCATGAGCGGGCCGAAGAGATTACACAACAGTAATTCCTTCTCTACATAGTTAAGTAATGTATTAGCAATTAATTGAAATTTGAAGGAGTTCAGACTTATCAAGTCCGCTTTACGATACCTCTACACACAGCCAAAAATTGCTTCCTTTTAATAAGGATTTTTTGCCGCACCCAGTACAAATGTAATTTTGAGCAATTGTCTTTTTTTTAAAACTTCTTTCAAAGTTAAAAGCAAAGGGATAAATTCAATGTTTATTTTTGTAAGAGAAAAAGTTTTGCTTAAATTTTTACTCCTCACTATAAAACATTTTTTTTCCTCACTTTTTTTAAAAATAAAGTTACATATGACTGACTGCACATGAAAACCATGTTTTTTATTCTATAAGTACTACTTTTTCTAATAATAATAATCTTACGCAACAATTGCAAAAGAAATTTACCATAATATATATGATATATTGTAATACAATTAATAGTTATATATATATAATTTAAAAAAACTTTTGATAGTGGTAGCTCTGCATACATATTTTCGAGTAAATAACCCGGAAACTTATTGAAGCAAACATAGGAAATAAGAAATATTCGATAAGAAATTATGGAGGAAATATAAAAATTTAATCCTCTATATTTAAGAGGAGATATGGATCCATATCATTAAGGCAATTTTCAATTAATTGAATTTCCGAGTTGTCTTTTCGAATTTCCTGGTAGATGATGTGCTGTTGTCTTTATAAAGTATCGTTTCAAGGTTTCTCAATAATTTCGTATTAGCTATTCGTATTCTTCGTTTGTTTGGCTTGTTTAAAAAGTAGAAAAATTGTAAATTTTAAATACATCAGCATACATTATAAATAGAAGATAGACATTTGAGTGCTTAGAGATTGCGATAAAGAGCATGTGATACGCATCAGATTGATTTTTTAGTTACGGTGAAAATGCCTATCTTACTTCTAAACCAATATTATTTTTATTTGGGATCAATATTGTTGTATTTTATCATTTATTGGAAATATTCAGAAGGAACTCTGCATTAGAAATGTACTCGATGAAATGCCATAATTACACAAATATTGATTTTACATAAAAACTCAAAAATGACCTACTAGTCGAATTTTCTATACCATGTGACTCAGCCCAATATTTTCGTTATAATCCAAAACAGTAAAATACAAAATTGAGTCATAATGGCTATAGCCGTTTTTTTAGATGAAATTGGTTTGACCCTTAATGACCCATTAATCGAAATGTCTCGAGCGTGTACTTAGCCCAACAGCTTCCTCGTCTCAAAAAACGGTTGAATAGAAAATTTAGTTAAAATGATCGAGCCTTTTTTAAAAAATATGTAATTAGCTTGAATCTGATTAATTATGACCCAAAATGACCCATTCATCTATAATTTTCTCGAACATGTGACCTAAACCAATGGTCTAGAGGTCTGCACGGGCCGGAATTTCCAGGCCCGGCCCGGCCCGTAGGAAAGTTATTTCGGCCCGGCCCGGCCCGTTGTAAAACTCAAAAGTTCGGCCCGGGCCCGGCCCGGCCCGTTTAAATTTTTATATTTTAGGCCCGGCCCGGCCCGTACAAAAATCAGCGAAAACAGGCCCGGCCCGTTTTGGCCCGTTACAATTTCTACGATTTCTTAAAAATTCAGATTTTTATCATATAAATAAGATTTCTTTAAAGAATGCTGCATACATATCTATGGAATGATTTTACAGTATATTTTACAGGAAATACACATTAACAACATTAATGATTACTTAGATTCTTAGGCTTTCAACATTCGAATAAAGATTCATTAAAAAATTAATATGGCTTAGAATAAAAGAAAAAAGAAAGAAAGTTAAAAACATCGTTAATTTTGAAGCTGTTTCATAAAAAACTATTTATAAATATATTTCTATATTATTTTATTATAAGTTTCAAATCCAAATTTATTCTTAAATTCAAAGAAGTCCTTTCTGTTACATTTCTAAATTCATTTTTTTTTCCTCAGAAACGCATAAGATTAGCAGATATCTATTTTCAGAAACTATATAATCGAATGGCGTTATCCATTTTTTGATACAAGCAATTTAAGAATACTGCAAACAATAAAATACTGTCATAATTAGCGTTTTGAATTGAATTTCCGGAAGCAATAGCAAGGGAAGGGAGAAAAACCTGCAATCATTTGAGAAACTATTATATCTCAACAAGTATTTTATTTACCAACAATGAAAAACGCTATTCGATTCCAAATCCCTTCAATAGTTAGGCTTATCACTTTTATACTTTTACAATTAAAAATTAAACAGAAAATGTGCCAAACTTTCGCATTATTGAGAAATTAATTTAAATTCATCGAGATATATCCGAAGACTAAGCTAACAAAAGTTCTTTATCGTTGTTAATAATTTTACAAATCATGTTTTGCCAATAATTAAGTCTAGTACCGGACCGGCCAGTCTGTATGTAGAAAAATAATGCAAGCGTGATCTCGGACCGGCATGAGTCAGCTAAAAAAATATTAAAATGGGTTACACATAATGTAATTCTCCGATGCCGATACACTGTGCATTTTTATATTGATGCTGTCAAACTAGTATGGCCACATTTATACTTATTCTCGTTAAAACCATTTTCGTTGAAAATAGCTCATATTTTATCGTTTCAACTGAAATCTTCAGAACGGGCCGGCAGGCCCGAAATGTTTTTTTATCGGCCCGGCCCGTCAGGTTCAATTTTTTTGCCGGCCCGGCCCGGCCCGTTTATGTTGTTTGTCGGCCCGGCCCGGCCCGTTAGAAAATTCGAAACGATTCCGCCGGCCCGGCCCGGCCCGCGGGCCGGGCCGGGTACGGGCCACGGGCCAGGCCCGGGCCCGTGCAGACCTCTACAATGGTCTTCTCGTGCCCTAAAATGAGAATCTTAAAATACCAATTTTTATCAAGATCGTTAGAGCCGCTTTTAAGATAGAATTTACACATTCAGACAACCATGCATACGCAAGATTTGCTCTTTTTATACATAAGATAGTCTGAATTCGTATGAAGATACTCGTTATTATCGGATAATGGATGGCAAATAAAATGTTGATGCACATAGTATTCTGTTATTAAATTTAAGGTATACAGTTTCTTTGTTATATAGCCTGGCTAAATTTGTATTTTTGTCGTTGTATTTGCCATGCTATATAACGAAACCTTTATAGATTAATTTTAATAATTGTAGAATAATTTATTTATCTGGATGATGTACTATTATTTTAACACAATCTGATTGGTAAAGTTATCATACGAATTGAATATTTCCAACTGAGCGAAAAATTGCCCAGGCCGGGAATCGAACCCAGATACTTGGCTTGCAAGACCAATGCTTTACCTGTTAAGCTAACCGGGCGATAACCGATAATTTATTCATCTGGATGATGGTCTGCAGAATAATGAGCAATAATGTTAAGCAATTCATATTCACAAATATCCATTTTTTTACTATTGCAGATTATTTTATTATGCTTCAATTCGTGTGCTTTTTGTTTATCAGTTTTCAATTTACTTTTATTTATTTTTTGCAAAAAAAAAAAAAAAATTGTTATTGAGAATTGTTGTTGGAGCAATGAAAGATGCCGAATATGATTAAAGCTAACTTTTGCCTTTCAGAAGTAGTTTTACACAGAATTTATTTATCAACTAGCTGACCCGCCCGGCGTTGCCCGGGTCCGTATTAACAATATTAAACGAACTTGAAATTTGTATGATTTTATCATTAACTGGAAGCATGCAGAAATACATTGTCTGAAATACGTCGCAGCTGACTTTGTGAAAAATCGGTTTTAAAAAGAACAACTAATATTGAGCTCTAAAAATACTTAAAATGAGCAATGAGAAACACGGGAGGGAACATGTATCCAACGATTGCGTTAGTTTCGTGTTAAAGTGTTGATATTTACCCGTAAAAATCACTGTTAAATCACGTAACTAATTATTTTTTTCGCATAGAAATCCCAAGTGAAATATTTTGAATTTCAAACTAATTATATCACTCTTAATTCCGTCTATACCGTGAATGAAATCGATACGCGATGATAAAAGATTGGTATATAGTATTATAATTTCAGAACCATTTAACAAAAGTGTATATTTTTAATCAAAGCATGCGTAATGTATACACTGTGGACAAATTCCTAACCGTAAACTTTTGTACCATAACCATAATCTGTCTGTAACCTAACTGCGACTTAACATTACCCTACCGTAACTTAAATATAACATAAATGTAACCTAGCCGTCACTTTGAAATACCAATATAGAAGCATCATTTAAGATTTTGCTTGAAAAGTTAACATTCTTTCGTTAATGTCTTAAAATCGTCTGCACTCTGAAATCTAGATTTTAGATTAATATTTGTTATTTAAGTTTTCGCGCATGATTTTAAAAGATTGTTTTCATAAATATATTTTATATATTGACATAGAGTTATTAATATGTTGTTAAATTAAAAACATTTTTTCATCTACGTTATAAAGTATTAAAAAGTTCTGAAAAAAAAAAGAAAACTTTTAGTAATACAATTTTTAGTTCAAATCAAATGTTTTCAATATTCTTTTTTATTTTATTTTGATATTTAATTATTTCGAATTTATCAATTCCAATTATTTTAAAAGCAAACATTTTTTTTTTTAAATAAATAATATAATGGAAAAAAGACCATTTTAAAAAATTACTATTTCTTCGCAAAATACGCTTCAGCTGTAATTCATTTCTTTCAATTCGTCTTATTAATACAAAATCTCTTCTACATGCTTTTGTTTGGGACATTAAAATTTGAGCGATAAATGGTTTAATATTGCAACCCTTTTTTCGGTTTACTTCACCACCACCTATCTTTTTCCTCCATGGTTTACAACCGCTGTGATAAAAAATCATCTTTTAAACTGACAGCTTGCCAGTCTATAAATTTTAAAGGTCGGTTCCAGCTTTTTTAATTATTTATGCCAAAATTTTATGCAACCAACCAACCATAACTAAATGAAGGGAAAAAAAGAAGAAAAAAGGCGATTTTTTATGAGAGTGATCTTTGGAATTTAATTAATTACTCAGTTAATAAATAGAATTTCGAAATTCTGAAGCTCAGGTGCATCAGGAGAGATATTGGGCTACTCTCATAAAAATTTTGAGCTTCGTACGTCCCATAGATTTTGCTAGCCATCGCAGACACACACACACACACACACACACACACACACGCAGACAGAGCGATTTGTTATTTTATTAGTATAGATTACATAGGCGTAGCCAGCCTTTTGAACGGGGGGGGTGCCCAAATTTTTTAACCTGAACATGTTGGGTACAAACAACATCTTATGTAATAAAATCTAATAAAACGGAACCCCATAAAACCTATCAAATTTCCGTTTTAGACAGGTTTTTTGCGGAAGGTATAATTGTGTGGATCTTCTTTTAAAAAAGACCCAAACGCAATTTTTCATTGCGTGAAGAATTATGAGAAGTTGCTTAAAACTAAATCTAATGGACAGGGACGTGCGAAGAGAAAGCTGCGCCCAGGGCAAAGTTACAATTTGGCGCCCCCTCCACCACACTTTTTCTTGTAACAGGCCAAAGGTAGTATAAATTTGGCGCCCCCTAAAGTTCCACGCCGGGGCAGCTGCCCCCTACGCTCCCCCTTTAGCACGACGCTGCTAATGGATAAAAAAAATATATATATAAACATAGATAAAACATGATAGATATAAAATAAAGATATCCGTAAATATAAATCTGTAATTATCACAAGTTTTCATTTCAAACAGCAATGAAATACTAAAATAAATAAGCACGACTTTAATTCCCTCCATCATTTTGATCAAAGTAGCATTAAAATAACTTGTAGTATGCAATTTAAAGTGAAAAATAGTTCTTATATTTTCTACTCATGAATAAATAAAATTTCCTCGTTAAAAACAATGAGCCCGTACGAATGTCAAAATATGATTCCAAAAAACGATATTTAGCAAACCAACAAACCAACCTCCATATTAATTTGAATTTTGCGTAGCATCATTTCTTATTTTCAGAGGAAGCACAGATTTGCAGGAGAGATGAGTTCGGGCTCGATTTTTGAAACCCGCGCCCGAAAGATTTTTAGTACATTGGAGCCCGAGCCCATCCGAGCCCGATACAAAAAGTATACAAAAAATATAAATAAATAAAAAATTTAATGATATTTAAAAATTGTTTCAAATGTGATATCCCATTTTTAAAAATTTCTTATAAAATTTACTATTAAATAAAAATTTAAATTCAAGCTTATGAAAAGAGCAATTTGGTATCAAATAAAAATATCCTTCATACCTAAAATGATTCCCATATTTTTTGTCCTTTAAGAAGAAAAATTGATGGACATATTAAAGAAATGTAATGAATAAATGGATAGTGTTTATAGAAATTACTATTTGTATGATGAAGAATCAAAAAACGTTTTCAATTTCCTATAAAAAGAGTACATCTTCAGGGGTGTAGTCGTAAAAAAACCACAGGTTACACGATCGACGCAGAGGGTATATGCTCAAGGCACAGAATATACTCTAGAGAGTACATCCTATGGGTTTCATGAGAAACAGAAGGTTATACGGTGTTCCTTTAAGAAAAATCCAGAAGGTATACGACGTATACCCCAGTATACCCTCCACTACATCCCCTGTACATTTATCTATAATCAATTCATTTCTCTTAACAATTCCCCATGATTGACGAGAACCTTAAAATCAACGCAAATTAAAACATTAATACAATTATCTTAAAGTTCCGTTGTTTTTATGGGAAAAGAAGAAACATTAATCGAATGTTTTCAATCGGAATAACATGTAAAATATGTTTACTTACGAAGAGAAATCCTCAGCATAAGCAAAATTCATGATGACAAACAGAAAAAAAATCACAATGCTGTTATCATATGAAGAACGATTATGATTCGTGCACAATCAAATAATTTTCAAACCTCAAGCATCTAGTCTGCATCAAAAACGAAGAAATCATTCTCTAACAAAATAAGTAAATGAACGATCGAATTAAAAATATGCTCTGCCTCAAACGAAAATCCAACCAGAAGCTAATTTATTATTTATGATTATTTTGATAGGCGCGTTATCAATTAATCGTCGACGGAAATGCAGTAGACATAAATCTCCATACATCACAAATTTTCTTTTGAAGCAACAATCAACTATTGAAATATATAAAAAAAATTATTTTTATTTTTATTTCGTTTTGATCAAAATAACACTGAAATGACTTGAAAAAGAATAAAAAATTTTAAAAGGAAAATAGGAGTTCTTTCAATCTCTTCTACACATAAATGTTTTTTAATTCTCAGAAAGAATGAGCCCGAGCCCCCCCCCCCCCCCGGGCCCGAACTCTAAAATGAAAATAGAGCCCGTGCCCGCTTCGGACCCGGGTTTGGGCTTGGGCTTTCGTGCTGGGGCTGCGCCTGTCTCATCTCTCATTTGTACAACCTTCCACCCCCTCCGTTCTCCAGGCTAATCACATGGTGGAATTATCGTTTCACATCTGTATTTCCTTTCAATTTTTTTTTTTTTTTTTTTTTTTTTTTTGCTCCTATCTAGACTTTAGACAACAAAAGCAAATATATAAATAGTAGTTTCTATCCTTGTCGAGAATTTACTCTAATTTTCTATGGAAATATGCATGCAATAGAAAGGTGTTAAAAAAATTCCATAAAGAAACGACATCAAATTGGGATTATAAAACCAACTTTTTTGATTTACTGTGATTAATACAGATTCTAATAAATATTCTAGTTTGAAAAAAGATGAATAAAATAATTTTCTTAAAAAGAAAAAAAGAAAGAATCAAGGTCTCTTCTTTTATCACATTTCAAAACATAGACTGTTAGTTTTGATTAACTAATTGAACTAACTTTGCTTACATTTTTCTTCTTTTTTCTTTTATAAAAATTTTGATTTTTTAAAGTAATCAATCTTGGATCTGCACGAGCGGGGGGGGTGCCCGGGCACCCAGGGCACCCCCCCTGGCTACGCGCATGAATTAGCTTAAGAGGCAGATTTTATAAGAGTCAGGCAGGTCATTATACACACCATTTTTGATTTTGCCGAAATATTTTTGGTGGTTCCTTCTAATGATTTTAAAAGATATGTGTATTTTGGTTTTCCCCCAAAAAATTTTTTGACTTACAAAATTTCTGAAGTGGGTCACGACCCAGTATTTTTTTCGAATAGACATCTCTCTGTATTCTATTATCTCAGTGCATTGAGCATTAACCAAAGTAATTCTTTTTATTATAACATTATATTTAGTTGTTAAATTAAATTATTTTGTAAATTCCAATAGCTGACCTTCAGTGCAACCCGGCATGGTTCGTCAAATTTTGTCGCGGAAAGTGAAAAAACGCGATATTTGAGACCTCATGGACCCATGCACTAAGGGTCAGCCACAGTTTTGGGGTTTAACTTGTGTAGTACTACTCGGTATTAACTGAATTAGCTCATTAGTTGCATGGATCACCCTCAGTGCCGCCAAAAAATAGCTAATTTTGTATCAAATAAAACAAACAAAAAAAGTCCTTTTGGTTACCCTGTATTTCAGTGCACTGAAGGTCAATGAGGAACTTGATAATTGCATGTTATAGCATGAAACCTACATTTTAACAGACATTTGACAGAATCTTGGCTAATGGCCAAGCGCACATAGAGGGCCTTACTTCAAGCCATACCCTCAGTGCACTGAGGGCTGACCTTCAATGCATGTTTAAGACTCGACCCGCGGACCTGCAAGGATACGGGCCACGGGCCAAGCCTGGGCCCGTAAAAAGGGGGGGGGGTAAAAAAGAAAATATTCGTATCTTCTAAAATCATTAGCAGAAACCACCAAAAAAATTCGGCAAAATCAAAAATGGTGTGTATAATGCTCCCCCCCCCCTTCCCTATTTCTGCCTGACTCTTTATAATATGTCTCTTAATTTCCTATGAAGAAATTGGTATCAGCTTTAATAATGGGTGTTTGTTAAAAAGTATTAAGGGCAGAGTTATTACAACAGCGTGAAATTTTATCCAAATTGGAGAAATATCGTCAAATTTTGTAGTTCGTGTAAAAAGTAAGAATTTCTAAATTTTAGTGAATTTTAATGAAAGCATATTATTACATTTGTTATTTAAGAAAAGAATAATACAGGAACTTTCTTAAAATTAATTCTAAAGGAATTATTTTCCGAATTTTATATGGAAAAATAGAAAATTTTTATTCTAAGCCGGTGAATGCGAATTCGCTGGAATCGGAAAATCTTTTTGAATAAGGCAAAGTCTTGCAAAGGAATTCGCCTTCGGCAGAGTTTTACTGTATTTTGACATACTTAAGTAAAATAAACTGGTAAAAAAAGAAGCGAGTCTACATCAATCTGGACTTTTTTTTTTATCCAGGAACTATTTCTATTTTGTATACGAACAAGCGGCATAATCCTTAAAAGAAAAGAACTAAATTACTCCTTCTTGTTAATTTTGTTTATAACCCAATATTTTCGAAATTCCCCTTATTATACTCATCATTTATCACAGTCAAGTTTTCCTACTTCACCGTTGACATACTTCCTTATTCCATTCAAATATTTCTATGCAATTACTTAATTTTCCAAAATGGCTAGTCTTAAAATCGCCATTTTCATTTCAGTAAATATTAGTGTTCTCCTTATGTTTCTTTTAGTTTGAGAATTTTCTTTGGAAAAACATTTTATAGTTTTTCCTCCGCCTAACGAAACCCGTGAATCAGCAAAGGAATGTTTTATGTTCAAAATCAAAATATTATTACACACATTAGTATTAATTTTAAGGGTAACGGCCCTTTGAGAAATTTACAATTTAATTTTTAGGTGCGCTCTTAATTACATAAATACGTAGCCTCTATAGCCGTCGTTCCATCCGTCTACCCGCATATAACACAGCACAAACTACGCAACCTAATCGTTTGAAGTTTAAAATATATAACTGTTGCATAATTTTGTCAAGTCATTTTAAATTTTATGAAAATCTGATTTAAAAATTAACTAGAGACGATCAAAATTATTCCGTTACATTACGTTCAAAGGGAAAAAGTAGTTTCAAATGAATTTTAATGATGCTATACTTTTTCGAACATAATAGAATTGATATGAATTACATACAAAAAAATACATTCTGCACAATCTGTGGTGCAAAGAATATTTGTTATTAATTTACAGGGCCCCACAAAAATATTCCATGATACAATTGTGAAAGGGGAAACGCTGTTTGGAGCGCGTTTTGATATTATTAAACTGTTTCATATTTTATGAAATTGATATACGTTGCTGCGCTTTATTTAAGTTACTTCCTGTATAATAGAAAGCAGATAGTATTTACAGGGACACACAAAAGATTTCGGCCGCTATATCCGATAAGGGGGGGGGGGGGGCATGGATAGAATCAAGTATGTGAAGCAAAAATCCTACCCGAATCAGGCATGACATTTTCTATAATCAGCCCATTTGTTCGTAATCAAAAATGCTTTGAACTTAATACCGTATACTGTTTAATATAAGACCAAAATCTGATTTTTTAAAACTTCGTATTAGTATGAAAGCACCTCATTTGGTACGTTTGACGGCCAATTTCAAACTTGTTATTTCTGTCGCTATACTGATATTAGCGAAAATCATATTGGATATTGAAAGTGAAAGGCCAATTTTACAGTTACAGAAGTAGAGTCAGGAAACAATATCAAAAACGTCTAATGCGTCTTTTTCTTCTCCCGAACATCCTTTTCAAAGTCATCGGACGTACTAGTCCCGGCAATTTTCAATGAATCAATTTGATATTTTTTGAAGATTAACCTCTCATACAGTGTGCCCCAAAAATATAAATAAAATCATAGAATACAATTCACAGAAAAAATAAAAATGGGTTGAATTTTTTTTAAGTGTTTAATTATAAACACTACATGAAGCACAAGTTAGGATTAATTGAGGGGTTCACAACCAATATTAGACCAAGTCCATTTTAAAACTAGTCGGATGTAGCAGTCCCAAAACTTTCTTCTGTCTCTTACATATTTAATACTTCCAGAAAAATTAAAAAGCAGCGTCACCGGTTTGGCAATTTACATCAAAATCTAATCTGTAACAACTTTCTTCTGGCCATTATGCAAAATTCTGTCAATACTGTCTAAACATTTCTTTAAAATGTTGGATATCTATCTCTTTCGGATTTTTGACTTTAAGTTTAAAATCCAAAACTTTGATCTCCTCTTTTGAAATATTTTTACCTCTAGGCATTTTGCCGAATTTATAAAAAGATAGATCAGTCGGTCGAAAACAAATCAAAAAAATATTTCAAACCAATAAAAGTCAAAACAGCAGACGACATAAGCATTCAACAAATGTGAATAAATAATCGTCTACTCTATTGAAATAAAATATTTTACTTTATAATATTTCTAGGGAATAGTTATTCTTAAATCAGTCTCAAACCTATCCGTATAATTAATTCAAATAAGTAAATTATCGAATAATTTATTCCAGAAATAATAAACTTCTTAAAGACCCATTAAATATACTGACTGTAATTTTAGAACAAAAGTCACGAATTGAAGTAGTTCCTGAATAAATAAAAAAATAGACATTAGAGTTCGCAAGAAAAGGTGGACGTATGTAATCTGAGAAGGTCGTCATATAAAAACGAAATTTAATGAAGAACTGAATTAAAAATGATTTTGGGGCAGGATAATGACAACTAAGGCCAAGGACAAACTTAACACTTTCCAATGCAGAGTAATTTTGTTTATGAAATTAATAAACACCAGTATTCACCAACGAATTTATTGGAAAATGAAAACTGCTTATTTTCCTGAACTTTATAAAACAAAAGTTTTAATAAAATATTTCCTGTGCCAGTACTCTTAAAATTAGGTGTCCTTTTTGTGGACCCCGCCGTTAAAGGGTTAAATAAGATAAGAGGATGTTAATAGAAATATTTTCTTTTTTGCCTATATTTTCAACTGTATTAAAAAATGGCGGCAAGAAATATACACATATAATCATTGCATTTGTTCTAAAGCTTTCCAAAAAATAAATGGAAAAAATAAATTCCACCAAATAATTAGTTTGAAGATTGGAATAAGCTTCAGTAATGACAGTTATACCTTAACAATTTTTTTTTAAATATTGACATTTATTTTTTTAACTATTCATATTTTTTAAACTAGTGCACTATATAGTACTTGAACAGAAATGGCTCACAAAAAATATAAACATGCATTGTTGACTTGTTTAATAAAATTTTTAAAACTAAAGTTATAACATGCTAAAAGTGAAAAAAAATATTTAAAGGCTTACAAATAGACTTATAAATTGATCTACACATTTCGTATGCACAATCACCGACTTTAAAGTAGATATTTATAAATACAAGGTAGAACCCGTCGAATTTCGACGAAAGAAAATATTTATGAAGAAGCTATTTCATTGACTTATCATTAACCTACGAAGTTAGTTGCAATAAAAAATGAATCTAATATTGGTTTGTCTAACTCTCATACACATTATTTTAACCTAAAGTTAACAAAATAATTTTTCTATGAAACTCGGTTGTCCGGATTATTAAAATTAAACTTTAATCGTGATGTAAGCATTAAAATATAATAAAGATCTGTTATTATGACAAAGTTATTAATTAAGGCTCTTATGCTTGGTATTCCAAATTGAAAAACTGCAAAATTTATACCACTTTGACTTAATCATAGAATTTTCTCCCCGTGAAGTCTAAATCCGACATGTGAAAAGGCAAAGATAAGATCCAATGAGTTAATGAGAAAATGGCAACAAAAAATACAGTAATCTGCTTTTTTCAGCTTTTTCCCCTTTGCTTTTAATAAAAATAAAGTTCTTCTGTTGCCACAATTAGAAAAACGGTATTAAAAGCTACAAAAAAATAATATCTCAAAAATAAATTAAGATACGCTTTTCAAACAAATTGTATTTAAAAGCACATTTTTTTCCTTATATGATGGTGTAAAAATTGAAAACGTGGAATATTTAGAAGTTTAAAAATTTCCAGTAGCAAAAATTGCAAAGCGAAATTTAATTTCAAGTTGCCATTCGAAAAATGACGTATGCGTTACGCACAGATACATTTGGCCTTTATAATATAGATACTATTTCCAAAATTTTTGTTAATTTTTACTCTCTTTGGAAAGAGTTAATTGATTTTGAAAAAGTCTTTCATTGTGTGTACGAAACATATAGATCTGTTTATTAAAAGGTATTTATAAGCCTTTAATGTACTTTCTAAACTTTTAGCATGTTACAACTTTAGTTACAGATTGAAATAAGCAAGTCAACAGTGAATGTTTGTATTTTATGTGAATCATTTCTGTTCAGGCACTAACACTGTGTACCAGTTTAACTCCTTGAGGGGCGGTTGAATATATTTTATCCGATTAATAAAGATTCGCACCAGAAAAAATTTATTAAAGTTTACTTTTCTAACTTTGGTTGAAAAAAGTCATGAAACTGCTTTACCTTATTTTGGAGAATTTTTTTTTTTTTTTTTTTTTTTTTTTTTTTTTTCAAATTTTCGGTGAGAGTTCAGAACTACACAAACTGCTTGCCTCTCAACGGGTTGAATGTGGATTATTTTAATTTTTACCATGTTATAACTTTAGTTTAATGCTAATTGAATTTCTTGCATAATTGTTTCACATTTTTTAACTCGTCAGCACACGCGCCTATGTTTGTAAATTGCGATTTTTTTTCCAAGCACCTTCGTCGTTCCAAGCCCAAGCTCGCACTCTGATTGGTTGTTGCTCTCGGCACTGTTTTCACGTAACTTGGCGATAACCATACTTGGCGAAAAATACTTCGCTCGTAAGTGAACGAGTAAACCTAAAACCTAACCTACTCATTCTTATTCTTCCTTCATTTTGTGCTCTTGTGTATTATTATCTTGTGTTATTTTATAAAATGGCTAATGCTTTACTTATTAATAAACGGGAAAAGTTACTTTGTACTCGGTTCGGAAGGAAATCCAACTCCTCGACGGAAGCATCTATCGCTACGCCAAGTATGATTATCGCCAAGTTACGTGAAAACAATGCCGAGAACAACAACCAATCAGAGTGCGAGCTTGGGCTTGGAACGACGAAGGTGCTTAGGAAAAAAATTACGCTTGTAAATTGGGTTCACAATGTGATTAAATTTTTATCCCTGCGCGTGTGCCGACGGGTTAATCAAGGATATACTTTTTTTTTTTTAATTATCTGTGAATGACCCATTTGCATCAGTAATTTTTTAACGGCTCAAAACGAGCTGTTTTTTGTTTGTTTTAAGGTTGCTGGCCAACGAGCTGGAGAATTCCCACCCCAAACTCTTTCAGAGCGTCGCCTCCAACCTTGGATTGCACAATCTACCCTCGGAAGCTGCCGTTCACAATGTGTTTGCGGCCGTCGCTGAAGAGATCTTCCGCAACGACGTCACCTGGGGGCGAATAGTCGCCCTCTTCGCCATGACAGGGGCGCTCGCCATGGACTGTGTGAAAGGTGGCCACCCCGAATATGTTATAGGACTGGTCCAGAAAATGGGCATGTTTGTCGAAAGAGACCTGGCTCCCTGGATATGCCAGCAAGGTGGATGGGTAAGTCTCATTTTCATCAGTTCGTCATCATCTACTTCCACCGCAAAAATGTGACACAAATAAAAAATATTGAATTTCATTGGAGGTACAAAAAAATCTGCCTTTTTTTTTTTTTTTTTTTTTACTGTATCATAAAACTCACTTACCTCTTCATGCTTTATAAAACACTTTATTATTTTTAATTCAATCGTACAGGATGTTTCAGAAAGGACTCCCTAACATTGAAATGACATTTCTGCGAAACAATAATAGACAGAAAGGTGGAATAAATGACGTGTTAGATAGGCAGGTCTGGAATTCGTTATACATTGGTTTGTAGAAATATTTGGCTAATATTTGGCAACACAAGCACATGAAACTTTAACTAGTACTGAGACTTACAGAAGTTGTATTAGTGAGTCTCTTTCATTGCTGACACGTGTAAAGGAGTTGCATTGAATTAGTTTATTATATAGAAATTGAAAAACCTATCGCATTCCTTGGAGCAACATGTTTTTATTTTACTGGAATACCGTGATGGCATTGGTATCGGTTAGCCTCCATATTCCCTGGATCTCAATCCATATGATTTCTTCTTGTGGAGTTGCTTCGAAGACACTGTTTATTCCAAGAATCCTCAAATGTTGGAATAGCTTGAACAATTCATCTGTGAGGCATGTGCAAAATGTAACTGTTTCAGTAGAGACATTGCAACGAGTGACTTTTTACCTTTTTTTTTTATTTATCCTTCGGTCGCATCATATTTTTGCTAAGAAAGAAAATCATATCGAAACCATTGTAACGTGATTTTTACCTCTTCACGAAGCACATTTTTGAGCAATATTTCGAAGACTCTATGACTGCAATGCTCTCTGATGGTCCAATCTTGGAACTATATTTGAAATCTGAACATAAAAAAGTTTCAGACCTATCTGTCTAATGTACCACTTGTTTTTTTTTATCTGTTACTGTTTCGCAGTTTAATTTCAAAGTTGGAGTTCATTGTCATGTACGCTAATGGCGCCTAGTGCATGTAAAATCCGTCGTGGGTGTAAAGTCCTCTAAGTTACCTGTGAATTATACCTCTGGAGGTGCCTTGCCAGGTGAAGGTACCGTCATCTGATCAAGGTTCTAAATTACGAGACCAAATTGAGTAGCCGTTGGAAATACAAACAACAGGATATAACGTTAAGCAACCGTCAAAACAAAGTATGCTAGACTGAGAAGCAAGTATTGCAGATGTGATGACGCGCGAAGCGAAGGAATCATGTTTTTTTGCCGCTATGCGGCAATTAGGCAGTCACCCGCCCCGATACCAGGTATTTAACCCGTTAAGCTGAGGTAACTCGGCAGGTAGGGCATGGTGATCGGTTAGAAAGGAAGAAAGTTGAAGTTCATTCTGAAACTCTCTGCATTTTTAATTTCATCATTATAAACTATATTTAAATCCTATATCATTCATTTAATCATAATATATCAATCGGTTGTGAAAAATCTCGTACTGATTCTTTTCTATCTGAATAACATAAATGCCGAATCTACGAGACGAACCAAAGATGTTTGACTTAAATTGCCAACGCTTTAACTATTGAGCTGCATACCCAACAATCGGCGGCCACATTTTACTCATCAGATAATCTTATTTTCAATAGCATCCTGTTTGTTATGTTGACAGCTCAAAAGAATGTACCAGCTACCACGAGTAATTAGAATCCAATGGATCCATTAGGACGTATTTGAATTCATTACCTACGGTACATTCTTTTGGGCTGTTTATTTGGCAGACAGGATGTTATTGCCAAAAGGTCATCCGAATGAAACATGTCCGCTGATTGTTGGTCCAGATACAGTCGACTCTCGTTAATTCGAATCTTCGCTTAATTCGAACTAAACATGAAGTCCCGAAATTTTCAATGGCAGAGTAACATTTAATTTTTCATTAATTCGAACTCATTATACCTTGACTTCGTTTAATTCGAACTAACGAGAATTCCTATTTTTCGTTTTTACTTTCTTTCTCACGGATTTCAGATCATTTGAATAACTTTCTTTCTTTGTTTTTTCTGAAAATTGTTCCGAACGAGTATACATGTAATCCCATGCATTTGATATCCACTTTCTAAGTGCCCCGTCTGTCCATCAGTGACGCTTCAAATTTTTCTTCCATTGTGCTTGTTTCTCATTTTTTAATTAGTTTATGTATTTATACATTCTAATTTAATATTAAGACATATTCTGATAACAGACATAGTACATCATTTAAAAAACACTAACATTAATTCCTTTGTAATAATACCATATTAAGCATGTTTTCATTTCATACTTTCCATAATTTGAACTTCGCATAATTCGAACATTTCTTGTGGTCCCGACGCGTTCGAATTAACTAGAGTCGATTGTATCTCAATAGTTGCAGCCTTGGCAATTAAAGTCAAGTCTTGGCTTCGATTTCTGAGTTAGGTATTTTTTCACTCAGTTGTAAAAAAAAAAAAAAAAAAATCAGATGGTCCTTGCATAAAAAATAAATGCTCTTAAGAATCAAGACGTAAAGGAATGTTGAGTATATTTATCCCCTCCCATCTTTTTTTTTTTTTTATAAAAGTGACATAGAACGCAATCTAGCCGTTTTCTAAATAACTGAGATTTTTACCTTTTTTCTTGTAGCAAGACGTGCCTGAATAACATCCACAAAACGAAACTGGTGTATCATTGTACTGTTAGGTATTGATAATCTGCTGCAATTTTTTAAATTTTAAAACAAGCATATTTTCACTTTTATACCGCCTTTAAGGGAAAAAGTACTTAAATGCCATTTGTTTTTAAACTGCATCGCAATTGTTTTTTGAGATTGTTTTTTGTAGTTTTTAATGCCATTTCTGTAATGATGGCAACTAAAGTACTTCTTTCTGCAGACAGTAAAGGGAAAATAGTTGATTACGATATCTTTTTGCTGTCATTTCCTCATAAATGAAAAAGAAACTAATAAAATTCTTGTTATCCAAAAATATAGTATGCTATAAAAATGTACATTAAAGAGTATTTGTCTTCATTTTCTTTGCATCTACTTAATTCCTGTGAAACAGCTGAAAGAATGCAATTTTATTAATCCATGTGTAATAGCATTTTCTAAATTTTGAATAAAAAACTTTAATGAATGATTTCTAAGAAAACATTGAGTTATTATAAACTATATTTTATTTTAAATACCTACATTAATGTTAAAAACAAATGAAGGCATATGAATCATTATCTCGAGTTTCTGGAATAAAGACATCGCTTTTGGCTGATTAGGTGAAATCTTCCCCTTTACCGTGATTTCTTGTCCTTTTCTATACATGTTGTTTTTAAAAGTGTATGGTAAAAGCGGAATTCTTCAGCGAATGTAAATGTCATTTTATATAAAATAAAAGCGCGTACTTTGTCTTAAAACTAAAACATTGTTTTGTACTACCTGTATTTTTATTTTATTTATTTATTCATCGAAAGAGACACTAAATTCTAAAAAACATAATTCCTGTTTTCTCGTTTTCGTTTTTCTTTGACATAATTTGTGGACTAAATTTATATCACTTATTTTTTAACCTAATTTTACACTGACTGTACAACCCATCCCTCCCACCCCAAAAAAATCAAAGTTTTTAATGAATTACAAATAATGCAGTAAGTAATATTTCAATGTTAGTCGTCTTTGTTTGTAGTTTTATTTTTCTAAAAGAGGACCTTTTTTTTTCTTGCAAACATTAAGTTATTATTGTATGTTCTTTTATTGGTCTCTTTTATGGTTACTTTCCCAACCATTGTGAATTTCAAGCTCGGTTCACTAAAAGAGCCAGTGCAAATACATTGAGCCATAACTCATATTTGTTTTGCTTAATGCAATATCAGAATAAGGAAAATTCGCATGAATAGCAGAGTTTTCCTTTTTAATACAAAATATTTTTTTCCTTAACTTTATGACTTAAAATATTCTGTTCACCAGTGTCTCTTTGTGTAGGATTTTATGAGTAAGATTTATCTTCTTGTGTATTTTGAATTAAAAACTGTCTTTTCATTTATTTATTTTTTACTCGCATTGCTCACACTGTTTTTTCTATGCATAGATAGTTTTGTAATCGGTTTTTAACTAACTCTCTTCCTGATTTGAACAGAAATAAAGATTACGTTCACAGCTGTGTGTGTGTTTTTAAATGACTGAAAAAAAAAAATCCGTCAACACACACAAATTTCTTCGTAATATTTTACGAAACACAGTGGAACCTGTCTAAAGTGACCACCTTTGTGACAGGCCAAAATGGTCATTTTATGCAGCGTCTTTCAAAATGGCACATTAAAACTTTTGTGATATCAAAATATAAAATATAAATAAGGTAAAATGTACTACATTAAGTAATGGACTGATTAATCAACAATTGTATTAAGTGAATTACTAATTAAAAATATACTACGTTAAAGATAATTTACTAAAAACTCTCATTATTTCTTTTGAATACAGTTGAAATTCCGTAATGATCGATTTAAATAACGCATAACTACAAGGTACACTGTAATTTATATGCATTTTCATTGTAATTGCCTAGTGATAACGTTTCTATACGTTAATACAGGCAGTAATAAACTTTACATTAAAAATTACCTTAGACAAATATTACAACAAGGGACAAAGTAATCATTTTATACATTAAGCAGATAATCACTATAAGAGATACATTTCTGCATTCTTTTAATGGATCAAAATAAAATTTCAGAAAATGACCACTTTAGTCTTTTAGATTGAAAATTTTCGTTATGCAGAAAAATGAATTGTCACATTTTACAGGTTCAAATAACATTGACAATGATAGGCCAACCGGTCACTTTACACTGGTGGACACATTAGACATGTGGTCACATTATCGGGCAATTCTCATGTTATTTTATGTGAGCACAAGTATTTCCAAAAGCGGTCACTTTACCAAGGCGGTCACTTTAGCAGGTTCCACGGTAGTAATATTTTCAAGAAAACAGTACAGTGTCCTAAATTGAAATTTTGAGATTGTAAATTATTTTCAATCAGTGTTAAAGAATATTTTTGCACTGCTTTCGAAACAATTCAAATTCCGTAAATGATGTTTAGAAATACAGTCGAGTCTCTCTATAACGAAACTCCATACATCGAATTTCTCTATATAACGAATTTTTAGTAGGAACGGTTCCCTTTTCGCATGATTACATTAAAAACAGTCTCTATATATAGCGAAATATAGATCTCCATATAACGAATTTTTTTCATAAATTGGTCTTAATTTCCTCAGTTTTAAAAGGCTTCGAAATCATATGGAATCAATTTTCTATCACTTATTTTTGATTTATTGTCAGTGCTGAGTTTTTTTCTTCATATTACTTCTCTCCTTGTTCTTTAAATCCAACGAATTCATCCCATCTCCCACACACCTTTCCACATCCTTCTCAAAACAGAGTCAATTGGATTGTGACACATATAAGAGAGGAATCAATGAGAGGTACATAAGAGAGGCCTTCAAATGGAGGAAAATGTTAACTACAATTTCTCATTCCTTGCTAAAATTTGAGCATTTTTTTTTTTTTTTTTTTTTTTGAGAGCGTAACAATTTAAAAATCAAAACAACAAAAAATTACAGATTTCTTCGTCTGAAATTAATGCAAGTCTTCCTTATTTGATTTTCATTAAGCTTTCAAATAAATGTCTGTTCTCTTTTTTGAAACAGCTTAAATAATTAAGAAATAAAATGTTAGGTTAATATTTACTTTTAAACATTTCAAATTATTAATTCAAAAGATCAAAAATAACATTTGTTCAAATTTCACACATTAAATAAGATTTTTAACATTCTCTATATATCGAATTTCTCTTTATAACGAATTTTTTACTGGAACGGTGGATTTCGTTATATAGACTCGACTGTAGTTGTTCTGTACAAAGCCAAATAAGTACTGTGTATACAGTGTAACCTCAGAATAACGGTCACCCATTACCGGTGAAAAGTGGCCGCTCTTCAGAGATAAATATTATTCAGAGGTTTAAATTTTGAAAAAATTAAAATTCATAAATTTAAAGTGAAATGCACAATCACTTTAATTAATTCTCTTTATTTAAATACAGTAGACTCCCTCAAGTCCGCAAAGCTTGGGACCAGAGGTTGTGCGGATTTTAGAATTTTGCGGATTTCTGGTCTTTGCTTTGTTTAAATTTTTTAAACAGTAATTTGAGGGCAATTAATAGCGCAATCAGAACTATAATGAATGCTTACAATATAATAAAATATTAAAACAAGTAATAAACTAAAATAATAAAAATTTAGATTGCTATTAATACTTTAATCATTTTAAAAATAAAGGTCAAGTTAATAATCAATAGTGTATGATTAAATATTCATTAAAAAGATTAAATGTATTTTTCCAAAATCATTCAACAAAACTTGCCTCATAAAAGTACATTACTAATCTACATCAAAATCATAAAATAATTTTTTTTTTCAAGTTTGGCCAGGTTTAATAACCAAAAAATCTTGATTAATGCATAAATGTATTTGGTAAGAAGATTGGGATTACCAGTAATATCAGCAATATCTTGAATTTTTTCCAAAAAAAAAAAAAAAAATATTTTTCCTTCATGAAAAAAAAAACATGAATAGAGTATTATTAAGAAAGTTACAAGTTAAAAATACATAGAATAGATACAAAACTAAAAAAAATGGAATTTTGTCCCAATATCTGAACTGAAAGTTTCATTGTTTACATCCATAAAATATGTGCGGATTTTAGAGAGTTGTGGATTTCTGGTTTGCGTATTTGAGGGAGTCTACTGTATATGAAATAAAATCGGTGATTTGATCAATTGGTTGATTAATTACTTAATTGAGGGATTTTTTAAGCAATTAAGTTGAATGAAAGAAATATATTTTAATATTTATTTTAAATTAAATGAGTGATCGGTGTATATTTTAAATGAAAGATAGGTATATATTTGAAAGAAATGATGGCCAAGGAAGAATATTTAGCGATATGTAACCACCTCTTAACTAACATAAAAGTACTGAAATGGCCGTTTGGTATATAAAAAAGTGAAGTGGTCATCCCGGAACTGTTGATGACATTATATAGATTAGTAATTTTAACGATTAAATTAAAATTTTTATTCCGCAAAAAAGTCTGAACATTGTGAATAATTTATTTCAACAATTGAAATCATTTAAAATTATTTTAATGCTTTTAAATTATTCAATAATTTTGGATTTTCGAAGCGTTCGTTCTCTTTTGGGAACTACTGTTTTATTTTGGGGGGAAGGGGATGCAAAAGAAAGAAAAATCGTTCAATTAAAGATTTTATATAAACAATTCATTCCACTAGTTAATCGTCATACTTATATGTTTGCTCCTAGTGGACATTTTTGATGAGCTTTTTAACATTTGCGTAATTATTTTTCCTATTATTGAGAGAATCCTCTTTCAGTAAATGCTTTCAAGATCAACAAGTTCAAAGCTTGTACATATGATTCAACAAGTAGGTAATTAAAGGTCACTCCTCTGGCGGCATCCTTAAAGGTGAAATCGATTTTTTGAAACGAATTGGCTTGGTCGATATAGTTACAAACGTGCTGACAACTGTATATGTGCCATGAATGGAAGTATTTTGCACGATTGATCTTTTCATATACAAAAAATATACAGATTCTTATTCTTGTTGCGTATTTTTTTTAATGAACATATGTATTGTAAACGTCACATAGATTTATTTTATGAAAGGATAAGTAACTGAATGTGTCGTCGAAATGGGTCATTTTCCACTGTAGCAATTTTAATTGCTAAATGGAAAATGACCTATTTAGAAGATTTCAAAGTAAGTAAATTTGTTGAAGTTTTCTTGAAAAGTGTATATAAAAGAGAATTTTCCAAAAACTTTATCATTTAAATAACCATCTAAAGAGTTCTAAAATGATTTTTGGGATTAAATTTCGAAATTCCAAAAATTTAGCTCGAAAAATCGTTAAAATATAGGAGTGTACGCCAAAAAACTCGTACTCTGCAAGCAATCTAGGGGCTGTGCAAATATATCAACTTTTTGATAATTTTGATCCCCCTCCCCCCCCCGGTAATGATATCGTTATCAAAGTGTAATTTTATTTTTAGGATTTAGTTCTTTTTGTTTGAAGTAATATAAAAAACTGGTAAAATTTATTTTTCATACATTTTGATTCAAATGAAGAGAATTCAATAAAGTACTGATTTATACAAATAACAATTAAAAGAAATAGTTATTGTTTAATAGTATTGTGTAATAGCTTTTTGTTACATATTGCATTTAACAGCAATAATATCTTACTGTACATGTCCCGAACTGACGAGGGGGGCAGATAGAAATTCTTATCAGCAAAACAAGCAGACAACATTCTTTGTCTTTTATTTATTAGTAAACACAAGTTTCATTCTAAATGTACGTCAGATAGTTTCGGAACCGTGATTATATATGCATACACATATGCAGATGAAAAGGAATGTCAAACGATGGAGTAGCCTATATTTTAGGATTAAACTATTTTATAATAATTTAGCGATTTTAATAAAAACTTCATTTTTATTAAAATGGATAAGAGACTAAAAAAAAAAAAAAAAGATAATTACTATTTTGAATCAGATATTTTTACAAATAAAGTTTTGAGTGGATCAAAAAAAGATATCGATATCTAAAGGCAAATCTCCCCTCCCCCTAGAGATATATTGCGATATCATGTGCCCCCCCTTCCCCTCTAAAATGATAACGTTATATATGCACAGCGCTCTAAAACAAGAAAAATGTCAAGTCAAGTATTCTTTGCGATCAAAACACAATCTTTTCAAAATATTCACGGACCGAAACTTCTATGTAACATTTTTACTGCCTACCTAATAATACATAAACCGTTTACCGCATAATTCTATCGAACTTTGTTTTTGAGAAATTTAATTTTGAAATCCTTATTCGCTGGACATCCTGTATATGGGGCTGTGCGGTCTAGATTTCATTTTCTCTATCTATGCTCTTTCTTTCCTTTCTTAGCTTTTCTAAATCATACATACTTAAAATAAAGTCAAACCATATTTTCTCCCTAAAGCGCTATACTAAAATCTACTATGAACAAAATTTTTTTCGTGCGATTAAAAACTGAAGTTGTAAAAGTAACTAATAAGGAAGGAATTCTGATGTCTGTAACTGTCAAATACTTGCACATAACCTTGGCCGTGATTTTCCTTTCATTTTATGGAATGTTCTATTTTTTAGTCTTATTTTTCAATAGGCTGTTTTGAAACAAGGTTGTCTTAAGACTGACAACTCAACGAAAAGAAAGTGACAATGAGCTGCCACTGACGCTGCTACAATGAGCTATAAGAAGTTACAAAATGTAATTTGCGCATTTTTTTTTTTTTTTTTTTTTTTTTTTTTTTTTTCAGACTGGAAATAATTAATCTGCAATGCGTTCATAAAACTTGCTTTTTTACATGCCAAAAATTTTAATTTTTTAGTGCACAGTTTAAAAATACGATAGATGCATGCATTCATAATACTCCTTTCCTTTCTTTAAAACTTAAATGCATATTGTATCATTTTCGATACCATAAGTGTTCCCGATTTATTGGGGGGGGGGGGGGGTTATTCACATATTCCGTATTCTCACCAGAAATTTAAGAGCAATTTTCACTTTACTTAATGACAGTCCATTCGTAATTAAATAAAGAAAAATTTACTATTTAGATTTTTCTGGTATAAATTCTGATTCTTTGAATAGCGCATTTTTTGGAACGCGATCTATCCTATGCATTTAAGTTTTAAGGCTGTTCTCAGCTGCTCTGCTCAACAAGCGCAAAACGTTTGGTCACATTTATAAATTCAATTTTTAACTTAGATATAAAATTGGAAAGCCTGACTATGGAAGCGATTTGGAGATGATTGTTTTTCAACCCCTGTTTGTGTGTTTATACTTCTTTCGAGCAGAAATTAAGTTCAAAACACCCAATTTGGTACTATTTTCTTACAAATTCATTATGTTTGACCCCCCCCCCTCCATGGGACGGAAAATGTGTGTGGTTAAATTGTTTCTGAATAACATTTGCTAGTTTCATGCATTTCCGAACAAAAATGAATTAAAAGTTATGTCATCAAGTTGCTTTATTTAATTTAAGAACAGTCTTTAATGTTTATTATTATTTGTTCAAAATTTCTAAAAACACTTTCGTGCAAAGGGGGCATCTATTAATCCCACTTAATTTCAAGAGGGGAGGGATGTTTCACAAAGTTCGCATCATGTAAGAGAGGTCTGTTTACGGATTGTGATATCGCATCTTAAAAGCATATATATTTACAGTACACTCCCAGATAAGAGAATATTCTAGATAATCGGATTTGTACAAATTTTGATCAATTTTTGAAAAAAAAAAAAAAAAAAAAAAAAAAGATGTCAAAATATTATGCAATTGGCCATTAATAATTTAATTAATGCAAAAGAAAGAGACTAAAAATAAATTTTTATCTCATATAGATTTACAGTTAGTTTAATATAAAATAATATAAATGTAGTTTACCTCACTTTTTTGTGAAGAATGAAATGATTACGGTCAGTTTTAGTTTTTCATTTACTCTTTGACTAACTTATTACTCAAATTTCTAAACAATTTTTTCAGTAGGTGTGCTTAGAGATGTAAATTTTCCGGAAAAATATAAGTGGCGGAAAAAAACTGGTTTTTTACCGGTTTTTTTTTTCGGAAAAATTGATTTTTCATGACTGTTTCTCCCAAATAAATTATATTTTCTTAGAGAATATTAAATAATAAAAATTTTTTCTCATTTATATGTATTAAATGAAAATTATTTTCACTTTATATTAAAAAATAAAAAGAAAGTAGCAAAGCCTGCTTTTAAAAGTTTAGTTTTTTTTTTTTTTTTTTTTTTTTTTTTTTTTTTTTTTCCCACAGCCGAAGAATTTTTATTAAATGCTATTGTTTGTTATATCATATCTCTGTTGAAATGATTTTTCAGTTACATGTTTAACTACCAATTGACCTAATGTAAAAACCTGAGCGAATATGTCTGCAGTTTGGAATGAAATAAATTATGCATTCCATTTACATAAGTATAGTTTTAAAGTAAATGATACTAATTTAAAAAAATTATTGCAGTTTTGTCATTATTATGAATATCAATATTCAAAAATTCCATTGTTTGTTTAAAAAATGTATATTTTTACATTATTGCTTTTTTTTCTTAAAATTATAATTTTATTTCCTTTTATAAAATATTAGTTTTGGTATAGCTTTCCAATCTCAACTCAAAAAAGTTTTGATTTAGTTTTATAATCTAAATTCAAACAAAACTAAGTTTTACTTTGGCTTACTCAGGTCTGCAACTAAAAAATAGCGTAGGATTTAGACTGTTAGATTTTTACTCACTGAAACCAGAATTTTTTTTTTTTTTAAGTTTAATTAAATGTAATTTTTTTCTTTTTACCCTAAAATCTGGTATTCTATTCTTGAGTAAGAAACCATATTCAATAATGTTTCCACATGGTAATTTTATATTTCTAAGAGTGGAACTCAAAAGTTATGAAAACAGAACACTACAAGTAGAAAATGCTCACTATTTGAGGAATTAACAAAAACAGTTACATACAGAGATAAACTTCTATTGTGCTTTAGAAAACTACAAAAATTCAAAGTTTAATCAAGAGGGAAAATATAATATGGAACATAGTTACTTGTAATAAAATGGTTTTTTAATTCGCGGTTGTACTTTATTAATGCAAACTTCCCATGTTTTTGCAACATTACTGTACATTATGGAGGTAAAATGTAGGTCAATTTTTAATTCAACACCTTGAAAAAACATTCAATTAATCAGCTAAACGAAATCTTGAAAAATGCAGCATAGTAGTGCCACCTATAGGGCAATTTACACCAAAAACTAAACAACATTAATATATATCAGAAACTGTCTGAAGCTGTAGTTTGATTAATAAAAATAAAAAAATCGTCCTTGAGGTAAAGCTATTGCGATAATCATGAATAATGTAGAATAGCAGCGTCATCTGTTGAGCAATTTACACCAAAAAGTAATGAGCACAAAGTTATGTCAAAGATTAACTTAATCTGAAATTTTATAAAAATACATACATTAGTTTGAGATAGAACTATTGTGGAAATTATGAATAATGCAGCATAGAAGCGCCATCGGTTTGGCGATATACACTAATAACTAAACATCTCGAATTTATATCAAGGTGTAACTGAATCTAAAGTTATGAAATTGAATCTGAAATTATGTGCATCAATTCTTGAGATAGTTCCCATAAAATTTGTCACATACAGATTCACAGAGTGACAGATATTTTCCAAAAACCATTAAAATGTGTTCAGGACCTTCTAAAACGTTTAAACACACCAAAAATTGGAAGTCGAATTTTTCACAAATTCAATACTTACTTCTTGAAAAGATAGATTAAAGTAATAAATGCATACTTCAAAATTTTATGTTGAATTTTTAATTTTATAATTTCCATTTATCGGCATATTATTGCAATAATTTTACACATGAATCAATTTTTAAAAAGAGAAGTTGCATTTAATTACATATCTAGATTTTTTTCATGTAATCAAGTTTTTGTGAAATTGTGAACTTTTTGTATATACTTTTACAAAATATATTCAGAATTTTTGAATAAGAAATTATTACTATATATAGGTCCTATTTAGACATTTTTAATAAGGTTATTTACATACATATATGCAACTTAATAAAATTCAGCTGTTGTATGGCATGAGATTTTTTTTTTCAATCACTGCACTTGCTTTCGCAATTGCAGTGATTGAAAAAAGAAAAATCAATTTGTTGATTAAACTTTTTCTAAAATGTCTGTTTTCAAGAGAAATTTTGCAAATGGTCTTGTGTTTCAAACAAGGAAAAAATGTGAAGGATCCTTTCAAGTCTTCTCAAACAGATTTCTGCTCAGAGATCAGATTACGAACATTAAAATTTTCATGTGAGACACTCAACATAAAAATAAATAAAATAAAAAGTATGAAAATGTAGCTATTACAAAATTTTTATTATATTATTTCATAAATGAAATTTCAATTTTTCCAGTTCGGAAAAATTGAAAAATAAGCCTTCGGAAAAAAACCGAAAAAAACCGGGTTTTTTTCCCAATTTTTTCGGGGTTTTTCCGAGCATTCCCATCTCTAGGTGTGCTTTTACCTTCTTAAATAGCGCCTCTGTTGCGTCACCGTGATTTTATTTTGAATGCAAGATTTTCTTCATCATTTTCAAGGCATTTTCGAAATTCCTTGTTTCTTCAGAACCACAAGCGACACAGTATTGCTGTCACTTAAAACTAGGTACATGTTCCAATTTCGAATCTTCATTAATTAATTGCTGCTTCGTCCACACTTTTGAACAGCTGAACTTTCTCAAATCTTCTATGATTAGTTGCTCTCGAAACTGGTAGGGGACAATTGTTGGGTTCGAACGCGGCCATCGGCCTAATCGTTCGGAGTTTCCCGTATTTTTCTTCGTATCTTGGATTTTCATGCATTAGGTTCCCTTGAAAATTTCCCCTCTTGGAAATTTTCCCTCTTGGAAATTTCCCACACTTTAGGACCTATATCTCTCGTGCTGATAGTTGGTTGTCATAAATACAACCATCTATGATTGATTTTATTCTAAAACTAAAATTAATTTCATTAGTTCATAGACGAATATCATTAACAGAAAAATTAAATGCGATTACCGAAATAGTTAATCGATAGCGCAAATTATGGAAGTTTTGTTAGTTTGCGACTATTTTAAAAGGAAAAATAAAGTCACCTCTTTTAAATATATATTTTTTTCCGTGGAAAAATATAATTAACAGAGATGATTGAGATAGAAGACATTTGCAAAGAAGAAGACATAAGATAGAAAGACATAAGAAGACAAGAAGATAGAAGACATTTGCTAAGTTTTCTCACACGCTTCAAATGGAAATAAAGCCTAACAAGGCTCTATCTCATCGCCGACCGGTAAAAGGGATGGGTTCATATCTGAGTCGTTAAAGTTTTATTTTATTTCGATTGCTTAACTCATCATTGATAACTCTTAATAATATTTATTTCACGCTTCACTTATAAAATGCGTGTATTTAATTTAGAATCTATGGTGTATGAGCGATGGAAGTATAAAGTTTTTTTATGTCTTTTTGGCAGCTGCCTAAAAATTGCCTGTACGTTTTTGGTGACGACAGAAATGTTCGCTGCGAAAAAAGATAACATTTTCTTGCTAAAAACTTTTACATCAATACCAAATTTTTCTTTTTCCTCTTACAAAATAATTTTATATTTTAAAATCTTTTAATTCGAAGAATAAGGGGCGTAATAATTAAAGACACATAAATTTTGTAAAACCAAAGAAAATTAAGTAAATTTTAAAGAGTAGAATAATAGAAATCATTTGAAAATTTAAAATTGTATTCAAATTCTAGTGTGGTTTTTGAGGCAATAATTCGCCCCTATTGAAGTAGTATCCGTTTTTCCACATTAAAAAAAAATCCATTGTGGATATGAGAGTGTATAATCTGGATATCTTTTTATTTCATGTTTTTGCAATTTTTGCAGATGTGTGGTTGGCAACACTATATATATGCTTGCCTTGATTGGATAAAATCTGTTTGAAATTCTAAAGCAATCAAAATATTATAGTGCGATTTTAGAATTTTTAACATTTATAATTTTATATTTCATTAAAAATATATATATATAGCCGTGGAGCTTACTATTGCTAATACTCGATGTTCCAAATTTAAATATTGTGACCTAAACGGCAACGAAAATTAATTCCATACATTTTTTAAATTTTTAACAATTACTTTTTTAAGCATTCGAGGGACATATTGATACTTCTTTTATAAACAGAGCGAAAATATTCTCTTTCATATATGAGATTTATTCTGATTATTTTATTCTTCTATGTTTTCTAATTGTAATAAAGACAATCTCATAAAAATACTATTCTCTATTTTCTGAATGCAACTAAAATAATTTTCATATAAATTTGAAGCATACGGATGGATATCCGTTTTTTTATTTATTCCATTTCCTTATATCTCTGAACACATTTCGATATTGGTTCAAGTATTGCTTTATCAGAAACCTCGACAGTGCCTTCGGGCGTTTCGGCTGCGTAATCAAAATGAAATCATTTCAAATAATACAAGTATTTTATTCTTTCATTTTTAATGTTCACTTTTTCGCTTGTAGCAATCTCTAATAATGTCATTTTTCGTTCTTTTGCTTATTAGAAAACTTCTAAACATTTCTTTTCGCTATGTGAACATGATATTTTTCATCATATTTATATTAATTTTAAATTAATTGTTCGCTATTAATTTTTAAACATCCTGGTTTAAATAACTTTTCACTCTATGAAAATATTAGTAAATAAATATATTACTAAAATTAGTAAACGACATATTAGTAAACAGTTGTATGAGAAGCAACACTTCTCGAATAAAAGTTATTCAGGCCTACGCATTGAACTACAATACAACCTGATAAGACAAAATCGCAAAATTTACCTGAAAACTAGTCGTTGGAGGCAACCGTAATACTTACCCATCATGGATATGCATAGCACAATATATGAAAACATAACACATGTAAACAATTTATAAAATGCATTAGGTACATTTCCAAAACAAAATATAAACGTATACTTAAGTATTTTTAACACACAATCATGCTCTATTAATGAATTTCTGATGACCCAATTTCGATAAATTGTATGAAACGCCAAACTATTCAAGTAACACTGAATTGCGTAATAGAAACATCCTTATAACTTCAAAAATAATAATCATATTCACTAACGGTTTCTTGCATCGAATTAAGTATTTCATTTCCAATTAAAAGATATCTTTGAATTGAAATTTGAATGAAATACAGGGTCATGAAAAATCAAAGAATGTGGAAAATAGGATTAGAAATATCTCAACAACTAATTTTCCGATTGACTTCGTTTTTTATGTAAAATTTGTGTTATTTTGTTGCTTTTTACGTCCATTCCTTAAAATAAAAGAATTCGAAAATTTTTATATACCTTTCATCAGAACGAATTTTTCGAGAGTCCGAAACAAATAGTTCCGGATAATCGTGGTTACTGATATTAAATAGACTTCGTCCCATTCTTACATACTAAGCACATACAAAATTTCAAGTCTCTATCTCAATTTGTTCGGGAGATAGAGCGGTTACAGACATACATACATACAGACAGACAGACAGACATATATATAGACAGACAGACACACAGACGGACGGACGGCAATTTTTTTTTTCTAAAAATATGTTTTTCGGAATCTCCAGTGTCCAAAACGTGTAAATCCGTCAAAAATTTTTTTAGATTTTCAAAACGATTGCAAGACTTACCCTATACTACGTATGATGGGTAACTAAAAAAAGAACTTTTTAGACAGGCTTCTGGTGTAATCACGTGCAATGAAGGGATTAGCCCGCGGGATACTTAACCCTTCAATGTACCGTGTATTTAATACCATGTGTATAATAAGTATTATTTCAATCAATTACGGTTACTATTAAAATTTTTACTTCGGCCCCGCGGTCTTTCGTTCACACACATTTTTAGACTTTTAATATCTAATTTATCCGCTATTATTTTGTTAAAGGTTTTGTTGTCATTTTTTTTCCCTTTCTGCAGTGAAAATATTCAAAGATGAGCTTTGTCTTTGTGCACTATTATTAGTCTGTTCAGTTATCAAATGGCTTCACACTGTTTTTTTTTTTTAGAAATGAAAAGCCTTGAGTTTGATCGTCTGTTTGCTTCTGTGAATATCAGAATGCCTGCGGTAGTAACATATTTTTTTCCTTGCACGCATTATATAATAGCTTGCACGAAATACTGCCGGAAGAAAAAAAAATGATAATTAAATTGGCCTGTCAAATATAGAATTGGTCGTTATCCGGGTTCATATGTTAAACGTCTTTTAATATTAGACATATTTTTTTTTTTTACTGTTAAATGATATTATTTTGCTTAGCTGTCTTCTAAATCCATTGTACATGGATTAAAGGGACTCGGATACCTTTTGAACTTTTCTTTTATTTATTCAAGGGCAGGTGGAGGTCAAAACCTAAAATATGTCGAATTTTCCATTTTTTAATATTTTGAATCTATTATTTCTCCTCTTCCTACTGATATATTACTTTTATTTCTACGGCAACTAGAAGTTAAAAAATTTTTTAGTAAAATTGGAGGATACTCCATCATTTTTCAAACTATGTATTTAAGGCTATTGCATTGGATATAAAAAATATTTGTGTGGTGATGATTCGAAAGGTTTCATTAATTTCACAAACCTGAACATTTACGGTAGTGAGTATCCTATATTCAAATTTGAATGCATTGCCATTGTCATGAAGAGAATGAGAAGCTTTTAGTCTTCGCCGACTGAAAGCTTGTATGAAGAACGAAACATTAGTTGATGGAAAAATTTATCGGAGCCGAAATTTATCGGCTTACAAATAAACTGATCGGCCAAATTCAAGCTATTTATGGGTTAGCCATATGGCGAAATGTCAGTGCTGTATAAACAGCGAGCACAAAGCCGTGTGGGCCATCTTTCTTCTCAAATAATCAACACATGAAAATCCCCAGCATCGATTTTTCAGGAGTAAACTCATGGTACAAATTTAAACAAGCTGGGGCTAAAGTTGAAGCAGAAGCATTTAAACATAGTAACACACTTAATGTACCAGTTGTTGGAGGCTTGAGACCAATTTTTTTAGATCTGTCTCATTCAGATTTACTTAAAGAATGCCTCCATGGTAAACACAAAATCCAAATGAAAGTGCACACAACGCTATTTGGTCTCGTGTACCGAAAAACACATTTGTGTAATCAGAATGCCTTCAGTTAGGTATACATAATGCGGTAGCCTGCTTCAATAATGGGCATTCTAAGAAAATTAATGTTCTTCATAAATTAGGCATAGAACTAGGGCTATATTGCCAAAACACCTTAAAAACTCTTAATTGCGAGCGAATGCTAAGAGCAAAATATGACCATTTGTAGCAAACTAAACAAAAAAAGTGTTTAGAAGATTGAAAAGTAAACACCAAGATGAACGTGAACCAAAAAAAATGCAAAAAATAAGTACTAAGAAGGAGGAATGTTTTAAGCAAGGTGCTTTATTTACTTTAAATTTGATTCATTCAAAATGTTTTTTTTTTCTTTTTAACTTCGATGCACCATTTTGAAAAAATTATACATTATGCTTTAAAATTTTACTTGAATGTTCTATACATATCCTTGTTTAATCTGAGGTGAATTGTTTGAAATCACAAAAAGAACTTTTATTATCATCATTCTCTTTGAAAAAAATTGCATGTTTTTTAAAATTTGAATGTGGTTTCAATTTCAGATTTTTTTTTTTAAATCTAAGCTTTATTTAATTATAAATTTAACTTCAGATTATTAAAAGATGTTTATTTTATGCAGAAATTTTTTTAAGGCCATCTCTTAAGTAGTTTATGAGAAAAAGTATATTAATTTAACATGGCATATATAAAGATTCAGACTGCCCTTAAGCCTTTTAAGGTACACTTTTGGCATAATAATAAAGGGCTCAATGATCGAAAATAATTCTATCAAGAAATTGTTCAATTTCCCTGGAAAAATTCGAATGTTTTTTTTTTTTCAAAAAATTTAAGTAAATTTTAAAATGTATTTTCTCGTATAATTTTAGACAATAATAAAAATCGCACAAAAATAGCTATTACAGTGCCTTCTTCCGTTAAATATTTCCACATTGAAGACGGACTTTCTGGCCTACCAAAATTACACACAAAAAAAAACTAATTCATGCATTTTTCAATGGTACTTAGCCACACACAGACACACACACGGGCAAATAGATGTTTTGTATAAACATAATCCATCTTAAACAGGAAGTTTAAAAAAATAGAATACAATTCTTTTTTCTAACATAGAAGAAAGTAAAAATGGGTATAAATGAACAGAATTACTATTCCTAAGTTGCAATTTCCAACAAACCATACTCGGATTTCAAAATTCAGTTAATTTCATGCACATTTATTATTTCAGTGTCTAATTAAAAGAATATGAAATACATATTTTTTTTTCCTTTACTAAGCAAGTTGTTTCAACGGAGAAACATAAAACCCAAGATATTTTATCGCTAAAAATTTTTCTACCATTAAAATAATAATGAAGAAAGCTATTTATATACAAATATTAAACAAGTTATTGGGAATCGGTGGAGCAGCAAGTTAAATTTAATGACTTCTGATTTGCTCATTATGCTTTTTTTCTGTATTTGCAAACTCAATAAAACTGAAATCGCAAGGTAATTTTGATTAGCCGAAATATTTTACTATGCATGGAGGAAAAGGTTTTTTTGCATGGTGTCAGCTTTTGCAGTTTAAATGATACAATTAAATTTTCAACAATTCTTCATTTACATTGTCAGAAAAACATAGACAGATTCTAATGTATGGAAACTGGATCTTCTATTCATCTTTTTGCATCGTGGAATAAAACATATAATTTAAAGTCAAAATTTAGTCTTTAGAACTATTACTACTGATCGCCATACTTTTATATCCTTTCAGAATATTTATTATTCTGCATGTTGCACAAGCCATTTCTCATTGTTATTTTTTGTAATTTACTTATCTATAGTATAAGATTTTCGCCAACTTTCATGGGACCAAGCAAACCGAATGATTTACACTTAGCCCACCGGATTTCGATTATTAATTTTTTTACTTATTCAACGTTTAATGGCTGCAAAAATAATTCTATTGATTTTTTAACACAGTAAGGATAGTAACAACAAGCACACAGGACCCCAACCAAACCCGTTTAACCTAACCCAAATAACACAGTTAAAATACTACTACAGTGAAACCTCCAAATAAGGGACACCCATGGGACTGGATCCCTAAATAGAGGTGTGCCTTATTCGGAGTTTTTACATTTTTTTTTTATTAATCATTCAGAAGGACATAAAAATAAGAAAATATTAAAGTTGAAGTTTAATTGTATCCGAAGTTTATAAATTACATTAATTAGGCACAAAAGTAATAGGGAATTAACTAATTTAAATTTTCATTTGATTACCTAATTAGTAATGATATGTGGAGTTATTGATTTATATTTTTTTTTTACTTAAATGTTTCTATAATACAAAAAGTGTAATACTATTTAAGAAAATCTTACTTGTGAAGTAAACAATAAAACAAGTGACTGTTTTGCAAATTTCAATTTTTCTGCCATTAAACTTTTCAGATATTTATTTACCATTACTTATAAATTTTAATCCTTCATTATAAGCAGTATTTACGAGAAAAGTATTCAACTGCTTTGCATGTTTTAAAGCATTTGTCAAGTTCTTTATTTCAAAATTTTCCTTTCTCTTTCATTTTCAGAGTCATCACAACTTTCAGCATTCCTTTCAATGTAGACAGGGGACAGGAAGGCGGCACCACGGACAATCACCTCATTGAGTTCACGGCTGGGAAATTCTAGAATTAGCTAAAACTCGATATGCATGTTAAAACGTAATCGGTCTGCTAAGTCGTATCTTAGTGGAAAACACCTTAAAATTCGAATTTAGGGGTTGATTCGTAAGTTTACAATTTGTTTTCCTTCACTCAAATCGATGAAAATATGGAGGACTGGGTATAGGATACCCCAATGGTAAACCTACGAATCAACCACTAAAATAGAGTTTATATGTGTTTTCCACCAAGATATGATTTGGCAGACCAATTGTATTTTAATATGTAAAATTTTAACCGATTCTGGAATTCTCTGGAGCACTCAGATGTGAACTCGATCAAGTTATTGTCTGCACTGCCAGATCGGGCACTAATAGGGATAAGTGGGCTTTTTAGGTGCGTTCGTAATTATGTAAATACGTTGCACCTATTGTTGTCGCTCAGTCCGTCCGTCTGTCTGTCTGTCCGCATATAACAACGCAAAAACTACCCAACCGAATCGTTTGAAATTTAAAATACATAACTATAACATAATTTTGTCGAGCAATTTCAAATTTTATGAAAATCGGATGGATAGATCAATTACAGGGACAATCAAAAGGATTCCGTTACATTACAGTCAATGGGGAAAAAAGTTTCAAATGCATTTTAATCGTTTGAAATTTAAAACACATAATTATTGCGTAATTTTGTCGAGTCATTTCAAATGTTGTGAAAATCGGATGCAAAGATTAATTACAGGGACAATCAAAAGGATTCCGTTACATTACAGTCAATGGGGAAAAAAGTTTCAAATGCATTTTAATCGTTTGAAATTTAAAACACATAATTATTGCGTAATTTTGTCGAGTCATTTCAAATGTTATGAAAGTCGGATGCATAGATCATTTATAGGGACAATCAAAAGTATTCCATTACATTACGGTCAATTGGAAAAAAGTTTCAAATGCATTTTAATGGTGTTACACTCATTTGAACATAATAGAATTGGCATGAATCTATGAAATATATACTAAAATATGCATTCTGTACAAGCTGTGATGCAAAGAATTTTTATTATTAAATTACAGGGCCACACAAAAGTATTCCACTACATAATGCTATACGGGGAAACATTGTTTGGGGCGTGTTTTAATTATATTCAGCTATTTCACATTTTATGAATAAGATATACGTTGCTGAGATGTAGTAAAAATTACTTCTTGCATATTTACAGAAACACGAAGATTTCGACTATTATACTGTATACGAATTACGCTCTACTAAATCAGCAAGAACTGAATATTTTTAAAACTTCGTTATCGTACGAATGCACCTCATTTGCTACGTTCACGTGCAATTTCCAACTTGTTTATTTTCATCTGAATTGTGGATAAATAAATGCTTGTTAATTGAGTTACATATCTCTGCAATAACATGACTGCCTGTCTGATAAGTTCACAAAATTCTGTATTTGCAGTTTCATCGCAGGCTACTCCTAAATTATCTCAAATGCTAAAACCAACCCCTTTAATCTTTTGCACTCGTATGTCCAGTATGACTGAGCAGCATCTTACTTTGCAAAATTTGTTTTTGTCATACCAGTAGCAGAGAAAAATAAAATTTGTGTTATTTAATTAAAGGTTTTTTTTTTTTTTTTTTTTTTTTTTTTTAATTATGTACTTGAGGGAAACTTTTTTTTTTAAAAGTGAAAGAAACTTTAAATGTGTAAGAAACGCCCGAGTTGAAAGGGTTAATCTCATTTTCAAATGTCCCTTAAATCGGGTGTCCCTTATTCAGAGGTAAATACATTACACTTCCTATATCAAGGGACTGGGACCGGAACTTTTGTCCATTAAATAGCGGTGACCCTTATTCGGAGTGTCTCTTATTCGGAGTGTCCCTTATTTGGAGGTTTTATTGTATCTCTATGATAGATATGGTAAAGAATTATTACAATGTATCAGTGATGTAGTCGTACTGAAAACGGAGGATATACCCGTAAAGCATGGTGACGTCACTGCAACGTCGTTGTGAAGTCATATTGTGACTTTGTGACCATCGATTGTCGATGTGACGTCACGTGACGTCGATGTGAAGTCACAGTGACTAAAATGTGAAGTCGTTATGGCCGTTTTAGAGCTCTTTTGTGACATTTCACAAAGTGGTCACAATGTGACAAATTTGTGAAAAATATGTCATTTGTGACTAATTTGACATTAACATTGTGACGAAACTGAGACAAAAGCGACAACATTTAAATTGCCAGAAACATGTTTTTTAAATTAAATAACATGTTTTGAAGGATATTTATAAATTTCTAAAGATTTTTAAGAAAGTCACATTTTAGTCACAATATGACGTCACTGAGTGGGGGCATTTTGGTCACAGATGTGATGTGACTCACTGTGACGTCACTGTGACCATGCATGCTATTAGGGTACGCTCTAGGCAAAGGGTATATCCTACAAGGAAGGTCTCCATAGGGGCATACTCCGAAAAATCTGAAAAAAATACTCACTGATCTTCTCATTAGGATATATCCGTTTATAAAAATAAAAAAAATCGGCAGAACCTCCATACAGTGTCCATAAAAAAGACATTTTTGTTATTTTCCGATTTTTCACCGGTTGGCGAATGGCGATGGAATGTAATTTTAAAAAATACATTTGCATGTCAAATACACTTTAAGGAAAATAAAGCATAATGTTGAATTTCGATAAATTTAATTTAAATAACTTTAGTTTTGTCAGTTTTAATTTGTTTTAAATATAATTTTGTTATATCGATATTTATATGTATTTATATTCAAATTTAATCATCAAAATTAGAGATTTAAAACGAAATTCATAATTTAAATTAATTAAAATTATTTAAAGTTCGAAGTTCAATTGAGCATTATCGATTAGATTTTGTTGCTTTTGAAATATCTAGCTTTTATTTTTGAATACGCTTAAATGTATGAAGATATTTTTTCTCAATGTGATTTTTTTATAAATGAAAACATCTTTTCCAGTGATTAATTAAATAACTACTTCAACAAGCACTATATATATGCAATAAAATATATAAATGTAAATAATATATTAAAGTCTTTATTTATGTTTAAATTAATTAAATAGCATTTACACACATTCTAAATATCCAACAGTTTTCAGTTGCATTAAAATATTTTGCTTTCGGCAAGGAATAGTGCTGCTCGCCAAATCGCGTGACGCTTTCGTCTTTTCACGCCAAATTTTTGAAAGTTTTTTTCTTTTACACGCTTTGTACTGTAATTCCGCCGCTAATTTTGAATGATCCTTTATCACATATATAAGTAGTATAATTAGTATTTTTTTTTCAAAAAATTCTGAATATGCTCAGTATGGAGACCTTCCTTGCTAGAGCAGCGATAATCAACGTGCGGCCCGTGGGACGCAAGTGTCCGAACGATATTTTATGTGCGGCCCGAGGCACATAATCATTAACCCATATTTATGCAGTTAATTGAGATAGGCAGAAAAATTATGATTTTCAGCGTCGTTTTATATATTTTCGTGGGAAATTGTGGATCGATTTTAACTGAAAATTATGTTAAAAGCTGTTTCCTTAATCAAAAATTCTTTTTGCATGAAATTCTATTTGTCCTACTGTAATGTACACATTTCTTAATCTTATGTAATAATAAACCATCATTTCAACTTAAATTTACACTATAAATTTTTACAATTATTTTTTTTCCTGGAACAAAATTTGGATTTATTATAGAAAATCTCCTTGAAAACGCTGCATTGTTATAATTATATGCTTATCTACTATGTATATACTTTTTAGTTTTGAATTTTTGTCGTGAAAAAATTGGGACCGCAAACATTTTACAGCTCTAATTTTAACAAAGTTTCTTATTTGGAAAGAGTGATGTTAAATTTTTTGTTGATATTTCTTCTGCAACAAATGTTCTATCCTAGTGGTAATATAAACTTTGTTACATTGCATTGTTAGACTAATTATGTTATTTTTTTTTTAAATCTTTTTTATAAGTGTGTTCCAGACAGTTTAAAATCGAAAACTTATGTTTACGGTCCACTTAAAATCAGAAACTTATGTTTGTGGCCCGAACGAACGCACATAAAAATACTCAGATCTTGGTGTAATAGTATACAATATTTCAGATATAGAATAGTGGCTGGAAAAAATATTAGCTGCTTTCTCTTATGCTGGAAACAACTTGTAGTAATCCTCAGCAACATATATCAACTTCATAAAATGTTAAATAGTTTAATGCAATTAAGACACGCCCCAAACAATATTCTCCCTATACCATTATGTAAACGGAATACTTTTGTGTAGCCCTGTAAATTCATAACAAATATTATTTGCACCGCAGATTGTACAGAATGTATATTATAGTACATACTTCATAGATGCATATCAACTCTATTATTTTCGAAAGACTGTAACACCATTAAAATGCACTTGGAAGTTTTTTTCCCCCATTGGCTGTAATGTAACGGAATACTTTTGATGATCCCTGTAATTAAACTATGCATCCGATTTTCATAAAATTTGATATAACTCGACAAAATTGTGCAATAATTATATATTTTAAATTCCAAACGATTTGGTTGGGTAGGTTTTGCTTTTTTATATGCGGACAGGCGGACGGATTGAACGACACCTGTAGGTGCTACATATTTACATAATTACGACTGCACATAAAAAATTGAATTAGTAGAACTTAAAACAGTAGAATATAAAGTTAAAGTATTTAATAAAAAATGAAGTCTGAAGGGGTTCCCATCCAGATAACATAAGTGTCAAAGAAAAAAAAGTTGAATCAATGAAAGAAAAAAAAAATCATCTTTCAAAATAAAATCGTTTTTGTTTTCAAAAAAAAATAAAGAATGCCCCATGAGTGTTTCCCTCATGTTTGTTAAGATCTTAATGCTATTTATGAACATTTTTACAATTTACATTCTCTGCTCCAACAGATTAAATAAAAAATTAAAGCGCGTTTCAGTCTCTTTGGAACATCATGTATAACATGCTTCTAAAAACCTAGAAAATAATTTTTTTTTTAGCTAATTAAAAAAAAAAAAAAAAAAACAGTAGATGATACATTCATCCAATTTATAAATTTAAGCCATCCAACTCAAATAAAAAGAATTCATTTATAGCCGCTCAAGTAAGTTAATTCTCTGCAAAAATTAATGCCCCGTTTCAAGATAGCTTTCTGGACCAAGCTGATACTTGCAGGGAGGCGACACAATCGATTTTCGCACCCCTCGAATGTGTGCGTTGCTGATCGATGTTCCCTTTTGCGTGGTACATATATTATTATGGATTACAGTCGATCCGTTAGTTCTTCGCCCTATCTCCACGTGTATTCTCTCGTCTCTTTCGATAAAGTAATTTATAATATAAAAGATTTAAAAGGGGTAGCACGTTATAGTTTAATGGGCATAGACGCTCGTAAAGTAAGGGGGGGAGGATAGGGCAGTGGTGTTAGTAGGCGATGGGAATTTCTTTTTCCTGGGTTATTATCCCTTTTTTTTATGCATGATTTTGTAAAATAATAAAGTATTCAAATGATTTAAATGGATTTTTGGAAGTATGCGTTGCTGATCGATGTTCCTTTTTGTGTGGCACATATATTATGGATTACGGTCGATCCGTATGTTCTTCGCCCTATCTACACGTGAATTATTCCTTCGCTTTCGATAAAGTAATTTTGTAACATACAAGATTTTTTAAAAGGAATAGCACGTAATAGTTATAGTTAATTGGCATGGACGTTCGTAAAAAGGGGAAAGGAGGAAGGTGGTATGGTGGTAGTAGGAGATGGGAATTTTTTCTCTGGATTATTAAATGGAATTAAACATTTTTTTTCCCGCATGATTTTGAAAAATAAACTATTCAAATGATTTAAAAGAATTTAGGACGTCTGCGATAACTATGAAGTCGAAAATTCAAGGCTGCTTTTTTAAATACGAATAGAATATTTCCATCTGTTATTAATTCCGTTGTACATAATTCCGTTATTTTAATGAGCGGGGAAAATGCCCAGGCTGGAAATCGAACCCCGATCGTTGGCGTACAGAGACAGTGCTTTACCGTTTAAGGAAGGGGACAGTGGACCTTTATTTGAGCAAAATCGTCAGGAAAAGGTCTATTTCTGGGGTATAATAGTACCTATACAGTTTTTTCTTATTAAAATATCATTTATGAAGGTTTTAAGGAGTAAATAAAAAAAGATAAATGTATTTATATATTTTAAATCTGTTTTTCTCAAAAATAATTTTTTAGCGTTTTTAGATTTTTGAATTGCTCCTTGCGTCTTAATTTTTGATCAATATTTATAAAATTGACAAGGAAGTATCCTGATATTATTTAAAAAGAAATTGTGTAAGCTTTTTAAAATTCGTCTTCATTAAGATAGTCAAATTTTATTTTTTACTTATTAAAAGGCAAAATTTTGATGAAAATCGATAAGGAATTTAGAAAAAAAAATTGTAAAATATTAACTATTCAAGAGATTTAAAAAATCTTACAGAAATTTGTTTAATATAGTTTTAAATGATAAAAATGCAAAAGCAACAAAATATTTCAAAAATTAAGACACGAGGAGCATTTTAAAATTTCGTTTAAAAATTTAAATTTTTGCAAAAAAATTACAAATTTTAATAAGGTTGGAATTTTTTTGAAGTTATTCTATATGCTGTTGGTGAAATGTATATATGCACAAAATTTCATATTGCTATGATAAAAATGAATAAAATAAATTTTTAACGTCCACTGTCCCCTTAAGCTAACTTGGTGACAACCAACGAGTATTTTTAGCTCAGATAACCTTATTGGTAATAACATCTTATCTGTCATTGAGACAGCTCAACAGAATAAACCGCAGGTAAAACAAGTCCATATAAACGATGGAAACGTAGACATAAACTTATTTTAACGGTAACTTTTTTAATTTGTTTATTCTCTTAAAGCCCACATTTCATTCAAACATGTATGCATCATTAAGAGTTTTCTTAATCTTAGTTTAGTAAGAACTTCACAATTTATTTAAATATTAACAGAAAATGATTATTTACCAAGAAAATTACTATTACGATAAACTTAAAATTAATCAATAAGCAATCGTCTTGTCGAAAACCTTTTATCCCTAATTTTATAGTGAGGATATTTTTTTTTTCCTTAAATCTAAGATGCCATAATCCATAGCAATTTTGGAGACCTTTAATCGTCGACCTTGCATAAGCATATCATGGACTTTTTCGATGATTTTAAGTTCCTTGGCAGTTTTTGGTCATTCACTGCGAACGTCATTTTCAGCGCTATTACAATCATGTTTAAATTTTGTCAGTCACTTATACAGAGTCATAAGTGATGGATCCTAAAGTCTATATGAATTTGATCCCTTCTGGCCAATGTAAACAAACATATTTTCCTCATGTAAGTTTTGGGGTATTCATTTTGGTACCCTTAAAGAAAATTTTACCTTGAAATCTTGCTCGATTATGAAAAAATACTTTACTTTACGTATAGAGCCAATTTTAATCTTCATTACACATTCTGAAAATAAACTAGTTGGCAGTGCTTTTCCCAAAGCATTCTTGTATTTCATACTCTAAAAATTTCAAAAAGTAGTTACAAATGTTTATACTTCAATATTATTAGTTCAATACTATACCAACTTGAATCTCTGCTTCAGTCAATTAATTGGTGTAAAAACGAGTTATTCTCTATCATTATATTTATTAAAATCAAATAGATTTCATTATTCTATTGCACACCAAGTATTTGCGATATCCGAAAAAAAAATTCTACATAAATCGCTATTACGGCATCCTCATTCCGGTGGAATATTGCCAAATTCATGGAGGAACTACTAGGTACAGCCGAAATCATACACAAAAAAGTTAGTTCAACTCTATGCAAAACCTCACTTTTCGGTGGTACAATAATAAAAATGTCACAAAAATCGCTATTACAGCGCCCCCTGCTGCGAAATCTTTCGAAATTCAGAGAGGACCTGTTTACCATAACGAAAACCGTATACAAAAAATTTGGTTCAATTCTATAGATAACTTCATACATTAAATTAGCAGCAAACAGTCTTCGGTAGCATATAGCGTACCGAATTAAATTTCGCTACATGTTACCGAAGACGGCCTGCTGCTAATTTAATATTGCCTTTTAACGTTGCTCACTTTTTATACTGTATTATATTGCACCAAGATATTATCTCAATAATTATAACGTCATAGCACAATGGCAACACACAGACAGACCGACTAACATTTTGCATAAACATTTTTTTTTTTTTTCTGACAACTAAAATGTGTAAATCTGTCGAAAACCAAAAGCCAAAAATATTTAGATTTCAATACTTTATTCTACTACTGAAGACAGAAGAAAGTAAGAATTAGATAGCATGAAAGCTTTGTCTAAGTTTTTCTTGAGCTGTGTGAAAATGTTACATTTATTACTTAAGGCAGGTCACATATATCAAGCATCCAAAACCAAATGGATGAAGTCCATTCTGTCATTCATTCGGGTTTCAGTTCTTTCGGGTTCTTTTACAGACAATTCGTTCAATTCCACAACAAAGTCCTACTTTCAAAATGCGAAAAACAAAGGAGGCTAGTCTCCCCTGATTCTGAATCAAAGCCACAAAACCTATTAACTTTGCTTCCGAATGTGTCTGAATAATGTTTTATAAGCTTGTGCAACTTGGGTTATGTGCATAAATTTGAATTTACATATTTAAATGCATTTTTTATGAAAGATGTTTTTTATGAAAGATATTTTTGTGCTCAATTTACTTATACATTCAATCTTTTACGAATGTGGCATACACGCATATTAGTAAAATACTTCATTTTCATGGTTTCCATCATTTATTTTGAGAATGACATCATTTTCTCTACTAGTATCATTGCACACTTCCGAGATTAGGAATAGTTTCAAAATCCTGGAAATGCAATTTTCTTTAACTATGACGTGATTTTCAATGGTGAAAGCATATATTACTTTAATAAGAACTATTACATTATATTTGTGTTTGTTTCGTTTCAACAGGGATTTTAGATCTCGGTCATCGTAAATGTTGTAGTTATCTCAAAATAAATAAATAAATAAATAATAAAAATAAATAAAATCATTCCATAATCTAAGGAAGGACAATAGTCTTCCACTGTCGCGCCTACTCCCCTAACGTTTGCTCATATGTAGCACCCGCCAATATTATTATTATCACTCCCATAGTTAGATTTCCACTGAATTACTCATTCTCAGTTGTAAACCTAAAAGGCAAAAACACCTGCTGTTTATTCGAATTCACCTATAATTTTTTTACAGAGAAACAACTTTTTCACTTTACACAATTGACACAAGTTTTATCGCCTCACTTGGTTCTATGTTAATGACTCAATTTTTGGTTCTCAATCCGAAAAAAAAGTATCGCAATTAAAGACTCGTTTAAGACAATTAAAAAATGGAATAAACATTTAATAGCTGTGTAAGTTATCGATTTACGATAATTAGTGTAGCAAACATTCTGAAACTATCCTTTCAATCTCCTTCTGCGTTATTTATCGTGTACACTAATTACTGCTGTAAAATTGTCAGTGTGGGTGTTTTTATTTTCTTTCTGTATAGCTTTTGTATTTTCCTTTTAAAATTAGTTGTTATCTGTACGAATATAAAGTAGTCAAATTTAATAAACATAAGTTAAAATTTTCTAGAATTTCTTCTGAAAATATAAAGTTTCACGCGCAGATTTAAGAAAAAACACTTCCTAAAATTTACAAATTCAAAACAATGTTCCCTTTGAAGATTATTTACTTAATCAATTCTTATTATCTATTTAAAGTGTTTCGTTTCAAGTGAGAAAATGACGCGTGAAAATAAATCGGGATATTCTGTGTTCTTTTTCAAGTGGCTTAATGTAGACTGTTGAATAATGAGCGTAATATGGTAAGGTCGAAAAAGATGTCTCCGATTATAATGAATGGTCTTTTAATGGTTTATAAAGCTATATTTGTCTGGAAGCGATTTAAACTGATTAAAGTGTTTAGTCTGCAGCGAGAAAATCCACGTACCTACAAAGAATTGGTAAATCGCGGTGACATATACAGGGTGTCCCTTCTTATCATTAAACAGGAGATAATTCCTAAATTGTTAGTTTTAGAGGTACAGCTCCAGTTGCAAAAATATTTGAAATATTGTTCTCTAATTTATTCAAATCCGTTTACAAAAAAATAAAGTTACGAAACTTAAATGTTGATTTCGATCTTTTACTCTTATAAATTACTTTAGAAAATTTTTCTCAGTGTTGTAATCATTAAAGCACTGAAAGTTCCACTTTTATACGATCATAATTAAAGAAGTTTGATGGTATATATATATATGTATATATATATATATATATAAAACTTTTGTTTTCTTTTTAGCCCAAGTACTAGCAGCAATTTACTGCCGCAAAACGCTGAAAATTAATAGAGTCAAAGTATTATATATCCATCAATTTTTATCCCAGAAATGTATATTTTTTACTGCTTTATTTGAAAGAGATGGAGATAGTATTTCTAAAAATAGTTTACCGGTCACAACAACCGTATACAAATTCGAATTCCTTAACTTAAATTATTTTAGCATTAATGGATTTTCGTATGTTGATGAACAACGTGTAAACTTTTTAATAATAAACTGTCGGTCAAAAATAAAGAGACATGTTGCCTAGCATCGGCCAGTTTTTTGTTATATTGCTAAAATATAGATGCTACCAGGAAGAATTTTTGAAAGAACAATTATGGTTACGCAGGGCAATAAAGCCATGATTTTACAATGTGACTCTGGATGTTCTGGCATTTCAGCATTCAAAAGCTAATGTTCATGTGAATTAAAATCTAAAACTTTGTAAATGTGTTCGCGCTATCACATAGAAACTTCCAAAATTACATATTAAAGTTTAAATATATGAGGATGCTAGAAGCCAAGAAGTATAAGTGACAAATTTGAAGAAAAAAAATTGATCTGGAAGTATGCTTTTTTAGCCTCCGGGAATGAAATATCTACTAAAAAAACACTTTTCAAAAGTACAAAAAGGAAAAAAAAGGGATGAAAGTTGTGTTTAAAAAATGGTCCGATATCAAATTTCCCAGCTTATATTATGGTAATTATTTAACATTTTCCATTAAAAAATTACTATTTGTAAGTCAATGCCTTTGCATATGTTCATAGAAATCCCTTTCTCTTGTACTAAATACATTGTAAACGTGTTTTGAAAATTCAAATGTTTTAAAATTATGCACGATGGGCTTACCATCATAAAATACACCAACGGATTTTTATAAAATAGCCTATGGCCAAGTTACCCCATGAGTCCAGTTATCTCAGCTTACTTTATCTAAATTATCTTACTCATTTGAGAAAAATCCTGAAAACCTTGCACAGTCGCCCGTCCAGAAGTATCGGTTTCGAACCTGTTAATTTCGGCCCAATCTTTTTATTTTACAGCTAACATGAGCTGACCATTGAGTTATGTGGCCCCTTATAAACGATAAGAAAGGACACGCTGTATATATAGGAAATTAACGTGGCGATAGACTGAGAAATGATAGTACATATAGAGAATTTTTTTGTAGATGAACTGTGAGAAGAGATAGTGCATGTCAAGAATTTTTGTATAGATGATTGAGAGAAGTGATGGTACATGTCTTTGAATTTTTGTATAGGAAATAGCTTTTATCCCAAGAAGTGTGTTAGCAAGAGAAATGAACTATAAATTGGCAGTAAATACATTATTTATAATTTAGTAAGTGTTCAATCTTCATTCCGTATGATACAAAATACATCTAAATCCTGTTTTAAATTTTACGCAACATATTCTGTAGCATATCTTATGTTACGCCGGTACAAACACCAGTCATGCAGTGACGAAGATGCTATGCAAAGGTGTGATAGGTATCTCATATACTATTTCTTTTAAATATCCCCAGAAGAAAAAATCTAGTGAGGTGAGATCCGGTGATCGTGGAGAATATTCTTTAACGTCACACAGCTTTTGCTGGTGCCTCAGCTCGACATGTATGGTTCCCAGTTCCAACATGAAGGCGCCCTTTTACACCATCGAGGAAACTTACGAAAGTACCTAAGTCGAGACATTCGGTATAAAAAAAAAATTGTTACGGTGGTTATATAGAATGGCCACTGAACTCCCCAGATCTCGTTCCATTATACTTTTTATCCATATATAATTCCAAAGAGCATCTGTCGAGTTCCCTTGTCAACAATATTGCAGAATATCGGATTACCGTGCCACCTGATATGCTGAGAAATGTGCAAAGAGAAATTAGAACTAGTCCATAAATATGTATTGTAGCTGAGGGAGAGCAGAGTAATAGTCTGTAATACATGTATCGAGTGGCAATTTTTTTTTTCTATTTTCTAACATGATTTGAGACATAAGTGTTGGAAATTAATACAAATGAATGTAATATATTCTTTCTATTCTTCGCATTTGTGTATTCAAAATGTCTTTCAGTTCTAAAATAATGCTGCTCACATTCTTTATACTTCGCTATTTTCCCATATCTCGTATAGTTTGAGATCAGCATGCTAACACCTCATTTTACTTCTTATTTGGAGGCGTTTAGCCAGTTTCGTTAGAACACTTAAGGGTGTATTTCGATTCAAACTGCTTGTTTTCCGATTTATTTTTGAATTCACTTTTGCTCTCAAACACACGAAACGCGCAGATTCTCTTATTTAGAAAGTGGACAAAGTGCCGTAAAGGTCAATTCTTTGATAAGTGTACAAAATATTGCAAAAAAAGCAATCAAAAACGGCAATTTGAACCGATTTTTCCGAAGTGGGAGATAAGGGAACGAAAAAAAAGGGTCTTCCAGAGAAGTTAATTGCTTATAAATCAAATTCTAATGAATTGAGCGTAAAAAGACTTTACTCGGCACCTCATACGTCCCTTCAAGAATCCCCTCAGCAAATTTCACCTTTCTACTTTTAATAATGCGTCTGAAATTGTATCGGAAAATTTCGAGCTGCTGAAGGTGGAAAAGCGTTTTTTCGAATACACCCTTAAGCACTTTACTCTACGCACTACTTTTACGCACTTTATCTGGGTAATAATTTTATCACTATAACCGTTGGCTTTCAAAGGTTCAAGACCTGTGAAAAGGTTTAAATGGACACCATGTACACAAAGTGATTCAATAATGATTCCCATCTCGTATTTAAAAAGTTTCAAAATTAGATCTATATAGCTTTCTCTCCTTTTTTATTTTTTAAATCACATTAAAGTCTTTTTAGCATGCACTATCATACATTTACCATATTCTATTTTGTGGGTTTGAATATCGGATTATGTGAGAATTTTCAACTACAAAATTAACTAGTCAGATGTGGCAATCCCATAATTTTCTTCTATGTTAATATTTTCTAAAAAATTCAGCATAGCAGTGTCACCGGTTAAGTAGCTTAAACCGTTATTTAGTCAACAACAACTTACGTTAACTTATAACTGAATCTGAAATTTCACGAAAATCCGTGCATTAATTTTTAATACTGCAAAGTCTTTAAAAAAAATCTGCATAATATTGCCACATGTTGAGTGATGTACACCAACAACTAATCAAGATCAATTTTTTTATCAGGTACTAACTGAATCTGAAGTTTCATAAAAATACATGCATTAGTTCTTGAGATACATTTATTGCGATATCGTGAAAAATGCAGCATAGCAGTGTCATTTGTTTGGCGATTTACATAACAAACTAAACAACAATAATATATGACAGGGACTAAGTGAATCTGAATTTTAGAAAGTTTCGTGTATTAGTTCTTGAAATAGAGCTATTGCGATAATCGTAAAAAATGTAACATGGCAGCGTAACCTGTTGAGCGATTTGTACCAAAACATAATCAGTATCATGTTATATGAAGTACTAGCTAAACAGAAAGATTTATGAAAATCCATGTGCTAGTTCTTGAGATATGGCTATTGTGGAAATTGTAAATATCGCAAAATAGCAGCACCACCTGTTGAGTGATATACAACAAAAACTTTTCAGATCTAGTTTAAATCAAGGTCTAACAGAATCTAAACTTTGTGAAATCCCGTGTATTAGTTTTTGAGATAGAGCGCCCACAAAATGTTTGTCAGATTACAAACTCGGACACATTTTGTAAAAACATGCTTTTCGGGCTCTCTGATCCCTAAAACGCGTAAATCCGTCGAAAATCGGATTACGAAAATTTTCATAAATCCAATACTTTCTTCTTGTAAAAGATAGAAGAAAGTAATAATGATATTTCCTCAACGTTTTTCTTTTAGTAGTTGATCCAAAAGTTATTGAGTTAGTTGTTGACTTTATTATACATTTTATTATGTAAACTTTCTACCATGAATTTTTGTACTCAATAAATTGACGGAGTGCTATGTCGACTTCGTTATTACAACTACATTTTTCAGAAATAATCTTACAATAAATAACTGAGTCGATTATATTTTCAGCGAAAAGAAACACATTATATGAAATCAAGAATCGATTTGCTGTGCAGAGAAAGCTTTTATTTCCCTGGAGAAATTGATATAGTTAATAATTTTGGCATGGGGAAACAATTTCATTAAGGATTTATTTACTCAGTTTAGTATATTTTGTTAGAATATTTGCGTATAAATAGAAATGCTTCATTGATTTACTGATATTTGAATTTTTAAGCTTTCAAATTAGGAGTCGAGAAAATGCATTTATTCATCTGGTTACAATAAAACAGGATATTTTTTTTTCTATTTAAACATTTATTAGAATAATCCATGCCAGAGCACAAATGCTTTTTTCATTTTAGTTCTAGAAAATATTAAAAATGTGTAAAATTCACTGTCATATCTCTTCTCTCTATTATAAAGAAAAATGATTAATGCTGTCGACATCGTTGCCGTATTTGAATTATATTTTCCTGACACTATTAAAAAAAACGACCGCCTATAAAAATATTAATTTTGGCAGTTTTATGTGCAAATGTTTGATAAACACGCAGACAATTTTGATATCTACAAATTATTTTATGAGCTGTTTAATGTTGAGTCAGTGAAAATAGCTCCGTTTAAAAAAAAAATATATATATATATATAATATATATATATGTTACAGGCCAAACTAGATTGGCCTAGGCCAAACCGGTTTATCCTAACGCCCATCGGATAAACTAGTTTTCCTAGGCCAAACTAGTCTATCCTAAGACCCCTAGGACAAACTAGTTTTTCCTAGGCCAAACTAGTTTAGCCTAACTCTTATAGGATAAACTAATTTAGCCTGTTTATTGGTCTGAACTAGTTTATCCTAGGCCGATCTAGTTTATCTTAGGCCAATTCAATTTGGCTTGATTTTATTGAATTCAATGACCGCTTGAGCGCCAATAATCTAGTTTGTCCTAGGCAGATCTAGTTTATCCTAGGCTAATGTAATTTTACGTGTTCTTTGCTCCAGGGCGTCAAAGCCTGAGAAATAATTGCCTCGCAGGTTCTGTATGTACGAGTGTTTGTACGCATGTTTCACTGATTTTTGTACAGGTAGGGCTCGGGCTGAACTTTTAATTTTTATACAGGGTCAAGGCAAAATAACTTTCCTTCGAGAAGGGCGGGGCCGGGGCTCGAAATTCCGGCTCGTGCAAACATCCAACAGTATTTTACTACCCTTCGAATAAAATACATTGTACAGGGGTGATGGCAAAACCACTTTGTACAAGGTTAGCGATGGCGCAGTAGTCAGGATTAATATTAAAAGAATATTTCCCAGTTAAACTGATGGCTTTGCATTCACAGACTGTTTACACTAATTGTGGGTTACAACCTTGTTTTTTTAAATAACACCTTCGAAAAATAAAGTAAGAAGGATTATTTTTTCCCATTTCCCTTAATTATACTTAACCATTGAACCCCAAAATTAATCACACATACGCTTTATAAAATTGAACAATTATCCAAAATTTGAAGCAAATCAGATAATTCTTCTCAAAAAAACCATTCATCTGATTTAAAGAGGGTTATCCTCTATCCCTCCTTTTATACTTAATCATTAACCCTCAAAACTATTCAGGGATTCGCCTTATATAAAAAAAACTATGTTCAAAATTTATGGCAAATCGGATAAATCTACATAAAAACCCGTTTATCTAATTTATGGAAGACGATAAATCGTCCTCTACCCTATTATACTTAACAACCCCCCCCCCCAAATTAATTAAAGAAGAACCTGATCAAAATAAATTCATGTCCAAAATTTTAAGCAAATTGGATAATTCTGTGTTATAACTAATTTATCTAATTTAAGGAAAGTAATATATTGAACGCTTCCCCTTTATACTTAACCAAAGAACCACCAAAATTAATCAGTGAAGCTCTTCATCAGAATGAAAAAAATCCAAGATTTACAGAAAATCGGTTAATTCTGCATGAAAACCCATTTGGCAAAATTAGGCGGGAATCCCCCCTTTCTTCCTTTTGTTCTAAACCAATTAACCCCCAAAACTAATTAGGGAAGCACCTTACCAGAATGAATCTACAGGGTGTCCGAGAAAGATCCGTACAACTTCAAAAAATTATTGAAAAAAAAAACAATAGGGTTACATACAGCGCAACTAATTAGTACATTAGATAGAATAACTCAAAAAGTTTTTTTTCCTATAACTTAAGTTATTACCTTAGGAAATTTCTACATGAGACCCTTTCGTAGCACGAAAAATATCAAGACGACATTCCAATTCCATCCACGACCGTTTCAGCATGCTAACATCAACAGTAGCTACAGCTGTTTGGATGTTTTGCTTTAATTCTTCGAGACTGTTAACTTGCGTTCGGTATACAGTATCTTTAACATAACCCCAAAAGAAAAAATCCAGTGGTGTTAGGTCAGGAGACCGGGGTGGCCATGCAATGGGACCATCCCTGCCAATCTAACGCTGTGGAAAAGAATTATTCAGCGGCTCACGAACTGTCAATCCCCAATGAGGAGGCGCACCGTATTGTTGGAAAAGGACATTCGGTTGAAGGTCTTGCAGTTGTGGGAATGCATAAATCTCAAGCATATCTAAGTAGGTACTTGAGATCACGGTCGTTTCTGAGAAAAAAAAAAGGTCCAAGGAAGCGATCGTGAAGCAATCCGCACCACACGTTCACCTTTTCACTGCTCCGTTGGAGTTCTCGTACGGCATGTGGTTGTTCGGAGCCCCAAAATCGAACGTTATGTTTATTGACCATTCCGGACAAATGAAACGTTGATTCATCGGAAAACAGTATTCGTTTCAGAAAATGTTCATCGGCATCCAAACGATGCAGCATGTCAACTGCAAATCCATAACGCTTCGCATAATCATCCGGTTGTAACGCATGCAGAATCTGAACTTTGTAGGCTGTAAGTCGCAAGCGTTTATGAAGCACATCGTGTACAGTGGATCTTGACATTTGTAGCTCCCGGATGCTTGTCGAACTGATTTTGTAGGGCTCCTACGAAATGTTTCACGTATTCGTTCCACACTTTCTTTGCTAGTTCTAGGGCGACCATACCCTTTTTTATGTTCCACACTACCCGTTGTCATAAATTTGTGATACCACTCACGAATGCTTGACCGAGATGGTGGCGATTCCCCATACGTCGTTCGATAATTCCGTTGTGTTTGCGTATCGGATTTTGTTTCGATAAACCACGCAACACATTGAGCTTTCTTCACGCGATCCGCCATTGAAATAACTAAAATGCTTTAATATTCCTTTGCATGGCATGTAGCGCCATCTATGATCAGAAACATACTGCAGAAAAAAACTTTTTGAGTTATTCTATCTAATGTCCTAATTAGTTTCGCTGTTACCCTACTGTTTCTTTTTCAATAAATTTTTGAAGTTGTACGGATCTTTCTCGGACACCCTGTATTTCAAAAATTTAAGCAAATCAGCAGATACTGCGTGAAAAAAGCATTTACATAACTTACGGGGCGTTACCCTTATTTCCCCCCCCCTTTACACCTAAACAATGAATACCCACAACTTCACCTCATCAGAATGCTCCTATAACTAATTTTTTTTATAAAATATGCTAATAATGCATGGAAACCCATTTATTTGAATTAAGGGAAGGGGCGGATCAGCCTCTCGATCTTCCTCCCCTTTATTCTTCTCCAATGACCTCCCAAAATTAATCAGAAAAGCTCCTCATAAGAATAAACCTATAATGAAAGTTTAATGCAAATCGGATATTTATATCAGGAATTATTGCGTTACGTACTTACGTACATACATAGATACAGGACCCACGAACACATTAGTTCTCAGGCTTTGGTAGCCTGATCAGATAATAACACGACAAATTACATTACTTCTATCAAGAGTTATCGCATTATGTACATACATGCGTACATACTAAACCTGTGAGCCCATTCTTTCTCAGGCTTTGATGCCTGTGGACTAAAAAGACGTAAAATTACATTGGCCTAGGATAAATTAGATCAGCCTAGGACAAACTAGAATGTTGGCGCTGAGACGGTCATTGAATTCAATAAAATCACGCCAAATTGAATTGGCCTAGGATAAAGTAGTTCAGACCAATAAACAGCAGGCTAAACTAATTTATCCTATAAGAGTTAGACCAAACTAGTTTGGCCTAGGAAAAACTAGTTTGTCCTACGGGCCTTAGGATAGATTAGTTTAGCCTAGGAAAAACTAGTTTATCCGATAGGCATTAGGATAGACCGGTTTGGCCTAGGAAAAACTAGTTTATCCGATGAGCGTTAGGATAGACCGGTTTGGCCTAGGAAAAACTAGTTTATCCGGTGGGCGTTAGGATAGACCGGTTTGGCCTAAAATCGGGTTTGGCCTGTAACATATATACCATATATATATATATATACCATATATATATATATATATACCATATATATACCGGGTGTCCAATAAATAACTGACCCATTTTGAACTTAAATAACAAATAAACGGTTTGAGATAATAATGTGCGGTTTGTGGTATTGTTATTAGATAATCAATAAATTTTTAAACATGTACTTTGTTAATGTAGTTCAAATTTCGGGAAAAAATATCGCGCTGGCGGTAACAGGCTGCTTGAATACAGACAGGACTCTACTTTTCATAAATATGAGATTTTCGGCTGAATCTGAATCTGTATGTTGTCGAATCTGAATCTATATGTTGAATCGACTCTCGAATCAGCTTCAGAAATAGGGTACGTTGGTTGGAAAATGATTTAAAATAATATTTGTAATTGAACCATCTTTATCATATTTCCCCTCCTCAGTCTTGAGACTGAGATATTATTTTAAATATTATTATATTACATTAACAAAGTGAATATTTAAAAATTTATTTATATTCTAATAACAATACAGCAAGCCGCGCATTTTTATCTCAAACAATAGGGGCCGTTCATAAATGTTTTTTTTTCCAACGTTTTTCACCCCCCCCCCCCGTTACACTCCCTTTGTCACTAACTGTCACACTTCACTTCCCCTCCCATGTCATGCTAAATTACATAAACTCATTACATAAACTTATTACTTGAGTTCAGAAACAAAGCACATTATAGATCATATTTAAAACTTCATTTTAAAACTTTAACTGTTTTAATGATATTTGCGAGCATAACAATAAAAATCATTCGGGTATTTATTTTATATGAAATAAGGTTAAAGTTCACAACAACATAAAAAAAAACATAAACAATTAAAACATAATCAATATAGAATAGTAATAAAATATTACTATGAAGTTGCAATTAAAAACAATAATATTTTAGAATTTAATATATTTGGCTTTAAATCTTACCTTTACTTTATGAACACAAAATACTTTAATTTTAAAACAACTTCAAATTTTAATCTGCTGATTTTTTATGCTTTTATTTTAAACACATATTTCTTTTTACCCCTTTTCCCACTTTTGTGACAAATTTTCACAGTTTCATGAATCTCTTTCCATCCCCCTTCCAGGCGGGACAGCATTTGTGGACGACCCCTAAACTTAATGAAATATTGATTTTGTGATAATGATACTGATAATTAATCTCATAAATGCTTGATAATTCCTACTATTCAATTTATTCGAAAATGAGTATTTGAGCTGCACTCATAATGTTTGAATTGCTAGTCTCTATTTTGCTGTAAACATTCATTTTAAATAAAGTCGACTCTCGTTAATTCGAAATCGGATAATTCGAATCTTCGCTTAATTCGAACTAAACATGAAGTCCCGAAATTTTCAATGGCAGAATAACTTTCATTAATTCGAACTCGTTTTCTCTTGACATCGTTTAATTCGAACTAACGAGAATTCCGATTTTTCATTTTCTTTCTTTCTTACGGATTTCAGATCATTTGAATAACTTTCTTTCTTTGATTTTTGTGAGAATTGTTCCAAAAGAGTATACATATAATCCCATGCATTTGATATCCACTTTCTAAGTGCCCCGTCTATCCATCAGTGATGCTTCGAATTTTTCTTCCATTGTGCTTGTTTCTAATTTTTTAATAAGTTTATGCATATATACATTCTAATTTAATATTAACTCTTATTCTTATAATAACAGACATAATAAATTTTAAAAACACTAACTTTAATTCCTTTGTAATAGTACCATATTAAGCGTGTTCTCATTTCATACTTTCCATAATTCGAACTTCGGATAATTCGAACATTTCTTGTGGTCCAGACGAGTTCGAATTAACGACAGCCGTCTGTACTTCTCTCACATTCATCGTCAGTGTCCGCAGCGCGGCAGTGAAATCTTCCAGCGTCCCTAATCGCGTTAATCCGTGGATGGATTCGACCGCACTTGACCCCTAATCGTTTCCTAACGCCCTAATATGGTCACTGACCCAGTGCAAGTCGTGGGGCCCGGGCGTGGGGGCGGAAAGTGATACAGCACTACTCTAGCTTGCACAATACGCGTGTCAAATCGAATCCGAAACTGTGATTGTGTAAACTGCTTTTGATTATATCAGATTTGAAGTGGCATGTATCTGTAGACTTTATTTTTCAGTTGTACTTCATCGTCAAATAAGAGAACAATTTCGATGCATTAAAAAGTTATTGTAAATTGGACTCAAATAGCTTTTTCTTTTTTTTTTTCCCTCTCAACTTCTAGTGAAAGCAGTTTAGTATTTTTATGCAACTAGTTTGAACCCTTATCGGTCTCTAGCTTTTTATACATGATTTGCCAATATATTGAAATTGTATTCGGTGTCTCTTTATCAGGCTGCCATACAAGGTCATAGCTAAAAGTGAATAATAGAGGAGACTCGAGAAAATCTTGGGGAGGGAGGCTCATATTTTCTCTCTCTCGCTCTCACTCAGAAAGAAAAATTAACGCATATTCATACTGTAGGTACTATGTTTCTTATTAAACTGTTGTTATAACTTCATTTTATGCTAACAAGGAAGGTCTCCATACGGGCATACTCAGAAAAATCTGAAAAAATTACAGAATGTTCTTCTCATATAGTTATATATGTTTATAAAAAAAATTTCGGCGGAACCTCCTTATAACGTCCGTAAAAAATAATAAAAGTTTCGTTTATTTGGCGATTTATCTCCGGTTGGCGAAAAAACGAAATTTTGAAAAATACGCTTTTACGCTTCGAATACTTTTTAAAGAAAAAACTTTCTATGTTCAATTTATTTAAATAAGTTCAGTTTAAGTAATTTTAGTTTTGCATTTTGCCTTTACTTTAAGTGCAATTTTGTCATATACGTTTATATGTACTTATAACAAAATGAAATTAATATATATTATCATTTAAAACACAATTTAAATTTATTAAAATTGTTCCAAATTGAAAAATACACTGTTAAAAATCTGCTGCATTTTGTTGCAACGCCCTCCCTTGCTTGTATAGAAAACGGTTACTTGGCCGTGAAATGGAGCTTTCTCATTGGTTGGAATAGAGATATTATATACAAGCGGTGGAGTGCGTTGCAGCAAAATGCAGCAGATTTTTAACAGTGTTGCACAAGCTACAACACCGCTAAAAATCTGTACCATTTTCTGCAGCGTCACTCCACCGCTTTTATAGAAAACGACCAATTCACCGTGCTATGGAGCATTCTCATTGGTCAGAAGAGAGATATTCTTTAAAAGTAGTGGAGTGACGTTGCAGTAAATGCTGCAGATTTTTAACAGTGAAGTCAATTAAAATCAATTTTCAGATTCGTTAAAATCGTCTGCTTTTGGCGAGGAAATGCACTGCTCGCCAAATCCTGCGTCGCTTTCAGCTTTTCACGCCAATTATTCCAAACTATTTTATTTTTTTACATATCTAATAATGTAATTCCGCCGCTAATTTTCACTGATCCTTTATTACCTACATGAGTAGTTTAATTTGTATTTTTTTGAAAAAATTCTGAGTATGCCCCCAATGGAGACCTTCCTTGTAAGAAAAGAATAGGTTGATGAAAAATTCGAGTGTATAACTAGTGCAGTATTAAACACAATGTTAGCTTCCTATGTGCAAATAGGATGAGCGAGTGTTGAAACACTCTTTTTAGTTACAATTTAGTACTGCTGCAAAATTGTGACAGGGCCACAAAACTAAATTTTTGAACAGAATTTCATTTGGATTTTTGGAACATAAATTCATGTAGTGACCTTAAAATCTTTTCCATGAGAGGCTTTTTTTTTTTTTTTTTTTTTTTTTTTTTTTAAGCACTCTTTTAGCTGCGGCCCTGCTCCCATAGATGACTATTTTTATATCCTATTCATGATATTATATCGTAAAGGAATTCTGTTGTATATTTCTCTTGCATATGTTGTCAAAATACAATTAAAGGCTGTGTTTAAACAACAACAAAAAAAAAAAAGCACGAGCTGAATGAAATTCGTATAAAAGATGTTTCTGCAGAACGGGTCAGTCTTGCCACGCCATATCTCCATACAACTGGTACGATAAAGTAGCGATGTTACTTGGGAGGCATCATAGGACCGGTAAATGTTAACAATCAGTTTTCATCAGTCTATGACAAAAACTGCAAGTATATTGTATTTCCATTCCATGGATTTTTCTTTCGCCTGCTTTTGCTATCATTGTTATAGAGGACAAGCGTGTTCGTCCGTAACGCTGATGTCATTTTGACTGTGGCAATAATAGACGATTAAATGGAACTTTTAGTGAAATGTTTGAAACTTCTGCATGTCGTCCATTTTCAAGTTTGACACTGTCGAATGAGAACAAAATGTACTTCCAAATGTGATTTGTTTGAAAATTGTATCGAAATTTACTCAGTTCACATTTTTTTTAAATATTTGTCTTGCATGATTTTTAAACTATTTATCGCATTCAGACTAATACGAAAGATAAATCCTAATACATTCAAATTAATATAAATAGCTTAACATTTGTTCGCATCTTGTATTACATTACAATATTTATACATCAATAAGTAAAACAGTAAAACAAAACTGAAACATAAATTTAAAGAACTACGCGCTTGAACTATACCACTAAAAATTATCTGAATCGAAAAGGTTGATTGTAAATAGTAATGTTTGGTGATTTCTTTCTCTGTTAACTCCTGGCGCGAGACCCGAAAGAATTAAGAGAAGTTTCCATTTATCCAATTTTGAATTATCGAGAGCCGACTGTATCACCAAATTTGGTTTTAAAGGGCTTTAAAATATTTTTTTTCTATATTTCAGTGAATTTAAATGATTTTTTAAATACTTTTTTTTAATTTTATCTTGTTAAATTAAAACTCTTTCAATTATATGTCAATTAATCGTCAAAGCTGAATTAGTTATCGGAGAGACCTGGAAAATATTCCGTGTAAATTTTAATTGATGTCAGTTCTCCTGATGTATTAAGTACTCGTGACTGCACTAATTTATGCGATTTTAACAATTCTTCGGAGCATGAAATCCGCATTTGCATTTTCTGGAGAGCAGCTCTGGGTGTCTTAATCATCTGTATGATGTAATTTCAGAAAATGATGAATCTTTCGATTCATGCGGAGTATTTTATTTCTGCGATTATAAATGAGTTTTGAATTTTTAAAATTAAGAAATTTTTTCGATAAGTCTTTGATTAGAGAATTCATCTCGTTAATTTTAAATCTGTAGGCGTAGAGTGGTTTTGTACATCTAATTATCTTCATAGAAAATTAATATTTTTAACTCTTTTTTTTTTTTCCTGTATGCTGTTCTAAAAGGATGTCTTCTGTTTTTGAAAGCGATCAAAATATTTTTAAAATATATGATTTAACTTTATTTGAAGTCTTAAAATCTTACTTTGCTTTGCTAAGATTTTAAAACATAAAATTATAAGTATATATTTTAGAAATTATTTGGCAAGGAAGAAAACTAGTTAGCATAGGAAACTTGTGTGTTGAATATAATTGCATGAGATATTATTATATATTTTTAATGTAAATCTGATTATATAAAATTCTAATGTTAATTGATTAAACACTGAATTTCAAGTAATAAATCGTAATGCTTAAGCTTTAAGTTTATTAATTAAAATGTGCACGTTTTTAAGATTCAGTTAAAGTGTTTTCTTTTAAGATTTGCCTTTTTTTATTTTGAGACTAAGGAAATCATTTTCACGAAATGGAACACAAATAACGTCATTTGGTGAATCTAGCAAAAAGTATTTCAGGTTTTGTGAATTTTGCCTTTAGTGGCTTTGTGAAAAAAATTCAGCGCGTCATATTAAAGAAAAAGTTATTTGAAAAATAACTGTTGACCCGGACAAATAGCTGTTGACCTGAAATTTGATCCGGTGTTTCTTTAAATTTATTTGGTCGAAATATAGGGTAATAATTCTGTATACATATAAGTAAAAATGTTTGTCAGCCTCCATTTTCGAATGTTAAAATTAAAGACTTGCGATTTCGTGGGCGTGCTCAGCGCAACTTACCAAAATAACCAATGCTACCGACCGATTGTAGGGCAGTACGAAAGCGAATTGTGGCACCAATAAAACTATCCTGTTGAATTGTAGCTGACGTCACACTTCGCCTTGATTTTCATTTCGTACTTGTCTACAATAGGTAAGTGACCGGTAAGTTGTGCTGAACACACCCTGTGTTTGAATATAATTTGTCGGCAGACGAATTTTTCTAGTTTAAAATAAGTTGCCTTGTAAAGATGAATGTGTAAAATTCTGTTTTATTCCTTTTAGCGCTTTACTTATAATTCATGCTATAAAAACTACAAAGGGAAAAAAGGTATTTTTTCTTTTTCTTTATTTTGATTTTTACTATAGCTTTTTAAAAATGCAGTTATCAAACAAGTTGTTCTATTTTCCATATTCAACGGTATAAAGTTTGAAAATTTTAGATTGCGTAGATGTCAAATTTTTGTTTCATTTATTAGGTGCGTTCGTAATTATTTAAATACGTAGCACCTATACTTGTCCCGTCCATCCGTCTGTCTGTCCGTCCGTCTATCTGTCTGTACGCATATAGCAACGCAAAAACTACCCAACCGAATCGTTTGAAATTTAAAACATGTAATTATTACTTAATTGTGTCGAGTCATTTCAAATTTAATGAAAATCGGATGCATAGATCAATTACAGGGACAATCAAAAGGATTCCGTTACATTACGGTCAATGGGAAAGTTTCAAACGCATTTTAATGGTGTTACACTCATTCGATCATAATAAAAAAGACATGAACATATGAAGTTTGTATATATACTAATATATATATATATATATATATATATATAATATATACTAAAATATACATTCTGTACAATCTCTGATGCAAAGAATATTTATTATTAAATTACAGGGCCATACAATTGTATTCCACTATATAATGTTATACGGAGAAGCATTGTTTGGGGCGTGTTTTAATTATATTAAACTGTTTCACATTTTAGGGATATGATATACGTTGCTGAGGTATAATAAAAATTACTTCCTGTATATTTACAGGAACACAAAGACTTCGACCAATATGCTTTATCCGAAGTATTGTTTACTATATCAGTAAGATCTGAATATTTTTTAAACTTAGTTATCGTACGAACGCACCTCATTTGCTACGCTTCACGTGCAATTTCCAACTTGTTTTATTTCAGTTCTGATTTTATAATTTCATTATGGAGTATTAGCTGGCGACATTTGTATGGCTGAAACCATTTACATTGCTTTTAGTGACAGTGGGTTATTATTTTCCCATAATGTACTTCACGCGACAGAGATAGATTTAAATCAAAGTCGTACTTGAAAATATTAAAACCATATAAAATTAGTAAATTGAGATAGTTTTCAAACTAATTGCATTAAGTTCATTTTTTTTCGTATCCCGGTGTTTTTCCCATATTTCGGAATGCGTTAAGAGCCCACAATAGTCACAGAAAAATTACTCAAAAAGACCCGGATGACCATGTAAAGTCTATGGGAGCGTTCTTTTCTAATATCTCGCTCAAATTTTAATATTTTTGCATGATTTTTTTTGCACAAGATAGCTGAGGGCAATCCACAACCGGGCTAGTTTTAACTTTTTCGATTTTGGTTATATATTTTTTATATTACGATAGTTTCAGTTTCAGAACCGGTTTAAACCGGTTTTGAAAGTTAAAGTAATTTTTTAAAGAAAATCTGAAACAAAAATTGAAAAAGTAAAAACTAGCCCGGTTGTGGATTGCCCTCAGCTATCTTGTGCAAAAAAATCATACAAAAATATTAAAATTGGAGCGAGATATTAGAAAAGAACGCTCCCATAGACTTTACATGGTCATCCGGGTCTTTTTGAGTAATTTTTCTGTGACTATTGTGGGCTCTTAAGAAGCAACACGATAGTGGTGCTGTTTAGACTCCTCAGACGTATCTTTAATGTTAAGAGCCCACAATAGTCACAGGAAAATTACAGAAAAAGACCCGGATGACCATGTAAAGTCTATGGGAGCGTTCTTTTCTAATATCTCGTTCAAAATTTAATATTTTGACATGATTTTTTTTGCATAAAATAGTTCAGGACGATCCACAACCGGGCTAGTTTTCACTTTTTCGATTTTGGTTATATATTTTTTATATTATGATAGTTTCAGTTTCAAAACCGGTTTAAACCGGTTTTGAAAATTAAAGTAATTTTTAAAAAAAAATCTAAAACCAAAATCGAAAAAGTAAAAACTAGCCCGGTTGTGGATCGTCCTGAACTATTTTATGCAAAAAAAATCATGTCAAAATATTAAAATTTGAACGAGATAATAGAAAAGAACGCTCCCATAGACTTTACATGGTCATCCGGGTCTTTTTGTGTACTTTTCCTGTGACTATTGTGGGCTCTTAAGAGCCCACAATAGTCACAGAAAAATTACTCAAAAAGACCCGGATGACCATGTAAAGTCTATAGGAGCGTTCTTTTCGAATATCTCGCTCAAATTTTAATATTTTTGCATGGTTTTTTTGCACAAGATAGCTGAGGGCAATCCACAACCGGGCTAGTGTTTACTTTTTCAATTTTTGTTTCAGATTTTCTTTAAAAAATTACTTTAACTTTCGAAACCGGTTTAAACCGGTTCTGAAACTGAAACTATCGTAATATAAAAAATATATAACCAAAATCGAAAAAGTAAAAACTAGCCCGGTTGTGGATTGCCCTCAGCTATCTTGTGCAAAAAAATTATGCAAAAATATTAAAATTTGAGCGAGATATTAGAAAAGAACGCTCCCATAGACTTTACATGGTCATCCGGGTCTTTTTGAGTAATTTTTCTGTGACTATTGTGGGCTCTTAAACCCTTGGAGACGAGCGACACGTATGCGTGACTCAAAAGGACTTAAGAATCCTTGTTTATCTCCACCAGTAAAATTTTACTATAAAATCTGCTTTACTTAATCGGAACATTTTCTCGATTTAATAAGGCATAAATGTCTGTTTTTTAAAACCGGTGACAAAACATTAAAAATTTTGTAAAAGGCCCCCGTCGCGAAGGGGCTAGAGCCTAAAATCCGTCCGAAGTGATCGCTGTAATAGCGATGTCTGTGCCATTTTTGTATCATCGAAAACTGCGTGAAGTTATGCATGGAACTGAACGAAATTTTTTTGCGTGTGTTTTTGTTTACGGCCACTTGCTCCTCCCTGAATTTGAAAAAAAAACCCGTCCGAACTGGCGCTGTAATAGTGATTTTTGTGTCATTTTCTTTATTTTACCTTCGAAAATTGCATGAAGTTTATGTGTAGAGCTGAACCAAATTTTTTTTTTGTGCATATTTTTGGCTATGGCGATTCTTCGATTTGGAAATATTCCGCCGGAAGGAGGTGCGGTAATAGCGGTGTCTGTGTCATTTTCGTTACTGTGCCAGCAATAACCATATTAAGTTATGCATAGAATAGAACCAATATTTTGTGTGTATTTGGCTATGGCCTGTAATTTCTCCTTGAATTTGAAAATAATCTGCTGGAGGAGACACTTGTAATAACGATTTTTGTGCCATTTTCTTTATTTCACCTTCGAAAGTTAACTTAAAGGTTTGAATAGAATTAAACCAAATTTTTTGTTTGTGTTTTTGGCTATGGCCAGTAGGTCCACAACGAATTTGGAAATATTCCACCGAAAAGCGGCGTTGTGATAGCGATTTTTGATTAATTTTTTGTTTTCCGTAGTTCTGTTGCCCGTCCGTCGGTGCTCGTACACGGACGGGAACTCGCGTCCTGCTAAGCTGGCTATTTGTAGACAGCTGATATAATAACAGAATAACCCAAAACTATCGATTTTAAGGAATATCGTGATCGACATTAACTTTTTTTTTTTTACTCCGATTAATTGACTGAAGCAGAAATTTATGAAGAAATTCAAAGTTGATATTGTATGTAACTAATAATATTGCAGTATTAACATCTGTAACTACTTTTTAAAATATTACAATATATGAGGTAGAAGAAGGTTTTTGGATTTGCATATCCAATTTGTGCGGTTGGCTAGGTCAGTTAATTGAGGTCATTGACTGATTAATTGAAGTTGGTTGATCAAATTGCAAAGACGATCTGAAAAAATTGTGATGTGATATATGAAAAAAACTGATAGAATCAGGTAGGAAAGTAAAACTCTATCTAAAAAAGTTACCAGAAAAGAAAAGAAAAAAAGCAAATAATTTTATTTTAAAAAGCTGCGTAGAAATTATTGAAACCAGATTTATTGTAAAGCTCATAAAGGCTGTCGCGTCGGCTGGTTCAGTGGATTTCGAAACACAAAATTAATTTAGGCGATTCATATTCAATAATTTCCAAAACGGGCATCTTCTTATTTCTTTTTAATTGGAAGAAATATTTACATCTTCTATACACATTATACATAACTGTACATCTTATTTACACATATGTTACAATTATTTACATGAAATTCGATATACTTTAGAATTATTCTTCTATCAAGACTGTCATAACACCATCGCGTATTAATTCTTTTCTCTCTCTGAAAACATAAACAAAACAAAAAATATCTTGAGCCCAGGGGAGGGGTTGCCACGCGTAACTAAGATCAGGATTCATCGCCCTTTTGGCGTTAAAACATGATTCCCCACACACTCCCCACCTGGACTCATGAGAGTACATAATAATAAATCAATAAAACTAAATTCTTACAATAAACATTAATTTAAATCATAACTCAAATCATAAAACAGAAAAAAATTTCAATCTTCAGATACTGACATATAAAGCATTAAACAATAAAATAATATCATGAATAATATGAATAAAAATGACACTTCAATAACATGTAGCTACATGAACCTATCTGGCCAGATATTTACCTGAATAAAATAAACTAAATATATATACATAATATAAACAAATTAAATACTATTATTAATATCTCAATAATCCTTTCAATTTAAAATAAAGCATAATTATACACAAATGAAAAACATTTTTTTTTCTTTTTCAAAATGGATAAATTAACAATTGCAAATTACACATAAAAAAAAAAAACATATTTCAACTGTGAATTTATAATAAGAAATAAATCACATTTATATATTCAAACAATAGTAGAAAAAAAAGTAATTAATTTAAATTTCAAATACTGAAATCAATTAACATTCAACATCTAGTTCAAAAGGATACAACAGTTGTACTGGTTTTCTTAGCAGGCCTTTCGCAGTCTTTACCATGCAAGCTCGAATGAGCTGATCTCTGCCAAGAATCACTTCTTGAACTACTCCTAAGTCCCACAACAGTTTAGATTTAGCATTACCGTCCACTAAGACAACATCTCCAATCTTTAGATTTTTGTGTCTCTCAGGAGTTTTAAGTTGATGGATCGATCTTAAGTTCAGCAAGTATTGTTCCTTCCATTTAGTCCACAGTTGTTTCAACAAGGTGGTTTGATATCTTTTTCTTCTTAATAATGTCTCTCGGGTAGAGATTTTATTCTCTAATTCGGCAAAATGTAGTGGAAAACTAATATTTTCTCTTCCGAGTTGAAGAAAGTGAGCTGGTGTAAGTGGCTCTGGCTCGCCGAAATCACTTGTTGTATACGTAAGCGGTCTCATGTTTATTACGGCTTCTATTTCTGTCAAAATTGTAGCCAATTCTTCAAATGTGATGAGAGCTCTTCCCAAAATTTTTCTTAGGGGTTCTTTTACACTTTTTACGAGTCGTTCGTAAAATCCTCCCCACCATGGGGCACGCTCGATGATAAATTTCCATATAATGCCTTTGTTTGATATGAAGTCTTGAAGTTCTTGATCTTTAATGATTTTTTCAAATTGTTGTACTTCTTTGTCGGCAGCTTTAAAACTTAATGCATTATCAGAAAAAATTATTTTACAGTTTCCACGTCTTGAAATAAATCTACGAAAACTCAATATAAAGGACTTTGTAGTCATATCCCTGACTGCTTCCAAATGTATTGCTCTTGTTGCGGCACAGGTGAACAGTACAATGTAGGATTTCTGTTTTGATGATTATTGGGCCGGCAAAATCCAATCCTATAACGGTAAACGCAGGGGATTGTGAGATCCTTTCTTTCGGAAGTTGCCCAGTTAGCTGGTCAGCTGCCCTTGCATTGTATCTTCTACAAATTAGACATTTTCTTAGATTCTTTCTGATAGATTGTCTTCCTTGTGGAATCCAAAATTTCTTCCGGATTTGTGCAAGCGTTAAAGAAACTCCACTATGCAGCAAATTTCTATGTTCTTGCATAATTAGCAATTCTGTTAATTTTTCATTCTTCGGCAATATGATTGGGTTGGTCTCATTCGAATCAAAGGAGCCTTCGTTAAGTCTGGTTTTTATTCGCAAAATTTTATTTTCATCCAAATATGGACATAGGGAATAAATTCGTGATGTTTTCTTAATAGAGTTTCCTTTTTCTAATGACTCAATTTCTTCCTTATAATTCTTCATTTGTACTTCTTTGATTAATAATTCTTCAGCTTCTTTCAATTCTTCAGCAGATAATGTATCTTTACGCTTGATTGAATTTCTTAAATTGAAAATAAATCTTCTAACTCTTGCCAATGTTCTAACTGCCTTCAAGAAGGAACTGAAGCGCTCAATTTCTATAAGTGGCTTCTGATGTTCTGATGAACAAACATTTTGGAAAATCACAATTCTTTTAGCTTCTAGTTGTTTCATATCTTCATCTATTTCTCTGTCTTCTTTGGGCCATAATTTTTAATCTTTAACTAACCATGGAGGCCCTGACCACCACAGATCATCCTTTTCGAGGTCGAAAAGTGAGAGTCCCCTTGTGAGTCGATCAGCAGGATTTGAGCTACCAGGACAATGTCGCCAGTTCTTCGGATCTGTTAAACTTTGTATTTCTGATGTTCGGTTGCTTACGAATGGCTTCCAAGTACTTGACGAACTTTTGATCCAGTGAAGCACGATATTTGAATCGCTCCAATAATGTACTTTGTCTTCACTTATTTTGAGAACAGACATTACCCGCTTTCCAAGTCTAGCTCCAATCAGAGCACCCATCAATTCGAGGCGGGGCAAGGTTAACTTCTTTATGGGAGCTAGCCTGCTTTTTGATGTAACAAAACTTGTCTTTATACTATTATTGTTGTTATATCTCAGATATATAACACTTCCATAGGCCTTAATACTTGCATCACTAAAACAGTGAATTTCTACATTGTCGTAAATGTCTATTTCCTGAAAATAATATCTTGGAATTTTTATTTTACTAATGTATGGAATCTGTGCACACCAATTATCCCATTTTTTCTCTAAATGTTCTGGCAAATTCTGATCCCAATCGATACCATGTTCCCATAATGATTGAAAAATCATTTTAATTAAAATCGTAAATGGTGATAAAAACCCAACAGGGTCAAAAATTCTTCCAGCTGCTCGAATTATGGTTCTTTTGGTCTTATCTTGACAATGAACAAATTCTAATAGACCTTGATTATCTAATCTAAAAATGTCTTCTTCAGTGTCCCATATTAACCCTAAAATTTTAAATGGGGTTGTGTCAGTTGATGTATCAGCGCAAACATTCATACCTAAAGATTTTAATTTTTCCTTTAAAATGGTAGAATTACTTTGCCATTTACGTAAAAACATATTTGCTTGCTGAAAAATAGATAAAGATTCCTTTGAAATTTTTAAAGCTTCATTAACCGTATGTGCTCCTAACAATAAATCGTCCACATACATGGAAGAGTCAATTTTAGAGCAAGTTTCCGGATATAAAGTTGCATACCTCTTCAAATGATGTTTAATTACAGCTCCTAACAGAAATGGACTCGAAGTGACACCAAATAATACACGACACATTTTCATAATTATAAAATTAATTGGGGAATTTTTATCTTGAGGGAGTTCTTCGATCCACAGGAAACGCGTTATATCTCTGTCACTTTCAGCAAGACTTATCTGTAAGAAAGCCTTTTCAATGTCTGCCACTACGGCAATTTTATTGCTTCGAAATTGCAAAATTAAATCAAATAAATCTGAGTTCAAATTGGGACCTGGGAAGAGTACATCATTTAGAGAAGGTTCAGAAGGAGCGTGAGATGAGGCATCAAAAACAATGCGTAGTTTGGTTGTTTGTTTATCCCTTCGAATTACAGGGTGGTGGGGTAAATAATAGGTCAAATTACCATTCGATGAATTTATTTCTTGCGGTTCAACAATTTCTACTATTCCTAAAGTCTTATATTCATCAATAATTTCTTTATATTCCTTAAATAATGCAGGATTATTTACAAATCGTTTAATTAGACTATTAAATCTCTTTTTGGCAACATCATAATTATTCGGAAGATCAACATTGTCATATTTCATAGGTAGTTTAACTTCGTACCTATTGTTCTTAAACTGAATAGAATTTTCAAATTGTTCTAATATTTGATTATTGCACAAATCTTTATTTGTATTATCTTCCTGAATCCCTAACCCTTCTATAGTCCAAAATTTTTCAAGTTGAATTGACATTTTATCAACTTCATTATTATCCCAAATAGATATATACATTGCACCCACTAAATTATTTTCATTAACTTCATCTGAAAACTTCCCATGAAGTGTCCAACCTAGTTTAGTTTCATTCAAAACAAGAGTTGGTGAAATACGTTTATATTTTCCTGTCATAATTGACCAATAGTAGTCGCTACCAATCAGCAAATCTATTTTATTCTCCCCATCACTTAATTCATTTGAAACATCTGACAACTGTATACCCATTTCTTTTATTTTTTCATTTAACTCTGAACTTGGGGCACGTATTATATCTGAACAAATTTTCTCTGTTTCTAATGCTTCCAGAGAAATTACATTGTCAGAAAATTTATCCTTTAAGAAAATCTTAACTCTGTTATGATTATTAACAATAGGTTTCGTACCAGCAAATGTATGGATTTTTAATGATTCCTGTCCTGTCACCTCTAAATTTAAATGCCTTGACAAATTCTTTCCGACAAACGTACGCTGCGACGCACTGTCTAGCAAGATACGAACATTAATATTTTTATCTTTCCCAATCATTATTCCCTTTAAAGTTTGAAAATAAACATATTCATCTGGCTTACAACTAAGTGAAGAAACAGTTATTTTTTCATACTGCGTATTTTGCTTTCCCCCTATTTCATCCCCTTCAGTTGAAACAAGGTCAATTTCATTTTCCTTTGATGATCTTTCTTTTACCTTTTTATTACAAAGAGAATTTTGATGAGCTTTAGAATTACAAAGAGTGCAACGAATATTAGAAATTTTACAAAATTTACTCTTATGAAATCGTTTGTAGCATCGAAAGCATTTCGCTTGTTTCGATAAAGATTGTTTTCTTTCTTCCAAATTTAAGTTACACAAATTTGCTTCATGTTTCTGAGAACAAAAAGGACAAAGGTTTTCTGTAATTGTATTTAATGTAAATGCTGAAGGATTTTTATTTTTCCCTTGAAGAAAATGTTTAGAAGGATTTTGTTTAAATTTATTTTCATGAGATTTAATCTCAAAACTGACAGATGTAACATTAACAACCTTTTCCCGCGCTTCGATTTCGCGCTTAAGGAACAATAATAAATCATTTACGCAAACATCTTTTTTCTCGCACTGTTCTCTATGAAATTGCAATAAAAGGTCATTAGGTATACATTTATAAATAATAGGTAACAATAAACAACCATATTGGTCTGATTTCACATCCAATGATTCTAAACTTATTTGTATCGCTATTTCATCATACAATTTTCTTAATGAATAAATATCATTTGATCTTCGCACTGCTTCTAAATTTAATAATTTATTTGTGTGCGTAGATATTAAAACTTCTCTTTTTCCAAAACGATCCTTTAATATATTTATTGCCGTTGCGTAATTTTCACCAGTTAATGGAAGCCCGTTAATAGCAGCAGCTGCTGATCCCGAAATCAAAGATTTCAAATAAGTAAATTTTTCTATCGCTTGAAGGGCTTCATTTTCGTGAACAGCGACTTTAAACTGCGGCCAAAATTCTTGGAATTCGCAAATGTCGCCGGTGAATTTGTTTAAAGAAATTCGCGGCAATTTAGTGTTACACTTTAACTGAGTATCTGATATGGAGGGCGTAACTACTTTTGGTTCACTTGTAATATCAGAAGTTTTCTTTAAATTATGCAAAAATCTATTTGCTCTCGATTTACATGTAATAATAGACTCTTTATATTCTAAACAAGCTTCAATTTCGGTTTCTAAATTAGAAGTTTCAATTTCAGATTGTATTAAATCGTCTAGGTTTTCTAGAGAAATCTTATGTTCCAGCAATGTTGCTAAACAATCCTCCACAATTTCCGGTTTCAAATCACTTTCTTTCAAAATTTCATTATCAATTTTTTTTTATCAATTTTGTTATTGTGGATCTAATTGATCCGCGTTTAGTAATATTTCTTTTCAAATTTTCACCGGTACTCATTTTGTATAGTACTGTTTCTTCCAAATCATAAATTCAAAGAAATAACAATAAAAAACTTACCCGTTTAATATATGCAATCGTCTTAATCATATTCTCATTCTATTATTTCCCGGCGAATGTTGCACCATTGTCGCGTCGGCTGGTTCAGTGGATTTCGAAACACAAAATTAATTTAGGCGATTCATATTCAATAATTTCCAAAACGGGCATCTTCTTATTTCTTTTTAATTGGAAGAAATATTTACATCTTCTATACACATTATACATAACTGTACATCTTATTTACACATATGTTACAATTATTTACATGAAATTCGATATACTTTAGAATTATTCTTCTATCAAGACTGTCATAACACCATCGCGTATTAATTCTTTTCTCTCTCTGAAAACATAAACAAAACAAAAAATATCTTGAGCCCAGGGGAGGGGTTGCCACGCGTAACTAAGATCAGGATTCATCGCCCTTTTGGCGTTAAAACATGATTCCCCACAAAGGCATTTAAGTTTGAAGGTTCTGGTCGAAAAGTAACGGAATCAGATTATCTGTAAAGCTCATGAAATTACCCACATTTATTAAGATGGCTGAAAATGTGGTCTGAGCTTTATTGGTGCCTTAAAATAAATCTGAGAAATAAAGGCATTTTTAACACATTCCGAATTCCAGTCATTTGTAACCACTTTAAAACTTGGGCTTATAAATGTAGTTTAGATGCTGATTTTGGTAATGAGTCAAAACCTGAGGGGGGGGGGGGGGGTCAGTTCAAAGCAAAATATGAGCCTAATTCCATTCCAGGACTCAATGGTGCCAACTTATGAGCCTGTGGGGCTCGAGTCCATCCAATAATTTGATTTCTCCGTCCACTTAACTTCAATTGATTTATTTAACCCCTTCGCGACGGGAGCCTTTCACGAAGTTTTTAATGTTTTGTCACCGGTTTTAAAAAAGAAAAATTTGTGCCTTATTAAATCGAGAAAATGCCCCGATTAAGTAAGGTACATTTTACGGTAAAATTTTACTGTTGAGGATAAACAAGGATTCTTAATCATCTTTGCCGCACGCACATGTGTCGCTCATCTCCAAGAGGTTAATCGCCGAAATGATTTCTTTTTTAAAGGTTTCAAAATAGTTTTATTATAAATGTTAACCCTAAACATGTACAATTCAACCATTTGGGGGAAACTGATACGGTTTTTTTCTAAGAATTGCTTTGGTGTTCAGAAAACAGAAGTTTCGACTTATTTTTCCATGTGAAGTCAGCAAAACTAGTTTAGTGTGTTATTAAAAGGCGCAACTTTTGCTTTACGTAGTATTTCTGCATAACTTTTAAAAAATCTGAAAACTTCATTTTGTATCAATGCCCCATCCCCGAGGTAGATTGATACACCTCATGGGGCACTTAGGGGAAAGTAGAGATAAAATAACAGCTACTGCATATTTTTCATAAAAAATGAGTTGACAACCGATTTTATATTTATGTAAAGTAATTCAAATCCCACACAATTCTTTAGTAAGGGTTATTAAAAGCAATCAAAATTAAATGTATTACTACCTGATGTTCTGACCGTTGATTGTTGGCTGAAGTCACTTTGTCATATCTGGCACTTCAAACCAATCATCATCTTTTTTCTTAGGAAAGATGAAAATTTTAACAGGTTTTCTGTTTATAAATCGGACGATTTATTCACCATCATCAGTTTTTACATTAATTTAGCCTTCAAAGTGAATAACCGATCGCTTTTTTGCAAACCACACTATAGCAAAGTCGTCATCAACAATATTTTGATCAGAAGTATCAGTTTCTTCCATTGTAGCATCTTTTAAAGTATTTGCTTCTTCACATAGCAGGTCACGTAGATTCAAATCATCTGATGTAGAGTCACAGAACAGTCCTAAGGATGTTTCAGATTCATCTGATGAATATAAATTTTCAACTTTTTCCCTTGACATTCACTTTAAAGGTTTGGCATTTTCAATCCCCTAGCAGCATTTTTGTGTTTTTCAATTCTTTGTCTCTATTCCTTTGCTGTGCTGCAGCTTGTTCCAGTTTTGTTCTGGTGCCGAAAGAATTTTTTCTCCGGGGAATCAATATAAATTCAAGATTTAACAGGTTACCGTCCTTTTCTTTTATTAGTTGTGCGATCTTGCCCAACAGCTAGTGGTAGTTTGTTTTTATTTGCTTTATTGGTATGGTATTATGTTTACAAAATTTCTATACAATTTTATAATGTAAAAAATTGGAGCTATTTCACTTCAATAAGCCCTATTATTAGAAATTGTTGGTGGGAAATGGTTGGATTAAAGGGAGTGTATGATGAAAAAAAATAATAAAAGGTAATGAAAAAATGAACTAGAAAAGGATTTAGGTTATCTGTAGTAGTTATCATGTGGCACATTGATACGTATCAATGTGCATATCAATGTACCCTCTGCAGCAATTTTGAATAACATGAATCTCAAATCCAAAACTTCATAATTTACCTAATAATAAAGTACAAGGAACTGATAAAGAGCAGCCTTATTTACAAGGGAGTTTTCTTTTCTGTTGAAAATACTAGAGCAGCTGTATAATTCCACTGCAATTGTACGACTCAAATTTACTTTTGACCCACAAAAACAATAAATCACCCATCTCATTTCATCAAACTACTGAATCATGCCAAGACGGTTCTGTATGTAGTTTTGTACACTAGCATTATTTTTTGGAACTGTTGTGAAACTTCCTAAAATGACCTTGTGAGCAAGCAGGTGAGGGGGGTGTTTAAATATGCCCCAGTTCCCCCTACTAATTATTTGTCTGGTTTAACTCGATTGATACAAATTTCCTTTTTTACAGCAATTGCGGAAAATAAAAATTATTACGTTTAGATGTTCTATGCCAGAAATGTCAATCCACAACATTTCCTCAACAACCTAATTATATTATTGTTATACTTAATATATTATTTTATGTTAGTATTCTTTTAGCGTTATGGAACTTAGTGCAATTTGATGCAGTCATATCCACAATACTGGGCTAGTAGGAATTTTTTAGTTCATAACTTCACATTTTGTTTCTATGCCCACTAATCATTTTGAATGAAGAATATGATTCTGTAAGGCTAGTAAAGCTCAGTCCACATTTTTAGCTATCAACAAAAATTTGGGTAATTTCAATAGCTTTAGAGATAATCTGGTTACATTACTTTTCGGTCAGAACGTTCAAACCTAAACTGGTTTATAAGCTTTACAATAAATCTGGTTCTATTAATTTCTACGCACTTTTCTATGCTGAAATTTGCCAATGTTTTATCGCAAGATTTTTATATTGACCTTTACTTTTCTACCTAATTCCAACAGTTTGTTTTTTTAATGATTACTGTTACAAGAAAAGTGTTTAAACTAAATCAGTACCTATTGAATGTTGCAGTTATCTTTTGAATCCTATAACATGAAAAATTCCAAGTATTCCATCAAGCATACAAAATCAGATGCTTTTTTTAGAACACTCTTATGCAATACTTTTGTCCTTTTTATAATTAATTTAATCCAAGATGTTATTTGAAAGAAATAACCTAATCATACTGTCATAGAATTATTCGTTCTATCAATTTTTTAAAAGTATTTTAACAAAAAGGAGATGTATCCTCTACTTAAATGGATAATTCTAGAACTAACTCTGGAAGTATTGACTGTAAATGGTACACCTACGTTTAGGAATATCGTGTCTTCGCAAAGAATGTATGGCGTGGGTTTCTGACAGAGGAGTTCTTATTTGTCCGTCAAAAATGTACATTAATTAGACTTAATGAATATCTTTCAGTTTTTGCTTTTTTCCCCCCTTCTCAGTAGTTTCTTGAATGAGTTCATGTACACTGAAACTCATAATCATGATTTCCTGAGATTATAAAGAAAATACGTATAAAGCAGAAAGTAGTTTTTTAAAGGATATCGGAACTCTTAAAATTGGAAAAAGTGAAAATAAAAGACTATTTTCAATATTTAATATCTTAAAATGTATTTGATTTTAAATCTCAATTTTAACTGAAATGAAAGATACAAGTTTTTTTTTTTTTCGTTTTATGCATTTGAAGATGCATAATTAGCATGTACACGGGGCTCCAAATTGTGAGGCATTTGACGAGCAAAAAATCGGCATCACAGATTACGCGAAGGATTCTAAAATTTGCAACTAGAATGAAAAATTTGGTGCCTACTTATACATCAAATTGTAATAAGTACTCTGAACCTAAATAGTACGTCGTTCCCGTCGCATTTTATAGATTTCATTTGAACTATAATCCTATCGCTGAGTTTGTTTTAAATAGCAAAACTTTTAAATTAAAACTTTTAAAATTCATATCTTTCATTTATTTCTTAAAAGGAAACACAATAAATAACACCATAAACCATAACATTTAATTTGAACATCAAAACATTGTTTTAATTTACCACGAGAAAAAAAGAAAATGCCAACTGGCTAGTTAAAAAATGCTATTTGCGAGATTTGTATACAGTTGAGATAAAAGTTCCAAGATTTGTTTGCTATCATGACAACTTATGTAGTTTTATTCGAAAAAATAATTGATTTATTAAATCAAAATGGAAACTTTGTATATGGAAAGCAGCTAAGAGCAACATTTATGTAGATGAAATGATGGAGATGGAACAATATTTGATGATATCACCTCTTGCTTATATACGTCGCGTTGGCTTACATTAAAGTATCAAAATGGCTACCTGGCATATAAAAGGTGAAGTCTCTCATTAGCCTGAAATTGTTGATGACAGTCATATGGCTCAGACTATTTATACTATAAAGGCCAAAAGTATCTGTACATAACGCATACGTCATTTTGCGAATGGCAACACTTTCACATACAATTTAGTTTTGAAATTTTCGGTACTGCAAATTTTATACTTCTAAACATCGCACATTTTTTATTTTTACACCATCGTATAGAGAAAAATATGTACTTTTAAATGCAATTTGTTTGAAAGCTGTATCTCAATTTATTCTTGACACATTAATTTTTTTATAGTTTTTAATACGAATTTTGTAATTATGGCAACAGAAATACGCCATTTTCTCTTAAATATGATAAAAATTGAAATGTGCGCATGTAAATTTTGAGAAGATGAAAATTATGAGGGGTTTAGATTTCACGTGTTCGAAGATCGTGGCAATTTGAAATATTTTTTTTTTTTTTTCATACGCATTTACACCAAACATAGGAGCCTCAATTGATGACTTCATCTTAATAACTGATTTTTATTATATTTTGCTTTATTATTATACTTTTTACATACGAGATTAAAGTTTAATTTTAATAATTTGGAGAACTGAGTTTTATAGAAATAGTTTTTTCAAAGCTTTAAATAATGTTTGAGAGTTAGACTGGCCATTGTAAGATGCATTTTTTACTGTAGCTAATTTTGTAGGTTTATTACAAATAAATAAAAAAGTTACTTCTTAAACAGTTACTTTTCGTCGAAATTCGACGCGTTCCACCTTGTTTTTATAGAGATGAAATGAGGTCAAATGAAATTTTGAAAATACAAGCGAATTAAGTGTAAAAATATTTTAAAAATAAGATTTAAAAAAAGAAAATGTATGCAATTAATGCATACATTTAAGACTGTATGTAAAGAATATGAAATTATTTACATATGTTAAGTGAATGGGAATGTTAAAATATAGAACTTCTTAGGAATTAAATTTATTTTAACTTCAAATTCTTTACTTCTCTAATCCCAAGAAATATATCCAAAAATCAATGCTATGGCACTTTAAAAAAATGTGGATTTAAAATAACAGTATTTTTCTTCTCTTAGTTTCAAAAAACTAATTTATTTGAGTACTTTTTAAAAAACTATCTTAGTACGGCAGCTATTTTCATGATGCATGTTAATTAATGTACGGCGAAATTTGATTTCTTTAAAACTTTGGTGAATGAAAAAGGATTAAATGTGAATTTTTTCCGTGCAGAGAATTTTTATATATTTGATAGGAATTCAAAGCTTTTTTTGACAAATATAAAGAAAGAAAGCTTGCAGATAGATGGAATTTTCAGCCAGAAACATAGAAAAGTAATTAAATAATAATAAAATCGACTTCAATGAATTCTTTTTTACATTGATAGCACAAATATTTATCCATTTAATCCCACTATGCCATAGCTCAGCTTAGCAAGACTATTTTAAAAAAATATTGGGTGTTTATATAAACTTTTTTTTTAAATTATAACCATTCCTTGTAGGTGCGTTCATAATTTATATAAAGATGTAGCAGCTATTAATACTCGTCTAGTCCACATATAACAGAGCAAAAATTATCCAATACAGTGGTTTGAAATTTAATATAAATCATTGCAGGCATTTGTCGAGTCATTTTAAATTTTATGAAAATTGAATCAAAACGTGGAAAGATTTTATTAAGTTTGTTCTATTAAATCTTATCATACAAATTCAATGATATCCCATAATAGGTATAGGTTATGGTTCTTGGATGCATTGGGAACAGGGCCGCCGTAGCTAAGGGGGCGCTATGGGCGGCTCAGCCCCCCCCCCCGGAAAAAATTCCAAGGTCACTCAACGAATTTCTGCTTCGAAAATTCAAATGAAATTCTGTTCAAAAATCGAATGTGGCTTTAAGACCCTTTCACAGTTTTGAAAAATTACTCAATTGCATCTAAAATAAGTAATTTAACACTCCCTCATCCTATTTGCACATATGTAGCTAACATGATGTTTAATTTTGCGCCAGTTATACACTCAAAACTTTCACCATCATATACTTTTCTTAGCATAAAATGAAGTTATTATAAGAGTTTAATATGAAACATAGTACCTACAATGTGAATATAAACTAATTTATCTTTCTGCGCCAAAATGAGAGAAAAAATTATGAGCCCCCCCTAAAATCTCTTGAGCCCCCTCCCTATAGATCACTTCTAGCTACGTCCCTAGTTGGCAAGTACACCCTATTTAAGATGGAGTCTTATTATTTCAATACTACTGAATTGAATCGTAATAAATTTTGTATTCATGAACTTTTGCATAAGAGTGCAACAGCTATTGTGCCAAGATCCTAATATTTGTAAAACTAATTACAGTACGAGCGCACCTCATTTGCCAAGTTTTTCGTGCAATTTCCATCTTGTCCAGTTTGATAGAGTTAATTATTCGCGAAACGTCAGTGAAGACTTATTGTAGAAACCTAAAGTGTTTTGTTTCCGTTTGTTAGTCGGTCTGTCTGTTCCGCGATAACTTCCGTAAAAAGCATTCGATTAGCTTAAAATTAAGGAGTATGTTGAGGGGTTCGAATTTAGCTGTGTAGTTTTTGTTTAAATTTGGTTTATTCATTCGGAATATATAGAACATTTTATTTTGCGACATAATGCTTTTCCATGGCAGTTCAGACGATTTTCAAATTTCTGTTTGTCGAAATAATATGGCGTTTTTGATTAATGTATTTAAATAACAAATTATGAATGCTAAATATACCAAATAAGGGTTTAAAATTAATTCTATTATTTTAGAATTTTGTTACTATATTTATCAGCTTTTTTAAATTGGGTGTATGAATTTTGGTGGAACTTAACAGATGTTTTTCCTATAATATAAAACATTTTGTACTATCATTTTACTTATTTGACATGATACTTTCTTCATTTTTTTTTTCTTCTGTCTGTTACCTAGCGACAAAAATCATTTAAAAAATCCCGATTACGAAAAATTTAAGTAGAAAGTCTGTCTGAGAGAAATAAAAAGTTAGTCAATATTTAATAAATTGGTGTGCAATGTAGCTTTGCGTCAACTATAAACGATGTTAGTAATGTTACATTTTTAACACTTTCCAACAAAGTTGAAAAGGGGAAAGTATTCAAATGTCTCTCTCGAGGTCATCCACCTGTCTTTACGAAAAATATTATTGAGCCAGCCACTCCGTCATTAAATAGAATTAAGACTGCTTGTCGGTGAAAGATATTTTTAAGGGTGTATTTCGATTCAAACTGCTTATTTTCCGATTTATTTTTGAATTCATTTTTGCTCTCAAATACACCAAACTTTCAAAATCTCTTATTTGGAAAGTATACAAGGTGCCGTGATTATCAGTTCTTTGATAAATACAGAAAATACTGCAAAAAAAGCAATCAAAAATGCCATTTCGAACCGATTTTTCTCAAGCGGGAGTTTTGGTAACGAAAAAAAGGGTGATACTGATAAGGTAATTGATTATAAATCAAATTCTAATGAACTGAGCGTAAAAAGACATCACACGGCACTTCATACGTCCCTTCAAGAATCCCCTCAGCAAATTTCATCTTTCTACGTTTAAAAATGTGTCTGAAATTGTATCGGAAAATTTCGAGCTGTTGAAGGTGGAAGAGCGTTTTTTCGAATACACCCTTAATTAAAAAATTCTTCTATTTAGCATTATTGGTTTAAGTATTACAGAATATTAGAATAACAAATTTATCGGTTTCTTGTTTTCTTTTCGCCCGAAAATGTTCAAATTCTCGCTTTAATATAGAAGATTAAATACTCATATTAAATTAAATTCCTTCTTAATCTTTATAAAAATCCTGTCTCCTGTTTTTTAATTGTAATTTACATTCGAATTAGTGGAAGTGGGGGGCGATACATAGTCAATATTCGATTCTGTATTGAGATTTTACGTTGGACATATGCATTAAGATGAAACATGTTCATTCCTACACTTACATTTAAAGTGTTTTCAATTTTGTTCATTTAACTGGTCAATTTTTTCTTTTTTTTTTTTTTTTTCAACTCTCGTTTTCATATTTCCATTTTTCCATTTAATCAGGTAAATATAGATAATTTTTTTTATAACTTCAGGCATGCTTTGTATTAAAAAAGTTAAAGATAAAATAAATAAATGACGCCGGGGGCTTGTATTTTATCTTTTTAAAGTTTTATAATTAAATTCTATAAAATTTATTTTGTAATTCACTTTTGGAGCAGAAAAGGAATTTTGCTGCATATCAGAAACTGAACATAGTTTAGAATCGAACCGATTTTCGAATCCATCAGAAATGTTTTTTGCTCAGTTTTGTTCCAGTTCGAATTTTTATTTTCTTATAAAGACATAGAAAAAATTATCAATAAGCTATCCTTCCTTCATGTAGGGGTGAGGCGAAAATGTGATTCTTTTTAGGTAGATTTCGTATGAAATACTACCTAATGCATTGTCTCCCATGTTGGAATTTCTGAAAAAATTTTCCGGATCTACACGAATCATGACTCCTAGACCCCAAAACTACCATCAGTAAAAAAGTTTATCTATCTATCTATCTATCTATCTATCTATCGGTGTATATCACTTTCTTCTAGACACGATAACTTCCATAATTATGCTCAGATCTTCATCAAACTTTTACATAAAATCAAGGGGCATAAAATCTCGGTTAAGTTCGTTAATGGGCAAAATCGGACCAAGGGGTTGGAAGTTAAGAAGGTTTTTGTGAAAACAGAAAAAACGCGATAACTTTTTAATTAAAATAGATATCGAATCAGTTTAAAGTTTATATTACTTCTAAAAAATGGGCAAAAAGTTTATGCTTGACAGATTTTGATAAAGTTAAAAATGGGCTCAAGGGGCGAAAAAAACATGGTTTTTGGGAGAAAAAATTCATAACTTCGTCAATTCTCAAGATATCAAATCCAACTAAATTTTATATAAATGTACTCAATATTATCTAAAACTTTTGCATTTACAAGTTTTTGATAGGACCAATTTTTACCGATGAAAAAAATTAAAAACGAAAAGAAAAAGGGGGGAGGAAAAAGAAAAAAACCCATAACTTACTCAATTCTTAAGCAATTAAATCTAATTAAATTTATTTTACATCTTCACAATAATATCTACAACTTTTATATTGACAAGTTTTTCATAGAACCAATTCTTATAGCAAAAATAAATTAAACAAAAATAGGAGTTGGAGAAAAAATCTCAAATCCAAACTGCTTATATTCTGACTCATTTTAAAATTCATTTTTGATTTTAAACGCGTCCAAATGGCAGATCCTCTTATTTAGCAACTATATAATGCGACGTATTGGCCAATTTTTTGATAAAGGCAGAATATATTTTTAAAAAGGCTGCCAAAAAAGGTATTTTGAACAGATTTCCCGAAGTTTTCATCATTAAAAAATTCATTAAGTATAACAAATTGCGTTTTTATGAGTCATTTTTAAATTCATTTTTGTTCTCAAACCCATCCAATTTACAGGTCCTATTATTTAGGAACTATATAACTTGACATATTGGCCAGTTTTTTAATAAAGGCAGAATATATTTTTTAAAAGGCTGCCAAAAAGGGTATTTTGAACAGAATTTCACGAAGTTGTGATTAAAATTTGAGGAAATTTAAGAAATTGCGTTTTTACCGAGTTCATTTTTAAATCTTTTTTTGTTCTCAAACGCATCCAATTTACAGGTTCTCTTATTTAGAAACTATATAATGTGACGGAGTGGCCAGTTTTTTGATAAAGGCAGAATATATTTAAAAAAAGGCTGCCAAAATGGGCACTACGCACAAAATTTCCCAAAGCGAGATGATTAATGAACTGTGGGTATTCAAATAACAAATTGGTTATTTTATGACTCATTTTTAAATCCAATTTTGCTCTGACACGCATTCAATTGACAGTTTTTTGTTACTTAGAAACTATATAATGTGCGTATTCGTCGATTTTTTGATAAAGGGTGAATATATATATTTTAAAAGCTGTCAAAGTAAGCACTTTGCAAAAAAAATTCCCAAAGCGATCATGATAAAAGAAATGAGGTTGTATTCAAATAACAAATTGTTTATTTTATGACTCATTTTTAAATTCAATTTTGCTCTCAAACGCATTCAATTGACAGTTATTTGTTATTTAGGAACTGTGTAATGTGCCGTATTGGTCAGATTTTTGATAAAGGCTAAATATATATTTTAAAAAATCTGTCAAAGTGGGCACTTCGCACAAAATTTCTCAAAGCGATCTTGATTAAAGAATTGTGGATGTATTAAAATAATAAATTGGTTATTTTATGACTCATTTTTAAATTCAATTTTTCTGTCAAACGAATTTAATTAACAGTTTTTTGTTATTTAGGAACTATATAATGAGCATATTGGTCAATTTTTTAAATAAAGTAAGAATATAATTCAAAATATATTGCCAAAATGGGCATTTGAGTAAAGATAGGAATTTTTTTTTTTTTTTTTTTTTTTGAGATGAAAACTTTTCGAAATCTACCTCCGCCTATAGGCCATGCCGAAAGGGATTTTTAGATATTGGTTGAATTTTGCCTAGATATATTTCTAGCACATTCTCGTAAAATTATGTAAAATTTTCATTTGTATTTTTTATTTTAAGCGTCTGCATAACATGGACGTTATTTTGCGAATGGCAACAGTAATGATTAAATTTCGCCTTTATTGCATTTTTAAAAGAATTTTTAATTTTTTAAATAGTGCACATTTTCAATTTTTACTCCGTCGAATAGGAAAAAATGGTATGTACTTTCAAATGCAATTTGTTTGAACACTATATCGCAATTCACACAATTTTTGTTTTTCAAATAATTTTCGAGGACGGATATTTTTTATATCTATCGATAATATATATCGATTGCATGCAGACGCTTACGAAATATAAATCAATGTGCACTTTAAAACGGTATTTTCATGAGTCATTTATGTTAATTTATCATATTTCAAAACTATATTCGAACGTATTATTGCTAGGATTTTTAGTATTGTTAATGGGCATTCTGAAAACTATATATTAAATGTAAAAAATACATTAGTTATCAATAATAATAAAAACTAGTCGTTGGGTCCGACGTAATACTTATCTATCATGTAATATGCATTATATAAAATATGAAAATAAAACATGTGTTAACAATTACAAAATAAAGTTTAAACGTTTATTTAAATATTTTTAATACATAACAATGATTTATTATTGAACTGCTGATGAACCAATTTCGACAAACTATATGAAACTCCAAACTACTGAAGTAATTCTAAATGGCGTAATCGAAACAACTTTATAAGTCCTAAACTCATAATCCTATTAACTAACAATTTTCTACGTTGGATTAAGCATCTCATTTCCAATTAAAATAGACATTTGAATTGAAGTTTGAATGAAATACAGGATCATGAAAAATCGAAAAGTGTCGAAAATGTGAATACAAATACCTCGGTAACTAAATAACCGATCAACTTCATTCTTGATGCTTTTTTTACTTTACTTTTCTTTTTTTTCTTTTTCTTTTTTTTCTGCCTTTAGCACTCTCTAATCTAAAATTTTTATGTACCTTTCATTAGAACGAATATTTCGAATGTCCGGAAATAAAAATAGTTTCGGATAATCGAGGTTACTGACATTCAATAAGCTTCTTTTCATTATTACATATTAAGTATGCGCCAAATTTAAAGTCTCTATTTTAATATTTTCGGGAGATAGAACGTTGACAGACAGACGGATGGGCGGCAAATTTTATCTCGCAGTGTCTGAAAGGTGTAAAAATTAGCCAATTCTTCTTAAAAAGATTTTCAAAACGATTGCAAGACTTGCCCTATACTTCATATGATGGATAAGTAATAAAAATAGTGGAAGGCTTTTTATGCACTGCAATCTTTGAGAATATTTATTGATAATTTTTTTCATTAACTGCTTTTTATTTTTATCAAGTAACGCATTTCAACGATATATAAGTATATTAGGTCTTTTACAGAACTTTTTTGCAAATACATCTTTCATCCTGTGCAGAGAAAGGATATTATTTATCAAAAATGTGTGTGATGGTTTTCACCTATATATTCTGTATTTTGGAAAACTGTGGCTTATTCCCTAGCAATTATAACGAACGATACAAACGAACACTTTTACATTTCCTTTTAATAATTCATAGGTTAAAATTCTTCCTAATTTTTCTTAAATTTATCAATGTGTGTAAACATGCTAAAAATTCAACAGATATTTTTCAATATATTTCATTTCTTTATGAGCGTTCCTCATGGTGTATTTTATTAAGCTAAGTAAGGATCAGATTTGGAACGATATTTTTTAGATGTGTTAGTAATTATGTAAATACGTAACACCTACAGTTGTCGTTCAATCCGTCCGTCTGTCCGTCCACATATTATAACAACTCAAAAACTACCTAACCGAATCGTTTGAAATTTAAAATGTATAATTAGATAATTTTGTTGAGTCATTCCAAATGTTATGAAAATCGGATGCATAGTTCAATTACAGAAACAATCAAAAGATTTCCGATACATTACGGTCAATGGGGAAGAAAGTTTCATATTTAAATGGTCTTATACCCTTTCGAACATAAAAAAATTGATATGTATCTATGAAGTATATACTATAATATACATTTTGTACAATCTGTGGTGCAAAAAACATTTATTGATTACAAGGCCACGCAAAAGTATTGCATTACAAAATGGTATAGGGAGAACATTATTTCGTGTGCGCGTTTTAATTGTATTAAACTATTCAACATTTTTTAATGTTGATATACGTTGCTGAGGATTACTACCTTATTTCCTGTATAATAGAAATCGGATAGTATTTACAGGGACACACAAAATATTTCGGCTACTATAATGTATCTGAAATACTGTATACCATTATACCAAGTTCTAAATATATTTACATGCGTTCGTAATTATGTAAGTACGTCGCATTTATAGTCATCGTTCAGTCTGTCCGTCCGCATGTAAGAGAGCCAAACCCAACCAAATCGTTTGAGATTTAAAATATATAATTGTTGCATAATTTTGACGAGTCAATTCAAATTTTATGAAAATCGGATGTATAGTTTAATTACAGGGACAATCAAAAGTATTCCATCACATTACAGTCAATAGGAAAAAATAGTTTCAAATACATTTTAATGATGTTACTGTTTCGAATATAATAGAATGGACATGAATCTATGAAGTAGATACTAAAGTATACATTCTCTACAACTTATGATACACAGAGTATTTATTGTTATTTTACAGAGTTACTCAAAAGTATAACACTGCATCATGGTTTACGGGGAAATATTGTTTGGGGCGTGTTTTAATTAAACTATTTCACATTCTATGAAATTGATATACGTTGCTGCGGTTTATTTAAGTAACTTCTTGTGTAATAGAAAGCAGATAGTATTTACAGGAAAACACACAAGATTTCGACCACTTTACTGTATCCGAGGTGCTATATACTATAACAGCAAGATTACGAATTTGCTATGCTTCACGTACAATTTCCAACTTGTTTTAAATATAAAATTGTTAAGTGCCTAATCGTTTTTACTACGTATTTTTAACTAATTAAAATTTCTTTAAATCTGATTCTCAGAGTTAAATACTTAAAGAAAAAAAATATATGTTATTGATGCCAAAAAAAAAAAAAAAAAAAAAAACCGAAAATTATGGAAAAAAGACGCGTTAGTTTTAATATTTTTGCTTTAAGTTCTTAAGGTTTACCATAAGAATTGTATTGTTTCTTCATAAAATTACTTTCTTTCATAAAAAAAAAAAAAAAAAAAAAAACCCATTTGACAATCTGCCAAACAGTTATGGAAGAATAACATCATTTTCTTATTACTATATTAAATGCATTAACAGAAATTCAATTTTTGTTTTTCAGTATACACGAATGTAAACCTTATTTATACAATGGAGAAAAAAAGTGTATCCGACAGACTCATTTATGCCAGCGTAATGGCCAATATACAGAATTGCATGCCTATATGTTCCAGCTGGCGTATTGTAAATTGTTGTTTAATGTCACAGGTGTGTTTGTCACATATTTTTTACTCGACATTCAGACTTCGTTAAAGGAAGCGTTTAAAGTCATGGTGGTGCAAGTCAAGTTTTTATTTAATACTCAAAAAAGGGAGTTTTGGGGCCGCTTTATAGTAATTACCCACAGTAGCGTAGCTATGTTTTTTGGCGCCCGGGGCCAGCAAGAAATTTTGCGCAGCTATGTTTTTTGGCGCCCGGGGCCAGCAAGAAATTTTGCGCCCCCAACCCAATATAGATATATAACAATTTCTCTCAATTTGGCGCCCCTAGGCCTCGGCGCCCGGGGCGGACGCCCCCCTTGCCCCCCCTTAGCTACGCCACTGATTACCCATGCGGGGATGCTATCTACAGACTAAATGAAATTTCATGGAATCAGCAATGGTCTAAAATCTGCGATTCTCAAATTTTTACGCCTCGCGTATTTCCTAAAGAATTATTTGTACAGGTGTACTCCTTAAAACGGCTTCTAAAGAGTATAGTCTTGAATACTAAAATAGATATAAAGAAACAGGAAATAGATGCAAGTAAACATACTTTGTTTCAAGCTTTAAACCTTTCACTTCAAACGTCATTCTTTTCAAACAGTATTATCACTCTTATCAACACTATATTCATATCTTTTTGTCGTAGTTAATTGCTGAAATATTATTAAAAACGGTATAATGTTTGCACTGAGATACTACAGTCACCGCCAAAAAAATCTTGACACTTTCGGTTTTTGATATTTTGTTAAATATCTAGAAATATACACAAGGAATCATTCTGAAACTACCAGTGTGTAAACAAAACAGTACACGTCATATATTTTGACAAAGATTTTTCCCCGAAATCTAACAGGGGACCGTCAATAAATTGAAAAAGAACGAAGATCTTTTGAATCACCCTGTCAAAACTAATGAAGCAAAACAGTTTAAACTGCAGATAATGATTAAGTGACTTATTGTGATAAGTTGTGTCGATTTTTATGAATGTAGCTTGAAAACTCGTAGAGAAATTAAAGTTTTTATAAAAACGGTCCAAAATTTTTGCTTATAATTTTCAGAGCTCTTCATAAAACACAATAATCTTTTCAGAAAATATGACAAACAACATTGCACATAACACCCTGTAATCAAAATTAAAAAATAATAAAAAATGTATGAAAAATGAACGGGTTTACTAAATAATATTTTACTGCGCATGCGTCAACGCTATTAAAATTTCATTTGCATATTATGTTAGTTAAATATATAGAGCAACTTTTGTGAAGGTCTCAAAAACATAGCTTAAAAACTCTAAAAATTATCGTCAATAGAATATGGTCAAAATCCGTTATTTCCAAAATAAAGCAAAAAGATAAGGAGTTGTATCCAAATATAGTAGTACGTGCAATACTGTGTAGGTACTAATCATTGGAATATGGATACAGCCCCTCATCTTTTTGCTTCATTTTGGGAATAATGGATTTTGACAATATTCTATTAACGATAATTTTCAGAGTTTTCAAGCTATGTTTTTGAGACTTTCACAAAAGTTGCTCTATACATTTAACTAACATAATATGCAAATGCAATTTTAATAGCGTTGACGCATGCGCAGTAAAAAATTATTTAGTAAACCCGTTTATTTTTCATACATTTTTTACTATTTTTTAATTCTGATTACAGGGTGTTATGTGCAATGTTGTTTGTCATGTTTTCTGAAAAGATTATTGTGTTTTATGAAGAGCTCTGAAAATTATAAGCAAAAAACTTGGAAAAATTTTGGACCGTTTTTATAAAAACTTTAATTTCTCTACGAGTTTTCAAGCTACATTCATAAAAATCGACACAACTTATCACAATAAGCCACTTAATCATTATCTGCAGTTTAAACTGTTTTGCTTCAATAGTTTTCACAGGGTGATCCAAAAGATCTTCGTTCTTTTTCAATTTATTGACGGTCCCCTGTTAGATTTCGGGGAAAAATCTTTGTCAAAATATATGACGTGTACTATTTTGTTTACACACCAGGAGTTTCAGAATAATTCATTGTGTATATTTCTAGATATTTAACAAAACATCAAAAATCGAAAGTGTCAAGATTTTTTTTGGCGGTGACTGTAGTATTAAAATTCAAAGAAATTTGTGAATCTTATACGGCACTCGTCCAGAGCCTGATTACTAACGGGGCACTCTCTCACCAGAAAAAATTTATAGAAATTTTCGTCTTCTTTAAACGCCCTTTTCGTACAAGATTACTGTCATGAATAAGGAAAAATTCTTTATTTCTTTTTCCTGGTGGGAGAGTGCCCCGTTAGTAATCAGGCCCTGCACTCGTCCTGAAGCATTCAACGTAAGCTTTACAGCTAACGTTCTTTTTCATTATAATGAATGTATATCCTAGTTAACCCTTGAATATTTATTATATATTTTCGTTTTGAATTTGCTTTGAGGTGGCTCTTAAGTCAACTAAACATCCTAAGCTAACAGTTTTATGGCTCTGGAGTCATATTTTGTTTCGACTTACGACATGTTTTAGGTTATGAATCTACTCACACATATATTGAGCGCGGTAATAAGATTAGTGATAAGGAATATAATACGTAATTATTCATGAGTGTTATGAGTCATATAAAATCATGTTTTAAGACTTGATAATGATGATATTAATCTTAATACATATTTTATTGATATTTTAGATTGAGTCTTTTTTATGTTTATATGATGTATGAGTCATAAATATCGCAAGAAGCTTTTTAGGTAGCTTTCATTACAAAAAGTAAAAAGCTACCTATTGTAGCCGTCCGAAGGAAAGCACTTCTGAAAAATTTTATTGTATTTTCACTGATCAGGACCCCAAAACCACCCACCGTTCAAATGTTGACACACACACGCACATATATATATATATATATATAATATACATATATAACCTCATACACTGCTGTGTAAAATTTAAGGATAAGTCCCAAAATGCCAATTTTCAAGTGATTTTCAAGCGATATTTTTCACGCGAATATTCAAAAGGAAGTAAAATAATTCGAATAATTACTATCCCTGCATAACAGCTAATCCATATAACATCTCATTCACACATGATCACGAGTCACAGTCACTACGGCGAAACAAAAAATATGAAATTCAATACCTCTCTTTTATGAGTCTCAAATGACTACTATATGCGACTCCACTGATAAGCCATTGTGACTGTTGCTTTGTGGCGAGTCACCAGGTGACTAACAATGTCGTTTCATTAAGACCGTCGTGTGACCTCTCATCTGGAGACTCAATTTCAAAGCCGTTGTGAACGTTACATTATGATAAATTACCAAATAATGTCCCATTAAAGTCACACAGTGATTTTTCATAACTTTTTACCGTGGTTACTTCACAGTAGGATCTCTGTCACCAATTAACAAAGTCTTGTGACAGAAAGTCAAAATGTGACTTTAATGGGACATTATTTGGTAATTTATCATAATGTAACGTTCACAACGGCTTTGAAATTGAGTCTCCAGATGAGGTCACATTAGGACCTCAATGAAACGACACTGTAAAGTCACTTGGTGACTGGCCACAAAGCAGCAGTCGCAATGACCTGTCATTTGAGTCACATATCGTAGTCATTTGAGACTCATAAAATAAACGTATGGAATTTTCTATGTTTTGTTTCGCCGTAGTGACTGTGACTTTTGTGACCATGTGTATCCTGAATGAGTTGTTATATGGATTAGCTGTTATGCAGGGATAGTAATTATTCGAATTATATTACTTCCTTTTGGATATTCGTGTGAAAATTATCGCTTGAAAAAGAACCAATGAAACCAGTATTTTTACAATCATATTATTAAAAACAGTTGAAGTTTGAAGAGAAATAGAAGGCAGATTACCAAATTACTAAGAAATATATGGTAAATGGACATTATATAACCAGAGTAATTCATATATTACCATACATTAAACCAATGAAACCAGTATTTTTACAATCATCTTATTGAAAACAGTTGAAGTTTGAAGTGAAATAGAAGGCAGATTACCAAAATAATGAAAGATAAATGGATAAAAAGGCAGTAGAAGGCTTTTCTATTAAACTACTTCTTCAGGGGTGTATAGTTTAACAGAAAAGCAAAAACATCCAACCAGTTTCTGTTATGAGTCGTGCTGAAAGCTAAGAATTCGACTCACAATACACCCGACTGGCTGGAAGCTATTCAGATGACAAATTAGTAGAAAGATACACATAGAAGAAAATAAAATCAATATGATAAAATAACAATAATACAATATTCCATTAAAAAAAAGGATATATATACTAAGATATTTACCATTACCCATATCCTAGCAAGATTTGTAGTGCAATCAGATACAAACTACATGTGACTTACTAACAGTCAAGGTTATGGTCATAGTATAAATCACATAGATAATAAAATAAAGTTGTAACAATAATTATAAAAATTAGTAAAACATATATTATACTATATAATTCATAATATATTTAGAAAAAAATAGATGCTACTATCAGAAATATATTTTTATTTTTAATCAATTATTAATATTACTATATTAATTAACTAGAATATATTACTACAACTTCTAGTAGAAAATTATTTTAGTGCTGCCATCTAAAGGATTAATATATTAATTAAATTATATGCTTATGGTGCTGCCCTCTATTATAGGAAAAAAATAAATTATTTATTAGCTAAGAATTTCCAGGAATAATTTCTATTCTAATATTTTACAAATAATTTCTTTAAGACAAATACAATAGACAACCATATCTTATCTCAATAACTCGATCATTTTTAAGTTATGCATATTAGTTGTTAGGTAAACATAAACTTTAATACTATGTGTAAAGTTAATTTTTTTTATAATTATCAAATATATAATTAACCATTGCGTATTATCCAGACAACACCGCCCTCCTCCGTAATCTAACATCTAACCCACCCAACCATCCTATTATTCATATTTTTTATTTTTTTGTATTATTTTTATTTTTTATAGTTTTTTTAAAACATTTTTTTACGCAATGTGTTAATTATTTTTAAGATCATGTAATTACTTATTATATATTAAAGACTATAGGAGTTCTTATCAATAACATCATATGGTAATATTGGTTGAAGAGAAAATAGACAGTTAATACTAAATAAATGTTTATACGGATAATATTTTTTTAACCAAATGTAAAGGATTACCATATCTTATAGCAGTTTCGTGTACAGTTTTTAAATTATGCATTTTAAAATTATGTGAACAAATATTTTTAATTCTATGGGCAAAATTAAGTAATATATTGACATAGACAGATTTATGTAGGCAAGAATTATAATGAGTAAAGAGGTTTACTTTAAAAGGGAAGTCATTACGTTTGTCATAAATATCAAATAGAATTTTATTTCAGAAAGCATAATATTAAGATCAAGAAAGTTAATTGTATTATTATGCATATCATTATAACTGTATTTTAAATTTTTGTGGTATTTGATTGGTAGCGAATAGTTAGATGACTTTTTAGAATATAAAATTATTATATCATCAAGATACCTGTATAGAAAACAATTAACTATAGAAGTATTACGTTCATAATAATGTAAGTAGAGATCAGCACAGATGGATGATACAATCCCACCTTGTGGAAGACCGACTATTTGTTTAAATATTGTATTATTAAATAATATATAATTATGATAAAGAATAAATTTGGTTAAAGATTTGAAGTAAGATGTATGTTAAGATAATTCCTATATTCCTTGAATAATAAATTTATGATCCTGAACATATCTGCAATATCAATTGTATTAAATAAATCATTAAAGTCATATGTTTTGATGTACTTAATGTTTTGTAAATTTTTGATATTATTTACAAGATGTAAACTATTTTTTATACTATAGAATTTATTATTAGTTTTTGCAATATCTAGCATTTTTGTAAGTATTGTTAATAATTCTTTACCTGCATTATTGTTATAAGTATTACACCCAATAGTTATAGTACGAAACTTTATAGGAATTTTATGGAATTTTGGAATAACCACAATGTAAGGATAGTTATAATTATGATTTTTTAATTTTAGTAATTTATAATATTGAGCTATATGTCTATTTTTAATAATAGTATCAATATCTGTTTTAATGAAATTTGAACTAGAATTTATTGCTTTAGTAGGGTCTGAAATGTTTTCCAGCTGGATTTTTGTGCCAAGTTTGATATTTTTGCCTTATACTGGAGATTTTGACATGGAGATTCCAAATATCTTAGGTGCCATTTTTTTCTTGCAAGCTTTTGGGGTTATTTTTACGGTGGCATCCAAGATGGCTGCCATTTACTGACTTCTTTAATATTTGTTGAATATTAATGACTAATATGTCAAACTATATGTTTTCGGGGTCAAAAAATACAAATTTTAAACAAAATTAGGAGTAAATTGAGTTTTTTAAGTATTTTAAGTGATAAGATGCAAATATATTACAAACATATGAAAGACATCGGATATACTACAGTTTTATTAATCAGTTATACACAACCAAAATATTTAAATGAAACAACATAAATAACTGAAAATATTAAAAATAATTATTAAAAACTGCATTTATATGTATATACACTACTGGGATATCACGTATCCTCTTCTGAATCGCTATTATAACTGCGATGGTATTGATAGTCCTTTGTATTATTGCAGTCACAGCATTTGCAAAGGGTAGTACAAACCAAAGAGTTCTTTAAACAGGAACATTTCCCAACTGTACATGTTCTTTTACACTCGCATTTCACAAGTTCAATAACGCCTTTAGGCGCAGGTAACTCCAGGGATTTGACTGGAGTAATTTCTCCTTCGCTATCTATTTCCCAACCATTTCCAATAAGTGGGGGTACAATAGGTCGGGGATTTTTGTAGCCCTTTCCAGTGGTGCAAATTAAGTTGGATCGTAGAATATGTGGCTTCAGTGCTCCAATAGTTGGTGGTAATTTCTCTCCCTCAAAACTTTTAGTTCTGAAAATCTTAGCTCTGAAATGCTTGAAAAATTACTATTTCTCAAATAAGTCAAATTGGTGAATTTTTCAAATAACGACAGATTGGATAATGGATCAACGTTAGGTTCCCCAAGTTCTTAAAAAGCTGTTATAATATCATCATCACACGGAAGACTGATATATACTTTTATCCACTTTTGATTTGAAATGCCCAGACATTTTCCTCCCCAGTCTCCACCAGTGTATGAATGTAAACCGAGTAAACATTTGCTTTTATGATCACCTATTGCTCTACATCTTTCATTAATATTAATTTTCCCATGTTTGTTGCTTCGACCAGTAACAAAATTAATTTCACTGTTTACTAGATGATTTGAAACCAAGTCAATCAGCAGTATGAAAATGTCTGTATCTTGTGAAAATACATCTATCTCACAATTATCGTGATATTTAACTATATCAAGTACATGAAGAGGTATAATGGTGTCTGCTTCTTCATGTGTATGATCACATAATTTTGAATCATAAACATTTGCTTGATTACTATATGTTTTATTGCCAAAAACGACAAGAATTTTCTTGATGCTAACAGCAAAAACCTGTAGTAACTCTAACTTATTCCCAAGATATTTGGTTAACTGTGATTTTGTTTCATTGTGTGAAAGGAACGTCTTTAATGATACTAAAGATATATCGGTACTATTTGAAATAGTAAATTTTATAGGTTCTGTTGCCCCTAATCTTTTCTTACGAGTTTGTTCCTTCAATGAGTTTTCAAGGTATTGATCAAATATTATTCTCCCCTCAGTGTATCTGTTTGTCATTTTTATAATGATTTCGGTAAAAGCATTTGCAAAGTCCTCACAAGTTTTCATGGCAGGTGTCTTTTTTATAGATTGTACAATTGTCATTCCATCTATAATGCACACTTTTTCTAGCGGAGAAGTAATCGAGGATGCTAATGATTCATGTACGGGAGAACGATTGTATTGCTCTATTTCTGCAATAAATGAACTTTTGTCAGATGGAATATGAAGATACCCATCAGAAGAAAACAATGATCTTGGTATTATAGAAAACTCGTAATTCCCAATTGCATGTTCTAGGTTTGTAGACATTTGAGGTCTGGATTGCATAACTACGAGAAAACGAGCAAGAAGTTGCCTATCTTCTCGAATTTTAACTAATTTATCCCCAAATTATAAATCTAAAATGCAGTCTTCTTGTTCCAAGTACTGAATGTTTTCAATTTCATTTTTTTCATTGGATGCCAAATTGACAAATTTGGCAATTTTGGAATTACGAGTTTTCTATAATACCAAGATCATTGTTTTCTTCTGATGGGTATCTTCATATTCCATCTGACAAAAGTTCATTTATTGCAGAAATGGAGCAATACAAAAGTTCTCCCGTACATGAATCATTAGCATCCTCGATTACTTCTCCGCTAGAAAAAGTGTGCATCATAGATGGAATGACAATTGTACAATCTATAAAAAAGACACCTGCCATGAAAACTTGTGAGGACTTTGCAAATGCTTTTACCGAAATCATTATAAAAATGACAAACAGATACACTGAGGGGAGAATAATGTTTGACAATACCTTGAAAACTCATTGAAGGAACAAACTCGTAAGAAAAGATTAGGGGCAACAAAACCTATAAAATTTACTATTCCAAATAGTACCAATATATCTTTAGTATCATTAAATACGCTCCTTTCACACAATGAAACAAAATCACAGCTAACCAAATATCTTGGGAATAAGTTACTACAGGTTTTTGCTGTTAGCATCAAGAAAATTGTTATCGTTTTTGGCAATAAAACATACAGTAATCAAGCAAATGTTTATGATTCAAAATTATGTGATCATACACATGAAGAAGCAGACACCATTATACCTCTTCATGTACTTGATATAGTTAAATATCACGATAATTGTGAGATAGATGTATTTTCACAAGATACAGACATTTTCATACTGCTGATTGACTTGGTTTCAAATCATCTAGTAAACAGTGAAATCAATTTTGTTACTGGTCGAGGCAACAAACATAGGAAAATTAATATTAATGATAGATGTAGAGCAATAGGTGATCATAAAAGCAAATGTTTACTCGGTTTACATTCATACACTGGTGGAGACTGGGGAGGAAAATTTCTGGGCATTTCAAAACAAAAGTGGATAAAAGTATATATCAGTCTTCCGTGTGATGATGATATTATAACAGCTTTTCAAGAACTTGGGGAACCTAACGTTGATCCATTATCCAATCTGTCGTTATTTGAAAAATTCACCAACTTGACTTATTTGAGAAATAGCAATTTTTCAAGCTTTTCAGAGCTAAGATGGCACCTTTTCAGAACTAAAAGATTTGAGGGAGAGAAATTACCACCAAATATTGGAGCACTGAAGCCACATATTCTACGATCCATCTTAATTTGCACCACTGGAAAGGGCTACAAAAATCCCCGACCTATTGTACCCCCACTTATTGGAAATGGTTGGGAAATAGATAGCGAAGGAGAAATTACTCCAGTCAAATCCCTGGGGTTACCTGCGCCTAAAGGCGTTATTGAACTTGTGAAATGCGAGTGTAAAAGAACATGTACAGTTGGGAAATGTTCCTGTTTAAAGAACTCTTTGGTTTGTACTACCCTTTGCAAATGCAGTGACTGCAATAATACAAAGGACTATCAATACCATCCCAGTGATAATAGCGATTCAGAAAAGGATACGTGATATCCCAGTAGTGTATATACATATAAATGCAGTTTTTAATAATCATTTTTAATATTTTCAGTTATTTATGTTGTTTCATTTAAATATTTTGGTTGTGTATAACTGATTAATAAAACTGTAGTATATCCGATGTCTTTCATATATTTGTAATTTATTTGCATCTTATCACTTAAAATACTTAAAAAATCTCAATTTACTCCTAATTTTGTTTAAAATATGTATTTCATGACCCCGAAAACATATAGTTTGACATATTAGTCATTAATATTCAACAAATATTAAAGAAGTCAGTAAATGGCAGCCATCTTGGATGCCACCGTAAAAATAACCCCAAAAACGTGCAAGAAAAAAATGGCACCTAAGATATTTGGAATCTCTATGTCAAAAGCTCCAGTATAAGACAAAAATATCAAACTTGGCACGTCAATCCAGCTGGAGCTACATTTTACGACATTTCGAACCCTACTACTTGATTTAATAATGTAGAGTAATAATGTTTACATATGAAAGCATAGTTGTTAGGAGATTTATCGGCATATGATAAATTTATTTTGTAAGTTTTTTATTTCATCATTTAATTGTTTAAAATTTAAATTGAAGGTATCAATATTCCTATAAAGTTCAATATTTAATTTATCTAAAACATTAAGTTTCCATTCAGTTTCCAGAGGCTTATTGTAGTCTATCGAAATTTTATAAATAAAAAGATCTAAAACTAAATTAAACTGTTTTATGATTGATTTGATATTAGTACATGAAGGAACACGATATTTAGTACCATTAGCCATTAAATTGCGTAAAGAATCATTTTCAACGATATTAATATCCCCAGTAATAATGTGACCATGATCTTGATTTACGAAGTTACTATAACAGGGATCATTACAATAACATGGATAATTAGTATTATTGGTTAAAAATTTAGAAAATTTATTGTAGTTAAATATCTTACGTCCAAGTGTAACATTATATTTGAAGGATTTATGTATAGAAAAATTTTTTATAGGGAAATTATTATTTTTATCATTAATAATGTTGTGTAGATTAATTTTATTAAGTACATTATTGGTAAAAGTAATTATGAGTTGAGTATTATTAATTTTTTTTATATGTATTTTTAGAAATTTTAACATTAAGAAGATTAATTCTATAGTACAATAAATCAAAGTAAATATCACTAAAATGTGAAGTTAAATCAATAGATAGAAATACTTTATAATATAAATTTAGATGTTTCTTTTTTATTGAAAAAATGTGTTTCCTAATATCCATCCATTGATATGAGTTATTATATTCAGATTCCAACTTAATTATTTGTTGTTTGATCTCATTTCTAGAAATATATAGATTATTAGCCTTATTTTTACCTCTTGTTGTACGTGTAGTTTTTTTAATAGCAGAATGATTTAATTTTGCATACGTACTACTATAATGTTCATAATTATTAGTATTAGTAAAGACAATGTTAGTACGATTGAATAATTTAGAATTTAGACCATAAGGGTATAAAGAATTACGAGATTTAATATAAATTGATTCATAAAGTAATCTATCATTTAGATTTTTATGCATTATATATACACCGACGAGCCATTACATTATGACCACCGTCCATCTACAACAATGGGATCGCCCAGGAAGAAAACCAATGCGCGTGCGCGGCTGAGGTTGGAGTATATAAAAGGGCTATGCATTGTCTTTCCGAGCATAGCTTGATTAGCGACATAATGGGAAAAGCAGCTGATTTATCAGACTTTGATAAAGGTCAAATCGTTATGGCTCGGCGACTGGGAACGTCGATATCAGAAACGGCGCGTTTAGATGGCTGTTCACGTGCAGTAGTTGTGAGCACATATCGAAAGTGGTGCATGGATGGTGAAACGACAAGTCGCCGGCCAGCGGTGTGTCGTCCACGGAGCATTGATTCCAGAGGAGAGCGGAGATTACTACGCATTGTTCGCCGTGATCCAAGAGCTACAATAGCTGAAATCAGTACCAACTATAACAGTGGCGACCCAGGCAGTGTTTCTCAACACACTGTGCAGCGTAAATTGCTGCGCATGGGCCTACGGAGCCGGAGGCCGAAGCATGTCCCTGCACTGACAGCACGTCATCGCCAGCTGCGTCTGCAATGGGCCAAGAAACATCGGAATTGGACATTAGAAGAATGGAAGAAAGTTGCATGGTCCGATGAATCACGTTTCCTGGTTCATCACATCGACGGCCGTGTGCGAATACGCCGATTTCCAAACGAAACCCTGGCTTCCGGGTGCACAATTGGACGGAGACAAGCAGGTGGCGGAGGTATTATGGTGTGGGGATTGTTTTCATGGAGCACATTAGGACCCATAATCCCTATACAACAATCCCTGATGTCAATGCGTTACGTGAACATCGTTGCAGACCAGGTTCACCCGTTCATGGCAACAGTATTTCCAGAGGGGGATGGTATTTACCAACAGGATAATGCACCATGTCATAAGGGTGGAATCGTCAGGGAGTGGTTCGAGGAACATTCCAGTGACTTTCAAGTCATGTCTTGGCCTCCAAATTCTCCTGACCTTAATCCAATAGAACATTTGTGGTCCCACCTGGAAAACCAAATTCGAGCTGCAACGCCACCCCCTCGTAATGTGAGGGAATTGTAGGACCAGTTGGTGAACACTTGGTACCAGATACCTCAGACTACGTATCAGCACCTTGTGGAATCAATGCCTCGCCGGGTTCTGGCAGTTTTGAGGGCTAAAGGTGGTCCTACACGTTATTAAGAGGGTGGTCATAATGCAATGGCTCTTGGGTGTGTATATATATATATATATATATATATATATATATATATATATATATATATATATATATATATATATATATATATATATATATAATCTGATTTTTGTCACGCTGTAACTAATGTATTTATGAACCGATTTGAATGAAACTTAGTATGTACATACTACATACAAATGTCGCGACCGAGTTCATTGGCCAGCACCATCCGCCATCTTGTTTCATAATGGCGGCCATTTAAAATTTAAAAAAATTTAAACTTTAAAATTAAATGCGAAAAAGTAAAAATTTGAAAAATATTTTGCTTTTATGTGTTAGAACTTAAAACAACGATTCCAGAACACTTTTTATTTTGTCTATATCTTAAAAAATGATTGAGTTATAGCACTTTGAATTTTTCTTATGGCTGACATTTGAAACGATCTGATTTTTGTCACGTGATAACACGCGTATTTATGAATCGATTTGGATGTAAATTGGTGTGTGCATAGTACATAACAAGGCCTGGATCGAGTTAATTAGCCAGTTCCATCCGTCATCTTGTTTCAAAATGGTGGCGATTTAATTTTTTTTATTTAAAATTTAAATTTAGGTACAAAAAAGTGAGAAATTAAAAAAGATTTTTCTTTTATGTATTTGACATTGATACAAAGATTTCAGAGCATTTTTTATTTTAGAGCATTTTTTGTTTCGTTTATAGTATCTTGAAAAATGGCTGAGTTATAGTACTTTCAATTTCCAGTGTGGTTGACATTTTGAAACGGTCTGAAATTTGTCACGCGATAATACGCACATTTATAAACTAATTTGATATAACTCCGTGTGTATATAGTAGGGGAGAGTGGGGATACTTGAGCATAGGGGATACTTGAGCCACCCCTATTATCTCTACTGTTGGTTAATTTTTCTTTCTAAAACTGCCAATATGATAACATATTTATAGTTCTGAACATGTAAAAAAGAAATCACACATCTTGGTACCATTTTGAAAATATAGTGATTAATAGTTGTCTTTTCCCTATCTGAAGTAAATATTTGGGTGCATGGCTTTTTTGATTTTTTGTAATCAAAGTTTTGTTCAAAGTTGCAACTATATTCATACATTCAATAAGCATAATTTCAATTGTATTTTGAGTCTAAAATAGTTCTAATAGCTGCATGCTTTATTTAGTAAAACTCTGGGAAACAAAAATAGTGATAGTGGGGATACTTGAGCCAATGAGAGTGGGGATACTTGAGCCAATGAGAGTGGGGATACTTGAGCCATGCCTCAACCATCCCCACTAGAAATTAAACATGGGTGACACAAACAAAAAATAACATTCCATCCTTATATTCACTAATAGATATTTTTCTGGATAAAAGGGAGAATAATTTTTCATTTTATTTTTTTTTTCTTAGAAAAATAACGACCTAAAAATGTTTAAAAATGTATATTTTTTAAATGAAAATATCTATTTTATTTTTCATTTTGACTAACAAAATAGCCTGTCTAGATAAATGTAAGCATAGTTTTCAATTTAACTTTCATTAAATTAAAATAACTTTTTAAATCGGTTTTACAGGCTATAAATCTCTAATATTTTAATTAGTTAGGTCCAACATATTAAAATATTTATTTTTTAATATAACGTATTAAGATTAATATTTTATATTGAAATCGTAACCTCTGTTGCTGTAACTTTTTTTAAACTAAGAAAATTGAAGAAAAATTGGTAAAAAGAGCGCACAAAAAACAAGAAAAGCAACAAAAATCCCAGTTCAAACTTACCTGCATGGAGCCAAAGAAGAAGACAACATCTTTTACTGTGAAATCAAAAAAGTGTTTGAAATAGTAGAATGATACATCTAGCTTAAATTCCGACAGCTACTAAATTAAAAGCATGAGTTCGACAATATCACTAGAGGAAAATTCTGTCAATGATGGTGATGATGTGAAAAGAAAACCTTCTATTGATGGTTGGTTACTAATAAAATATGCCAGAAAGAAAAATGTAAAAATATTTGTCGGATAAGTGCTTAATATTTTAAAAATGAAATTTGCACGAAGAATTGCAGACTCCAAATTTAAATGGCTCTGAACTGAGGATGTTTCTACCGTCGTTATAACTCAAGTTGAAATTATCCTCCGACAACCAGTTTTAACGACAAAAAATGATCGTATTAATAGCTTTGTTTTCTCAATTGGCTTTGAAGGACTTTACGTTTCATAATTTATCATTCTGTAAAATGTTTGTGCAAAAATAAAGCGAAAAAAATTACTTTTGTAGGTATTTTTCCTTAGTGGCTCAAGTATCCCTTCAGCATGGCTCAAGTATCCCCGCCATGGGGATACTTGAGCCACGATGTAAAACAAAAAATAAACATTTATTATACATAGAAAAATAGTTCAAAATTAATTGAAAGTGGTTTTTAATTGAAGAAAAAATATAAAATTTTCATTTTCAATATTTTATTTTATTCTAAAAAAATATAAAAAATTAAAAAAAAATTAAAATTCAAAAAATGGCTCAAGTATCCCCATCTTCCCCTACATACTAATGTCTTGACAGAGTTCCTACCAACTTTATCAGACATCTTGTTTCAAAATAGCAGCCATTTAAGATTGTCAAAAATCTTTTAAATGTATAATGATGTACAAACGAAAAAAGGTTCTTTCTAAAGTATTTATCTTAATAATGAATTCCTGAGTATTTTTTGCTTTGTGTTTACCTTTAAAAAAGCGCCTAAGATATAGCAGTTTGAATTTCTAATGTGGGTGACATTTTTTTTTTTTTTTTTTTTTTTTTTTTAAATCAATTTGCCCGCGACAGCACTCGTATATAATAATCGATGTGAGTGTGCATATGCACATGAAGTAAGATTTCGACCAAGCTCATTGGTTTGTTTTATCCATCATGTTGTTTTAAAAGGGCATACATTTCATGATATCCTGGAATTTGGCAACCCTCTAAATCGCTTAAAATAAAACCAGGTTGAATAAAATATGACTAATTTCTAAAAATTGCTATTAATATTCACTATTGACAAAAACTAGTATCCAATCTTATAAAATCGGGTTCCACTAATTTCAGCTTCGTATGTTTGAATAATGTAACTTAATTTAAAATAAATAAGTATATGAAAGCTACCTCTTCCTCCAGCCACTGCCGGAAGGACTTTTATAAAACTCATAAGTCATATGAAGATCATAAGATCAATGATGTTGCGTTGTTGGCACAGTCTCACCGCCGTATCCTACTATTCATGTATTTAAAATTAATTTTAAAAATTAAAGACTTGCACCACTGATCCTTTAAGTACCTCGAATGTTGACCTCATTTGAAAAAAAAATGTAGGTTTATGGAATGGAAACATTGTATATTCATTCATGATTGTATGTGAAATGTATATTTATTCTGGATTGTATTGTTTATTGTTTCTTCCATTTTAAGAATATTTCATGTTTTTAAAAATTTGGTATACGTATGTAGAGATGGAATTTTTTTATTCTGTTTTTCACTCATTTTCTGTTTCTATAGTATGCTTGAGTTACGGTATTATGTACAGTGATTATACTATTGTATTTATAATTTTACATCCATTTAAAGATATAGATTATCTATGCACACATGGAAATTTTCAACTTTTTAACTTTAATAGATAACCTAAAAATGCATTGTGAGAAAATGTAAAAAGATAATTGTTTTTTATTTATTTTTTTCAGGTAAGTGATGAGCTCAAGTTATTTCTGAAGATTGATTTGACATGTGAAATGGAGTAAGCTGTATATTTATTTTTCCTTACATGAGCCAAACATTTGCAATAATTCATCATAGTTAAGAAGACACAAATTGTCTATTATCTACATAAATATATTATAAATAGAGCAAACAATAGAGTAACACTGGCGTCATAGTTACAGTGGGAACAACCTAATTTAAACAATCGGAAAGAAATAACAATTCAGAATATTGAAATACATTAAATATTTAAAATTATTCTCTTTAATATTAAAATATGTTAATTAAAATTGAGTGTGCAGTATTTGGCGTTAATTTTAAATTAAACCTGGTTTATGCTTATTTTTTTTCTTTTTTCGACAAGTTTTAAGAAAAAACTTTATTTTTTAATTTTATTATATCCTTAAAGAAGATTGAAATTTTGTCTTAAAAGAAAACTCAAATATTCGAGTCCTTATCAAAGAATCAAATGAGCAAACATTCTCTTTACTGTGCATGATTTGCAAAAAGCTTTTTACATCTTTTTTTAAAATAATTATTCTGTCTGTGTACTCTCTGACATGGCATATCCCTTTTAAAACTTTTTCTTCCTTTTTTTTTAACACTTTATGGGCGCGTTCTGAGTAATCCTATATCGCTTTCGACGTTCCCATTTCAAGGAACACGCTTAATTACTCCTAAGTAGCAATTTCCTTTAAATCGTTTGCTTTTTTAAGAAATATATCAATATTTAAAAAGCCCATTGTTTGTCTTTATTTTAAGTTGATCGTCAAATTATGCAAATCCATTTTTTTTACTTACGCCATATAATTCATTAATATAATTAATGCATGGGGAAAATTTTTAAATTTATATTTTTTATTAGTTTTTATTTTTTTTTCCTTTTTATTCTTTAATGGCAATAAGATACGATTTGTTTAATTCGAAATACATAGATTTTTCTCCCAACTCAATGCATAACTTTATTTAGTCGTCTATATCGCATCGTGTAATCTGATTTGTCAGAGCTTATTTGTAGGGGGGGGGGGAGTAGGGAGTGATACATAATTAAAGTTCATTTGTACTAGAAGAAAATTCTATCGTCATTCTTCTATTCTGGTAAATCTACTACTTCCTCCTTAATTTTATATAATTTCTTAAGTAATTACAAGTGTTACTTTATATTACATCTGCAAACACGTTCTGAAATGTTTATTATGGCAACGTTCAAAGATCGAAAAACTACGCATAACGAAAAATCATGCTCAAAGCATGGATTACGAAACACTTTCGAACATTGCGGACAACTTTAACAAAATCTTCGTCGATTAATAAGGTGAAAGATGAAATGGAAATAAATACTAATTTGAAAAACTTATAACACATTTGAGATCGTAATTTCAGGAATTGCCATCAATAAATTGAAAATATATCCGAATTATTTAGTGCTGCATATGATTTATTATATTTGTATATATGCTGGATAGTATGCTAAAATTTAGTTGAGTTAGGGGATACATATAGCATAGTTGTTGAAAATCAATAAACGAAAATATATTCGAGATCTTTTTTGCAGCCTTGTATACGATCTGTAGAATTTATACACATCAAGTTCTAGGCTTAAAATAAATAAATAAAAACACGCACCTAACTGAAAACATACTTCTAGTAATTATTGTTAATAGACAATATGATTAACTTTTGTGTGTGTGTGTTTCCCTGTTAATGATGTTGCCATGTGCATTATATTCTATACCGTGTGTTCTCGCTGACATTTGACCAACATTAGTAATTTGGCTAATTAAAAATAAAAAACATTCGCCAAATGAAAAAAGTATTAGCAAAATAGATTTGTCGTGTAGCACAAAACCAAATATATATATATATAATGTACCCTCCTTTTTTCAATACGTTCTAAGAGTTTTTATAACTGCGACAACGATTGTTATTAATCTAATTTCAACTATCTGCTAAAAATATGTATATATTAAAAATGTGTACGTATGTATATGTATGAAAAAAGAAAAAAAAACGAAAGAAAAGAAAAAAAACAAAAATTGAGCACTAGCAATTTGGCGAATCTAATAGCTTGTTTACTCGCCAAATGAATAATTTAGTCGCAATTTGGCGCAATGGCGAGCGACAGCGAGAACCCTATCTATAACCCCTTTCAGGGCGGCTCTGTGGTTCATGTCAATTTCGATATATCTGAAGTAGTATAACATTAAAATGTACCAAAATCATTTTTTGCTCATGTATTGTAATGGAATGGATTTTTTTCTTTTTTAATGTCTTTGTAATGAAATAGAAGTGCTACGTATTTCAGTTTCAATGTCGAATAGCTATAATAAACCTCATATGTTAAATCTCAATAACATTTATATGCTTGCCAATACAAATCTTTTTACTCATGTTACAATACGGATAGACAGAGAAACTGAATTTATAAATACTTTTCAGCTATATCGGAAAATTATCAAAAATCATAAATCATTATGGAAAATTTACACAGTTCTTGCGCCACTGACCAATGACATATTCATCAAATGGGAGCTCAAAGCATAGTTTGGGCGCTATCGCGTTCGCTCATACTCATACATAAGAGACATCGTCTAAAGAACATAAAAATAGTTATTAAGGAAGTTAAAACTTGAGGAAATTTTAATGTATACATACGATGGAATAGTTTTTAAAATAACGTAAACGGATTCAAGGAACCTCAAAATGTAAAAAAAAATATATATATATCAATGTTAGCAAAATCGAATTTGTATCATGTTTATAAAATTGCAATTTACACTGTATGTGTGCAGAAGATAAGTATGATACTACTACTTGAAAAATGCAACTAAAAGCTTACATTATAAGATCAATACATTGTCAATATTTAAATATCTAAACAGATCAAATAAAATTTTTTGATGAGTCAAAATTTTTTCCTTACATTTAACTTCCACAGATACTTAGTTTTTATATCATTACACTAATCATTACGAATATTTTACTACGAATAAAAAGTACAAAATAATTAGAAGCCCTGACTTAAAAAAAACATTAAAAAGTAAAATCTGCTGAATAAATTCCGGTATTAGAATTTTTCTTTTCTCAGTGTAAAGAAAATTTGCTGAACTTTTCAAGAATTCAGGAAACCGCTATAGGTTTTGCTTCCTTTTTTCTTTTCTAATTTCCTATTTCCAGTTTTTTGTTAAAGACAGAGTTGGAAGGCTATTGGGATTCGATAACTTTCCCAGTTTGTTATTTCTTCCCTTTTTTTCTCCTTTATTCAATACTTCTCATTTGTTTTTATGTTGCATTGATTGTTTTTTTGTCTAGGTTTTTCTAGTTCTTTCTTCATCATTAGCACAGTGCAAATGGTATTTTTAAACCATAATTTTTACTATTACTTTACAAACATATATTTTGAAGCACTAGAAAAGCACTACAAAAAAAACTACATTAATACTTTTTTAAAGAGCACTGCATCATTTACGTATAAAAAGTTTATTTAAATGTGACAATTTCTTGGGTTGATGTGAAAGCGAAATTTGCTTTTTTTTTTTTTTTTTTTTTTTTTTTTTTTTTTTTTTTTTATTAATAAGAATTTAAATATTTCTTCCTCCTCTATATCTTATTACCCTGATCGCAAAAATTAAGATAAGATTTTTTTTTTTCCACGGACGTTATAGAAAAGGTGTAGCGCATAAATACCAAGCTCTACTATTTAAATGAAAATACTATTTACAAGTCATATTATCTGTTCCAAAGACTTTTTTTCTTTAATCTTTGATTATTAATCTTTGTAAAAGCAACTCCGTACATAAAGAATCACTCTAAATATTAATTACATTTCTAACAGCATATAAATCTGCAGATCGGAGGTTTTAACACCAGTCTTAGGCTGCATTCATACTGCAATACTTTCAGTTCAACTAAGTTTTATATCCCCACACGGCACGTTTGTTGTTAATGAGTTTTGTGGTTCAATTTCAATCCAGTTGTAGGACAGGAATATTTCCCTTTTTTATGATTTAAGATAGTTATCTCCCTGGCCATTGTATTTCCCCTGTTTCCTATTGTCAGTAAACCGCAAGTGGGGAGAAAAGAAGGGAGTTCCAGGAATTCGGTTCAACTTCACAGTGGTCAGGTCTGTTTTGGCCTTAAAAGGTCGCATTTTTAATAATTTATAACTTTTTTGGTGAAAATGTAAAGACAGAATTTTGTAATAGATTTTTTAACCTAGTTCCTTTTAGTTATCTATTTTCAGATATTTAGTGTGAAGGACCCTCCCCGGCACCCCCTGCATACCCACGATCATGCCCCGGTAATTTGTCCAGCTCAACTCTATTTCCTCCTCTCTCTTTGTGGTGGCCTCCTACAATTTCTGCAATTTCGCTGAAACTTGTAATACACTAAACTCTAAGGTGGAATTCACCGTGAACTAGAATTTTTTTCTTACAGAGTGTACCGTCTTAGTTTGTTAAATTATTCTGCGTAACTTGTAAACTTTCTCTTTGACAGATTACCGCAGTGTTGAATTCATGAGATGGTCCGAGGGAGACATTGCCCCTACCCCTCGGGAGCATTGAAACGTGTCCCCCTGCCGGAAATTTTGGGATTTTGTGTTTTCTATGGTCAAAAAGTGCAATTCACGCCCCCCCCCCCCTGAATTTTGTAGCGCCACCTCAGAGCCAAAGAAGTCTCGCCCGGAGAAAAGTGTCTGAATCCAACACTACATTTTCATCTTACATAATATATTAGACATTGTTTACTGTTTTATTCATTTTTATTGTAACGTAACCACCAATATTACTATGAAGGCGGAAGACACAGTGTATCGAGATAAAACTGAGACTTCGTCTCTGCGACCGTGACCTTTATAGTCATCCGGTCTCTAGTGATCTGGTTCACTCTCGATGAATGTGGCTAACCACAGGATATCCGCCTCTGAGGTTGTTTTTTTTTTCACCATCAACCTTAAACTGAACCCTGGAAAGTACATGGGTTTATTCAACTGGGCGTAGCCCTCAGACTAGACAAGTATGTAAAACAGTTATAAGAAAATTAACTTTGCAGGAGCACCGCCAAAGCGAGGAAGAGGTGGGCCATTGCCCCTCCCCTGCTTTTGAAATGTAGTTAATTTTCCTATTTCTATGATTTAAAAAAACAATTTAGTTCACCATCTACCTTAAAGTGATTAAATGAAATTAACAGAAAAAATAGCAAAGCATTTTTCACTAAGGATTGTTCATCAAGAAGACTCTGCTCCCCTCCTGTTCCCTTTTAACTTCCAGTTCAAAATAAATTTTAACCATAGCGTGAGAAAAAAAAAAATGAAAATTATCTTTTTGACATAGCGGAGAAAGTTTCAGGAGAGGGGAGAAAAGCACAGTCTCAACACCCCCCCCCCCCCAAAAAAAAAAACTGTTTCAATTTTTCTTTTTGAAAATTCTCGAGGAAATAAATTTTTGAACAATTAATAATTTTTAATTGTTAAACTTCTGTCTTGCTTTTAATGTCGATACGTTTTAAATATTGTCTTGTTCGGATGATCCTGACCGAAAGAAAAATTGGTTTAGATTATTACATATATACTAGCGGATCCGACAGACGTTGTCCTGTCACCGGCAGACGTTTCCTTTCTTGGCACCGACTCCAGAAAATCAAATAAATGTACGTAAATATGGTAATACACACGATAAACACTACGCTCTTAATTTAATTTCTTATTACAACTATGTAAGGAAATTATATTTCACTCTTCAGTATTTTTTTAAATCGGTTCAATTTTTGATAGAAAAGTTTATTTTTCTCTTTTTGGTTAAAAGTTAACGATTGTCTGAAGTCGGTTAATCAAAATTGTAATACAGAAAATATTATTGTAAAGCATACACGTTTGTCAGGAGTGAGGTTCGAACGCGCGATCTCTTTCTTCAAAAAGCTGAGCTTAAATCTGGCGCCTTAGACTTTTCGGACATTCCGTCTGCACTCTATTCATCGAACTTATTCAACAGTTTTAATTAGCGAAAAATCACTAACTATTAGTTTTTGCCTAATTACTAAAAGAGTACTGAATCAATTTCGACGAAATGTGAATCTAAACCATTCTCGAATCTACTGGAACGCACATACAAAATTTCATTAAAATCGGTCCAGTCATTTAGGAGGAGTTCAGTGACATACACACGCACAGAAGATTTATATATATAAAGATTCATTTTTAAAAATGTGACCCAAACTCTGGGTATATTTTCTCCAAAATCTTTTCCTTCCTGAATTTCGTTCTGCAGTCGCTCATGCGATTCAGTTCCATCACAAGTACATTATATATAAGCTGGAGCAATTGGACTCGCGAGGTGACTGGGCCATAGGCTATTTTATATAAAATAAAACCCTTGTTGCCTTTTGAAATATTAGCTATTGTGAACATTTCCCTCGCATCTCTAGTTCTTAAAACAGCGCGTGTTAACTTAATCATAGCTCTGCCTTTTCTGTGATAAGTTATCAAAAATTTAAGGAGGAAAAAAGTCAAATTGATCGAATTTTTTCGGTTTTTTATTAAAATGCGGTAAGTACTTTAATTAAACAATCGCTTTTTTTTTTAAGACATATAAATACATATTATTAGGTATCTATGCATTTTTACTTCCTGTTTCATATGTAAGTCCGGTGTTCCCGTTATCCCATAAATTTTTCAAGAATGGGGTAACTGAATCATGGTTCAGGGGTAACTGGATCTTTCATGATCCAGTTACCCTTAGTTATAAATAAATTTTTAGAGTTTCTCACAGCAATAATTTTCTCCCTTGTGTCTCTATAGCAGTAAAGGAAATTATGCAATATATTATTAAAGTTACAAAATAAAAATTTTAAAAAGCTTGTCAGCGGTTCAACAACAATTTGAATTTTCTACAAATCTACAGAAATCGCCGATATTTTAGCGGATGTTATAGCTCAGCCAAAGAAATAGAGAAAAAAAAACAGATGAGCGAACAAATAGTGTTCCAGGTCGTCAAGTTGGTTGCTAAGCTGTAACGTCATTTGAAACTAATATGATGTTTTAAACATTCATTATTGTTAAATATATTTTCAAAACAAGTATTTCAACTCCGTGCTACTTTTGAAATATTACGCTCTCAAATTGGTTTATTTCATCCTGTCTCAGATTTTTTAATTATCTCTTCGAATGTTTTATAATGCCAACCAACTGTTAGGAAGCAGAAAGAAAGAAACATACTTTTTATAAGCGACACTTTATGAACCAAACAACCGAAAATAAGAAGATGGATAAAAGGGAAAAAAGGCGTATTTTTGATGAGAGTGAGTTCCGAACTTTAATTACTTGGTTAATAATTAGCCTTGAAATTCTGAAAGTCAGGTACGTCAGGAGAGACCTCGGGCTGCTCTCACAAAAAATTTGTAGATCGTACATGCCGTACACTCTCAAAAAAACTTCCGTCTTTTCACAGAAAATGCACTGGCAGCACTGCTGCCAGAAATTGTCTGTATATTGACGATTTTCTGTTTATTTTTTTCTCTGTCAAAAGAGGAAAAATATCCGTCACTTGAAAAAAGTTTGGAAAAAATCAATGCGGAAGAGGCGGGGATCGAACCAAGGACCCCAGGATTACCAGACCAACGCTAATCCACGGCGCTACGGCTGCTCATGATGATTGCGCGTTAAAATAGAACTCTTCATTTCATATGGTGTGGGTTGGTGTATTTCGTTAAAAAGCTTTTAATTATGCAGTTAATCTCGGAAAGATTTCATCTTTAATGAAATTGTGGCTGGGTTTTTTTTACGTTTAGTATTAATATAGTATAAAAATGTGAATTTTAAATATATTACGTAGAATGTTAGAGAAAAAACATGGATGTTCTATTTGTGAGAATTTTTGAACGAATAAAGAAAGTAATTGTTATTTATTTTTAAATTCGAAAACATTTTTGTCTTTTAAAACTAAGTTAGACATTTTAATCAATAGAATATTTTTGTTTTTCATTTTAAAAATAAATTCGAACTTATTACTAACAGACCCAATGCGCATGCGTGCTGGATAGAAACGGAAACTTTTCCTCATTTTTCGACGCTCGGAATGAACTCACAGAACAAATACGTTTTCTGGGAGAACAGAAATTATTTGTGAAAAAATAACGATAACTTAGTGTATATTGACGAATTTTTCTGACAGTGTAGATTGTTAGCCATCGTAGGCACACACAAACAGATAGAGCGTTTTCTTCTTTTATTCGTATAGATTTTGGAACAGGGACTGTCGCCATCAACTTTCAAAAAATACTTTTGAAATCTGTTTGATATTTCCTGAGATTGCGTAAGAAATCTCAGTTTAGACTGTTTTTCACACTTTTTTAAATTTCGAATTTTTAAGAAATGTTTTTAGACTATTTATGAGTAACTACCATGAATAATTTCAAGTAGCCTCTGCAGTATCACAAAAATCGCAATTTAGAATGTTTTTTGCTCCTGATGCAAGACCGAGGTGATTAGATCAACTGACAAAAAATAGAGCCTATGTTAAAGGCTGTCAACATCTATTTCAATCTATTACTTTAGAAATCGGTTTGATACTTCTCCAGATTGCTTACAAATCGCTGTTTAGAGCGCTTTTCGCGCATTTTTATCCCTTTTTAAAATTTCTCAGTTTTTAAATGTTCTTGGAAAGCATTTGTCTTATGAGTAAAATACCATGCCACTTTTCATTTTTTAGACCAATCAATAACACATTTTGAGAATGTTTTTGGCTCCTGCATGCCTTCTTGGAGTAGTGGCACCGCCCCCCCCCCCAAAAGAAAAGAAAAAAAAATGGAGCAAGGGTTGTCACTATTATTTTGATACCATTACTTTTGAAATCGGTTCCGTGGTTTCACAGATTACACCCGACAAATTAACACACAAACCAACTTTACTTCTTTATAATATTAATATTGATTGCTCGAAAATACGAATTAATACACTGGTGTGCAAAATTTAAGGACGAGGCCCAAAATGCAAAATTTCAGGGGATTTTCATGCGATAATTTTCACGCGAATATTCAAAACGAAGTAATATAATTCAAATAATTACTATTGCTGCATAACAGCTTGTCCATATAATATTTCATTCAGGTCACACATGGTCACAAGAGTCAGTCTCTACGGCGAAACAAAATATAGGAAATTCCATACGTCACTTTTATGACTCTCAAATGACTACTATATGCGACTCCACTGACAGGTCATTGTGACCAATCATGGACCCTTCCCTAGTTATCTTGTAACATTTAATAAAGTAGACTCTAACCGCTGCACATATGGGGAAGTCGGTGACTCCTTACATTACCTGACGACATGCACCTTAACTGCTTTTTACCATATACGGAAATCCTCTACGCTTTCAGATGCAGCTTGGTTCAACATGATATTGAAAGAAACTAGGCTTCTTGACAAAATAATAAACTGTGTAAAACTCATTGAGGATAATCAGACACTATTTCAGATGCCTCCTCTTTAACTTTCAAATGGACTCGAATGAACTTTCGAACTTTACTATGAACTCTACTAAGAACCATACTCATTGGACTTATTCACTTTCAAAATGAACTATAGAACATTGTACTTGTAAATATTCCGCACCTCTAATTTCGAACCTGTAAATATTTCTGTTGTTAAAACACACGTCTGAATATTCTAAACACACCATCATGCAATAATGTAAAGTTATCATTGTAAACATTAGAAACTTATTTCCCGGGCTCGCCCTGAAAAATAGGGCAGCCCATTGTGATTGACATTGTACTTTTTTTTTTATAATAAATGTTAGGTGGGGCTTGTTGAGCTCAAGCCATATCGTAGGCCTCCCCACCTAACTGAATTTGAATCTGCTGCTTTGGGGCAAGGATCACCAGTGACATTACAATGTCGTTTTATGGAGCCTCTCGTGTGACTTCTCATCTGGAGACTGAATTTCAAAGTAATTGGGAACGTTGCATTATGATAAATCACCAAATAATGTCCCATGAAAGTCACATGATTACTTTTCACCACTTTTCACAGTGGTTACTTCACAGTAGGGTCTCTGTCATCATTTGACAAAGTCTTGGGACAGAAAGTCACCATGCGACTTTAATGGGATCTTATTTGGTGATTTATCATAATGCAACGTTCACAATGACTTCAGATGAGAGGTCATACGGGAGTCTCAAAGAAACGGCATTGTAAAGTGACCTGGTGACTCGCCACAAAGCAGTCACCATGACCTGTCATTGGAGTCTGATATAGTAGTCATTTGAGACTCATAAAAGAGACGTATGGAATTTCCTATTTTTTGTTTCACCTTAGTGTCTCTTGTAACCATGTGTGACATGAATGAGATGTTATATGGACTAGCTGTTATCCAGGGATAGTATTTATTCGAATTATATTACTTCCTTTTGAATATTCGCGTACACATTATGGTTTTAAAATCCCTTGAAAATTGGCATTTTGGGACTCGTCCTTAAATTTTGCACACCAGTGTAGTTCCACGAACCAACAAATTCGAAATATGCAAGTTTTTCTAATTTTTTTTTCTTTGTTTTGCTTGCTTTGTGTGAGGTTTTCCTGGCATGTCTAAGCTTGTAGGCCTGGAGGACTTTTTCATTTTTATTCCTTATAACAATGAATCGTATTCCTATGAAAATAGAAAAGTAGGCCATTATTATTAAGTCTGATGTTTATTATTTTTATTTAATTCACAAACACTGTGAAAATCTTTTCTTCAGATTTCTATAAACCCTAACTTATTTTCAGAGAAACCAAACAGCTAAATTTTGTTCTAAGTATAGAATACGGAGAAAATATATCACCTTGTTTCGGAGTATTTTTATATTTAATCTCACGAGATCAAACTAAATCTTCAATCCTTATGTAATGAGACGGCAAACCACAAGTCTCTTTCTCAGTGTCTTTCTTTTTGACATCTAATAGGCTGTTTGCTCGAAGAACGACTTTTATTTTCATAAAAATGAAAGTTCCGAATTTTATTCAGTAGCCGTTGACATAATCTCACATCAGATGGAATTTGAAACCAAATACAGTCGAGTCTCTATATAACGAAATCCACCGTTCCAGTAAAAAATTCGTTATATAGAGAAATTCGATGTATAGAGAATGATGTTAAAAATCGTATTCAATGTGTGAAATTTGAACAAGTATTATTTTTGATCTTTTGAATTAAGAATTTGAAGTGTTTAAAAGTAAATATTAACCAAATGTTTTATTTCTTAATTATTTAAGCTGTTTCAAAAAAAGAGAACCGACATTTATTTGAAAGCTTAATGAAAATCAAATATGGAAGACTTGCATTCATTTTAGACAAAGAATTCTCCATTTTTTTTTTTTTTTTTAATTGTTACGCTTTCAAAAAAAAGGCTCAAATTTTAGCAAGGAATGAAAAATTGTAGTTAACATTTTCCTCCATTTGAAGGCCTCTCTTATGTGCCTCTCATTGATTCCTCTCTTACATGTGTATCAATCCAATTGATATTGTTTTGAGAAAGATGTGGAAAGGTGTGTGGGAGGTGGGATGAATTCGTTGGATTTAAAAAACATTGAGAGAAGTAATATATATTTTGAAAAAAAAAACTCAGCACTGGCGATAAATCAAAAATAAGTAATGGAAAAGTGATTCCATATGATATCGAAGCTTTTTAAAATTGTTTTTATGACCAATTTCTGAAAAAATTCGTTATATGGAGATAGATATTTCGCTGTATAGAGACTGTTTTTAATGTAATTATGCGAAAAGGAGACCGTTCCTACTAAAAATTCGTTATATAGAGAAATTCGATGTATGGAGTTTCGTTATAGAGAGACTCGACTGTATTTCTAGATAATTGCCGAAAGTCGGTGGGCGGCGCGGCATATCACCTTTTGTCTTTTTTGTTGCATCTTTACTTTTATTTGAATTTAATACTTATATTGCTGAACATTGTTAATACGTGAAGCAAGGAAATTATAGAAGCCGCCGTATTAACCATTAAATACGCTTTCAGATAATAAATCTTTAAATGCGCACACAAACTACAACTATTCATTCTTCTGATTTTTACTTGCTTCTATCGTTACAAGAAGAAAGTATTGTATTCTGAAAATTTTTAACTTTCGGTTGTCGACAGATTTATGTTTTAAGAGTAAGAAATACGGAAAAACATGTTTTTACAAAATGTCTGTCTGTGATTCTGTGTATTTGGGCGTCAAATCACGCGGTGCTACGATACTGCATTTTTCACAATTTCCGAAATAGCTCAATCTCCAGAACTAATGCACGGATTTTCATCAAACTTCAGATTCAGTTAGTCCTTGACATGAATTAACGTGTTTTACCTTTTGGTGTAAATCGCACAACAGGTGTCGTTGCTATGCTGTTAAAGTATTTTGTGCTGTTGCAAACCTTAACCTTATTTCATACAAGATAAGTAAACGAATACTTTTTACTGTAACACACTTACAAATGTTATTAAAACACTTGGTTAAAGTTTAAAATTTGAAATTTGATCTAATAACGTAGTTCTTTGTTTCTGAATTGTAGATATATTTTCATGCAACATGTGACAAGCAGGAGAGAGGGAGTATGATGGAATGTGACACTTGGTGACATGGGGGGGGGGGTCTAAAATGTTGAAAAAAGTGACATTTATGGGCAGCCCCTTAGTGGTATTTGAATAATTACTGTAAAATGTAATCACTTGTTTGTCACTGTACGAAGCATTTTGCAACATAATTGGCTGAAATGAAATTTTAGAGAATTATACGTGGTAATAATAATGCATGTTAGATTATTGCGACTTGCGCACAAGAGACAAGGGATAGGAACATCTGTTGTATTTAATCAGCTAGCGATTTCTATATGCTGTTGGTTATTCTGTCGATACTTAAAAACGACGAAAGACTTTTTTTTTTTTTTTTAATAATCTACAGGTTTTTTAACATTATCTTTCGTGCGTTATTGACTTTCGCTGGCACTCGGAAGATAAAAATGTGTACACTGCAAATAATAAACAACCGTGGGAAAAGTTTTAAATATAGTCTCTTTATCTAGAGTTAGCTGCTCCGTGTTATCAAACATCATTTTCTCTTTTTCCTTCAATGAAGTTTTCTTACTGACACATATCTGCCAATCTTCTCAGGTTTTTTCTCAATTTAAATAAACATTTTGAACCAGTAATTTTACTTAATAAATGAGATAAGTAACAAATTGAAACTTCTTAAAAATTAATTTTCTGATTCAAACTATATAGACTGGCAGGCGGCCGCACAGACAATCGCCGCACCGAGTTCATGGGTTAAAATCCAGGATTAGTTAAATCTCAATTCGCATGTTAAAACGCAATCGATCTGCGAAGTCTTATCTTGGGGGAAAAACACCTAAAAATCCAATTTTAACGATTGACTCAGATTTACCATTGTGTTTTCTTGCACCCAAATGTATGAAAACATGAAGAATTGGGAGCCGAAGAACATAATTAATCCTAGATTTTTCACCCATGAACTCGATGAAGTGATTGTCTGTGTTGCCGCTTTCTGGTCTAATATGTTTGATTTGAAAAAACACCGAAAGATTGACAGCCATCTATATAATAAGGAGCAAACGTCCCGTGCGTAATGCTGCCGTCATTTTGACAGTAGAAACAGCAGACTATTAAATGTAACACTTTTACCGATATATATTTTAACTTCTAAACATCGTACTTAATTTTTTCGCCGTCGAATAGAGGAAAAAAAATGTACTTCCAAATGAATTTCCTTTGAAAACTGTATCGCAATTTCTTTAAAAATGTGTCGCCATTTACTCAATTTCTATTGTTTAAAAAAAAAAAAAAAAAAAAAAAAATCAAGCACGAATATTTTTTATTAAATCTCTGTCACGTGCAGACGTTTGCGGAAAATAAATTCTTTGATAGTTAAATTAATATAAATAACTCAGCATTTGCTTCCACCATATACTTTATAACAAAATTAAAATATTCACCAATAAATAAAATATACGTAAAGCACAAATTTAAGATACGTAATTAAACTTTGCCCTTAAACCACTTAAATGAAGAGACTAAAGAGGCTGTTGTAATTAGTCTTTGGAAAATTTTAACTCCTGGCGCGAGTCCAGTGTAAAACTGTCGATTTAAATAAATTATAAAACTCCATTTATGCCCGTAATTGCTATTTTTCATATAAGTATGATTTTAGGTTGATTTCGTATGAAATACTACCTATCTCGGTCGCTCCTCAGGGCCGGTGCCAGGGGTGAGGCAAGTGAGGCGGTCGCCTCAGGGCGCACCATAAAAAGGGCGGCATTTGTCTCGCATATTTGTACAGGTAAAATAGAGCAAAATATGAGTAAATACACAAACTGATGACCATTCACAATTTTTTTTTTTTTTTTTTTTTTTTGATAATAAAAATGAAGATCCGCTGGAGCGATGACCCCCCTCCCTCCCCGAGAAAATCTGTTATAGCATGTTTTGGGGATGAGGCGGGAAGGGCGCATCTTTACTCTGGTGGCGAATTCAATTTTATTTCTTTAGCTAAAGTGTAGTATCATTTGCTTTGTATTTTTTAATTCGAAATCGAATGACTCTTCCGCTACGATACGGTTATACGTTACAAAGTTTGTTAGGTTTTATAAATACAAAGTCATGAATGGTTTCATCAATAAACTGGTCGTTGGGGGTGGGGGGGGGCACTGTAATTTTTACCCATCATTAATATGCATAATATGATATATGAAAACAAAACATGTGTAATCTATTTATAAAATGCATCACAATTCAGTTATAAAATTTAAACGTTTATTTAAATACTTTAACACGTTGTAACGAATTAACTCTATTAATGAATTTCTAGTGACCAATTAAGACAAATTATGTAAAACGCCAAACTACTCAAATAGTTCTGAATTGCGTAAAAAAACATCCCTATAAACTTCAAAATAATAAGCATATGAACTAACAGTTTACTGCTTCGGATTAAGTGTCTTATATTCAATTAAAATATATCTTTGAATTGAAATTTGAATGAAATACAGGGTCATGAAAAATCTTTCAATGTGGAAAATAGAATTACAAATATTTGGGCAACTAATTATCTGATCAGCTTTGTTTTATATGCAAAATTTATGTTTTTTATTGTTTTTTACAACCATTCCTTAAATTAAAAAAAAAAATCGAAAAATTTTATGTACCTTTCATTAGAACGAATATTTCGAGAATCAGAAAAAAAAATAGTTCCGGACAATCAAGGTTATTGGTATTACATAAGCTTCTTCCAATTATTATATATTAAATATACACCAAATCTCAAGTCTCTACCTCAATTTGTTCGGTTACAGTCATACAAAAGGACGGACGTCATTTTTTTTTTTTCTAAAAATATATTCTTCGGAATCTTCAGTGTCTGAAACGTGTAAATCCATCAAAACCAACAGAAAAAAATTATTTATTCATTTTTAAAGCATTATATGTACAGAGGTGTGAAAATTATTAGAATAATTGTGAAATTTACAATAAAATCTTGATATATTATAGAAATAGCACATTATTTAAAAAATATTGATACATTTAATATTTAGTGTGCATTCCGTTGACTTTTGTTAAAGATTTGATACGTTTTGGCTAACATTGTATTGGTTTTTGGCAATTAGTTTGTATTTCGATGTCAGGTATCAAATTTCAATGAGTCTTTCTATCAGATTTTTTTTGTTTGTAATGATGCATTCCTTTATTTTTTCTTTACAATGGCCCAATATTCATTATGGGATTCATATATAGACTGTTTCCAGGCCATCGAAAGGTTTTTTTATTTTTTTTTTTATCCAGAAATTTAGTTACAGATGAAACTTTATGGGACGGATCTTCATCATGAATTAAGGTAAAGTTTTCATTTGGGAAACTGTCTTCTAATTGTAGAATTACTCTTTGTTCGAGCACTTTTTTACGCTGATACTGATCCATTATGCTTTCTACAATGTATAAACATCTAGTAACTTGAGGAAACATCACGTTTCAAAAAATTTCTTTAATAGGATGTTTAACCGTTTGTGCTAAGCAATTTATGGAAAATTATTCATTGGTACTTCTTCTGACATACTGACTACTGTTTTGTTCTGATATCGTAAAGATTGATTCATGAGAAAAACATAGCTAATGGATATAAAATTACTCAAAGTGTGTAATTTGTAGAGATATATTCTTATAAAGAAAATTTTTATCAAATTTATAAACATTTCTGTTTCGTTTTTCAGTATGCAAAAAAAACATGATTTCAAGAAAAGAAATGAACAACTTAAGTTCAACTGATTAATTAAGGGAAAATTAATATTTCTCTTTTTGCTCCAGCCAATTGCAAGTTGTTTTTGTACATTTTTTATCCATACAAGTTCCTTCTTTGCCATAGTAGATATGATTTTAGTCTTATTTCGAGAATGGTGAGCACTGAGTCCAGCTGAGATAAGATTTCTACGAATAGAAGAATCGAATACATTTATTTCATGCGCTTGAAAAGAGATTTTTAGTTCATAATTAGTTACTCTTCTTTTAGTTTTAGCATTCTGAATTAATTTCCTTTTTGTTCTTGCAGTAAATTTACCTTTCCTTCCGCATTTTCCTACTCTAGAATATTCATACTCACATTTGAAAGCCAAAGATCTTCACACATACTGGTGAAATTTTTGCTGTTTTAGCGATTTCGTGCTGTGTATAATTATTTTCTTGGAGGAGACACTTTACCTCAGCAAGTTTTCTAGGTGAAATATCAATTGCTATACCGATAATCACTCAATAATCCTTTGACAATCGAAAATAAGCCACTAATTAGTATAAATTAAGCAAAACAGCAAAAAGATTTGTTTTGAGAATAAAATAATACTGATTCCAATTCAAAAAAAAGAAAGATAATACACGCAAAGCAAGCATAAAATTTTAAAATTTTATTTTGAATTCGTTTGTTAATCATACAAATTCGCTATACAGTGCAAACAATTTCATTACTTTGGATCAAATACTTTTCCTATTAAGAAATGGCAACATTTAACAAAATTATATCCCCAAAACTGTTCTAAAGGAGTAAAAAATTGACTAGATCAACAAATCAAACTGCCTTTCATGAAACATTGCAAGTGTATAAAATATTAATCAAGAAAAACTGAAAAAAATCCCAATTATTCTAATAATTTTCACACCTCTGTAATTATTAGTTTTTAAAGTGGTATTGTAAAAATTGTCTTCCACGTTTTTTTCTTTCTTTCTTTGCTTTTTTTTAAATCGATTTTTGACTGAGATTTTCAGTGTTATTCTTACAGTTTTTTGCATTCTGCTGCAGTTTTTTATATTCATAAAAAAGTTTTAATCTTTTAGTCTAATGTGGTACATATTGTACATCACGATAAAAAAAAAAAAAAAAAAAAAAAAAAAAAAAAAAAACCCTCAGTTTTTATTTTTTTTGTTTGTTTATTTTTCGGCGATATTTTGACATCCACAAAGGGATTCTGTTTTAGACTACATCAAATTTTGTCTCCCGCGATTTTCAATGCTATTTTTTGCAGTAATCCGCTTTTCGAGCCGATTTTATTTTAATATTCAGAAGTTAATTCCTGTTAGAATACTTTTACTCTCATTGTAGTAAATTTTGTCCTCTGCGATTTTTAAAAGGCTTTTTATTTTCTTTCTCGATTTTTTTGACATTAGTTAAAGGAAATGTATTTTAATATTTAAGATTAAGATAAAAAAAATTCTTTTCAATAAAGTTTACTTACATAGAGCAATTTTTGGAATTTTTCTGCCATTTTGCAGCAATTTTTTTAAGTATTTGTAATATTAGTTCAGTTTTAAACTTTTAGCCTAATTTACACTATTATATGGCCTTAATGACCAGACACTAGAGGTCTGCACGGGCCGGAATTTCCAGGCCCGGGCTCGGCCCGGCCCGTAGGAAAGTTATTTCGGCCCGGCACGGCCCGTTGTAAAACTCAAAAGTTTGGCCCGAGCCCGGCCCGTTTAAATTTTTATATTTTAGGCCCGGCCTGGCCCGTACAAAAATCAGCGAAAACAGGCCCGGCCCGGCCCGTTTTGGCCCGTTACAATTTCTACGATTTCTAAAAAATTCAGATTTTTATCATATAACTAAGATTCCTTTAAAGAATACTGCATACATATCTATGGAATGATTTTACAGTATATTTTACAGGAAATACACATTAACAAGATTAATGATTACTAAGATTCTTAGGCTTTCAAGATTCGAATAAAGATTCATTAAAAAATTAATATGGCTTAGAATAAAAGAAAAAAGAAAGCTAAAAACATCGTTAATTTTGAAGCTGTTTAATAAAAGAAGATTTATAAATATATTTCTATATCATTTTATTATAGATTTCAAATCCAAATTCATTCTTAAATTCAAAGAAGCTCCTTTCTGATACATTTCTTAATTTTTTTTTCTTCTCAGAAACGCATAAGATTAGCAGATATCTTTATTCAGAAACTATATAATCGAATGGCGTTATCCATTTTTTGATACAAGACACTTAAGAATACTGCAAACAAATAAAATACTGTCATAATTAGCGTTTTGAATAGAATTTCCGGAAGCAATAGCAAGGGAAGGGAGAAAACCCTGCAATCATTTGAGAAACTATTATATCTCAACAAGGTTATACAAGTATTTTATTTACCAAAAATGAAAAACGCTATTCGATTCCAAATCCCTTCAATAGTTAGGCTTATCACTTTTATACTTTTACAATTTAAAATTAATCAGAAAATGTATCAAACTTTCGCATTATTGAGAAATTAATTTAAAAATCATCAAGAAGTATATATCCGAAGACTAAGCTAACATAAGTTCTTTATCGCTGTTAATAATTTTACAAATCATGTTTTCTGCCAATAATTAAGTCTAGTACCGGTCCGGCCAGTCTATATGTAGAAAAAAAATGCAAGCGTGATCTCGGACCGGCATGAGTCAGCAAAAAATATATATATATATATTAAAACGGGTTACACATAATGTAATTCTCCGATGCCGATACACTGTGCATTTTTATATTGATGCTGTCAAACTAGTATGGCCACATTTATACTTACTCTCGTTAAAACCATTTTCGTTGAAAATAGCTCATATTTTATCGTTTCTGCTTAAATCTCCAGAACGGGCCGGCAGGCCCGAAAGGAATTTTTTTCGGCCCGGCCCGGCCCGTCTGGCCCGTTCAATTTTTTGCCGGCCCGGCCCGTTTATGTTGTTTGTCGGCCCGGCTCGTTGAAAAAACTATTCTAAATCTGCCGGGCCGTTAGAAAATTCGAAACGATTCCGCCGGGCCGGGTACGGGCCACCGGCCAAGCCCGGGCCCGTGCAGACCTCTACCAGACACTTGCGATTTTAGATGTTTTGTTAAATATCTAGAAAAATACAAGAGGAATTATTCTGAAACTCCAAGTGTGTAAACAGAATAGTATAGGTCTAGATATTTCCTAGAAGATTTCTCGAAATCCCATTGGGGATCGTCAACAAATTGAAAAAGAAAGAAGATCTTTCGGATAACCCTGTCAAAACTAATATGGAAAAAGCGTTCAAACTGTGGATTATGATTAAGTGACTAATTGCAATAAATTGTGTTCGTATTTATGAGGATAGCACGTATTCTCGTAGAGAAACTAAGTAGTGTATTTTAATTTTCAAACTACCTCGGGAACATATCCAAAATTTCCCATAATATTTTGAAAGTACATGAAATACACAAAAAAATTATATAATAAACAAAGTATTTCTTAATAAATGCACAGTCTTTATATCAAAGAACATATCTCACAAATTTAGATCGGGCGTTGACTCTTACGTGCTCCGTTCCCTGACAATATTTACAAATTGAACTAATTAACTTTTAACGGTTATTCATAATTCAGATGACTTAGAGCCCTTCTGTGCAAAACCCATAGATGTCATCTCCCGGTTTCCTTCATAATAATAATTCACGCGTAATGTTAAAACTTGACCTTATTACTTTAGGACACCTTAAATTTTATTTTCCGTTTTGTCATTTTTTGTGTTTCACACCAATTTTTTGACTTTCAGAAAATAATTCCTGTTAGAATATTTTATCCCAGTGTAGTAAAGCTGGTCCTCTGTGATATTTGACGATTTTTGTGTTTTCGGCGATTTTTCCATATATTAATAAAATAAATCAGCTTTTAATATTTTAGCCTAATGTAGTAAATTTTGTTATTTTTTCAATAAAGTTTATTCGGAATCCACAAACTATTTTTAAATTCTTCTAGTGATTTTTAGATTTTCTTCTGTTTCGCAGCGGTTTTTTTTCTTTAGATTCCCGTTTCAAACCTTTTAGCATAATGCAACAAATTTTGTCCTTATCATTTTTTAAAAATTTTTGGTAATTCAGATTGCAAATGTTTTAGCCCACTAGATTAAATTTTGTCCTCAGCATTTTTCTTTTTCTTATATCGCAGCAATGTTTTGATATTCGTAAAAAGGATTCGGTTTCAAAATTTTCACTATTGTTGCATGTTTTTTTCAGGGAGTTTATTTTTATTTTGTTTTATTATTACTAGGGGGGCCCCGCCCCCCTGCTCGCTATGCTCGCCAACCCCCCACGTAATCGCTTCGCGATTCCAAATTATTGGCTACCCCTGCTTGCTGCGCTCGCCAATACCCCATGGTATGAATAAGCAGTTGCAGACCTTTCAAATGATGTGTCACACGACTGGTGTTGTAAAGAAATTAAAAATGGCCCCCCTGGGGGCAGAGTGGGAGGCGACACAAAAGACATCCATAATATGAATAAGCAGCTGCAGACCTCTCAAATGATATATCACACGAATGGTGTTGTAAAGAAATTAAAAATGTGCCCCCCTGGGGGGGGGGCAGAGTGGGGGTGACACACAAGTCATCCATAAAATGAATAAACAGTTGCAGACCTTTCAAATGATGTGTCACACAATTGGTGTTGTAAAGAAATTACAAAATGAGACCCCTCTGAGGGCAGAGGGGGGTTACACACAAGATATCCATAATATGAATAAGCAGTTGCAGACCTCTCAAATGATGTGTCACACAACTGGTGTTGTAAAGAAATTAAAAATGTGACCCCCCTGGGGAGAGCAGAGTGTGGGGGTGACACACAAGACACCCATAATATGAATAAGCAGTTGCAGACCTTTCAAATCTTGTGTAACACGACTGGTGTTGTAAAGAAATTAAAAATGTGTCCCCCCTGGGGAGCAGAATGGGGGATAACACACAAGACATCCATTATATGAATAAGCAGTTGCAAACCTCTCAAATGATGTATCAAACAACTGGTGTTGTAAAGAAATTAAAAATTTGGCGAAATATTACAGTTATCGCCAAGTTGGCGTCACTTTTGACAACTAATTTTGGTCGCCAAATTTGGCGATATATCGCCAAGTTGGCGACAAACTTGGCGATGGTAACCTTTCCTCTCTTTATGGTAACCCATACGGCGATGCATAGACGGAGTCCTTTCCTGATTGGTCTATTCGACTCATGGAAGGAGTGGACAAACCGGATTCGTTAGTTCCGGAAATCTTCCACATCAGCATCATTCCAGGAGTCATTCCTTTTAAGGCTAGTTTTTTTTTACTATAGAAGGATTATTATTATTATTTTAATTTTCAACGTGATTCTTAGCATGTTTTTGTGTACTGCCTTTTTATTTATTTTTCTTTTTTTTATACTTTTGTAAAAAATAATTCAGTTTGAAAATTTTTGCCTAATTGGAAGTACATTTTATCCTACGTGATTTTCAATATTTGCGATTTTTAATGCGATTTTCAATTGCGACTTTTTTTGCGAGAAAATTCATTTTAGAATTATTTAAGCCGCTGTAGTAAATTTTATCTTTCTGCAATTTTTTAATCTTTAGCGACCTTTCCCCTTTTTTTAGTTTCAAAGCAATTTTTTAACATTATTAAAAAGAAATCTAGTTTTAATCTTTTAGCCTACACTGCACTAAAATTTGGCCTCTTTTCGGCTATATTTATTCGAAATTTGCTTAGCGGTTTTTTGAAGTTTGTTCTAATAAATTTATTTATGTATTTATTTATTGCTTTATAATATTGATTTCGACATTAATATGTATGACTTTGCCAAAGGTAAATCATGAGAAATTACCCACTTCTTGAATTTTTGTCTTATTTTTAGAATCTGTTTTCTTATTAATATTACCAATATGCGATTTTGTTTTGTATATACGATTTAAGAAAATAATAATAACTTGTTATACTATATCGTTACTTTTCTGTTTGAAATTCATGCACAAATTTTAAATACAATGTGATTGATTTTAATTTTTTGACATCTTTTGTCTCAGTAATATTTATTTTGAAAGCATTTTTTATTTGTTTTAACATCATTTTTTTCTAATATTCAAAACATGCGGGATTTTTCGAAAGGAAAAAAGATTTTGAAGTGTTACAGTTATGCTTTATATAAAACTTTCTGATTTAGAAAAAAAAAAAAAAAATACTAATAGAATATGATTTATTAATTTAATTCCAAATTAGTTATTGCTTAAAAAGATGCAAAAAATAAATAAAATAAAATAAATAAATAAATTACGTAGTTTAATTATTTTAAATTTCTTAAATGTAAATATCTACATTACGCTAACGTATGTGGCACAAAAATCGCAGTTATTTGTTAATTGTTTAATAGTAACGCCCAAATGAAACGCATCTAGGCCGTGGTAAATTGGGATTTATTTATGTTTTGTTCTTTCGCGGTAATTATGGAGCTTCAAAATATCGTTATTTTTGTTTTATTTTTTTATTCTATTGGCTTAAAAAATAAATAAAAATCATGAATTTTAAACGTTCCAGTTTCAAATTAAAGTTATGTTATTATAAATTAAATGAGTGAAAGGATTATATTTTTAAATATATTTAAAATAAAATTAATGAAATGAAGAAAAAATGCCACGGGTGCAATATTTGGCGATGCGCCAAATTAGCATAAAAATACCGAGTGCTTGATTTATCGGCACAGATGTCATATACGCACCATACTTTTGCGATTTTTCTCCTGATGCTAATTACGCGTAAACTTAATTTTCAATACCAGTTACACACATATTTTTTAACATTTTTCTATTTTTTAAAAAGGAAATAATAATAAATAAAAAAAAGTTTAATTAATAATTATAGAACAAAACAATATAAAGTCTGTCTCAAAAGTTTAAGAACAAGCATAAAATGTTGATTTTAAAAAAAATTATAAAAAGTTAGAATGAATGACATTTTTTTATCTGCAGATTTCGCAACATTATTTAAATAGATTATATCGAAACTAGAAAAAAATAAATTATATAATTGTAAAAAAAATATAATTAAAAATGTTTTAAAAAAACTGTTTCAAAAGTTTATGCACAAATCAAAAACAACCAGATTTATTTTTTTACAGAGTTTTTACTTACAAATTATTTTTCCGTGATTTTGGATTAATTCAAATAAACGTGCGTCAATTGAAATTATTAGTTTTTGTAGAGTTTCTGATAGCAAAGAGTACTATTCTTTCCCAATGGCCTCTTGGAGTTCTACAATAGCGTTATACTGCTTTCCATTGCCGTAAACCTGGCGGGTTACAACACCCCAGGCATACTCATTCAGTTTTAAGTCAGGACTTATGGCTGATAAGTCAAGAACTTAAAAAATTTTCTGAGAAAGCAAAATTTTTGTAGAATGTGATCTGTGTAACAGAGGCTCTGATTTGTTGAAAAGTCCATCCAGAACCCTCCATATGTCACCGAATGGAAGCAAACGTTGGTTTAGCGTCTCTTTATACTTTTTTAATCTTGTCTTCCTTTTAGAAAAGCCAGAGTGGTTTGACCATTGAATCTAAATGCCCCCCCCCCCCAAACCATAACAGAATTACCACTTTGCTGTCTGCTGAAAAATGCCCTTGGTTCTTTTCGTAAATCATGCCAATACGCATTCTAACCATCAGGGTGGTCTAAATTGCACTTTTTCTCATTGCTGAATAAAACAGTAAGTTATTTGTCCCCAAAGGATACGTGTTTTTTTTTAATCCAGTTCATTCCTGTCTGTTAGTGATGTAATTTGAGAGACGGTTTGCGAGCCATTTTCTTTCGTATGATGTAATCACATTCTTTAATACTTCTATATACAGTATCTTTGGACACCTGTACACTGATATTATTTTTAATTTGCCGTATGGACATATTTTGTCTAGATACTGATCTCCGCATTCTCCAATCAGGCTGAACAGTCCTCATACGTGGTCGTTCACATCTTGGTTTTCGCTTAAAATTATCATTTCTAGAGAGTACTTGATATATACCTCACTTTGATCGATTTAAAACTTTTGCAAATTCAGAGACAGTTTTATTTTGCAATTTCAGCTTAAAGACTTTTAAAATCTCACACGTTGTGAATCTCACACTTTATCCTTCGGCATTTTTAAAACGAGAGGAAAAAAATTCTCCACATTTTATACTTTTATAAAAGTGCAATATGATGTCATTCAAAGTCATTTAGCACAGCCAATCCGTGTTTCTAAAAAAATTTGCATAAAGTGCTCAAACTTTTGAGACAGCGTTTTTTCAAGAAAAAAGAAAAATTAAATAAAAATAAATATATATTTTTTATTTTAATCACTCAAAATGGCTTATTTTATTTTATTTTGATTAAATGTCGAGTATTTATTGTCAATTAGCATATAATATTTTCTTCTTCAATTATTGTAAACGAAATTTGCAGTGTGCTTAAGCTTTTGAGACAGACTATATATCATTTTAAAAACGAAAATAAAAGGTTATTAAAGAATAAATAACAATTGTCGGGTTATCATGTGAGGCAAATATTTGTCTTTTTGTTGTAATTGCGCCAATGTGGTGCGTATATGAAGTCTGCGCATAATTCTTTATTAGAATCTTCTAATTTGGAAAAAAACTGAGCAATTAAAATAAATTTTGAATAAAAGCAATATGATTTAATTGCTTCATATGCAGCGGCGCCAACTTAAAAAAAAATATTGGGTTGGCCCAAAAATACTGGGTGAACTCAAAGATATTTTAGTAAAAATAAAAATGTTTTTTCTTTAAAGAGTGGACTGGTGGTGATAGATGAGATTTTTAAGTCAATCTATCATGTTTTAAGATAGTTGTTATTTTTTTAAAACCATATTCTCATGCGTCAGTATTTACTGTAATATCATCATGTCATGAATATGACTGACTACAAATTGAAACAGCAGAAAGTTAAACATTTACACTTCAGTTATTTTGGATGTATGTGTGTCATGACGAGAATTAAAATGCGCGGTCGTTGGCAAAATAAATTTTGTTCTGGGTAGAAAAAAGAATAATAAAATAACAATGAAATAAATAACGAATTAGCACAATGAAAATTATTGGGAGGGCTCAGGCCCCACGGGCCCATATAAGTTGGCGCCGCTGTTCGTATGCATTTAAGGGAGACCAAACTGGTCGCCAAGGGCGGCTAGTATTTTATATTATATTTATGCAAATAAATTATAGTTATTATATTAATTTATTCATTTTTTATAAAGTTTGAGTAGTGGTAAAAAAAAAGATAACGTCATAGGGGCGGCAAAATAAGGCTCGCCTCAGGCGGCGAAATGTCTAGCGCCGGCCCTGCTCCTATGTTGGAATTTCTGAAAAAAATTTGCAGCTCTACACCGATCATGACCCAAGACCCGCAAAACAACCATCAGTAAAAAAAGTATATCTTTTTTTATGGGCACAATAACTTCTATAATTCTGCTGAAATCTCCTCCAAACTGATACATAAAATAAAACGGCTTAAAATCTCGATTAAGTTTGTTAATGAGCAAAATCGGACCAAGGGGGTGGAAACAGGGAGGGGTTTTGTAAAAACAGAAAAAAAACCCATAACTTCTTAATGAAAATAGATATCGATTCAGTTTAAAATTTACATTCGTACATGCTCAAGATGTTTTAAAAAAGATAGAACACATTTTATAGCATAGTAGTAAGTAGTACATACCTAAACTATTTTTGTATAGAAAACTCAGGGTCGTAGCTGGAAGTGGATAATAGGGGGGGGGGGCTCATATTCTCTCTCTCTGATGCAGAAAGATAAATTAGTGCATATTGACACTGTGGGTACTATGTTTCTTATTAAACGGTTGTAATACTTTCATTTTATGCTAAGAAAAGAATAGGATGGTGAAAAATTCGATTGTGTAACTAGTGCAATATTAAACATCATGTTAGCTTCCTATGTGAAAATATAATGTGAGTGTCTTAAAACACTTATTTCAGATACAGTTTAGTATTTCTGCGAAACTGTGAAATGCCTTAAAACTAAATTAGATATTAGAACAGAATTTTATTCGGATTTTCGAAACAGAAATTCATTTAGTGACCTTGGAATCTTTTCCACAGCAGGTTCAATGTTTTAAAGGGGGGTTGAGCCGCCTGTAGCACCCTCTTAGCTACGGCCCGGGGAAAATTAATTATTCGTCGTGTTTAAATGTTTGAGTAATTATTTGAATTTGGCTGAATAAATAAATAAATATCATTAAAAAATATTCTGTTTGTTCCCTATGCTTTTTATCCCAGACATCGTCCTTGGTTGAGGAAGCGAGATGAGGAGATGCTATGTAAAATCAGATTAGATGTTCGACCTTGGAGGTAGTACAATAAAGATAATTTTTTCCGATGCTGCACCCGAGCAGTTTCTTCTCTTTCTCAAACCACCTGAAACGTCTATCAGCATCTTCAGACAAGACCTTGGGGAAAATCTCCCACCTGTTAAAATGATCGTTGATGCTTAGGATTAGAGTTCGAACTGTTTTGAACAATCTGTATTTCTTTTTTTCTTTTAGCGCTGTAGTATTGATGTTTCAAATTTTTAAGATGACTTACTATCCTTCATTTATGGTGAAAAATGACCGAAATAATATTTTTGTTTAAAATGTAAATAGGTACAGTTACCTAGTACAGTGAAACTTTATTTTAATCCCTTGGGCACAAGCGACACGTATACGTGCTGCAAAAAGTGTTAAGAGACTACTTCACTCAAATGAAAAGACCCGTTCGCTAATGCTAATCCTGTGGGAGAAATTTATAAAGATATCTCGGTAGCATTTTAATATTTTTAGATGATTCTCTTTGCCTTGGATAACTCAGATTGATCTGAATGGAGGTCGTTTTTTAGTTTTTCGATTTTGGTTGCAGATATTTCTTATGGGGTTGCTTTCGCTTTCCAAACCGGTTCCGAAAATGAAAGCGTTCTCGTAAAAAATAACTGTAAACAAAATGAATAAAGTAACTAACGGCATGCATACAGGTCGATCTCAGATATACAAAGCCGAGAAATCATTTAAAAATATTGAAATGCATCCGAGATATCTGTATAAATTTCTTCCATAGGATTAGCATTAGCGAACGGGTCTTTTCATTTGACTGAAGTAGCCCCTTAAGAATCCTTGTTTATCCCCACCAGTAAAATTATACTGTAAAATTTGCCTTATTTAATCGAAGCATTTTCTCGATCTAATAAGGCATGAATTTCTGTTTTTGAAAATCGGGGACAAAACATTGAATTTCGTAAAAGGCTCCCGTCACGAAGAAGTTGATGAAGTCTTAATGAACTTCCCATTAACGAAATTTTCTGCTGAACCTCGGCTTTTAAACACCATTAACATGTAAATTAATCCCCATATCGCGATAAATATATTCTAGATAACGAAGTTTATTTCACTTTAGTTCATGCATAAAATACAAACAGAGAAGTTGTTGTTTTGATAGATAAATGAATTTAATTTAGCGGATTGTAGGCCAGTCAAATTGTCAGAAAAAAGGGCCGATAGATGCAAAAATTCTGCTAGAAGATTTTATGTTTTTAAAATGTTTAGGGGGATGCTAGTAACAAGAATTAATGGTTTCCCAACAAAATATCTCGAGGCTAAACTTTTTGGAGCCAAAAAACCACGAAATTTTCGGACTTTTTTCAGTTTTTTGCCTATAACTCAAAAAGTATAAAATTTTTGTGTACCATACTCAATTACAAAAAGAAAGAGCATTAAATTCTCTACAAATTTCATTATAAAAACGTTTTTCTAAACCCATTACTAAGCGCGCTAGGGCTTTTTGAAAATGTCACTTTTTTTTAACTTTACAGAAAAAGATCTATTTTTCGTCTCCCATCCTAAAAAACTTTCTTTCATTGCTAACTATGAAAATTAAATACACATATTAATGAATGAGAATTCAAATTTTTAAGAAAGGCAGGCCGAAAGAACAGAAATTCTGGAAACACTATACGAAAACAATCACGGAAGAGTTGGGGGAGTGAAGGGGAGGAATACCGGGGGTAGAATGCCGACAAAAGGAAAAAAGGAATGCCGACGGAAGATACTGACCACTTGTCAGCTGCTGCCCAATTTGCGTTCATTCTGTCGCAGGTGTTCCTTTTTTTTAAGGCACATTCTTCTAATATGTTACTATTCAGTGTATTGCTAGTATTCTTCGCATGCAGTAATTAAAAATGAGCGATCTCGATCCAAAATTATGTTTCGTTTGCCAAACGGCTTCAAATTGTGATACTCGCGTTGTGAGCAAAAAAGGACTTGCCAGGCTTTTTGAATGTAGCGTTCAACGGCAAAATAATTTTCATCAACGTTTTTTGAAAAGTTGCAAGGAAGTCAGAATACATGATGATTGCCAAAAAACATATACGAATGAGAGAATGATAGCAGCATATATTCGTCGGAATGAAGATTCTACACAGACTAGTTTATCCCTCCGATCAAGCACTTCTTTCAAATTTCAAGATAATTGCTTTTTATGTGCAAAAGGTAATCCCGTTGACTTCAACGAAAAACAATCGAAAAAGCCATACGCAAAGAGAAATTTGATTCACAAAGTAATGAAGTTAGAAGCAAAAATTACGTTCCTGAAAGCTGCAGAAAAACGTGGGGATAAATGGTCCCAGAAAATAATTGAACGTATTCAACACGAACCTGACTTGGTAGCTGTAGATGCATGGTATCATAGTTTTTGTCGCGTAAAACTATATCAGTCTGTAACAGTTGCAGAAAAAAGAGGGCGTCGACCCGCAACATCTGTTGACGAAGCTATGGAGGCTATATTTATGTACATTGAAGAAAAGTTTGAAGAATGCCAGTTTTCTTTAGATGAGTTGATGAATCAAGTACCACAGTCATTAGAACTTCCCGATTCACGGACTGTTAAGGCCCGTATAATCCAGAAATATGGGGATGCTGTGCTGATTTCTGAAAACAAGAAAAAGAAAACAGTGCTCTGTTTCAAAAATGTTGGGCACAAAATACTCACTGATCATTGGTATTTGAGTAGGAATTTAGATCCTCAACAGGAGCGACTTCGTATTGTGAAAACAGCCGCTGATATAATTGTGGAAGATATAAGGTCACAAATGTATGATATTACACAATACCCCCCATCTGATAACTTTCTGTCTGACGCTGAGACAGTTATCCCAGAATCAGTAAAATTGCTTTTTGAAAGCATAGTTTTAAAACACAAACGTGGTTCATTTGAGAAATGGAAAAAAAAGTGCGTTGCATTTTCACATGCCCTAATAAGTTCGGTTAGACCAAGATCATTCCTTTCATCCATCATGACAGGGATCAGTGCATATTTGTACAGAAAGTTTGGTTCAAAGCATTTGCTCCAAGTTATGTCTGCTTTTGGCTTTGCAGGGTCCTATGAAGATGCCTCTCTTCTTGAATTGTCTACCATTCTGCGGCCTCAGAAAACAAAAGAACGAGATGATGCATTCTGCCAATTTATTTTTGACAATGCTGATTTTAATGCCAGCACTCTAGATGGGACTGGTACATTTCATGCAATGGGAGGTATAATGTGTGTTACTCCTCACGACGCCTTGCATCCCGAAAAAAGAATTCAAAAAGTAAAACATCAGTCCACAAATGAAATTGTCTGTCAAGCTGAAAAAATTGATCTACAGACATTTCACAGAACAGATATGAGTGGCTTACAAAATATAGAAATTGAAAGTTTGGAAAAACTTTCTCCCTTTAATAATGAAATAATTCCCTCAACAACAGACATAGTATGGCTCTATGGGAAGTGGTCAAATGTTGAAAACATTCCCGGTTGGAACGGTTTCATGGAGAAAGTTACATCCAACAAAGAGTATAAACGTTCTAAAATAAAGTATCTTCCATTTATTAATGCCCATCCTTCACATTATGATACTATTTTTACCTCACTATTGGTTGCTGCTGAAAAATGTAGACAACTCAACCAGAAGACATGCTTTGTGACGTATGACCAACCTCTTTATTTGAAAGCTAGAGACATAATGACGAATGAACATCCAGAATTGAACAATGTGACAGTGAGGCTTGGAGGTTTTCATCTCCTCCTGTCTTTCATGGGATCAATTGGTTTTATCATGGACTTTCACAGTCAGGCAGCTGATGTCGCAACTTGCTCAAAGAATATCAAGGCTATTAAAGAACAAGAAACCTGCTCATTTGCCCCTCAAGCTGAGGTTGAGGAATTATTTCAATTAACCCGAAAGCGTTCCAGACGTTATTAAATAAATGAAAAATATCATCGTAAGTATTTTTTACTTACATTCTGTTAAATACCTAATATTAATGTTCTCCACTTAAGCTCTAAATACAAAAAAAGTTACACTGTTCTTAATTATTTTACTATGTTACCGTTGTAATTAATCATGATTGCTATAATGCAAATGCCTGTAATATAAATAAGTTACATTAAAGAGGATAAAATAATGAAAAACGGTGTAAAATTTCCATTTTTGCAATATTTCCACAAAGTTAGAAAAAAAGAGTCATTTTCAGAAAGCTGTAGCACGCTTCATAATAGCTTTAGAAAAACAAATGTATAATGAAATTTGTAGAGAATTTAATGCTCTTTCTTTTTCTAATTGCATATTTGCACAAAAAATCTATACTTTTTGAGTTATAGGCAAAAAACTGAAAAAAGTCCGAAAATTTCGTGGTTTTTTGGCTCCAAAAAGTTTAGCCTCGAGATATTTTGTTGGGAAACCATTAATTCTTGTTACTAGCATCCCGATAAACAGTTTAAAAACATAAAATCTTCTAGCAGAATTTTTGCATCTATTTATGACAATTTGACTGGCCTATTGTGTGAAAATAAATTTATTTATTTTAATCATTTGTATTCATATGAAATGCTAAGACTTCGATACGCTAAAAAGAGATTTCAGTTTTACGAAAATGTTACGGATAAATTGTTTGGAAACTTACAAAATTGGGAATTTTTTTATGAACAGTGTATTTTTTTTTTTATAATTTTACAGACTTTTTTAAAATTAAGGATTTCGAATATTAAGAAGAAAGCGAAAAGTTGCGCTATGCTTCCGTTTTTGTTTGCGTCTTTTTATTATGTGTTTTTTAGACATTATTCTAATTAAAGTTTTCTCGTATGTCTTCATTGCACAAAAAAAAGTTACTGCTTGAATTAAAATGCACTCTTCCGATATTTCCAATTTATATGTATTTTTATTTTATGTATGTTTATTTCATTATACAAATTTCATGAATTTAAGTTGGTTTCTGTTTAACGAATTTTCTACATAACGAAGTGTTTAAGGGCAACGATGAGCCTTCGCTAAATGGATGTTTCACTGTATATTATGTTCTGACAAAGATAAGTTTTGATTAGAGATGAGTTCGGGCTTTTTTTTTTTTTTTTCGGAATCTGACTTTTGTGTCATTTGAGTCTGATACCGAAAGTACGCCATAAAGAATTGTTAGAAACATTTAAAAAGTGCTTCAGTATTCATTTTCTTATTTTAAAATCTTACATAGAAAAAAGTATTCATCCCAAATACTATCTTCGCGATTTCTTCTGTCCCAACCCTCTCACTGACAAGCCCGTGTTAACATGTTCACTAAGCTCCAGGTTTCACTGCAATATCAGCAACATTTTAAAAATAATATATTGTATTCGTTTAATAGATTTTTAATATATTGAAAAGTAATTAAAGCTGTCAAGGATAGCATTCATATTCGCTTTTAAGTTTTTTATATAATTTTGAAAGAATCGTTTTTTTTTGTAGCATTTATATAGGACAAAATACAGTGAAAACAACATTACAAATTTGTCTTTTAGCAAGACTGTCAAAGGGTAAATCTGATTGATATAGCGAATTTGCTATTTTTATCAAGCCACTAGCTGAAATCTGTTACAGTAAATTCTTATTTTTTAAAAAATATCATTGTACAAGTGGGGGAGAAAGTTATATTGTAAAATTTTATCGTGAAAAACAAAGCAAATCGCAATGTTATCAAATCATGTATACAGAATATTAAATAGATTTAAAACTAAACAAACATTAAAATTAAATTAAAATACTTAACGTTTTGGTCAACTTATATGACCATCATTAAGAAATTTTTTTTTTTTACATTCTTTTAAAGCTTAAATAAATTTGAATAACAGTCTAAAAAATAAATAGATGGATTTAACAAATATTAATGAACATATATAAAAGAAGGTCTGAATTTGGGATTAATCAATGCACAGCCTAAACTACTGAACTTAAAATCGTGAATATTGGGGAATAAAAATACTTCTTATGACGTAGTGCCGCTAAGAAGCGATTTTCTGAATTCCACTCCTAAGGGGGAGAGTAAAAAAGCGGAACAAACTTTATTAAAAAACCTTAAAAATAGGATATTATAGTTGGGTGTCAAATGATAACATATATGAAAGTATTTTTGCATGTTAAATGAAATGGTACTAAGTAAAGTCCTCTGAAAATATTTTAGTTCATGAGGTATTTCATATTTTTCCCATTTGTCTTTGACGCCAAAACCTCAAATTTTCAAGTAATGATTTCTAAAAATATACTCGTTACTATACCAAGGGAAGAAATTTAAATTGAATATTTTTTAAACAGTTCTTAAAAAAAAATTAAAACAGCTACATCAGTTTGAAATCGACTTTATTTTATCAATTGTAAAATATCTCTTTATTCTTTTATGTTAAGTATTTATTAGTATTGATTTAAAAAAAAAAATTGTTTGTTAAAGTTTAATTTTAATGGTTATTTTGGTTTATAAATGGTTAATGTAAAAACCATTCTACGTTGCTTAGTAACAGCTAGGAATGTTCTAAAATTAGGTGAACCCGATCATGAAAGATTTTAAAGTTTTACTAGCAGGTTTTGATGACAGCAACAAAATTAAAGTTCTATGTTGCTCAATTGAGTAATTATGGGGAAAGTTCTAAATCAGATGAACCCAGCTTCGAAATATTATTTTTTCTTTTTACGGTTTTTATAAATTTAATCTTGGTGTGATTTAACCTCCTAACTGATCAATATTTTTGAAAAAAGCTTGAAACAATGCCCTTTTTTTAGTCTTTAACAGAATTTTTAATCTTTTATCTCTGGTTTTTAAAAACATTAATTTTTTGCCTAATTGAATTTAAAAAAAATGATCGGATTAAATAGTGCAAAATTTCCAATAAAAATTTTACTGGTGAGAATAATAAATGATTTAAATGGTGAGATTTGGATTGATAATTTTTCATGGTCGGTTTTAGTATGTTAAATATTGTATTCAATCGTTCTTTACCGAATCCTACACTAAATGATCAAATATAGAAATTTGTCCATAACTGCCCACATTTTGTATGACTCGGACGAAGATATAATAGCGGATCGACATATCAGGCAAATGCTCCTTATCTATATTATAAAGGCCAAACGTATCTGTGCGTGACGCATACGTCATTTTGCGAATGGCAACACTTTGAAATTTGAAATAAAATATCGGTTTTGCAATTACTGCTATTGATAATTTTTAAATTTCTAAACATCCCACGTTTTCAATTTTTACATCATTGTATAGAAAAAAATATGCTTTTAAATGCAATTTGTTTGAAAACTGTATCGTAATTTGTTTTGAAGTTATTATTATTATTATTATTATTTTTTTTTTTTTTGTAATTTTTGTAATGAATTTTTTTGTGTACCACGTTTGTGATTGTGGCAACAAAAGTACTTCATTTCTATTAAAAATAAAAGGGAAAAAAAGCTAATAAGAAAAGCAGATTGCTGTTTCTTTTCGTCGCCATTTTCTTATGAAAAGTGAAAAAACTTAAAATTCGTGCTATCTTAAAGATATTGTCTGTTATAAAACCCAGTGAATTTAAAAAATAAAGAAAATTTTTCCAGTACTTCAAGTTTGAAATTAGGAAAATCGTCATTTTAGCTTATGTGACGTCACAGGAATATTGTCTATCGTACTTATTACATGTAGATAATTTCAGAAATTTGTATGCACACTTAAAAATATAAAGCAGTTTAGTATCTGTTTCCTGCTAATAGCAATCGAAACATCGAGTTTACAATTTAAATTCTTTTAAAATTATCAAATTAGAATAACTTTTAAAATAAAATAAAATAAAATAAAGGTAAATACGGATATGAGCGGTACATATATAAATTTTGAGATGATGAAAATGATATCGGGTTTAGATTTCTATGAAGTTCTATGATTGGAAAAGTTCTATGATTGAGTCAAAGTGGATTATATTTAACTGCTTACTCTACGCGTAAAATTTAATTTTAATAATTTCTAAAACTGAGCATTATGGAAAGAATATTTTGTTAATTTAATTCAAACATCTTTGTTTCAGAGTTAGACTTAGCACATAAGGTACATTTTTTGTTATGACTAATTTTCTAAGCTTATTATAAATCAGTGAAACAGTTTCTTCTTAAACATTTTCTTTCGTCGAAATTCGACGGGTTATACCTTATTGCTTTAAAACCCATGATTAAATTCACAACGATATTAAGTTTGATTCAAGGTTTCTTTAGAAAAACCGACTAGCGTAACGGGCACAGGCTGCTAGTATGTATAAATTTAATAGTTTAGAAGTTAAATTATATATTATTTTTTAATCAGACCTTTTTTTAATGTAACATTTATATTTTTTAAAGACAATTTCGAATTTCCTAGGATTTTTTTATTTGTGTATATGTGTATATGTTGCATTATGTGGCATAAGAAAAGATTAAAAAAAAAAAAAAAAAAAAAAAAGGGGGATAATAAATTGGTTTACATAATAAAGGATTTTTTCCCCTCTAAATAATACTGAATAGTTATGATGTTTATCAATCTCTTTTTGTACATAACTTTCGAAAATATTCCCATTACAACAAATTAAAAAAATCGCATCGAAAATAATACATTTACTGCAACAATAACGTTCAAAATTTATCTTCCTATTTTTCCCGATTTCATTTGTCCGGAACTAGAATTCGTTCCGGGCATCTCTGCTCCTCTCCCAAATGAAGTGCACCTGGTCACGTGAGCCGGCCCGTTACTCCATTATCGATCCAAAAGGAAGAAACTAAATTTTATAGAATAGAGTAGAGTTGCTAAATCTTGAAAGAATACTTCTTCGACAGAAGATATACTGCGAGCGTAGCTCAGGTTGCTATTTTGAAAACTGATATTTAGTTTTTATGGTGCTAACTTTAGAAAATATTTTTTCTTATTACCTGCTATTATTTAAAAAATATTCCATGTAGGGTCATAGGTGGGAAAGTTGATAAAATGACCTGTATACATATTCGAATTAGTGCCTTATATCCAATATTTGATTAGCACATGGGCTCATGGATAATGTTGCCAGGGTGTCCCAGTTTGCGCGAGATTTCCCGATTCTTAGATTCCAACGGCTTTTTCGCATAACTATTGCGCCGACGCCAAAAGTCCGATTTTTTTTTTTATGTTTTATTTTTAAAGTAGCATGCTATGTGTTAGACTGCATCAAGTGAAACCTATGAAGACAGGATCTACCTATAAAATAATTTTTTTATAATTACCCTTACAAAGAAAATCTTAATCTTCCAATCTAAAATGGAATTTTATTGCATCTCCTATCGATTTTACTGTACTTTCAATAATCCATGTTTATACCTAATTATAACGGACTTCTTTTTGTAAAGTAAAATTTTCCTACAATGGTATAGTCTGTCTGAAAAGCTTAAACACTCTGCAAATTTGGTTTAAAATAATTGAAGAAAATATTTTATGCTAGTTTACAATAAATACTCGACATTTAATCATAATATAAACCATTTTCGGTGATTAAAATAAAAAATGTATTTATTTAATTTTTCTTTTTCCCTTTTTTCTTGAAGAAATGCTGTCTCAAAAGTTTAAGCATTTTATGCAATTTTTTTAGAAACACGGGAATGGCCATGTGTTTTAGTCGTATATAATGACGTTGTATGACATCATATTGCACTTTTATAAAAGTATAAAAGGTGGAGAAATTATTTCTTTCCGTTTTAATGATGCCAAAGTGTAAAGAATTCACAAAATGTGAGATTTTGAAAGTTTTTGAATTGAAAACACAAAATAAATCTGTTTCTGAGAATGCAAAAGTTTTAAATCCATCAAAGCCAATTATATATCAAGTAGGGGAAGATGGGGATATTTGAGCCACTTTTTAAATTTTATTTTATTTTTTAAATTTTTTATAATTTCTTAGAACAAAATAAAATATTGAAAATGAAAATTTGATAATTTTTCTTCAACTGAAAACCATTTTCAATTAATTTTGAACTATTTTTCTATGTTTAATTAATTTTTACTTTTTTTTTTTACATCGTGGCTCAAGTATCCCCTCCATGGGGATACTTGAGCCAGTACGAAAAAATACCTACAAAAGTATTTTTTTCGCTTTATTTTTGCACAAAATTTTACAGAATGATAAATTATGAAGTCCTTCAAAACCAATTGAGATTATAATTAAGATATTTCAGCTCTTTGGCAACATGTATGAAGAACAAATTCATAATTGTTGTAAAACCACACATTTTTTTTCTTTTACCTACATGATAACTCAGTAGTGCCCTCTGTTGGGAACAATAGAAGTCATTTCTTTGATTTAAAAAAAAAAGTTACAGTAACAGAGGTTACAATTTCAATATAAAATATTAATCTTAATATATTATATTAAAAAATAAATATTTAATATGTTGGACCTAACTAATTAAAGTATTAGAGATTATTTTACATTTATCTAGGCATGCTATTTTGTTAGTCAAAATGAAAAATAAAATGGATATTTCCATTTTAAAAAATACATTTTTAAACATTTTTTTTTTTCTAAATCATTATTTTTTTAGGAAAAAAATTCCTTTTATCCAGAATCCCTTTTATCCAGAAAAAATATCTATTATTGAATATAAAGACGTAATTTTATTTTTTGTTTATTTTACCCATGTCTAATTTCCTAGAGGGGATGGTTGAGCCATGGCTCAAGTATCCCCAATCTCACTGGTTCAAGTATCCCCATTACCACTATTTTTGTTTATCAGAGTTTTACTAAGTAAAGCATGTAGCTTTTTTAGATTCAAAATGCAATTGAGATTATACTTATTAAATTTATGTATATTGTTGCAACTTAAAACGAAACTTTGATAATAAAAAAAAAAAAAAACATGCACCTAAATATTTATTTTAGATAGGGAAAAACAACTATTAATCACCATACTTTCAAAATGGTACCAAGGTATGTGATTTCTTTTTTACATGTTCAGAACTATAAATATGTCACCATATTGCCAGTTTTAGAAAGAAAAATTAACCAATTGTAGAAATAATAGGGGTGGCTCAAGTATCCCCTATGCTCAAGTATCCCCACTCTCCCCTATTCTCTAGAAATGATGATTTTAAGCAGAAATCAAGATGTGGACGGCCACATATGACGACGGTTCAGAGTAGATGTCGGCACGGATTGAAATTTCTAGACTTGACCCAGGCCCTATCCATAAAAGAAAAGAAAAATTGGCCCAGCACAGCCCGTAGAGAAAATTTACCGGCTCGATATAATAGCTAAAAACAAGGCCCGAGCTCGACCCGGTCCGGAAATTTTTTTTTAATTTTGGCCGGGCCGATCAGAGTGATTTTCTACAGATCATTGATATTTTCTCTTACGCGGAAGAGTTCTGACAAAAAAAACCCTTATTTTACAAGGAACGTCTCCATTGGGGGCATACTCAGAATTTTTTGAAAAAAATACGAATTAAAGTACTCATGTAGGTAATAAAGGATCAGTGAAAATTAGCGGCGGAATTACATTATTAGATATGTAAAAAAATAAAATAGTTTGGAATAATTGGCGTGAAAAGCTGAAAGCGACGCGGGATTTGGCGTACAGTGCATTTCCTCGCCAAAAGCAGACGATTTTAACGAATCTGAAAATTGATTTCAATTGACTTCACTGTTAAAAATCTGCAGCATTTACTGCAACGTCACTCCACTAATTTTAAAGAATATCTCTCTTCTGACCAATGAGAATGCTCCATAGCACCGTGAATTGGCCGTGTCATACACTGTTAAAAATCTGCTGCATTTTGTTGCAACGCACTCCTCCGCTTGTATATAATATCTCTATTCCAACCAATGAGAAAGCTCCATTTCACGGCCAAGTAACCGTTTTCTATACAAGCAAGGGAGTGCGTTGCAACAAAATGCAGCAGATTTTTAACAGTGTATTTTTCAATTTGGAACAATTTTAATCAATTTAAATTGTGTTTTAAATGATAAAATATATTAATTTCATTTTGTTTAAGTACGTATAAACGTATGTGACAAAATTACACTTAAAGTAAAGTAAAAATGCAAAACTAAAATTACTTAAACTAAACTTATTTAAATAAATTGAACATAGAAAGTTTTTTCTTTAAAAAGTATTCGAAGCGTAAAAGCGTATTTTTCAAAATTTCGTTTTTTCGCCAACCGGAGATAAATCGCCAAATAAACGAAATTTTTATTATTTTTTTACGGACGTTATAAGGAGATTCCGCCGAAATGTTTTTTATAAACATGTATAACTATATGAGAAGAACATTCTGTAATTTTTTCAGATTTTTCTGAGTATGCCCGTATGGAGACCTTCCTTGTTAGTCCTTTTTTTTCAATGTTTATAGTCCCCATTTATGCAGAAGTGCCGTAGGCTGCGATATTTATGCTTTTAATGAACCTTTGTTTGTTGTATGTTAATGTTTCAGTTATCATTAGTATTATTAATCCATATTCCATGTAATTTAGACATAAAAATCTAATATAATTTTATAAATTTATAAAAAATGGTATATGGCCAATGTTTTTGGCTGTGGCAAGCACATCCTCCTTCAATTTTGAAACATTCCGTCGGAAGGGGGCGCTGCTGGAGGTTGACGAGCATAGCTCGTAGTGGGCAGGATAGTCTATCTTTAAAAAAATTCCGAAATTTATTAAAAGCGATACATTCATATTACCCGTATATCATGAGCTAATAGCCGAAAAAATCGCCAAAAATTTCGTTCTCTTACACAGGATTCTTTTGGATTTCAATATTTTCAGTGGTTTTGGTTTAAGTGCTTAATTCAATTGCATGTCTGTTAAATCTGGATTTCATTTCTTTTATTTATATAATTGTTTTTATTTACACTGTTTGCTTATATATGTGTTACTATTTATATAGTTTGAAGCATAATAAGTTAATCTTTTGTAATCAAGATACACATGATGGAGAAATATATTTAAATAATTATTTTAAAAACCATTAAAAAACCCAATGAATTGAAGTACAGTTTACAAAATGCATTTGAAAGAACAATTTTGTTCCTATTCAATGGTGTAAAAATTTAAATAGGGCTATGCAGCTAAGTATAATAATAATGCAGCTAGAAATTAAATGGAATAAATAATAATAAAAAAAAATGGAATAAATAATAAAAGCGAAATTCGAGTCAAGTGTTGCCAATGTTAGAATGACGTCAGTGTTACTTCGAACATGTTTTGACTTTGTAATTTTGATTTTATAAAATTTATTATATGTATTAAAAGTATTATCAACCTATGGATCCTATTTTAAATCTTCTTTTGAGAGGGACAAAATTATGTATCCGCCAGACAATAATGTATCATGCTTTCTTCACGTGACTGACTGACATCCAATTATCCTCCATTTCCAAATGGGTAATCACGGTAATGGCATCGACTATCTCTTTCCTCCAGCATCGGACATAACCGCGCTAATACTAATGCTGTAATGAATTGACCGTGATGTTAGGTATTGACATAATCTGTGAAATGTCTATCACACTTCATCTATTTTAATTGACATCTGTTTCATTAATTAATCACGAGTAGCCTGATACATATTTGTCGTTAAATATTTTTGTAACGGTGCTGTCGATACAAGAGAAAAAACTACAGTCGACTCTCGTTAATTCGAACTCGTTGGGACCATAAGAAATGTTCGAATTATGGAAAATATGAAATAAAAACATGCTTAATATGTTACTATTATATACAAAGGAATTAATGTTATAGTGTTTTTTAAATATATTTCGCCTATTATCAATAGAATATGTCTTAATAAAAAATTAGAATGTATAAATACATAAACTAATTAAATGATTAGAAACAAGCACAATGGAAGAAAATTTTGAGGTGTCACAAAGTTATTCAAATTATTTGAAATCCGTGAGAAAGAAAAGATAAAGGAAAAATCAGAATTCTCGATAGTTCGAATTAAACGAAGTCAAGAGAAAATGAGTTCGAATTAGTGAAAGTTTTTAACGTTATTTTGCCATTGAAAATTTCGGGACTTCATGTTTAGTTCGAATTAAGCGAAGATTCGACATAACGAGAGTCGACTGTAAAAGGAATCGCCGCACTATTTTATCAAAAAAATTATCGCAGAAAATTGCGAAAGGTTACTTTCGATAGAAAATTATATACTTTACAAATTTAGACGTAATTTTTACTTTCTTCTATCTTTACAAGAAGAAAGTATTGGATTCATGAAAATTTTCGACTTCCGGTTTTCGACGGATTTATACGTTTTAGAAGGTCCTGAACACGTTTTGACTATTTTTAGAAAATGTCTGTCTGTGAGTCTGTCTGTCTGTCTGTCTGTCTGTCTGTCTGTATGTGACAAAAAATTTGTGGGCGCTCTATCTCAAGAACTAATGCTCGAAATTTAATAAAACTTTATATTCAGTTAGACCTTGATATGAATTAGTGCCTATTAGTTTTTGGTGAAAATTGGCCTGCAGGTGGCGCTGCTATACTACGTTTTTCATGATTTTCAAGATTGCCATATCTCAAGAACTAATGCACAGAATTTCAATAAACTTCAGATTCTGTAACCCCTTGATATACATAGACGCTGATTAAGTTTTGGTGTAAATTGGCCTGCAGGTGGCGCTGCTCTGCCACGTTCTTCATGATTTTCTGGATAGCTATAGCTCAAGAACTAATGCACAGAATTTCACCAAACTTCAGATTCCGCGATACCTTGAGATACATAGCCGCTGATAAGGTTTTGGTGTGAACTGCCCTATAGGTGGCGCTGCTATGCTACATTTTGCACGATTTTTGCGATAGCTATATCTCAAGAACTAATGCAGAGAACTTCATCAAATTTTAGATTCTGTTACACTAGAATATATAACATAATTAGACGCTGATTACATTTTGGTATTAACCTTGCAACAGGTGGTGCACCTATGCTGCATTTTGCACGATTTTTCCGATATCTATATCTCAACAACCAACGCACAGAATTTCATCAAACTTCAGATTTTGTTACAAAATGACGTATAACATAATTACACGATGATTACGTTTTGTTATAAATCCTTCAACTAATGGTGCTGCTGTGCTATATTTTACACTTTTTTTTTAAAACTAGGTATATCTCAAGAACTAATGCACAGAATTTCATCAAACTTCAGATTCTTTTACACCATAACATATATAGACGCTTTTTTACGTTTTGGCATAAATTGTCCAAGATATGGTGTTGCTGTGCTACGTTTTGCAAATTTTTTGTTATAACTATATCTCAAGAACTAATGGACAAAATTCCATCAAATTTCAGATTCTGTTAGGTTTTGACATAAATAGATGCTTATTAGGTTTTAGTATAAATTACCTAACATCAGGCACTACTAAGCTCATTTTCTCAGAATATTAATTAAATTTTGCGTTTTAGGCTTTTCGGATACCAGAATCTCATTAGGCTAGGTCAAATGTTCGAGGAAATTCGATAGTGGGTAACTTTGGGGTCACCACGTTCTTTTTAAAAAATATTAAAATGTACTTATGAGATAGAAGAAAGTTTTGGGATTGACACATCCAACTAGTTTTATTTGGATCAGCGGCGCTTGGCGTCGATTTATATGGGCCCATGGAGGCGCTTTCCCACCAAAAATTTGGTCTCTCCGCCCACCCAAGGTCTATTTACATAATTCATACTTTATTTATTTTATTTAATCGCTGAAATGAAATTTGGTTTTATTAACCTTCTCAAAATAGTTTTGTTTGAAAAACAGTAAGACCAGAAATTAGATTTACTGCAGCAGTGAAAACCCCTTTCAGCGGTTGTGTAATTAAATTTCAGTACTTCTAAATTATCCCGTCGTTCAATTTCGCCAAATTTTACAAATCGCCAAAGTAATAGCCAAATTATGCATGTTGACATAATTTTTATTTTAAATAACGAAAAAATAAATAATTAGTAGAATATTAATAAAAATATTAATAAAAAGTCGAAATAAAAATCACTTAATGACATTTTAAACACGTGAATCGCATTTAATTTCATTGAATGTGACATTCACGATCATCCATTATTGGCATTTAATCTTATAGTTTGGCGATCATTTTTTGGTCTACGGGATAACCTAGGAGTACCTAAATTTCTACCAAAAACAAATTTCCTGCCAGATTTTGCCACATGGTTGGATGTCTTGAATTGATAAAGCCTATCTACCGAATAGCAAGCCCATTATTTGATCTTGGACGAATAATACTATAAGAAATATTTTTTTATTTACTCAGTAAAGCTTTTTCGGAAATTTTTTGTGAAATTAACACTTTTTTTTATACCCTGTATGGGTTTTATCTAACCATTTTTATATAAGAGTAAATTAGGAATCATGCTAAAAATTTTATGCTGTATCAATAATTACAAAAAGTATCTATAATAAGCTAATGCAATCTATTAAATTTAAAATTAATCTACTAAAAATTTTCTTAACAGAACAATAAAAGTAAAGCCTAATTTTTTCAAACCTAAGGGAAAATTTAATATTTATCCCTTGTTACTTAAAAACATTTCTTTCATTGATATTTTTAATTAGACTTATAAGGAACATAAATATATTTACGCTGTTTCAAATGTATTGAAACTAATCTAAATCCCTGATTTCACTATGATTACTTTAGAATAGGATATTCGTAACATTTTTTATTCATTTACAGGGGCAAACAAAATAAATCGGTTATAGTACTATCTTTGATTAATAACTGCTGGAGTATGCATTTTAAAATTCTGTATGTGCTTATAAATTTAACTAATTTTTTGCATGTTACACGTTATATATAAATTCTATACCTCATAGACAAGGCTTCAGAAGAGCATTCACGTACCATTCTCTTTATTAGAGAAAAGTGCTGAAGGGTAATTTTCAACTGAGATAAATGTATTTCTTAAATGAACTAAATTTTAGCATGTATCTATCTGTATTATAAAGACCAAACGTATCTGTGCATAACGCATACATCTTTTTGTGAATGGCAACGCTTTCATATGCAATACGATTTTGCAATTTTCGGTACTACAAATTTTATACTTCTCATCATAGCACATTTTCAATTTTTATATAGTCGTATAGAGAAAAAAAAATGTATTTTTAAATGCAATTCATTTGAAAACTGTATCTTAATTTATTTTTGAAATATTAATTTTTTTGTAGTTTTTAATAGCTTATTTCTAATCGTGGCAACAGAAGTACTCGGTTTCTATTAAAAGCATAGAAAAAAGAAGAAAAAATGATTACTTATCTTTATGTTGCCATTTTCTCATTAAAAGTGAAAAAAATTTAAATTTAAATATGTGCTGTGTCAAAGTATATCATCTGTTTTAAAACCCGATGAATTTTGATTTCATTTACACTTAAAAGAATGTAAATAGTTTAGAATTTGTTTCAGCTAATAGCATCGAGACTTCAAGTTTTGAATCAAAATGATCAAATTAAAATACCTGTTTTTTTAAAAAAATGAATACAGATGTGAAAGATGCATATGCAAATTTAGATATGGTGAAAATGATGTAGGGTTTAGATTTCACGGGGGAATATTCTATGATTAGTCAAAGTTGAATAAATTTTGCTTTTTTAAATTTTGGAATACTAGCGTAAGAGTCTTATCATAATAACAGATCTTTATTATTTTTACTGCTTACACGCATGATTAAAGTTTAATTTTAACAATTTCTACAACTGAGTTTTATATAAATGGTATTTTGTAGACTTTAAGTTAAATATCATTTTTAGGTGCGTTCGCAATTATGTAAATACGTAGCAACTATAGTGGTCGTTCAGTCCGTCCATCTGTCTGTCCGTCCGTCCGCCCGTCTGTCCGCATATAACAACGCAAACACTACCCAACCGAATCGTTTGAAATTTAAAATACATAATTATTACATAATTTTGTTGAGTTATTTAAATTTTTTTGATAATCGGGTGCATAGATCAATTACATGGGCAATCAAAAGTATTCAATAACATTATGGTCAATAGGGAAAAAGCTTCAAATGTATTTTATACGTTTGAAATTTAAAACACATAATTATTACATAATTGTGTCGAGTTATTTCAAATTTTATGAAAATCGGATGCATAGATCAATCATAGGGACAATCAAAAGTATTCCGTTACATTACGGCAATGGGGAAAAATGTTTCAAATGCATTTTAGTGGTGTTACACTCATTCGAACTTAATAAAATTTACATGCAACTATAAAGTACATATTATAATATACATTTTACATATTTTGTGGTGCAAAGAACATTTGTTATTGATTTACAAGGCCCATAAAAGTATTCCATTACATAATGGTATAGGGAGAACATTGTTTGATGAGCGTTTTAATTGTAATTCACTATTTACAATTTTGAGAGTTTGATATATGAGAGTAATACTTTTAAAACTTCGTTATCGTGCGAACGCACCTCATTTGCTACGCTTCACGTGCAATTTCCAACTTGTTTTTTAAGAGTTAGACTTACCAATATGAAGTGCATTTTTTATTGTAACTAATTTTGTAGGTTTATTATAAATCAATCTAACAATTCCTTCTTAAACATTTTTTTCCGTCGAAATTCGACGGGTTCTACCTTGTTTTGTTAATAGATATAAATCTATATATCATATATAGGGATGCTGAAAAAATTCGGGTATTTTTCCGATTGTAGATGGCAACAGTTGAAATTAGGGTTTCAAATGTGTTATGCGTTTAACATGAGATTGAGTTAGACATAGTGTTTTAAATTATTAAATTGTACATTTTTGTTACATTATTCTGAATGTATTGGAATGCTTTTCATAATCTACGCTTGAGGCATGATTTTTCTTTCTTTCTTGTTTAGTAATATTTTGTCTAAATTAGTTTGTCACGTGGATTTAAGATTAGCATCCACAATCTTGCACATCTTGTAACTCTATGAAGATTTAAGATAAAACTCATAAATTTACCTGTTTTGATCTAAGAAACTCGACAAAAATATCAAAAGTGGATGTTTTTATTTGAAAATTCAAAGTTGGCTTCGTCTATATGTTAAAAATTGTAACTATTTCAAAAATTGCATTTATACTGGAAGAGTATACACTGTAAAAAAAAAATTCAAGAGGTTACTAAAAATTTCTTAGTAAATTTGTATTCCACAGAATTTTTTAGTAACCATTACAAACTTTTTTTTTTTTGCAAGTGAAACAAGCATTTCTTTTGTAAACTGAACAGAAGAATTTTTTGTATAACTAACTTAAAAATTTTTAGTATGAGCCACAAAGCAAATTTTAGTAATAGCTCCAAAATTACTTTTAATAACCATTACGTGCAACCGAAGCGGAGGAGCTTCCTTCGAGCTGCATCCAGACTTCTGAAGCGGAAGATTTTCGGCAAAACAGCAATAGATGGCAGCACTAAACATTCTTAACTGCTCCGACAGGATTTTCATAATCCCTTTATTAACAAGACACTACAGACATTCGGGGTGTATTTGGCGGTGGCAAGTTTCGAACCCGGGACCTTTTAGCCTGGAGTCCGTTACTATAACCACTATGCTATCAAGGCCATACCAACTGAGTTTTAGTAAGAGCTATTAAAAATATAAAACTATTAACTGTATTCGTTGCTAACTTTTTTCTAGTAATTCTTACAGATTTTCTAGTAACCGAATAAGATTACTAAAATTTTTTTAGTAATTACAAGGATCACTAAAGTTTTTTTAGTAGATCGACCTTTTTTTTTTTTTTTTACAGTGTACACGCTCCCTTCATCGAATGATACCTCCCACATATCTCCTCTATAATTTAATACTTAAATAGGTTTTTCTTTTTTTTTAAGGACTGTACCCAATAGTGATTTATGTAGTCCAATCTATCAATAAAAATATATTTTTTCATTATTTTCTTTTTAAGAAATTTTTTTATCCAACTGTACGAGAAATTTCATAAAAAATTTTCTTATTGTGATAAAACTTATTAATGTAGAAACATAGCAAATTAAATACCTGCAGTTTGCACTTGATGTTTTTATTAGTATATGATAATTCATTGGTAAAAGAGTAACATATATTAGTTTTAGAAGGAAATTCGCGAAAAAAACATGTCACTCAAACTTATTAAAACACTGTGCCCAGAATATTGAAAAGGTACATTAAATTTGTTATTGAGGAAATGTGCTTATACAAACAAATATTTCAAAAAACAATTAAAATCGCTGATTTTGTCTAAAGTATAATTTCTCTTATTTTGTCAAGGTATTTTCATTAAACAATCATGTTTCTGGCATGGTTTTGCAGGCTTATCCTGTTTTTCGAACGGAAAAAAAGTAAATATATATTAAGCATATGTATACAGTCAAACCTTGTTAACATGAACACGCTTAATATGAATTACTTTTAACATGGATTGTTTTCACAGTTCCCTATAAAAAAGAATACAAAGAATTGATACTGATAACATGAACAAAATTTTGATTCCCCTTGAGGTTCATGTTAATGAGGTTCGACTGTAATTTAAACTCCGATAATAGAGTTAATTTTTAAAGAAACATTTGGTTCACCTTATTTTATCAGTGATAGCCAAATTTCTTATTATTAACCCTTAAAGGAGACCCGAACCCCATTTTCGGCCAAAAATCATCAAAAGTTCCATTTTTTTTTTCCTCAGAAAACGATAAAATACATATTTGCGATGCGAATATCCATGCAAAATTTCAGAACTCGGAGACACTTGGAACAGGTAGAAAATGAGCTTTTTTAATTGTAGTCACTAGAGTTTTAAAGGACTAGCGGCCATTTAAAATGTGTTTTCCTAAAAATGACTTTTTCCATATTTTGCCTAAGTTCAAAGTACTAAGGCTCACTGGTAAAATGGTTTAGAAACAAAGTGTTTATGTTTTTAGAATCTTTAAAAAAATTGCAACAAAAGTAAGGAGAGATATTTTTTTTAACTATTTCTGAAAATTTTACATAAATTGGTAAACATGAAAATTATAACGAATTTAAGGAAATTTACATGCGTAATTTCTTTCTTTTTTTTTTAGCTGATTAAAATAGAAAATTAAAAATATCTCTCCCTAGGTCGTTTCCATATACTATAACACTATTTAAGAAATTTTAGTAATACCAAAATATTGAAAATTGTATGAGGAGTAGTAATTTTTAAAAGTGTATTTTTCCACAAAAAAATCCTAAAAATCGACATAAAAAATATACTTTTTAATAAAAAGTGAATTTTTTTGCTAATTATTCCTTACAAAAAGATTCTTAAATAGTACACCAAAATTCATTACTTTAAAATCAATAATTAAAATTTTGGGGTTTTTCTTACGGGTCTCCCTTAAATATCATGTGTTGTTTTTCGACAATATACCCAAGTAAATCTTCTAAAATACTATTAGAATAACATTGAAGGTCTAATGCCTAATGTTGCCCATAAAATACATACTAACAATATTACTAAATCAATTTTCAACATGTAGATAGCAGCACTCGTGCTGTTTCAAAATAAAGATTTATGTTTTCAACAGTCATATACATGCATATTGTTTTGTTTGGAAGCTTATGAAATCTATTTTGTTCTGACGTGAATAATAAAATAATTCCTTATCATAGTTCTTAAAATTCATGTGCGTTTACTATTATAGAATTTTATCAAGGAAAATTATTTTTTTCGATTTAAGACCAATGTTGCCGATTGGCAACAAACTCTTTTTTTAGCCATAAACCTTAATTAAAATAACCTTTTTTTTAATATTTCTTTATAATTTATTTAAAAAGTGGTAGCTGAAAAACATTTTTAAATTGATTTTTTTTTTTTAATAAGGCATTTAAAGGTTAAATAGCCAATCAAAAATTCTTTATCTTTCCCATTTATGGTGGCGCTGAAAAGTTACATAACTTTTTACGCTCTTTTATCAACTTGGTTCATGCATATAAAGAATTTTTTTTATCGATTTTTCCCCCATTTCCTGATACGCTAGAATCCTAAAAATTATATGCACACCGTTAAATTATCGATGACTATACAACATTTTAATATATTTTTTAACTTTATTAATTTTATAGCGTTTTTTTTTTTCGATAGCCGGATACAAATGATACATCGCGAAATATCCTTTATGGTTACAACTGCGCACGAGTTCCAACAACAGCGGAGTTACTGATACGCCAAATCACATCTGTTAGAATATACCAACTGGCTGTGAAACTGCAGCAATCAAATATTTTAAACACTAAAATGTAGAAAATCGCAACATCAGAAATTGTAAATTGCAATACAAGAATGCTGTGAATATTTTTAGATTAACACCATTAATAATAGGCTGTGCATATTCAATAAAAAAATAAATAAATAGTAGGGATGCACCGAATAGTGATTTTGGCCGAATACCGAATGCCGAATATTCGGCCGACAGGTGAACCGAATACCGAATATTCGGCTAGCCGAATAGTAATAATAGCAATTGTTGGGCCGAATACCGAATATTCGGCCAACCGAAGAGTTAACTATTCGGCCGAATACCGAATATTCGGCTTTCCAAATACTTTTTATATTTCAAAATTTAAAGGTATTAAAATGTTACTTTTTAAAACAGTTTTACATAATATTTAATAAAAAAACACTTACTTTGATAACCAAGAGCTTTTTATAAGAGCATTTAGTATTGAAAAAAATCTGGCTTGAGTTATTTAAGAAGTGCAGTTATGAAACTTTAAATAATAAAATTTTCTACGAATCAAAACAGACATTTTAAAATCAAATAATGAAAAAATGGCCGAAGAAAAATTTTACAGTCTGATAATTGTCCTTTTTAAATAACTCAAGGCAGATTTTTTTCAATATAAAGTACAAATACTTTTAACTTAATTCTGAATAAAGGTATGTTTGGCTCATAGTTCTTTTCTTATGAATGGTGGTATTTTCCACCCTTCTCATCATATTATATTTTAGAGAAATCAAAGCATGTGAGTTGAAAATATGTTATCTTATTTATTGTTAATGTAATAAACGAACACACAAGTTTTCACCTAGAATGAGATGAAATACAATGTACTTATGACTCAATAAGTTGATTATGATTATGGTTTCATGAACAAAAATTTTCTGCCTTGATAGCTATTACTAATCTCAAAAGTTTTTTTTTCTTTTAAAGGACTTTTATTTGGGGAAAAGCAAGAAACAGATTATTTACTAAACAAAATTTAGAAACTTGTATCAGCACATAATTTATTCCTAAGGAGAATCCTAATAAATCACCATTTTAATCCTTCTCATGGTTAATTTTCTTAAGTCATACTTTACAAACAGCAAATAAATAATGTAAAAACATTCTATTTTATTTAAAAATGATTTTTTTTCTAATTATTTTAAATATAAATTAAAAAATTGACAGTTAAAAGTAGAAATAGTGAAAAGGTTTTATTAAATACTAGCTGACCCGCCCGGCGTTGCCCGGGTCCGTTATAATAATGTTAAACGAACTTGAAATTTTTATGATTTTATCTTCAACTCAAAATATGTGTTAATACACTGTTAAGAATTTGACCCTTTTGCTGCATCGTCACTCCACCGCTTTTATAGAAAATGATTACTTCAGCCTATTTTGGAGCATTGTCATAGGTCAAAAGAGATATATTCTATAAAAGCGGGGGAGTGATGATACAGCAAAAGGGTCAAATTTTTTACAGTGTACATTATATTAAATACGTGCCCCCTGACTGTGTCAAAAATTGGTTTTTAAAAAAAACTAATATTTAGCTGCAAAAATACCTAAAATGACTGCAATGGGAAACGCAGGAGGGAATATGTGTCCAACGATTTCGTGTTGATATTTATCCTTAAAATTACTGTTAAGTGACTTAACTAAATACTTTTTTCACATAGATATCCCAAGTGAAATATTTTGAATTTCAAACTAATTATATATCACTCTTAAATCTGACTATACCGCGAATGAAATCGATTCTCGATGATTCGCTAAAAGGTTAGTATATAATATTATAAATTCAGAGCCATTTTACAAAAATAGGTGTATATTTTTTATCAAACATGCGTAATGTTCATTCTATGAACAAAATCCTAACCGTAACCTAATTGTATCGGAATCATAACTTGTCTGTAACTTAGCTGTATCTTAACAGTAACCTAACTGCAAGTTAAATATAACATAAATGTAACTTGGCCGTCACCTAATCATAACCTACCCATAATCTAACCACAACCTAACCGCAACTTAACCTTAACCTAACTGTAACTTAACCTTGACCTAACTGTAACCTAACCGGAAAATAAAATAACAAAAGGGTCACCGGAACGTAATTGCAACCTAACTGTTATCTAACCGTAACAAAGTTCTAATTTAACATTTACTATAAACGAAATATTTTAACCATCTCGCGCTAAGTACTTAGTTTCACTTTCCACCGCTACGGAGCGCATTATGTTTTGTAGAACATCCGAATTTTAGGTTCGGATTGGATTCAAGTTCATGGAAATTATTTTGTCTTCTTCGGATACAGTTATGGTTGTTTGGAATATTTGTGTTCAGTTTAGATTCGGTTCAATTCAGATTTCGTGGGGGGTTTTTTTCCCTTCAAATGGGATTTTTAAGTTCGGGTCGGGTTGTACTTATATGAAAATTATTTTACCTAGTTCCAATGAGGTTATACTTCACTGAAATATTTTTGTTAGGTTCAGATTAAGTTTGGTTCAAATTTCGGGATTTTTTTTTCTTTTTTTTACAAATTTTTTGGTTTGGAATGGGGATTATGTCCATGGAAATTATATTGTCTTGTTCGTATTTGGTTATAGTTATTTGGACTATTTTCGTCGGATTCAGATTTGGTTCGATTCAGATTTTAGGTATTTTTTTTAAATTGATTTTTAAGGTTCTGGTTGGATTCATGTCCAGGGAAATTATTTTGTCTTGCTCGGATCGGGTTTTGGTTCTTTGGAATATTTTTTTCGGGTTCAGATGTCGTTCAATTCAGATTTCGGCTTTTTAATGGAATTTTTAGGTTCAGGTTGGGTTGCGCATCAACGGAAATTATTCTGCATTGTTCGAATAAGGATATGCTTCTCTGGAATATTTTTGTCAGATTCAGATTTAGTTCATTTTTTAGGTTCGGATTGGGTTCATGTTCATGGAAATTTTTTTGTCTTGTTCAGGTCCGGGTATGGTTCTGTGGAATATTTTTGTCGATTCAAATTTCAGGTATTTTTTTCAAATGGAATTTTAGGTTCCGATCGGTTTCATGTCCACGAAAATTATTTTCTCTTATTCGAATCCGGTTATGGTTCTTTCGAATATTTTGATCGGATTCAGATGTAGTTTGCATAAAACTTCAGGCTTTTTTTTCAAATGGAATTTTTTAGGTTCGAGTCAGGTTTATGTTCATGGAAGTTTTTTTGTCTTGCTCTTATCAGGTTATAGTTCTTTGGAATATTTTTATCGATTTCAGGTTTCGTTCTGGTCATTTTTTGGGTTATTTCAGAGAAAAATTTTAGGTTCGGGTCGGGTTGCATATACACGAACATTATTTTTCTTTGATCGAATTGGGGTATGCTTCATTTGAATATTTTTGTGGGATTCAGATTTGATTCGGGTCAAATATCAAATCCATAGTTTTTTTTTTCAAATGGAATTTTTAGGTTCGGGTCGCGTTTATGCTCATGAAATTTTTGTCTTGCTTGGATCGGAGTATAGTCTGTTTTTTTCTGGTTGGGATCGGGTTATGTGTTAATTACGCCTAAACATTATGTTTTGCTACTATTCTTTTAGTGACTATTTTTTATATATAATTTATTTTGCTATTTGATAATTTATTACTGTGTATGAATCGTCTGCCTATTCGAACAATTGTACGTCAAAGAGCCATTTCATTTTTGTTTTAAAAACAAATTAAAGTCTTAATAAAATTTTAACTTAAATAAATGCATTCAAATTTAATCAATGATTTAAAAAAACTGCTAAAAAAGCCTCATATATACATATACATATATTAACTGCAACTTAGCCAACCACAAATACATTCTAATGTACGAAGTACCAACGATCTGACGTAATAGCTATGTCCAAAAATCCTAAGTTAAACTGACATTTTGCCAGTCTATGAATTTTAAAGGTCTTTGGGAAAAAAACAGTCACTTTTGAAATGTCAAAATCTCAAATTGGTTTCTTTTATAGAGTAAAAAGAAATTAATAGAGTGGAGGTATTATCTCTGGAGATGATGCTTAAGATGTAACCCTACATTAAGTCCAATTAAGTACCAACAAAAGCACCTGCTTTGACACGCCTATCAATTGGCGAAATTTTAAAATGAAGGGCCAAAATCACAGTCAAGTGAAATCCAGCCACCCCATTGGTCGTGTGGTAAGGGTGAAAATCACGAACTTGTTTCTCCATTTGAAAAAGGTGAGGGGGAAAGTATTTTTTAAGCGATTGTTACCGCCTGTTCTTATTTAAGATAAACCATCGAAATTAACTCAATTAAGATATTTTGATGCCATTTTATAAAATGAGAGTGAAAAATTTAGATTATAAATGAAAAGAGATAAGATTTACTTCAAAACTGCCGCTACGATTTTTTCTCGGAAAAAGGAGTATGACAACATTTACCCAACTGCTAAGAGATTGTTCCCTGAAAAGGACGCGGCTCAATGACCAATGAGGTGTTTGGATTTCACCGGACTGTGATTTTGGCCCTCCATTTTAAAATTTCGCTATCAATTGAAACAGGTTTAAACCTGTATTTTTTTTCTCTCGTTTTAAAAAAAAGAACTAATTTATCGCTTCACCGGTAAAAATTTATTAATTATTTTATCATATGTGTTTTAAATATCAATATAGAAAATTATTTCAACGTTTTGCTTGAAAATATAACATTATTTTGTTAGTACATTAAAATCGTCTGCAGTCAGAAATTTATATTTTAGATTAATATTTATTACTTAAGTTTTCATACATGATTTTAAAAGAATGTTTTCATCATTATATTTTAAATATTTATTTACATGCAATTATTAAGTCATAAACATTTTTCATCTACGTTATAAAGTATTGAAAATTACATTAATGAAGGAAACTTTTAGTTATACAATTTTTAATTCGTATCAAATGTTTTCAATATCTTATTTAATTTTAATTTGATATTTAATTATTGCTAATTTTCCAATTTCCTTCATTTTAAAAGCGAATATTTATTCTAATAAATAATAATAGAACGAAGACCATTTTAAAAATTTGCTATTTCCTCTTGAAATATGCTTCAACTGTAATTCATTTCTTTCAATTCGTCTTATAATACAAAATCTCTTCCACGTCCTTTTGTTTGCCACCTTAAATTTGAGCGATAAATGGTTTCATATCGCAAACCTTTTTTGAGCTTACTTCACCTCCACTTATCTTATTCCTCCATGGGTTTCTTTAATTCTGTCTCAGCTTTCTTATTACTTCTGCGAAAATTTTTACACAACCAACCAACCGTAAACAAATGAAAGAGAAAAAAATTTTGAAAAAGATGATTTTTTATGAGAGTGACCTCTTGATTTTAATTAATTACTCAGTTAATAATTGGAATTTTGAAATTCTGAAGCTCAGGTGCATCAGGAGAGATATTGGGCTACTCTCAAAAATATTTTGAGCTTTGTACGTGCTGTAGATTTTGCTAGCCATCGCAGACACACACACAGACACACACACAGACAGAGCGTTTTGTTCTTTTATTAGTATAGATTGGATTCGGCCGAATACTTTGATATTCGGCCATACCGAATATTCGGCAGGCCGAATAGTTTCATATTCGGCCAAGCCGAATAGTTTAATTTTCGGCATAGCCGAATATTCGGTAACATGACCGAATAGGCCGAATACCGAATAGATACCGAATATTCGGTGCATCCCTAATAAATAGTGTAATTAAGAGTTAATAACTGAATTATAGACTGTGCTAAGGAAATGGATACTAAGTTATTTTACTCATCGCTTCCTCAAACCTTGAAATGAGTAAAAAAAAGGGTTCGCAAGATGGAAGTTTTAACTAATGTCAGGCCATCAATAAAATAATCGAGATAGAGATATGACGACAAGTAATAATTTGGTGAAAGCTATAATTAAATGATAACGAAAGAAAGTGACAGTAATGAATCGCGAAATAATCGATTGATTGTCGCGTCGAAACTATCAATATATATATGCAACTGAGAATATTTATAAAGATAAGTTAAGTGCACATCATATTTTAGTGGTTGTTATTATAATATTTCTTTCTCGATATCTTTTTCGATTTATTTAATGAGTTTTATATAGGGGTGCAAACTAAAGATATTAACTTTTAAAATATTTGAACTTAATTCCTGAACGAGTGTCTACTTATAGAAAAACGGTTATTCTCGATTATACACTTTATGGCCAAAGGGGGACCGGCCACGTTTTGCTAAATATATAGAAAAATACATGAGGCATTATCCTGATACTCCAGGAGTGTAAACATAATAGTACAGGTCGTATATTTCCGCGAAAATTCTTTTTTCCCGAAGCTTCATACGGAACCGCTAACAAATTGAAAAATAACGAATATCTTTTGGATAACCCTGTCAAAACTAATGTAGCAAAAGCGTTCAAACTGCATATTATAATTAAGTGGCTTATTGTAATGCACTGTTTATTTTTATGAGGCTAGCATGTATACTCGTAGAGAGATTAGGGTTTTTATAAAAAGAGTCCCAATTTTTTTCAAGTATTTTGCTTATAATATGCAGAACTCTAAAAAAACTGTTCTTTTTAGAAATTACGACAAACAATATTGTACAAAATGCCCTGCAATCATAATTTAAAAAATGTATGAATAATGAGCAGGTTTACTAAATTTTGCATTGCGGATGGGTGAAAGAAATCAAAATATAATTTGTATAATGTGTTAGCTAAATGAATAGAGCAACTCTTCTGAAAGTCTCAAACGTAGCTTGAAAATTCTAAAAATTATCGTCGATAGAATAAGCTTAAAATCCGCTGTTCCCAAAAGAAAACAAAAAGATGAGGGGCTGTAACCAAATATAGCAGTACGCGAAATATCATATATGCTGTACTGATACTAATCAATCGATATATGGATACATCTCATCTATTTGCTTCTTTTTGGGAACAATGGATTATGAGCTTATTCTAACGGCGATAATTTTTAGAATTTTCAAGCTATGTTATGATTCTCAGAAAAGTTGCTCTGTGTATTTAACAAACACATTATGCAAATTATATTTTGATTGCATTCACGCATGCGCAGTGAAACATCCATTTAGTAAACCTGCTCATTTTTCCTAAAACTTTTATTATTTTTTAATTCTGATTACAGGGTATTGTGTATAATGTTGTTTGTCGTAGTTTCTAAAAAGCACATTTTTGTTATGCTCCAAATTACAAGCAAAATGCTTGGGAAAAGTTTTGGGATTTTTTTCTGAAAACCTTAATTTCTCTACGAGTATACATGCTATCCCCATAAAAATGAACACAGATTATTACAATAAGCCATTTATTTATAATGTACAGTTTGAATATTTTGCTGCATTAGTTTAATTTGTTGATGGCCCCTTATGGGATTTTGGGAAAAACATTTCGCGAGAATATGACCTGTACTATATTGATTTACATTCCTGGAGTTTCAGGATAATTCATGTATTTTTCTATAAAAGTGATTGCAACATCTCTCGGGCCGAAATTTGGAAGTTAGTGTACCTTTCTTATGAACTACGAAAGATAGCGAAATAAAGTCAATTATAAAAGTGTACAGCATTTTCGATTTAGTATGAAATGCCTTTTATCTAAAAATAACATATTTAGAAACATTGAAATGTAAGTTTTTCTATATTCAACCACCGACTTAAATATGCTTTAATCATCTGCAAAAATGATGCGTGATAAGGAAGATGCACATTTACTAATAAAAATGACACAGGTAAGCAATGCGTAGTTTATTTTAATAATAAAACGATAAGTACATTAAATGTGTATACGATCGGTAATGTGTATCTGTGTAGCACTCGATTAGTGCTTATTGATTTTCGAAAATTGAATTTAATCTAAATCTTATATTTTAAAGCTTATGATAGTTATTTTTATACTAGCCGCCCTGGTGACCAGTTTGGTCTCTAGGTCTTTGGATTTAAGCATTGACTTTTTCTGTAAAAGGCTTTTAATGATGTCAACCCTTACACTAAACCAAAATATCGTTCATTTAAGGCAAATCAATTAATTGTATATTAAATATTATGTGAGTTGGCTTATTTACATTTCACTTTGTCAAGAAAACGTTTTAAAAGTTGAGTTGTATACAGGGCCGTAGCTAAGGGGGCGCTATGGGCGGCTGAGCCCCCCTAAAATATTTTGAGCCCCCCCCCCCCCCCTGGAAAAGATTCCAAGGTCACTCAATGAATTTCTGTTCCAAAAATGCAAAAGAAATTCCATTCAAAAATATAATTTAGTTTTGAGATCCTTTTACAGTTATGCAGAATTAATAAATTGTGTCTAAAATAAGCAATTCAACACTCCCTCATTCTATGAAGCTAACATGTTTAATTTTGCACCAGTTATACGCTCAAAATTTTCCTCATCATATACTTTTCTTAGTATAAAATGAAGTTATTACAACAGTTTAATAAGAAACATAGTACCTACAGTGTAAATATGTACTTATTTATCTTTCTGTGTCAGAGAAAAAGAAAAAAAAATTCCCCCCTACAATCTCTTGAGCCCCCCCCCGATAGATCACTTCTAGCTACGGCCCTGGTTGTATAGTATTTCGCCTTGAAGAATGAAACTGGTGTTTGATTGGCTGACATGTTCGAATTATTTTTGCATGGCAAGATTGGTGGTTGGAGAACTTGCTATATGAATTATTACCTCCATAAACTGTTTTTTTTTTTTTTAATCCTTGGAGAATGAATCTTTTTTTGTTTACTTTGGTGGAAACTGATTTTGGGAAGTTAATTTAAACTTCACTGAAGTAATAAAAGTATAACTTTTATAGAGCTTTATCCGGAAAAATAATTTTGATTAAATCTGACCGCTTGGCCTATGAAAAGCGAAGTGGTCATCACGACAAACTGTTGATGACAGTCAAATGCGCTTATAATAGCAATAATCTGTACAATAATTTGGCGAGTTATCAACTGCACTGGCTAACATGAAATTGGCTGCATAGCATGAAGTGGGTAATCCCGGAAGTGTTGATGACAGTCACATGACTTAGGCTTTTATTATACAGATGATGCGAGACAGTATTTTACGCTATATCGAGGATACTCTTTTTTGGAGTTGCAATTTTTTTATGCTATTTCTCAAAGTTTTAAAAATAGGGTCGATGACACCTAAATTGGCCATTGGGAGCAGAACAAAGACTCAAGTTAAGTTGTTTTACTACCTATAGACACTCGTTCCATACCGCTAGCTTATCCGCTTAAAAGTTATTTTTGTGTTCCGGATTTTAGTTTGTCCTTGTATATAATATATATATTATACATTGAACAAGTCGGAAATTGCACGTCAAACGCAGCAAATAATGTGCGTTCTCATTGTAACGAAGTTTTAAAAATATTCAGATTTTGGTGTAATAACAAGTGCTTTGGATGAAATATAGTATCCGAAATCTTTTGCGTGTCCCTGTAAATACTACCTGCTTTTTATTATATAGGAAGTAAATTGTAGTAAAACTCAGCAACGTATATCAATATCACTATCAATTTCATTGTGTTTTAATATAACTAAAACATGCTTCAAACAGTGTTTCCTCCTGTATCATTATGTAATGGAATACTTTTGTGTGGCCCCATAAATAAATGTCAAATATTCTTTGCACCACACATTGTACAGAATGTATATTTTAGTATATACTTTACAGATACATATCAATTTTATTATGTTCGAAAAGGTGTAAAATCATTAAAATGCACTTGAAGCTATTTTTCCCGTTGAGCGTAATATAATATAGATTACTTTTAATTGTCCCTGTAATTGAACTATGCATCCGATTTTCATAAAATTTGAAATGACTCAACAAAATTATGCAGCAATTATATATTTTAAATTTCAAATGATACGGTTAGTTAGTTTTTGCATTGTTATATGCAGACGGACGGACAGACAGGCGGAAGGACGGACTGAACGGCAGTTGCAGGAGCTACGTATTTAATTAATTACTAATGCACGTAAAAAAGATGTATTGGCACAGTTTCGTGAATTTTAGTAAAGTTTAAAAACTGGTCTTCTAAAACTTTTATCTTTTAATCTTTTATGAATCCTCCATCCATTGTTTCTTGATTTAGTTCGCGCAAATTTCGTGACTTTTTTAGCTTACAGGCTATCATAGCCTGAGAGCTTATGTGCCCGTCCGTTCTGTATGTATGTTCGCTCGTGCGTAACGCGATAACTCATGATAAAAATATCCGATCCACTTGAAATTTTGTATGTAGGTATATCCTGACAAGACGCTTCCCTGATTAGTCTTTGGAGTTCATTCGATATGTATAAGAGGGGGAACGGGGGGGCTCATACCCCTCCCCTTAATTGATATAAACGGGATTTTCATGCAGAATTAAGTTTTCGTTCAAAATTTAGATTAGGATCATTCTAATGAGGCGATTCCGTGACTGTTATTAGGTGTTCATTGAATAAGTATAAATAGGGGGAACAGGGGTTCTAATGCCCCCCCCCCTTAATTTATATAAATGGGTTTTTCAAGCAGAATTTTCAGATTTCGTTCAAATCTCTGAATAGTTTTGGAAGTTTAATGGTTAAGTATATAAGAGGGGGATAACTCCTCTTAAATTATATAAATGCTAAATGGGTTTTTTAGTAAGAATTATCTCATTTGCTCTGAATTTTGGGTATAGATTTTTTATATGATAAAGCATGTCTTTGATAGTATAGGAGGTTCAATGATTAAGTATTGTTACGAATTTTGTAAATAGTTAGTGTTTGTACTGTAAAATAATGTAAATAATCTTATTAAGCTCCATTCCTTTTCTAATATTAGTTTTTGTTGCATTGTCTCTGTTATCAAGCAAACTTGTCTATTATTTTCAGTGTATGTCTATGGCATCTTTGCGAAATATTAGAGATATCGCCAAGTTGGCGTCACTTTTGGCAACTAATTTTGGTCGCCAAATTTGGCGATATATCGCCAAGTTGGCGACAAACTTGGCGATTGTTGGCGATGATAACCCTTCCCTGTTTATGGTAACCCCCCCCCCCTTAGGTCTACTGATAGATTGAATGTTGTTCCGTGGTTTTCCGGTTTTTTCTAGAAGGTTGTAGAAACTTCGCCGCATGCTGCGAACCTATATAAGGAGAGCGATACGAGCTGCTGTTGTCATTATTTACCAGTCAGTCATTGAGTGAACAAGGCGTAAGCAAGTTTGCTTGAGTTTCATCTATGTTGTTTTGAATGTTATTAAGTGTTGAGACGTTGTATAAAGAGTCTTTGGGGTCTAAAGCTGTAATTGTACGATAGATTTGAGCAGTTATTTTTGAATATCCAGTAATATTTGTGAGTTTCGAAGACTCTGTTGTTCTGAAGTCTGTAAATAAATTATTTTCTACTTTTCTAAGAGCAAGAGTTTGAAGTTGTCTAACCATAAGATCAAAAGAACCCAATATACGCTACAATTTTTGGTGTCAGAAGTGGGATCTTATGGCGAAAACACGAACAATGGACGTACAACTGAAAGAACTGTTAGAAGCTATTAACGGATTAAGAACAGAGCTGACCAATAAAATTGATAAAGGTCAAGAAGAGTTGGCGGATAAAATGAATAAAGGCCAAGAAGAGTTGGCGGACAAAATGAATAAAAACGAAGAAAGAATGGAACAGTTGACAAATAAAATTGATAAAGGCCAAGAAGAGTTGGCGGAAAAGATGAATAAAGGCCAAGAAGAGCTGGCGGAAAAGATGAATAAAGGCCAAGAAGAGTTGGCGAATAAAATCGACAAAGTCCAAGAAGATGTGACTGAAGAAATGAAAAGAAGCCAAGAGAGAATGGAAGAATTAAAGGAGGAAGTTAATAAAAGCCAAGAAGAAATGAAGAAAACTTTGGAAGAAAAGTTCTCATCGGTAGAGAGAAGAATAGATTCGGTAGAAGAGAAAATTCAGAATGAAGTTAGTAATGTTGAACAGAAAATGGAAAGGAAAATGGCGGAAGTAGAAGAGAAAATTCAGAAAGAAGTTTGTAACGTTGAAGAGAAAATCAGTAACGTTGAAGAGAAAATACTAGGTGAAGTAGATGAAAAGCTAAATAAAAAAATACAAGATCTTGAGAATAAACTTTCAGCGTCTAGTGGTAATTATGAAGAATTTAGGAATCCGCCTGCTTCTCCCGTGCACATTAAGCTGTCGACATACGATGGAAAGAGTTCCTGGCAAGTTTACAAGACCCAATTCACCATTGTAGCTGAAGCGAACAAATGGAGTGACGAGGTGAAAGCTTGTCAACTGGCAGCATCTTTAAGAGGAGAAGCCGCCGACGTGCTGCAAACATTGCCCGATATAACGCAACTCAATTTTGAGACTCTAAGTTGTGCACTTGAAATGAGATTCGGCGAAAAATTCTTCAAGGAATATACGAGAATACAAATGAAGAGCCGCCATCAAAAATCGAGTGAAACCCTTCAAGAGTTTGCCTCGGAAATTGAACGGCTTGCAAATTTAGCATTCAGTGACTGTCCAACAAATGTACGGGAAATGCTCTCACTGCAATATTTTGTAGACGGAATAAAAGATCCAGAAGTTCAAAGAGCGGTACGAATGGCAGATGTACAGGATTTAAAGGCTGCACTATTATATGCCTTAAAGTTGGAAGCAGCTACACAAGCCAGCCGAAGAGATCGTCATTCAGTCCGAGGGGCAACGGTGAACAAAAGCTCAGACAATGAAATCGACATCTTGAAAAAAATTAGGAAAATAAATCAAGAGTTTGAAGCTTTGAAATACGGAAGAACAAGCTCAAGAAGACAGAATCTCACGTGCTGGGGATGCGGTGATACAGGACATCTCCCAAGAAATTGCCCCAAAATCCACGAACGTGAGATAAATTCAAACAGTCAGCAGGGAAACTAAATTTTGGCCATCTCGCGGGGCGGAGATTGCCAGAGAATGAAAAGCCCCACCTGAAGATCCTCCAGATATCAAAAATGAGCGGCGGTGATAACGAATTATATGTGATAGGCTTTATTAACGGAATTCAGTGCCGTATGATTGTCGATACAGGAGCCAATGTGACAATAATAAGAGAAGATTTGGCTCGAAAATTGAAATGTAAACTCATCTGGACTCCACCATGCGTTACCCTGCAAACTGTGACGGGCGACAAGATTGGCATATATGGAAAGGCCAATTTAACCATACACTTTGGAGGAACGAAATATTACCATACGGCATATGTGGCTGACATAACAGATCCTTGCTTAATCGGGCTAGATTTTCTGAAGAAGTTTGACTTCAAGCTTGATTTCAAAAATAACAAAATGCTCTCAAAATTTGAAGAAATAAGTCTTTTTGGATTAAATAATGAAATTGAATGTAAACAAACAGTAATAGCCAAAGAAGACATCAATCTAGATCCAAGAACAGAATTTTTAGTTCCAGCTGTAATTAAAAATGAAACTAATTATAGATTTGGCCATATAGATTATCCCGAAGACAATAGTAAACAAGCAGGAGTATTGGTGGCTTCATCTGTGGTGGACCTCTCGAAGAAGACCATTCCAGTCAGAATTGCTAACATCAGTGATAAGACGAGGACTATCAAGAAAGGAGAGGTGATAGCATCGTGTGCTCTTGTGACGTGCATAAGTCAAAATTCCAGTCACTCTGAGAAATCTTCAGATAATTTAGTCAAGGATTTGTTACAAAATACGGACTTAGATCCAAACCAGAGAGATGCTGCTGAAAGTTTAATTAGAGAATTCCAAAGTTTATTTTCCCAAACATCTGAAGACTTTGGACGAACTAAAATGGCACAACACCGAATTGACACCGGAGATCACTCTCCTATTAAACAGCACCCTAGACGATTACCTTTTGCCAAGCAAGAAGAGGTGCAGAATTTAATTAAAGATATGGAAGAAAATGACGTCATCGAACCATCAACAAGTCCATGGGCATCTCCGATTGTATTAGTAAGAAAGAAGGATGGTTCTACAAGATTTTGTGTAGACTACCGCCGACTGAATGACGTCACTAAAAAGGATAGTTACCCTCTACCAAGGATTGACGACACTCTTGACACACTTGCGGGCAACACTTGGTTCTCGACTCTGGATCTGAAGAGTGGTTACTGGCAGGTAGAGATCCATCCCGACGACCGCGAGAAGACTGCCTTTACAACGGGACAAGGATTATGGCAGTTCAAGGTAATGCCTTTTGGTCTATGTAACGCACCTGCAACTTTCGAACGGCTTATGGAAACGGTTCTCCGGGGGCTGTCATATGAAGCATGTCTTGTTTATTTAGATGACATCATAATCATAGGAAAATCTTTTGATGAACATCTTAACAACGTCAGGCGGGTGTTACAAAAATTAAAGGAAGCTAATTTGAAGTTAAGCCCTTCGAAGTGCAGTTTGTTTCGAAATGAAGTCGCCTACCTTGGACACATCATTTCGGCGGAAGGAGTTAGGACTGATCCAGAGAAGATATCGGCTGTGAAAAATTGGAATCGTCCAGCAGATGTTCACCAGCTTCGAAGTTTTCTAGGATTATGCACTTATTATAGAAAATTCGTCAAAGGCTTCTCGATGATTGCAAGACCACTTCATAAATTAACAGAAGCCAATCAAAAATTTATGTGGACACAGGAATGTGACGCTGCTTTCGAAAAGCTTAAGGAGGCCTTAACATCCACTCCGATTCTGTCATATCCTCAAATCGATAAACAGTTTATACTTGATACGGATGCAAGTAACGAAAGCATTGGCGCTGTACTGTCCCAGGAAATCGACGGCCAGGAGCGTGTTATCGCCTATTTCAGCAAGTGCTTGTCAAAGGCAGAGCGAAATTACTGCGTAACAAGAAAAGAGCTTCTTGCTGTAGTGAAAGCCATAGACCATTTTCATCACTATCTTTACGGTCGAAAATTCCTGATCCGAACTGATCATGCTTCTCTAACTTGGCTATTGAATTTTAAGAACCCAGAAGGCCAGATAGCCAGGTGGATACAAAAGCTTCAAGAGTACGATATGGAGATACGCCATCGAAAAGGCTCATCACATGGAAATGCAGATGCTCTCTCAAGAAGACCCTGTTCAGATAATTGTAGATACTGCGACCGGGTTGAGAAGAATTTTAATGTCAAAGGTCCTATAGTAAGACAAATTACCACTGGGTCTACATCATCGCAAGATCCGTGGAGTGACGAGAGCCTGCGTAAAGATCAACTTGCTGATCCTGAAATTAAGCCAATTCTAGAGCTGAAAGAGGAGTCCAACAGGAAGCCCAACTGGCAAGACATGGCCCATTACCATCCTACGACTAAACGTTATTGGGCTCTCTGGGATTCCTTACATTTGAAGAACGGCATCTTGTACCGAAAATGGGAGTCTGACGATGGAAAGACATGTAGATGGCAACTACTACTCCCTAAGTCGAGAATTTCTATGGTCCTTCAAGAACTGCATGGTAGTCCCACAGGAGGTCATTTTGGTCTAATGAAGACCCTGCAAAAGGTTCGAGAGCGTTTCTACTGGAATAATGTTCGCAGTGACGTGGAGAAGTGGTGTCGAACTTGTGACACCTGTGTAGCACGTAAAGGTCCAAAGAGGCGCACCCGTGGACGATTGCAACGTTATAATGTAGGAGCTCCTTTCGAACGAATTGCTTTAGACATCCTGGGTCCACTTCCTAGAACATCTGATGGCAATAAGTACATCCTCGTTGTCATGGACTACTTCACTAAGTGGCCTGAAGCATATACCATTCCTAATCAAGAGGCGGTAACCGTAGCAGACATACTGATTCAACACTGGGTTTCCAGATACGGAGTTCCTCTTCAAATCCATTCCGATCAAGGAAGAAATTTTGATTCGGCTGTGTTCAAGGAAATGTGTTCAAAACTCGGCATGGACAAAACTCGAACAACACCTCTACACCCTCAATCGGACGGCATGGTGGAGCGTTTCAATCGTACCATCCTAAATAGCCTCTCCCTCCTGGTGTCTAAAGATCAACAGGACTGGGACAAGAAATTACCTCTGTTCCTGCTTGCCTACAGGAGTGCTGCTCATGAGGCCACTGGTTATTCCCCTTCTCAAATGCTCTTTGGTCGTGATCTTCGTCTACCTGCGGATCTTTTGTTTGGCCGTCCTCCTGATGCTCCTTCATCGCCTGAGGAATATGTCGATGAACTCCAGGCGCGGATTGAGGAGATTCATTGCCTAGCGAGGAACCGAATCGGACTGGCATCGGAAAAGATGAAGACACGGTACGACACAAAGGCAACAGGACATGAGTTCAACGAAGGTGACAAAGTTTGGTTGTGGAATCCGATACGTCGTAAGGGACTGTCGCCAAAATTACAAAGAAACTGGGACGGTCCTTACACAGTCGTCAACAGGCTGAATGACGTCGTTGTACGCATAGAAAAATCGCCACACGCCAAACCCTACACTATAACCGGCTAGCCCCTTATTTTGGCCAAAGAGAATAGAAATTCAAAAATGGAATTTCAGACCATGGTCATGAAAGTCACTTTTTGTAAATATGTAAATAGTAATTAGTTCTTATTTATGTACTTCTTATTATTGTTATTATTTATTATTTTATTTATTTATTTATTTTAAGTGTTTTCCTCTAACTCAAGGATTGCACTGCCCGGGACGTGCAGTCTTTGAGGAGGGGATAGTGTTACGAATTTTGTAAATAGTTAGTGTTTGTACTGTAAAATAATGTAAATAATCTTATTAAGCTCCATTCCTTTTCTAATATTAGTTTTTGTTGCATTGTCTCTGTTATCAAGCAAACTTGTCTATTATTTTCAGTGTATGTCTATGGCAGCTTTGCGAAATATTAGAGATATCGCCAAGTTGGCAACTAATTTTGGTCGCCAAATTTGGCGATATATCGCCAAGTTGGCGACAAACTTGGCGATTGTTGGCGATGGTAACCCTTCCCTGTTTATGGTAACCCCCCCCCTTAGGTCTACTGATAGATTGAATGTTGTTCCGTGGTTTTCCGGTTTTTTCTAGAAGGTTGTAGAAACTTCGCCGCATGCTGCGAACCTATATAAGGAGAGCGATACGAGCTGCTGTTGTCATTATTTACCAGTCAGTCATTGAGTGAACAAGGCGTAAGCAAGTTTGCTTGAGTTTCATCTATGTTGTTTTGAATGTTATTAAGTGTTGAGACGTTGTATAAAGAGTCTTTGGGGTCTAAAGCTGTAATTGTACGATAGATTTGAGCAGTTATTTTTGAATATCCAGTAATATTTGTGAGTTTCGAAGACTGTTGTTCTGAAGTCTGTAAATAAATTATTTTCTACTTTTCTAAGAGCAAGAGTTTGAAGTTGTCTAACCATAAGATCAAAAGAACCCAATATACGCTACAGTATAAAAAAAAAGGAAAGGGGAGAGCTGTTTCCCCTTCTTAATTTTTTTTCGAACGGAAATAACGTTTGAAAATATAAGGCTTTAATGTACAATTAGTACTTGTAGCCTGTGAGCTCAATGCCATCAGTTTAACTAGGCAGCATTCTTTATAAAGCTATCTTCGTATATATCTATATTGTCCCACTAGAGTGATATTCTGCCGCTTTTTGTGTGTCTCATTTTTATTAACTATTTTATTCACATTTTTATTAATTATATTATTATTTTAAACTGACTTTTTCTTTTTGCAAATCAGATACGTTTTGGAAATATGTGTTAGAGCTAATTTCATGCATCATGAATTTACTAATATAAATACTATAAAAACGTTAAGACTGTTGTGTGATTTTAATTCAAGTTATTAAAATTCGAAGTAAAACAGCAAAAAATGGTGAAGCATAAATTATGAAACACTTTCCATTATATTCAGAATAGTGCATCAAAACATCGCTATTTAATAAGATATAAAATGATGTTTAAATAAATTATTTGGAAAGTGCATAACTCATTTAAAAATCCAATTTAGCAATTACTATACCGAGTATATAATACCAAGAAATGTCGAGAAAACATTCTATTTTGTTAATCTTGTATAAATATATATTATCCTATAAATTTGTATGCATTCTCCGAAATTTACTTCAGTTTCTCAAATTTAATTCAGTCAGGAAACTCATAGCGCAGTTAAAAATTCTTTCAATCATTTCTGTCAATGAAAATAAATGTACCCGATATCTTTTGTGCAAACCTGCGTATGATCGATAAAAATGAAGCAAAAAACTAAATATGTAAAAATTAATAATACATTAGACTCCTTCATAATGCGCGCATTAAAATCCGCAAACATCTGAAATCCACACATCGTTGAGGAAAAGTAAACGGTGAAAATTACAATATGTTAAAAATTCAAGGTTCTATTTTCATATCATTCCAGTCCATACACAGTTTAATGTGCAATTCTAAATAATATAATTGAATTCATGGTGTCCTAATAAAAATAAAATCATATTTCCAAAAAAAAAAACCGCTGATATAAATGGTAATCGCGATCTTCTTACCAAATACATTTATGTATTAATCAAGATTTTTTCGTTTATTAGATCTGGCTGAGCATGAAGTAGACATTCATTATTTTACGATTTCGATGTTTCATTGAATATTTAAAGAAAAATAGTCTTATTTTTTGTAATATTTAGTTAGATATGCTTTGTTTTTTATTAGCTTTCCAACAAAGTTGAAAAATGCTTTTGCATTCGGTTTGTCTGAGGCTTAATATAAATTATATCATACTGTCTTGCATAATATAACGTACATTGCATCTACAGGGACACTCAAAAGATTTCAAATAGTATAATCCTTCCGACGGAGTGTATATGTTTCCGGTGATGGATGATGGATGGATGTAATACGTTTTAATTATGATAAACGCATTAAAGTTTCACTAAATCTTTGTACATTATAAGGGTGTGTATAAATGTTATAGTTGATATACAGGGCTATCTAAAAGATCTCGCCAACGTTACTGAGAATGAGCGTAAATTACCTAAAGGTGGTTCTTAAATAAATAAGGTATAAATTTTTACGCTGAACTACATTCAATTTACAAAGAAATGTTTGCAGAATATAGATAAAATGATATAGAGGGCCACGCAAAGAATTGTGTACATGGACACCTATGAATGATAATTTATAACAATGTGATTTCAATTGTTTTAAGAGTGTTTTAGTTTAAAATGAATTTTATCTTCTTACTGACGTGTAATAAAATCATAAGGTAAACTACAGGTATGAACAAAAATTTTCAATTCCATTCCCATTTATTGGTAAAAATTGCTCAAAAAGAAATTTTCAGCTTTTTTCTTGCTAAACTAAATTTTTCCGTTTTAAAAAAATGTAAATCAACTGACAGATCAAATACAGGTCTGTTCAAAAGTATTGAAATACATATTTGGCTATATACCCTTATTTCCTTAATTAACGAAGTTTTGTTAAAGATTTCATGAAGTGTTGGAAAGTGCTTCATAATCTATGCTTAAGGGATAATTTTTCTTACTTGTTATATTTTAATTTTATTTTTATTACTTAAATATTTTACCTTATTGTAAGGATTCATTATAATTTCGAGTGCATTATTACATTGAAATTTAATGTTTCAAAAATTTTTACACAACCGTGATCAGAAATTTAGAAATCTACGCAACTTCTGGTGTCTAGCTCAGATTTAAGGAAGTCTGTACTTGAAAACTCGAACCACCATTAAAAACGTATTTGCAGCAATTACTGTTCGCAGAGAAAATTATTATTCGTTTTCCTGTAAATGAAAGATGAATATACATCAGAGATATATACCGATTTCAGTCTGCTTGAAATAATATAATATCATTAAAATACACTGCAAATTTATTTTTTCCCATACACCGTAATGTAAAGGAATGCTTTTCAGTATCCTTTAGAAATTATCTATAAATGCTATATACTTAATTTTCAACATCGAAATGTCATAATATACCTCAATAACTTATATCATGTGCATGGAATGAGCATATCAACGTATCTATGGAAATGTAGAGTACATTTATGCGAGTTAGAGCACGGGCCGACAAACCAAATTCATAAACATTTTTAAAGTATGTTGTATAAAGTGGTAAAAATGTTCCTGATTCTACCTGAATAAAATACATTTTTTAAAGACATTTATTATTTTTTTTTCATATTTTAGATGTGAAAACGGATGCATAACTCCACTCCATTCCCCAGTCACATTTAGAGGACCCTTTCCCTAATTAATGGTTAACGCTTTTTTCTCCTAAGTATTTTATTATTTTTTTAAAACAGAATTGCAAGCAATAAGGTTAGACTGAAATTTACAAAAAGTAATAACAAAAGAAGCACAAAGTAAAATTCGCGGGAGCTTAATTAAAATATGGAAAGAGAATATGAATATAGATTTTAATCTTAACATTTAAAAAAAGAAAAAAGTCACTTTTTTTGCCAAGAATTTTTTTTTCTGTTTTTTACATCTTATATCTGTAGCCTCTTCCATCCGGTTAAACAAAAAAAAAAAAAAAAAAAAAAAAACAAAAAAAAAAAAAAAAAAAAAAAATGTGGCAAATGATAAAACGAAAGTTTGGCATAACAATGTGAGTGGAATACGGAAAGTCTAGATTTAGATAATGATGCTCGATAAAGGAAAATGCGTGTGCGTCCACCCATTTGCATGTGCTATTGCAGCTGCTAAGGCCGTTATCATCTCATGGTGCGTGTGGGCGAAACATAAAACTATTTGTTCAGTCTGTTCAAAGTATTTATACAAAAACCTAACGCATAACTTACATTTCAAAATTTCTTGTCGTAAAATTCCCAAGCATTTTCCTTTATAAGCTGGGGTTTTTTTTCCTTAAACAGAAAAGTAAAATCATATCGTCATTTTTGAATCCTTGGTTAATTATATGCAATCCTTAAAGATCATTAAAAAAAAAAGTACTAAAGAAGATGACCGAAACCGAATTTCGGCTCTCTTACTCTAATCGGCAATTACTTTCGGCTGAAAATTAAAATCCATATTTTATTTAACACTAGAACGTTCGGATGGAGTCGATTCGACTCCGACCACGTGATTAAATTTAAATTCGTGCCAGAATTTTTTTCTTGAAATAAGTTAAATTCAAACCACGAAAATTTACGTTAATTAAATCAATTAAATAATTTTGAATAAAAATTCTGGTGGTAAATATCTGGTGGCATCAAACTTGAGTAAAAGTTCGGGGCGTTCTAGTGTTAAAATAATGAAGACACACATACACTGGTGTCCAAAAGTTAAGCATAATTGGTAATTAAGTTAGTAATGAAAGAAATATAAATCGAAATGTGGTGAAACTCCAGGTGTGTAAACAAAATAGTACGCGTCATGTATTTTCGCGAAGAGTTTTCCCCGAAATCGAACAGGGGGCCGTCAACAAATTGAAAAAGAACGAAGATCTTTTGGATAACCCTGTCAAAACTAATATAGCAAAAACGTTCAAACTGCACATTATGATTAAGTGGATTATTGTAGTGTACTGTGTTTATTTTTATAAGGATAGCATGTATACTAGGGTGGGCCGAAAAAAACTTTTTTCGATTATGGCGGGTGCGGAAAAGTGGCCACTGGTGGCACTCAGTGCATACAAAAAATTTGAGATTTTTTGGACATTTCCTTACCCTGACGCAAACGGCTTGAAGTTTTGTAAAAATGTTCATTTTGAACTTTTTTCGAAAAAAATTAAAAACTTAAATTTATTTTGGTTGTATTTACTTGAAAATTCATATTTAATGTACCAAATGTTTAAATAAGATCTGATCATGCATTATTTAATATCTATGTGTATTATAACTTAGGCTGTTTTTATAGCTTTTTCGCGTATAATAGGCAAAAGTTGTATTAGTTTGAATCGATCGTTAGTTTCTGTATTATTTATGTCCCTTGGTCTTCTTTATATATTTTCTATGTGTCAAACGTCATATATTTGGGGAAAAGACAGCAGTATACTTCAAAAACAAATCTGGAAGGTGAGAAAGTGGAGAAACAGGACTCTAAGCGCGCGCAATGACTCGTCGTAATACTCAGGGAGTGAAGGACGAAATAGTTGAGAGCCATAATGCGATAAAGGATTCTTATTATTTATCCTTGCTCAGTTACCTGCGACATTTGTTCAGTGTTAACGTGAAACCCTTTTGTATTGATATGCAGTGCTTTTTGGGTCGTTTAATGTGCCATTATAGTGTTTTGTGCGTTTTATTACAACGAGCTTAAAAATGGATAGTATAAAGGGCCATGAAAATGCAAAGACACGCGATAGCGTGAAAAGTAACTCTTCGGGGGCATCATGCATATTGAAAGAATTGCAATTGCCAACTTATGCTGATAATCATGCGCCACTAATACTGGTTGCTTCACCATGTAGAAGTTGTGACAGCATAGGATACGAATCTCGTCATCGATAAAAACAAAGTCAGAAGAGAGAAATAGAAACTTGGAAAGAAGATACAGGCAGAAGAAGTTATTGTAAGAAGGAAAATTAAAAGCATATTTTTTGATGGTAGAAAGGATAAAAGTATATTCAGAGGAAGAAAAATAACAAGCAGCACCGTCGAGAGAAAGGCGAGGAACACATCACCGTGTTGTTTGAACCTGGTTAGGAATACTTGTGTCACTTGATACCTCGTTTCGTTACCTTGATACCTCGCCAGTTCAGAAAAGTCTAACTTGTGGTGACTTGGAAGATTGTATAATGATTTTGCTATTTCTTTTCCGTGACCGGAACAAGGTATCAAGTAACCCGAGTATTCCTAACCAGGTTCAAACAACACGGTGATGTATTCCTCGCCTTTCCTTCGACAGTGCCGCCTGTTCTTTTTTTCCTCTGAATATACTTTTATCCTTTCTACCATCAAAATATATGCTTTTAATTTTCCTTCTTACAATAACTTCTTCTGCCTGTATCTTCTTTCCAAGTTTCTATTTCTCTCTTCTGACTTTGTTTTTATCGATGACGAGATTCGTATCCTCTGCTGTCACAACTTCTACATGGTGAAGCAACCAGTATTAGTGGCGCATGATTATCAGCATAAGTTGGCAATTGCAATTCTTCCAATATGCATGATGCATCCAAAGAGTTACTTTTCACGCTATCGCGTGTCTTTGCATTGTCATGGCCCTTACACTAGCCATTTCTAAGCTCGTTGTAATAAAATGCACAAAACACTATAATGGCACATTAAACGACCCAAAAAACACTGTATATCACCACAAAAGGGTTTCACGAAAACACTGAACAAATGTCCCAGGTAACTTAGCAAGGATAAATAATAAGAATCCTTTATCGCATTATGGATCTCAACTATTTCGTCCTTCACTCCCTGAGTATTAGACGAGTCATTGCGCTCGCTTAGCGTCCTGCTTCACCACTTTCTCACCTTCCAGATTTGTTTTTGAAGTATACTGCTGTCTTTTCCCCAAATATATGACGTTTGACACATAGAAAATATATAAAGAAGACCAAGGAACATAAATAATACAGAAACTAACGATCGATTGAAACAAATACAACTTTTGCCTATTATAGCGAAAAAGCTATAAAAAAAGCCTAAGTTTTAATGCACATAGATATTAAATAACGCATTATCAGATCTTATTTAAACATTTGGTACATTAAATATGCCTTTTCGAGTAAATACAACCAAAATAAATTTAATTTAACATTTTTTAATTTTTTTCGAAAAAAGTTCAAAAATGAACATTTTTGCAAAACTTCAAGCCGTTTGCGGCAAGGTAAGGAAATGTCCAAAAAATCTCAAATTCTTTGTATGATTTGAGTGCCACCAGTGGCCACTTTTCCACACCCGCCACAATCGAAAATCGAAAAAAAGTTTTTTTCGGCCCATCCTAATGTATACTCGTAGAGAAATTAAGGTTTTTATAAAAACAGTCCTAAGTTTAATGCTTATAATTTGCAGAGTTCTTAATATAAAATAATGTTCTTTTCTGAAAATATGACAAACATCATGGTACACAATACCCTGTGATCAGAATTTAAAAATAATAAAAATTGTATGACAAATGAGCAGGTTTACTAAATAATTTTTTACTGCGCATGCGTGAACGCTATTAAAATTTCATTTGCATATTATGTTATTTAAATGTGTAGAGCAACCTTTGTGAAAGTCTCAAAAACATAGATTAAAAATTCTGAAAATTATCGTTGATAGAATGAGATCAAAATCGGCTATTCCCTAATGAAGCAAAAAGATGAGGGGTTGTATCCATATTCCATTGTTTCGTGCCTAGGCAATATTGCATGTACAAGTTGGATAAAACCCCTGATATTTTGCTTTCTTTTAGGAATAACGTATTTTGAGTTGATTGTATAGACGATAATTTTCAGAATTTTCAAGCTATGTTTTTGAAAATTTTACACAAGTTGCTCTATACATTTAGCTAACACAATATGCAAATGAAATTTCGATATCGTTGATGCATGCGCAATGAAAAATTATGTACTAAACCTAGTCATTTTTCATACAATTTTTATTATTTTTAAATTCTGATGACAGGGTATTGTGTACAATGATGTTTGTCATATTTTCAGAAAAGAACATTATTTTATATTAAGAACTTTGCAAATTATAAGCAAAAAACTTAGGACTGTTTTTATAAAAACCTTAATTTCTCTAGGAGTATGAATGCTATCCTTATAAAAAATAAACACAGTACATTACAATAAGCCACTTAATCATAATGGGCAGTTTGAATGCTTTTGCCACATTAGTTTTGACAGGGTTATCTAAAAGATCTTCGTTCTTTTTCAATTTGTTGACGGTCCCCTGTTCGATTTCGTGGAAAACTCTTCGCGAAAATATATGACGCGTACTATTTTGTTTACACACCTGGAGCTTCACCACATTTTGATTTATATTTCTTTCATTACTTACTTAATTACCAATTATGCTTAACTTTTGGACACCAGTGTAAATATACATAATTATCATTTTAGTATGGTCTAAATAGTCTCTGTGCTCCTGACCCCTTTTTTCACATAAAATGCGATTAAATCCATCACGCAAAATGATTTATGCGGATATCATCTAATTAAAAGAAATTTTGTTATACAGTGCGCGAAAAAATTATAAGGACACGCGAAAAATCGCCAAATCTAGAAGCCTTGTTATCAGAATCGTATGCAAATTTTTGCAGCAAAAATAGATGTAAAACTAAAATATTTCATGCGTAAAGTAATTAAAATTTTCCATTTTAAATCTTTTAAAATTTAAATTTTGATTTTTGAACTAAAATGAAAACGGAAAAAAGTATAAGGACATTGCTTTTTCTCCAGTAATTATTTAAAAATTTGCATATTTGAAAGCAACAAATGACATTTCCGAGTTAAAAGATTCCTTTGCGAAAAAAATTTCCTACTCGGCGACTTTCAGTGTAAATTTGTAACGATGCCCAAAGGAACTCAACTTTCTGACTCTGAAAAAGGAAAAATTGTTGCTTTTCGAGAATGTGGATTAAGTGGATGGGAAATTTCAAAAAGAATCAAGAGATCTAAAACGGTAGTTTATAATTTTCTAAAAAATCCTGGGATGTATGGTATGAAAAAGCGAACTGGGAGACCCGACATTCTCTCTCGTCGACAAAAAAGAATGATTGTAAGAAGAGCTTGCGAGAAAAAAGAAACCGCAAATGAAGTTAGACAATATTTGAGTTTACCATGCTCAACGAGGACTGTTCAAAATGTTTTGAGTAAACATCCTCAAGTTTCTTATGGGAAATTAGTGTCACGTCCCCCTCTTACAAATCATCATAAGAAAAGAAGAGTTGACTTTGCCAAAAAATACATTTCTCTTGGTCAAAAGTGGGCTGATGTAGTTTTTTCGGACGAAAAAAAGTTCAATCTTGATGGACCTGATGGTTTTCGTTATTTTTGGTATGATTTGCGAAAGACCAAGGAAGTGTTTTCCAGGCGTCAATTTGGTGGTGGCTCAGTTATGGTATGGGGCGGTTTTGCGGCAAATGGAACCACTCCAATTGTATTTATCAATCATAAAATGAATTCGGACAGGTATGTTGATATGTTAGGAGAAAATTTGTTACCTGAAGCGCCACTAATTACTTCAGGGGACTATATTTTTCAGCAAGATAATGCTTCGATACACGTTTCTAAGAGCACAAAACTTTGGTTTGAAGCTAATTCTGTAAAGTTACTTGATTGGCCGGCGAGAAGTCCCGATCTTAATCCAATCGAAAACTTATGGGGACTTCTAGCCCGAGAAGTTTATAAAAATGGCACACAGTATCAATGTAAACAAGATCTTGTCGTCGCTATCAAAGACGCTTGGGAAAAAATATCTGTGGACATTTTAAAAGATCTGTCAGGATCTCTGACCTCTCGGCTTATTCAAGTGATTGAAAAAAAAGGTAATTTTCTTGATTATTGAAATATTTTCAAAGTATTTTGGAACATGTCCTTATAATTTTTTCCGTATTTCCTTTAATGTTAAATTTTGTAAAATCAGTATTTTGAAGCTGTATTATGTTTTTTATCGGGTATAAATGTTATCACAAAATTATGTAGCAGAAGTAAGATGTATAAAAATTTCATTTAGGTGAAATGAAAATAAAGCATATTTTCATGCAATTAAATGTTGTCCTTATACTTTTTTCGCGCACTGTACATACCCCCATTTATCTTTTACAATGATTTTTGTAAATGGTCATTTGTTTTACTAGAATATATATTATACTGTTATACTATTCTTTTATACCCTATTATATTATATTATATTATATTAAAAGAAAATATTTAAAAAAAAACATCAATTATATTATATTTAAAAAGCACATGGTCTATTCAAAATAGGCAACGTTAGTAATACTTTTTTACAGAGAGGCATCAGTAACACAGCATTAGTTATTTTAATTACACGTATCACGTTCTTTTGGGAATTGATATTTGAGTTCAGTCGCATTCCGATTTTATAAAAATTCATTTGTTTTCAAAATTCTTATTTTGTTTTCGGAAAAAGTTCGTGTTTTTTATAAATGAAACATCCCGTAATAATTCAGTTTATTTGTGCGTGTAAGACATATTTTCTTGTGTAAATAGATGACGTTTGATAACTTTGTAATCCAACTTTTTACATCTCTTAAAATTTTCGAGATCAGTCTTTTTCTAATTCGGAAATTTACTTCTATTAGCCGCCGATGGCGACCAGTTTGTTTTCCCTTAAATGCATACTAAGCATTAATTCATATTGATTTCATTCATAATTTATTTTAATTGCTCGATTTTTTGCGAAATTATATTAAGATTCTGCTAGAGGAATACACAGATGTCATATATGCACCACATTGGCGCGATTGCAACAAAATAGCAATTATATGTGCCTCACATGATAACCCGGCTATTGTTATCTATTTATTAATAAACTATTTGTTTGCTTTGATTTTCTTTTTTAAAATGATATGAAATGTTTTGTTCTATGATAATTAAACTTTTTTTTTAATTTATTATTTCTTTTTTAAAATAATAGAAAATAGTTTAAAAATATGTGTAATTGATGAAAACGAAGTTTTCACCAAAAAATTGAAATTTTCAGAAAAAAAAATTGCACTAATGTGGTGCGTATATGACATCTGTGTCGATAAAGCAAGTACTGGGAATTTTTATGTTAACTTGGCGCATCGTCAAACATCTTTTGTATTTTATTAATTTTATTTAAAATATATTTAATACTATTATCCTTTCACTATTTCATTTATAATAACATAACTTTAATTTAAAATTGAAACGTTTAAAATTAATGATTTTTATTTATTTTTCAAACCAATAGAATTAAAAATATAACGATATTTTGAAGCTCCATAATTGCAGTAGAAAAACAAAACGTAAATAAACCCAATTTATCACGGCCTAAATGCTTTTCATTTGGGCGTTGCCATTAAACAATTAACAAATAACCGTGATTTTTGTGCCACATACGTTAGCATAATGTATATGTATATAGATATCAATATGCTGCAAGGAGTTACTTAAAAGTATAGTGCAATGTTATTATCATCAGGTGTGTTGCGACACACCAATAAACCATGAGAGGATTCAAATATGTCACGAAAATTTTCAATAAAGCTTTAGAAAGATTCTACATATTAACAATTGTACTTTTTAATACACTACTCTAAATCCTGAAATTACGTAGTCAATGCATTTACAGGGGGTGAGGGGGGTGCGAAGAAAAAATTGCACACGGAGCAAAGTCAGAATTTAACGCCCCCCCCCCCCCCCCATCCACTCACCAACTTTTTCTTATAACAGGCCAAAAATGACGTTGGTAGTATAAATTTGATGTCCCCTAAATTTCCGCGCCCGGGGCGACCGCCTCCTTCGCCCCCGCCCCCCTTTTGCACGGCGCTGGCAATTACTAAAATAACCTTATTAGTGCCTCACTATTCTAAAACAAAAAACAAAAAAAAAATATTCTAACGCTGTGTATTTTGAATAGATTGTGCATTTTTTTGTACTACAAAACCTATTGCATAAAAAAGCATAACGGAAGGAAAATTGGATAAATCATATTCAAGATTGGGGTAGCATACTCGAAGTTTATTCCAACAAACGTAAAAATGTCTTGATATCTGCGACATTTTTCGGTATGTTGGAATAAGCCTATCTTATAGCGTTTCGTTTACTTCTCTTTTTTTTTCAGTGTTTAAATTTTGTTTAATAAGAAAAGTCCAGAATAGCTATGAAATTAATTTAAAAAGAAAACATATTTATAATTTATTGTTTTTCTCTGAATTGCAAATTTACAGTAATTACTTAAAACCTTATTGTTACATTTATGAGAAACAAGCTTTTCTGTGGTGAAAAATTTTTCCACTAGATATTTTGAAGGTTTATCATGTATATTTATTCAAAAATCTTACAGCCATAACAGAAGGGCTAGTGACTATCTCTGTAGATTTTCATGTCTGAAGCAATAGCATAGATTTGGCGGGAAACTCGGGATTACGGTCGAGGGCTTGGCACTTCGGTGAGTGTCCCATGTACCCGAAGCTCCTGAGGGATTCTGTTGTATGATCCACGAACTAAGCGGCTTTTAATCCTTTAGTACATGCGTTTTGCTTTCGTTTCGACTATCACTTCCAATGGTGTTTGGGGCGCATAAAATGGGATGTCCGTTGGCCGGTGCTCCTCTTTCTTTCCCAGTAGCAAAGTGTCATTGTGAGCATCGCACTGGCTCATACCTCAATGTTGGGTGCACTGCACATGTTGCGTATTTGGGCTGTTCAAAACTATACTAGTTTGTGTTTGTTTTATTCGAAAATCTTACCTTATAATGAATGTATTTTAAAAATATAATTTTATTTCAAATTATATCAATTTTTTTGAGAATTTTGTTGACATTAGAAAGTTAATGGCAGTTGCCAAAGGCGTATTTTTTTTTAGTACGTGTGCTTTTTTAAAAAAATTTTGATACCTGTGATTTTTTAAAGTTTATTTCTGTTTTATTTTTCTAAGATTAAAAAGTCAAACAAATCTTTAACATACTGGGTATCTAAGTTTAAGGGACTCTGCATACTCTGCATTCTCTGTTACTCTACTCTGAATTTTTAAAAGAATTCGCCTTCAGCAGCTGCCATTTTTTGTGGCAGTGCTCAGACCTAGTATTCAAAGGCGGTGAGTCTAGTGTGACGCGAAAAAATAAGGTTGAGAAACACCGGTGTAGTGCACAATTGTTGAACAATACCTCGATATCACAATCACGGCTGTAGCTAACTCGGTTCGGCAGTTATTTATCTGACTTGAAGTTTTCACCTTATTTATGTAGGTTACAAAAATAAATAAATAAATGCTTTTATTATGTCTTGCACTTACAGAATTTAACTTATTGAAATTTAATGCATTTTCTTTTCTTGCATTTTTCTTCATTCTGTATTATAATATATAAATATATAATTTTTATTTATTGCAGGTAAGTGATTGATCGCATTTCTTCCTGTGTGGTTACTTTTATTCTTCTGGTAAAAATTGATTTTTTTTCTTTATGAAAAATTTCAAAATCACTTTCAGTATTCGATAAGTAAGTGTGTTCAATATAATTTCTGAATTGCATAATATTCGTATGCGTATCATTATGTGTATTATTGCATAATTACTTTCATAACGGATAGAATATTTAATTATAAAAACTGTCTTATTTCATCATGACAGAATGAATTGAGACAGTTTTAAAGTATTTATAGATTCTTGTCCAGAGTTTTATATATTTTTGGAAAGCTTACATATTTTATATTTACATTTTTTTTGAATAATCACAATTGTAGAAAAATATGTTGTCATGCTGTTATAAAAATATTTGTTTTTGCTCTTGTAATGCCTCAAAATCAACATTAAATACTTACATTTCATACTTTTATTACAAAATTAACTAAATACCCAGGGTTTTTTTTTAACAACTTTTCTTATTACATATACATGCATATTTATTGTTAAAAATAAATGTTATTGGATACATACGTAGTGTAATTTCATTGGAAATAAATAATTACAATCAATTTATCTAAAAAATTAGAAAAATCATTTTAATTTAAACATTATTTGAAAAAGCCTATGTTCAAAGAATAAACTGCTCCACACAGTGAAAAATTGATACCTGAAAATCTTTATAATCAATATTTTGATTACAAATAATAAGCATTTGATTTAGTTTGATGAATACAAAATTCTTTTACTCAACTCAAAAAATAAATTTCAATTATGTTAAGTTTTGTTTTTTTTAATGACAATTAACAGCCAACATTTTTGGTCAATAGATTCAGGAGATAACAGAAAAAAAAGTTTGGTATTACCAAAATGCTATTACTAGCACCTAGTTTCTGAATACTTGCATACATATTTTAAATTCTTAAAGTTAATCTTCCCAATCAAGAAAATTTTCTTCTACAGCTTGACCAAAATCTTAAAAATCCTCGTCTTGTTATTAATTGCTGTAAATAATCAGTATTTTTAAAAATGAAAATATTTTACACTAATTATTGAATATTTTTGTTCTATTCTATCTTTGATAAATCCACATGTTTTATGCTTCTTCTTTAGAGTAACAGATATTTTCATCAGCACGTACTAATTTAGTAATTTTCATCCTATCCATATAAAATGACCCACTAAATCTAATGCTTATTGTTGAAATACAGTATTAAAAGTAGCAATTATTTATATCCACTAATTTGTAACAAAAGAGAGAAAAGAGAATGTTATTACATTTCTTCTATAAAAAAAAACTTTTTTCGGAGGGGGGGGGGGAGTAATGGTTTAAACCATAGTTAAAATTGATTATTTTAAATCGTGCCAACTTTGTTTTATTAGTTAATGTGAAGTAAGAAGCTTACAATGATGAAAACACAGCATAATATGGCTCACATTTTCATTCAGTTTAAAAATAAAATGAAATTAAAGTTAGCCATCATAATTTATTTTGATTTCTTTATGTATTTAATCGTAAATTCAGAAAAGAAGTAAGCAAGCAAGAAAAAAAATGCAATTTGGACCTTCTGATCACATTGAGTAAGCTGGTTGTCCTCGGAAAATAATGTCTCGGTGCTAGTTTGTGCTGTTATTAACTTGAGGCAATTTTCAATTAACTTCGCATCGAGTCGTAGTGTTTCAACGGCAACGATTTGGGAAAACTAATCAACAGCAGAACAGAAAACAGAAGCCAACTTGTGACGTTAAAGTATTACATTCTGATAATAGGGACATTTGCTAGCTTGACCACCATTAAGACGCACTTCTTGAAAATTATCTTTATTTTTTCATTGGAAGATTAAAGTGGTGTAAATTAGTATGTATTTTCTGTGGAGAGGGGAGATTTTGTTCAGCATCAACCAGTTTTCTCATATAGACATAGGAGAGATTAAATCATGGAGGCTTTTGAATCTCAAGTGACCAAAATTTTTACTTAACCGCAGACCCAGTCCCCCTACCAGCCGCATAATATACCAAGTTCAACGAGTTTTGTACCAGACCGCGGGGCGGAATTTACTGGATCGCCTCTTGCGGAGTTTTACCTGATTGTGCCTTCACTTTTCTGGCTGCATTGTTGTTTATTTTTTATTATTTGTTGGCTCTTCTACAGAATTCATACGAATCGCCTATAAAGACGAGTTTGATCTCGTAATTTTGAACCTTGATTAGGTTGCAAGATTTTCACTTGGCTAGACACCTCCAAAAGGTATAATTTACAGGGAACATGGAGGACTTTGTACCCACGATTCATTTTACATGGACCAGGTGCTATTATCGTACATGGTAGATTTTTAACTCGCGGCGAATCTCTGACCCACGATTTTTCGGCTGCAAGTACGACGCTTTGCGAACTGGTCCGCCAGTGCCCGTAAATTTCGATTTGTCTTGTTGCCAACATTTGATGTTAGTGTACAATTGATCATTATCGTTTGATGTTTGGTCACGTTTCTTGGTTTGTTCTGAATAAAGTTTTTCTTTCACTTTTATTAATAGAGAGTTCACTTGTCATGGTTAAATTCAAATTACGGTGACAGTTGTCATAGATCTTGGTTGCTGTGTTTTCTTCTGTAGTCCCAATCTGATCCAGTTGACATTTTCATCAGATGAATTGTATGTTATTTTCGCATATCTTGGTTGTTGTAGTCACAATCACGTGTACTAATGAATATTTTCGCTAATGCTTTGCATACTCGTGTGATGTTTTCTTATTATGCTGACCAAAATTATCGTTCTCGTACCAGAAAAATCTTGAAAACCTTGCATAGTCACAATGCTGGTGTCAAACCAGTTTCCCTTTTTGTGTCCAGCACGCTAACCACTGTAAATAGAGAACATCTTTCCCTGCTCCTATTCTTTCAGTGGATTTAGTTGAAGAAACTTTCAAAAATTCACACACAGAATCAAGTACCATTATTTTTCAATTCAGTCTTCACAAAGTATAGACGAAAAATTTTACACATCGTTTTTAAAATGTACATTTTTTTAAACAACACATGTACAATTTAGTAAGAATTTTATTAAGCTGAGTAGTCGAAGCTATTTAAGTGTCCATTACAATGGTTTCTTAGTGACGCTATTCCTCCTGAGCTGTTCGCTCGATAGTCATCAAATTGAGAAAAGTGATAACTGCCATGGCTGCTATAATTCGCGTAAAACAAATCTTGCACAAATTGTGTCCTACGTATAATATGTGAAGTTTCAATTAAAGCACTCTGCTCAATGTACCAATACAGTGGACTGAAAGTTACATCAAAGCCTTACTACATGCTTTCAACAGATATCAAGATTTGTTGGCTAAGAAATCGGTACAAAATGCGATGCCCATGAATGAATCTGAATTGTTTGCTGTTGATAAGCGTCTTTAACAGCCAAATATTTTAATACAGCTATTGTAGTTTTTTATTACTGATAATACATTGGACAAAAAAGCGACTAATATTAACGCCTAGAATTTAAAGTTTTGAGATGTTCACCATTGATCAACACTTTGCTAAAATAATTCGGGATACATTGTTTCATTGCCAATGAGTTTTATCTTTTACTTTAAGGACTGAAACCATCGTAGCATCTTCTATCGCACAGAAGTCGAATAAATCTAGTCTTTGAAATACCTGAAGACACTTTTTTTCGACAGTTAAAGTAATCTTAAAGTTTATTCGAAATTAAAAATGATCAATGTCTGCTTGACTTGAATCAGGGACTTGAATCACCCAACCGGAGTGCCAACCAAATGTGGCATAGCAGTTTGCTCCGGAAGAAAATTCCCCTTCACCACCAGGTAAACCACAGCTCAGATAAACCAATCAGAAAATAAAATAGCAAGGTATAGTAGAAACGGAAAGGTAAGCTTATACACTTAAAATTGATACGTAATAAAGGAATAATATTTGTTTAAGTTATTATAAGTCTGTCGTAAATCATTTTAGTCTGCTCTAGAGGACAAAACATTAGCGATATTCCATTCTACTGGTCTATTTTTAAAATAATAATATTGAAAATCTGTAACGGTGCATTTATCAAATAGAAAATGTCGGACTCTTTTTCCGCAAATACATACAAATCATTATTTCTTTTTCCTATTTTATATGGGCTCTATGTCTGTTTGACAATATCAAGAAAAATTTGCCTATTAAATCACTCAAATTAATTTTGTACAGATCTCGTCTGCTCGCCCTATTAGACCGGGAGGCGGCCGCTTAAACAATGACCTCATCGAGTACACGGATGGAAATCTAGGATTGATTGAGTATCGATTTGTAAATTAAAATGCAATAGGTCTGCCAAATCATATCTTGGTGGAAAACACATAAAAACTTGATTTTAGTAGTTGACTCGTAGGTTTCCATTATGTTTTCCTGCTCCTAGTCTTCCATATTTTTATACTTTTCGATGTAGGAGAACACAATGATAAACCTAGGGACCGTTCAAGTATTACGTAAGCATATTTTTAGTCATTTTGTACCCCCCTCCACCCCCTTGTAAGAAAATATAAGCAAATGCTAGACCCCCCCCCCCTTTGCTTACGTAAGATTTTATGACAGTTTCTACATCAATACTTCTTGACTTATAAAAAGTTACCAATCAATTACATTATTAATCCTACAAATTTATATAGGCATATAGGGATTGTGATATCAAAATATATAAAATGGTTTTAATATATTGTTGCTTATTGCATTAAACAAACTACAAATACAAAAAGATTTAAATATATTGTTATTTATCACATTGAACAATAAAACAAGGTATACAAGAAGTCTTAACTTACTTAGGCATCATAATTAAAATTTTTGACATGAATCATATAAATGTTGGAGTTCAATTTGGTGTTCATATTTTAGTCTGATGTCCAGGATCCTTGAACCCATGTTTCAACATTGTCTATTATAAAGTTTTCACTGGAAAAGTGGCCTGGGGTATTGCAGGTTTCCGGTCCTTGTTCCTTGGCAATGTTAGTATCCATAATTAAATCCGACTAAATTCACTATGCAATTAAAAGCAATACTCTTTCACTAAAAATTCACTATGTAAATTCACTATGCAACTGAACTGAAACAATAAATATCTGTGCTATGTATCCGAGACAAGAAAAACCCCAAATAGGTTTTCTGCTTTCTAAAGTTCCAAAACCTGTAGAGAAGGAAGTTCGACAATAGGAGCGGAAAGACAAAAATTTCCAGAAATTGTGCAAAAATTCCCGGAATTCCATGACCGATTGAACGGGCGAAAAGAAAATACCGGACTTACCTAAAATAAAGTCAACTGACCAGTTACCCTGGCAACAGAACCCTGCCACACCAGTTCCTGTGTTTTTATAGTCTATCAATGTACTTGACTTGGTACACAACTTAACAGACAACAATGAAGACAAAGGGCGAGAGGGTGATGCGGGTCACGTGACTGCCGATGGATAAGCAAAGGATAAAATCGAAAATAAACAGCGAATTTCGAACAGACTGTAGAACGCTCTTTCCCCATCATACTTTGCTTGTTGAATTTGAACTGCAGTTGCTTCGTTGTTTAATGCTTACGTAAGAATTGTCGTGACCCCCTCCTTGTCAGAAAAAATAAGCAGACTCTGGACCCCCCCCTCTCCCCCTTTAGTGCTTACGTAATACTTGAACGGTCCCCTACGAGTCAACTGATAAAATCAAGTTTTTATGTGTTTTACACCAAGATATGACTTGGCAGATCAATTGCGTTTTAATACGCGAATCGAGATTTAATTAATCCTAGATTTTCATCCGTGAACTCGATGAGGTAATTTTTTGTGCTTCCGCCTCCCGGTCTATATACTTTAACACCGATTGAAATTTAAAGTGTACAAATGTTGTATTAGTCAGCTAAGTAGTATTACGACCATTTAGTGTTTCACTAGCAATGCTTTTGCGCGTCCCACTATCAGCCTCAATTCTTTCTCATCGCAATGGAGATCCTCCTTTAAATTGATTCTACACATGTTACGTTTTTCTAAAATTGCAACATATTTCTGAGATAAAGGAGGTATGCAGTGATATTTTGAGAGCCATTTATATGAAGAAACCCTGATATTTTATTTAACATAAAAATCTGAAAAAAAAAAAAAAAAAAAAAAAAAAAGGCCACTATGCATTAGAACATTATACATTAGAATTTGATGCAAAACAATTCAGTTACACAATAGGACATGTTAAAGTGCATGCAATTACACAGAACTGTGTTCAGTGATGGATTAAATTGACTTCCTTCAGATATTTTTAGTGTTTCGCACTTGTTCCTATTAGAATATTTATCTCTGTTGAATTCTCCTCTGTATTTCTTTCTTTTTTTTTCTAAAGAGTTTACTTCAATCAAATGATTTTACCACAACGTCAAACAGTACAGCTTAACACTATTTCTGTAAAAATTGAGCCAAAAATAAACAGTATAAATATCTAAAAAAAAAAAAAAAAAAAAAAAAAAAAGGTGTTCCAATTTGTTCCTCCTATTTATTCTATATATAAAAACAAATATACTGTCAGAGTAACATCCGGTTAAAGAATATAAGTTTGTTCAGAAAAAAAAGTCAATGAAAGAGTAGTGTTTATCTTTATATCGTATCAATTAATGTAATGTACATTTTAAAATGTCAAATTTGCATAAAATAAACAATAAAATAGATATAAGATGAAAAGGAAATCTTCCCATAACAATACCAAGCTTGTTATCTGGCGCATCACAAATTGAAATATATGTTCTTTCTTTATGACAGTAGGGAAAATATTTCTTTTTTGCATTATTTAACATGCACTTGACATTTAGCCAAAAATGTAATCTGTCAATAAATTTAGAATTTTTCTGTCTTTTGTTTACTGAGCTTTTTAAAATGAATGTTTTTCTCTGTCGTATTTTTTTTTCTTTTTAACAGCGTTTGGATCAAAAGATATTCAAATTATTTGATCATAGTTTCAGCTCTTTAGTTTTCATTTTCTTATCATTTAAAACTAGTTGGGGGACCACCGTAATACTTACCCATAATGGATATGCGTAATATAAACTATGAAAATAAAACATCTGTTAACTATTTATAAACTGCATCGCAATTCTAAAAATAAATAAATAAAGGTATATTTAAATATTTTTTAACATAGTAATGCGCTCTATTAAAGCAGGGCCGTAACAATAAACTTGGGGGTCCCGGGGCAAACTAGTGAGGCCCCTCCCGTCCGGGGCAAATTAAAACTTTGCCCCGGGAACAGTTTTTTCCGTACGCTGTTATTTAACCGTACACAGTATGATAAGCCTTAAAAGATGAAATATGGATTTTGATTTTTTTTTCGATTTTATGTATTCATTAATAGATAAAGAAGAAAGATTTTTCTAGAATTTTTTAGATGCTATTTATATTATTCAACCGATGAGAAGCCCATATTTTCTTCCTTATACTAGCTTCGGTGGAATCGGCAAACATGCTGGCGCGACATGACACATTCGGATAGACATTCTGCTGTCTGCTCTAAAGCTGCTTTTGCATGCGAAACATATGGAGTATATCAACGTACACGCAGAAACATTTACTCTAGCACTTTGACTTTTTTAAAATTAATTTTTAGCTAGGTGCTGGGCATTTTATAGGAAATTAGACGAGAAACTAAAATCAATAGTTTTCTTAACCACTAGTTTGGGGCCTCTCAGGCTTGGGGTCCCCGGGGCAGTGCCCCGGCTGCCCTGGCGGTAGATACGGCCCTGTATTAAAGAATTGCTGATGAATCAATTTCGGAAAATTATATAAAACGCCAAATTACTGAAATATCTTATTAAGCGTCTTATATACCATTAAAATATACATTTGAATTGAAATTTGAATAAAATACAGGATCATGAAAAATCGAAAAGTGTGGAAAATAGAATTACAAATATCTCGGCAACTAATTATCTGATCGAAATTCGTCTTTATGCAAAATTTGTGTTATTTTATTGTCTCCATTCCTTAAAATAAAAAACTTCGAAAAAAATTTTGTAACTTTCATTAGAATGAATATTTCGAGAGTCCGAAAAAAAATACTTCTGGATAATCGAGGTTATTGATATTCACTAGGTTTTTTATTATTACATACTAAGTACACATCAAGTTTCCAGTCTCTATATCAATTTGTTTGGGAGATATAGCGATTACACACACAGACGGACGGAATTTTTTTTTTCCAAAAATGTTTTTCGGAATCTCTAGCGTCTGAAACGTGCAAATCTGTCACTTTTTTTTTCAAAACGATTGCAAGACTTTCTCTATGATGGGTAAGTAGATGGGTAAGTAGAAAGAAAAAGTAAATTATTTTTTAATTGTTTACAGTATGTGATGTGTTAACGTATTTAATCCGTTCCAAAACAGTGTTCACTAACCAAATTGTTCGTTAACCGACCGTAGATTTTGTATTGGTTTTTATGGGAATTAAATTAATTCGTTTTTAGGAGCTAAATAATGCATAAAAAATAGTATAAATCATCCATTTTGTAATAAGATTAATATATGTCCTTATGCACTATCTACCAAAAAGTATTTGTACACTTTCAGTTTTTGACATTTTGTCAAATATTTAAAAATATACTGGTCGGATTCTTCTGGAACTTCAGAAATATAAAGATTATGTTTCGCTTTATATTTATTTACATTCATTTGTTAAGCGGGTAATTAGGGGGCCGGCAAAAAAACGAAGAATAATAGAAATATTTGGGATCGCCCTGTACATGAAAATGCACGGAACGACTTATCACTTTAGAATACAAATATATGAATACAGTAGAATATGTACACTAATTTTTGTGAGAATAGCATGTATATTTATGGCGATAGAGCGATTTTTTTGAAAAATTAAAAAAATTCTGGTATGTTTTTTGTTTATATCATGCTGGGTTTTTGACCAAATTTAACGCAAATTTCAGAAAAATTGGCAAAATGCAGTAGAAAAAATGTAGCGCAATTGGAATATAAATATATTAAACATTTTATGAAATATGAGTAGTTTTATGAAATAATTTTTATCTGCGCATGCGCGAACGATAAAAACAATTCTTTTACATCATTTAATAGTCAATTCTATGGAGTAACTTATAAAAAAAATCCAATGAAATATCGTGAAAATTCAAAAAGATATCATTATTATAAGTAAGCTGTTTTTACATTGCTCTCTAAAAACGGCTGAATGATAAGGGATTCTCCACAAATTGACATTTTTTATTGACTGACTTTTAGGAAAAAATTAGTATTTAATGTATACAATATCTAATACAATATTTCTGTTAATAAGTATCTTGACATCTGTGATGGAAAAGAATAAAAGCCCTTTTCCTTTTCTATCACAGGTGTCAAGATACTTATTAGCAGCAATATTGTATTCATTAAATAGTACCAATTTTTTCCTAAAAGTCAGTTAATAAAAAATGTCAATTTTTGGAGAATCCCTTGTCATTCAGCCGTTTTTAGAGAGCAATGTAAAAACAGCTTACTTATAATAATGATATCTTTTTGAATTTTCACGATATTTGATTGGATTGTTTTTATAAGTTACTCCATAGAATTGACTATTAAATGATGTAAAAGAATTGTTTTTATCGTTCGCGCATGCGCAGATAAAAATTATTTAATAAAACTACTCATATTTCATAAAGTATTAAATGTATTTATATTCCAATTGCGCTATATTTTTTTTAATAGGTTTTGCCAATTTTTCTGAAATTTGCGTTAAATTTGGTCAAAAACCCTCTATGATATAAACAAAAAACATACCAGAATTTTTTGAATTTTTCAAAAAAATCGCTCTATCGCCATAAATATACATGCTATTCTCACAAAAATTAGTGTACATATTCTACTGTATTCATATATTTGTATTCTAAAGCGATAAGTCGTTTCGTGCATTTTCATGTACAGGGCGATCCCAAATATTTCTATTATTCTTTGTTTTTTTGCCGGCCCCCTAATTACCCGCTCAACAAATGAATGTAAATAAATATAAAGTGAAACATAATCTTTATATTTCTGAAGTTCCAGAAGAATCCAACCAGTATATTTTTAAATATTTGACAAAATGTCAAAAACTGAAAGTGTACAAATACTTTTTGGTAGATAGTGTATAATATGGGCAAATCATATTTTCTTCATGTCTTGGCATATATTTAAAACAACAACCTGTATGCCCTTTTCAAAAGCCGTTATGGTTATTCATTGACTAACGACATTAAATCGTATCAATTTGTCATTTTGACCTTTCAAAAACGCCGTAGTCCTCTAAACGATCGTGTTTACTGCGGCGCCCGATAATGTTCCATTGAAGCCTAAAGTCTGTTAATAATTTGTGACCTAAATGTGAATTAAAATAATTAATTTATAATTCACAATGTTTAACTTTTATATTTTGTACCTCCTTTTTTAAATGTTTCTGATCTTTTTACTCCAATTTGGGGGCCCTAAAATGTATTTCCAGAGTTCCTAGTAGCCCATGAATGAATTAGGGTCATACGCGTAAAACTGTTAAAATGTTCTCTAAGTCGACAACGTATGCAATTAAATACAGCTCAGCAAATCTGAAACAAAGCATAGCATCTTCTGCGCCTTTGTTTTATGAGATATTCGTTATAAAAACATAAAAATCTCTCGGGAAAGTGTTCGTTAACCGATCTGTTCGTAAACCAAGCAGTTCGTTAGCTGATCCATCAATGGGTTTAAAGCATTGAAAGCCGCAAGTTGTAGTGAAGTGGCTTTTTTGGCATACATTTACAAAGTGGTTTTTCAGTGTTTATCATCTCAGTTCGAAATTCCTAAATGCGACAATGTTTGCAAGGCACCAAAAGAGTGCTGTTTATCCTAATATCTTCTGTTTACAAAACTTTCCCTTTATCCCACTTTTACACGTTTTGTTCTATTTAGTTCCCTTTGAGTGATTGAAAAAAAGTTTTAAAAAATTTAATAACCTGGAAAAATCGCTCCAGTTGCACAAAACTCTTTAAAAATCGCTAACAGGTCAAAAGTCGCAGAAGACAAAATTTGCTTCAGTGGGATAAAACATTGTAGAATGCCAAAAATCGCTGCAGAATGCGAAAAAACTCGTTAAATATCGCTTTAATCATCCGCCTTCAAGACAAGTCCATAGGTCCAACAATGCATTGAAATATATGTATATATATTTACATTAAAAAAATAGACTTCTTTTTGTAAATATGTGATTTTTGTTATGGAATGATAAAAAGAAAAGAACATTTCAAAAAAGTCTCATATTTACAGAATTTTCATTTTTCTTTTCTTTTCGTGAGAAAAATCATTATGAGTATACATGCCAGATCCATTGGAACCATCTGGTAATCGAAGATTAAAAATCGCAGAGGACAAGATCTATTACAAGTTTAAAGTTGGAAACTAAAAGCCAAAAAATCACCGCAAAACACACACACACACAAAAAAAAAATCTTAATTGAAAAATCGCTGTATGAATTCCAAATAAATTTTATTAAAAGAGGGTATAATTTATTAAACAGGGCTAAAAAATGGAAATCGTATTTTTAAAAGTAAGACGCTATCCTCCTCAGCCTTAAAAATGATGCGTGATACAATAATGGTGTTGGCTCTGATAACGGAGATCTGATAATCCTCAGTCGATTTTTTTTCTTTTGTTGTTATTTTACTCTACGTTTGAGTTTGTTTCAGAGCTTTTATAGTCAAGAACGATAAGACTTTGTAAAAAAGAGTTGTCTGTGATTTCCACTGAAACTAGTGATGGTGATTAAAAAGTTCAACCGCCAATTGGGGGGGGGGGGGGATAACTAATTAGGGAACATATTTAGAGGTGATGCGCTGGAAAGGGGGATGGGGGAGGAGCCTCCACCTCCAATGTGTGTGAATTTGGAAAATTTAAGCTTGGTTGGCAAAATCCAGATTTTTTTTTTTTTTTTTTTTTAACAAATAATTTTTTTTTTTTACTTTTTATTAAAGATAAGTTTTGCTGACTTCTTTTTTGAGCTCTGTAACAGTAAATAAGTCAAATTTTTAAAAGAATTACAAAAAAACAGCCAGACTTAATTTCTCATTGCATTTCTCTGTGCTAAGGAAATATCATACATCTATACCAGACCTGAATTTCTCTACTGTTGTCCATCAACAGTTTCTCCAATCTATTTCGTTCGAAAATTTTTATCCTTTTTCAAAAATCTCAAAATATCATGAGGTTATTTTTTATATGAAGTACGATTATGACTAGTACACAATAGAAGACGAAAACTTTCATTGCATGAACACATAATTATTACTTTCTTCTATCTTCAATAGAAGAAAGTATTGTAATCGAAATTTTTTTCGACTTCCGCTTTTCGACGGATTTACACGTTTTAGGGGTCAGAGATTCCAAAAAACATGTTTTTACAAAATGTCTGTCTGTCTGTCTGTATGTCGCGATTCTACCATCAAAAAGTGTATGAAGTTATGCATAGAATTGAACCAAATTTTTTGTGAATGCTTTTGGCTGTGGCAAGCAGGTCCTCCTACAGTTTTGAAATATTCCGCCGGAAGGGGGCGCTGCTTTCGCGATTTTTGTGCCATTTTCAATATTGTACCGACCAAAAGTATATGAAGTTACGCATCGAATTGAGCAAAATTTTTTATGTATGTGTATGACTATAGCTAGTTGGTCCTCCCTGAATTTGAAAAAAATCCGTCGGAAGGGGGCGCTGCAATCGCGATTTATGTGCCATTTTCAATATTGTACCGACCAAAAGTATATGAAGTTATGCATCGAATTGAACGAAATTTTTTGTGTAAGTGTATGGCTATGGCTAGTTGGATCGTCCTGAATCTGAAAAAAATCCGCCGAAAGGGGGCGCTGCAATACCGAATTTTATGCCATTTTGAATATTGCACCACATAAAAGTGTATGAAGTTAGTTCTAGAACTGAACTAAACATTTTGTATATGATTATTTTTTGGTAAGGCAAGTAGGTCCTCCCTGAATTTGAAAAAAAATCTGCTTATCATTTTATTGTCCATCGGCTCGTGCAGAGACGGAAATTCGTTTTTACTCCGATTAATTGATTGAAGCAGAAATTTAAGATGAAAATCAAAGTTGGTAAGGTATTGAATTAAAATTACTAAAGCATTAAAATGAGTAACTATTTTTTTTAATTAAAATGCATGTATGAGATAGAAGAAAGTTTTGGGATTGGCACATCCAACTAGTAATTTTTATGTGTTTTAGTTTCAGTATCAAAAAATTTCCGTTCAATACATTGATTTGACATGGACACCGAACTTAATTATGAAAATACATTGCTGTTTTTTACGTTTGGTAGAAAACGCGAGAAAATGAATTTTTTTAAATATAAATTAAGAAACGCTATATCTATATTATAAATGTCAAACGTGTCTGTGCGTAACGCATACGTCATTTTACGAATGGCAACTCTTTCAAATTTTAAATGAATTTCCGGTATTGCAATTTTTGCTATTTTAAATTTTTAAACTTCCAAGTATCGTACATTTTCAATTCTTACACCATCGTATATGGAAAAAAAAATGTACTTTTAAATGAAATTTGTTTGAAAGCTGTATTTCAATTGATTTTTGAAATATTAATTTATTGTAGTTTTTTAATACCGCTTTCTAATCGTGACAACAGGAGTACTCCATTTCTATTAAAAGGAAAGGAAACAAGTTGGAAATTGCACGTGAAGCGTAGCAAATGATTTGCGTTCGAACGATAATGAAGTTTTAAAAATATTCAGATCTTGCTGATATAGTAGAGCGTACTTCGGATACAGTATAGTGGTCGAAACCTTTGTGTTCCTGTAAATATCCAGGAAGTAATTTTTATCACACCTCAGCAACGTATATCATATTCATAGAATGTGAAACAGTTTAATGTAATTAAAACACGCCCCAAACAATGTTTCCCCATGTAGCATTATCTAGTGGAATAATTTTATGTGGCCCTGTAATTTAATAATAAATATTTTTTGCAACACCGATTGTAAATAATGTATATTTTAGTATATATGTACTTCATTGGTCCATGTCAATTCTGTTTTGTTCGAATGAGTGTAACACCATTAAAATGCATATGAAATTTTTTTTCCCGTTGACCGTAATGTAACATAATACCTTTGATTGTCCCTATAACTGATCTATGCATCCGATTTTCATAAAATTTGAAATGACGCGACAAAATTATGTAATAATTATATGTTTTAAATTTCGAACGATTAAAATGCATTTGAAAAATTTCCCCCATAGATCGTAATGTAACGAAATACTTTTGATTGTCCCTGTAATTGATCTACGCATCCAATTTTTATAAAATTTGAAATGACTCGACAAAATTATGTAATAATTATGTAAGTAGTAGGAAAACAACAGTACGGGGACAGCCGGAGGCGGGACTGCGGGACCGTCCCACCTCCGGCTGTCCCACCTCCGGCTGTCCCACCTGATCCTCCGGCTGCCCCGCCTGCTCCTCCGGCTGCCCCACCTGCGGTCCCTCCTGCTCCCACCATCTCACCGCCGCCCTCCTGCGCCCCCTAGTGGAAAAAAGGAACATTCTATTATAACAGGATAGGTGATCAACCTTCTCTAATTAAAAATATTATCAATCACATCTCATCATTGAATCATACTATAAGATGAAGATTAAATTTGTATTTGAATTTTGAACAACCGTAATTTTAATGAGTATTATTAATTAAACGAAACAATTAAAATCTCAGTTTTTAACCATTTATGTAGATTTCTTCAACTACAAGATGAGATTATCAATTTAATACAAGAAAGTTAAACATATATTTGAATTTTGCTTCATAGACATCTTAATGAGTATCGTTAATTAAGTAAAAAACAATAGAAAATATCCAGTTTTATAGAAAAAGACTGATTTCTTACGATTTTTATCAACTATATGATCAATGTAACGAAAAAAGTTAAACATGTATCCTAGTTTTTCAACAGCTATAGCCTTAATGAATATCGTTAATTAAGTAAAAAAAACAATGGAAAATATCAAGTTTTATAGAAAAAGACTGATTTCTTACGATTTTTATCAACTATATGATCAATGTAACGAAAAAAGTTAAACATGTATCCTAGTTTTTCAACAGCTATAGCCTTAATGAGTATCGTTAATTAAGTAAAAAAACAATGGAAAATATCCAGTTTTATAGAAAAAGACTGATTTCTTACGATTTTTATCAACTATATGATCAATGTAACGAAAAAAGTTAAACATGTATCCTAGTTTTTCAACAGCTATAGCCTTAATGAGTATCGTTAATTAAGTAAAAAACAATGGAAAATATCAAGTTTTATAGAAAAAGACTGATTTTTTACGATTTTTTCAACTCAAACTTCGGGCTATCAATTTGATAGAAAGAAATTTAAGCATGCATTCCAGTTTTGGACAACCATTTCCTTCATGAACATTATTAATTAAGCAAAACAACAGAAAATATTAAATTTTTAACTGATTTCTTCATATTTTTTTTTTTTTATTTATTTTTTAATATAAAATCAGAATACAGAACTTAAAATAGAAATTTAAACATATTTTTTAGTTTTTGAACAGTCGTTACCTCAAAGAATTTCGATAATTGAACAATTAACAAAGGAAACTAATGATTTTTTTAACGAAAAAAGACGAATTAAACGAATTTGGTTAACTTTTACTCTAATTGGAAATTTCATCGTACTTTATATATACCAACTAAGTAGAATTTTAATACATAAACGAATAATTTAAAGAAATCCCCAGCACGCAAATGTGAACCTGCAGAGCATTTCTTATTACGTCATATCTAAACTAAAACTTTTTTCTGCAACCCCTCCAAGCATGCATTCCAGGTAGGGGAACATAACAAAGAATTTCGACGTCACAACTTACAAAGGAGTACAACAAAATGTTTACGTTCAAGAAAAAGTATCGCATAGAGAGAAAAAAAAGAAGAGATTTAAGTTATTTATCCATTCTAGTTTTATAACAGTTACTACAACATCTCCAAATTAAAATTTAGAAGTCATAATGAGTATAATTAATTAAGCAAAATAATAGAAATATTAGTTTTTCAGAGGGGAAAAGACGAATTTAAACAAATTTTATTAGTTTTACACTAGTTTAATAATTTTAAGGAGGAAAAAGACGAATTTAAACTTTTTTTTTTTTTTTTTAGTTTTACACTATTTTTTCTCATCTCCAACATGGATATATCAATTTTAACAGAAGAATTAAACGTATATTATAGTTTTTAACAACAAAATCTTAACAAGTATCATTAATTAAACAAAAATAAATATCAGTTTTAAAGAAAAGACGAATTTGAATAATTTTACACTAGTATTTTCAAAAGCAACATGGAAATATCAATACTTATTCACATATTTCACTTATTCACTGTATTCAATACTATATTTAATAAATTTGGATACACTTTAAGAATTTCCTAATCTATAATTAAATATTAGCTGTATATTTAATGTTACCCATGTTTTCAACATTAGTTCATAATCGTGAATTTTGTATTTTAAATACCATGTATTCAGGTTCAGATTATTTTCACTTGAAATCATACAGAATTTTTTAATAGAGTTTGTTTTTGAAATCATTGAAGCAACTGTATTTAATATTTTTAACACCAATTTTCTAAGATTTTCTAACATTTTCCGGTTATACATTCCTCAAAAGTTATTATTACGTATTCTAAACAATAGCAAATATTAATTTTAAGAATAAAAAGACGAATTTAAACAAATTTTATTAGTTTTACACCATTTTTTCTCACCTCCAACACGGATATATCAATTTTAACAGAAGAATTAAACGTATATTTTAGTTTTTAACAACAAAAATGTAATAAGTATCATTAATTAAACAAAAATAAATATCAATTTTCAAGAAAAGACAATTTTTTACACAAATTTTCAACTTTGAAATACATTGCTTACATATATTGTTACAGTATATTACTAAACTTAAACTTTTTAAAAAGTTTGAATGTCTTTACAAAGGGTTCATACTTATATTTTTCACGTCTTGACTGCATTCGGAATCTTACAACAAAAGTATACTTTTATTATTATTATTATTATTATTATTATTCTAGAAAACCTAAAAAATCGTTTCTTGCTGCTTTAGACACTTGACATATTAAAACTACTCTACCCATATAATTAATCAAATTAGGACATGATTCATCTTACACTTCAAAATTTCTGAATTTTTACAATACTTATTTTCATCAAACTTTATTCTTGATCCTATATATTTTAATAGCACAGAATTTTCACATGTGTTTTTATCTACTTATCAGAAAATTATTAAAACACCCAACAACATTTTTCAAATATGAATATTATCTTTACAATTTAATGATGCAAAACATACACGAATACAAAGTTTAATTTTTACAAACATTTCATATTTCAAACCAAACTATTCGAAATTTTCACAACATAAGAGCAAACATTAGACGAACTTTTTAACATTAATATTGCTTAGATCTTTTCATCATAACTTTTAACTATGATAATTATCCATTTTTAGGTTGATTGTCGAAAAACTGTAACTGAAATTACATAAACTTAATGTAAAAAACCATGTTCTCACACAATTTCTTGAAATTCAACAAAGAATTGACTATTACTCCAATACTTATCTACTTCAATCTCGACTCTCGATAGTATATAGATATTGCATCATTACATACTTACAACTCTTTTCAAACGTTTATCAGAAAATCAAGTCAATCAAAGTCTAGTAGTTATCACACCTGTTCCTCAGAAATATTACTATCATATGAAACAGTAAAGAAAATTAATAGATATTTAATATTTAATAACTTCATACGTGAAATTACTGCCGAATGAGAATACTAATAATCAATAAAATCAACTGTTGGACAAAAAAATAGTACAGATTACCGAAAATTCAAATTTTTTCTACAAAAATTACAAAAATTAACAAATGAATGACCAGTTAGAGAAATAATTAAAAAAATAATGAACATATTTACAAATTTATTAAAATCACACCTTTTTCTGGATTACAAACCACAATTTCTTGAAAAATTTAACACCGAATTTGTAAGATTTTAATCCTAGTATTACATACACTCAATAAATATTCAAAATTAACAAAAAAATAATTTTTTAGTCTCATCAATAAGCAGAAATTCTATATTAAAAGAATATTTTCATAGTAGTACTTATAAAAATGAGAGTTTACAAACTGATTTTCATAATTTTATCACATTTAAACTTAATTTTTATACATAAAACATTATTTAATCAAATTTTATACTTTCTAATTCAGTAAAATTCAATACTTTTTTAGTTTTTAAACCAATACCACAATATTTATTTACATCAAACTTGATTCTTTACCTTTTATATTTCCACATTACACAAGTGAGTTAAATACTAACTTGGAACGGGAGTTGAAGTCAATTGATTCAATTCGATTTTCATCGTATACGCATTTCCCCTACACGAAATTTCTTACTTCTATAATCATCTAATGTATTAAAACTAATCTACTCATATTTTTAATCAATTCATCCGATGTTTCATCTCGCACTTCTGAATTATCATCCACCAAGTTGCTTAAAATATAAATACTATCTTTATAGTTTTAATGTAGTATACATGGCTAATCTTGAGTTTCCATCTATACTATTAATCAAATTATCATATGTTTCATCTTACAGTTCAACGATTTCTGAATTATCGTCCATCTAGTTGTTTAAAATATTAATAAAATGTTTATAGTTTTTGATTATACATAGTATGTATGAATACGATCTTTAATTTTTAACAGTTCATATTTCAAATAACCTATTTTCGAAACCAAACTATGTGAATTTTACCACAATACTTATCATCATACAGATATTTGTGTTTCATACTTTTTCTAAAAATTATCAGATATGTACTCCTCAGAGGAATTTCTATCATATGAATAAATGAAAAAAAATTAATTTATATTAAACGTACAGCGAAATTTGATTGCAATATATATGTATTTAATAAAAATAAATAAATAAGCGATTATTTATACATTAAACCTTTACTAAATATATATTTCTTGCGTTATAAAGATGTTTCAACAAGATGAACCAAAACAGCAGCAAACTTCAGAAATTAATGATCTGAATGATTCATCCCTAGCACATGTAGCGTTAATGAATAATACATATGTAAGTACTTATATGAAAAATACTAGAATTCGTATATGAATCGTAATTAGAGTAAATATAAAATGATTTGTCTTACTGCCTACACTTTAACAAATGCCTTTTTACCTATATTGTTGAAAAGAATCCTAATTGTTTGCATTTATTTCTATTACAGATGTGTTCTATTTGCTACAAACACTTCTTAAGTAAATGGAATTTAACAGAACATACAAAAATCCATACAGGTGAAAAACCTTACACTTGGGAAGATTACCAAATGCTGTTTTCAAGAAGGCATGAATCAAAAGTGCACACATCATCATATAAAGCATCGTCAGTTATATGTAAACTTAGTGAGGATATTCAAAAATTATTCAGACGTTTGAAGAATTTAGACATAAAGGAAGATATTTAGACTATATATCCATCATATTTTCATAACACTTACCACAATATCTCAAACTTAAAATTTGGAAGACATACACACTGCTGAAAAGTAATTTTGTTACCCGTGATTCTTCTAGCCAGCATGAATGTATAGATATTATTTTGCAATGTATTCTTTAAATGCCCACAATAAATATTCTTTTATATGCATATATCGTTGTGTTTATTTTTTAAAAACCTATTACATTAATAAAATAGGTTACACATACATACACATAACATTTTAAGTGAAATAACACTCTCACAACTTAAAAAATGCATAAGAACATACAAAAATAAGCAGATGTATGAAAAAATATACAAGTTTACAGAATAATTTCAAAGTTTTCTAGAAATACAAACAAAAAATATTTACAATATTAAAAAATTACAAAAGTGAAAAGAAAAAACACAAATGTAAAACAAAAACATCAAAAAGTGAAAAACTCAAAACAAAGTTTTTGAAAAAAAAATTTTACAACAAAATTTTTTTTACAAAAACCAAAACTTCAAAAAATATTTTTTCAAAAAAAATTTTTTTTTCAAAAACATTTTTTACAAAAAATTTTTTTTTCAAAATAAGTTTTTACAAAAGTAAAAAAAAGAAAATCACAACGTTAAAACCATTGCATACTGTATTAAAAACAACGAAATTTTTGAAGCTTTTTTCATAACTTTTTTGAAATTTTTGCAACTTTTTTTGCAATTTTTTTACATTTTTTTTAACAAAAAATTTTCATTTTTTTAACGTTGTGATTTTCTTTTTTTTACTTTTGTAAAAACTTATTTTGAAAAAAAAATTTTTTGTAAAAAATGTTTTTGAAAAAAAAATTTTTTTTGAAAAAATATTTTTTGAAGTTTTGGTTTTTGTAAAAAAAATTTTGTTGTAAAATTTTTTTTTCAAAAACTTTGTTTTGAGTTTTTCACTTTTTGATGTTTTTGTTTTACATTTGTGTTTTTTCTTTTCACTTTTGTAATTTTTTAATATTGTAAATATTTTTTGTTTGTATTTCTAGAAAACTTTGAAATTATTCTGTAAACTTGTATATTTTTTCATACATCTGCTTATTTTTGTATGTTCTTATGCATTTTTTAAGTTGTGAGAGTGTTATTTCACTTAAAATGTTATGTGTATGTATGTGTAACCTATTTTATTAATGTAATAGGTTTTTAAAAAATAAACACAACGATATATGCATATAAAAGAATATTTATTGTGGGCATTTAAAGAATACATTGCAAAATAATATCTATACATTCATGCTGGCTAGAAGAATCACGGGTAACAAAATTACTTTTCAGCAGTGTGTATGTCTTCCAAATTTTAAGTTTGAGATATTGTGGTAAGTGTTATGAAAATATGATGGATATATAGTCTAAATATCTTCCTTTATGTCTAAATTCTTCAAACGTCTGAATAATTTTTGAATATCCTCACTAAGTTTACATATAACTGACGATGCTTTATATGATGATGTGTGCACTTTTGATTCATGCCTTCTTGAAAACAGCATTTGGTAATCTTCCCAAGTGTAAGGTTTTTCACCTGTATGGATTTTTGTATGTTCTGTTAAATTCCATTTACTTAAGAAGTGTTTGTAGCAAATAGAACACATCTGTAATAGAAATAAATGCAAACAATTAGGATTCTTTTCAACAATATAGGTAAAAAGGCATTTGTTAAAGTGTAGGCAGTAAGACAAATCATTTTATATTTACTCTAATTACGATTCATATACGAATTCTAGTATTTTTCATATAAGTACTTACATATGTATTATTCATTAACGCTACATGTGCTAGGGATGAATCATTCAGATCATTAATTTCTGAAGTTTGCTGCTGTTTTGGTTCATCTTGTTGAAACATCTTTATAACGCAAGAAATATATATTTAGTAAAGGTTTAATGTATAAATAATCGCTTATTTATTTATTTTTATTAAATACATATATATTGCAATCAAATTTCGCTGTACGTTTAATATAAATTAATTTTTTTTCATTTATTCATATGATAGAAATTCCTCTGAGGAGTACATATCTGATAATTTTTAGAAAAAGTATGAAACACAAATATCTGTATGATGATAAGTATTGTGGTAAAATTCACATAGTTTGGTTTCGAAAATAGGTTATTTGAAATATGAACTGTTAAAAATTAAAGATCGTATTCATACATACTATGTATAATCAAAAACTATAAACATTTTATTAATATTTTAAACAACTAGATGGACGATAATTCAGAAATCGTTGAACTGTAAGATGAAACATATGATAATTTGATTAATAGTATAGATGGAAACTCAAGATTAGCCATGTATACTACATTAAAACTATAAAGATAGTATTTATATTTTAAGCAACTTGGTGGATGATAATTCAGAAGTGCGAGATGAAACATCGGATGAATTGATTAAAAATATGAGTAGATTAGTTTTAATACATTAGATGATTATAGAAGTAAGAAATTTCGTGTAGGGGAAATGCGTATACGATGAAAATCGAATTGAATCAATTGACTTCAACTCCCGTTCCAAGTTAGTATTTAACTCACTTGTGTAATGTGGAAATATAAAAGGTAAAGAATCAAGTTTGATGTAAATAAATATTGTGGTATTGGTTTAAAAACTAAAAAAGTATTGAATTTTACTGAATTAGAAAGTATAAAATTTGATTAAATAATGTTTTATGTATAAAAATTAAGTTTAAATGTGATAAAATTATGAAAATCAGTTTGTAAACTCTCATTTTTATAAGTACTACTATGAAAATATTCTTTTAATATAGAATTTCTGCTTATTGATGAGACTAAAAAATTATTTTTTTGTTAATTTTGAATATTTATTGAGTGTATGTAATACTAGGATTAAAATCTTACAAATTCGGTGTTAAATTTTTCAAGAAATTGTGGTTTGTAATCCAGAAAAAGGTGTGATTTTAATAAATTTGTAAATATGTTCATTATTTTTTTAATTATTTCTCTAACTGGTCATTCATTTGTTAATTTTTGTAATTTTTGTAGAAAAAATTTGAATTTTCGGTAATCTGTACTATTTTTTTGTCCAACAGTTGATTTTATTGATTATTAGTATTCTCATTCGGCAGTAATTTCACGTATGAAGTTATTAAATATTAAATATCTATTAATTTTCTTTACTGTTTCATATGATAGTAATATTTCTGAGGAACAGGTGTGATAACTACTAGACTTTGATTGACTTGATTTTCTGATAAACGTTTGAAAAGAGTTGTAAGTATGTAATGATGCAATATCTATATACTATCGAGAGTCGAGATTGAAGTAGATAAGTATTGGAGTAATAGTCAATTCTTTGTTGAATTTCAAGAAATTGTGTGAGAACATGGTTTTTTACATTAAGTTTATGTAATTTCAGTTACAGTTTTTCGACAATCAACCTAAAAATGGATAATTATCATAGTTAAAAGTTATGATGAAAAGATCTAAGCAATATTAATGTTAAAAAGTTCGTCTAATGTTTGCTCTTATGTTGTGAAAATTTCGAATAGTTTGGTTTGAAATATGAAATGTTTGTAAAAATTAAACTTTGTATTCGTGTATGTTTTGCATCATTAAATTGTAAAGATAATATTCATATTTGAAAAATGTTGTTGGGTGTTTTAATAATTTTCTGATAAGTAGATAAAAACACATGTGAAAATTCTGTGCTATTAAAATATATAGGATCAAGAATAAAGTTTGATGAAAATAAGTATTGTAAAAATTCAGAAATTTTGAAGTGTAAGATGAATCATGTCCTAATTTGATTAATTATATGGGTAGAGTAGTTTTAATATGTCAAGTGTCTAAAGCAGCAAGAAACGATTTTTTAGGTTTTCTAGAATAATAATAATAATAATAATAATAATAAAAGTATACTTTTGTTGTAAGATTCCGAATGCAGTCAAGACGTGAAAAATATAAGTATGAACCCTTTGTAAAGACATTCAAACTTTTTAAAAAGTTTAAGTTTAGTAATATACTGTAACAATATATGTAAGCAATGTATTTCAAAGTTGAAAATTTGTGTAAAAAATTGTCTTTTCTTGAAAATTGATATTTATTTTTGTTTAATTAATGATACTTATTACATTTTTGTTGTTAAAAACTAAAATATACGTTTAATTCTTCTGTTAAAATTGATATATCCGTGTTGGAGGTGAGAAAAAATGGTGTAAAACTAATAAAATTTGTTTAAATTCGTCTTTTTATTCTTAAAATTAATATTTGCTATTGTTTAGAATACGTAATAATAACTTTTGAGGAATGTATAACCGGAAAATGTTAGAAAATCTTAGAAAATTGGTGTTAAAAATATTAAATACAGTTGCTTCAATGATTTCAAAAACAAACTCTATTAAAAAATTCTGTATGATTTCAAGTGAAAATAATCTGAACCTGAATACATGGTATTTAAAATACAAAATTCACGATTATGAACTAATGTTGAAAACATGGGTAACATTAAATATACAGCTAATATTTAATTATAGATTAGGAAATTCTTAAAGTGTATCCAAATTTATTAAATATAGTATTGAATACAGTGAATAAGTGAAATATGTGAATAAGTATTGATATTTCCATGTTGCTTTTGAAAATACTAGTGTAAAATTATTCAAATTCGTCTTTTCTTTAAAACTGATATTTATTTTTGTTTAATTAATGATACTTGTTAAGATTTTGTTGTTAAAAACTATAATATACGTTTAATTCTTCTGTTAAAATTGATATATCCATGTTGGAGATGAGAAAAAATAGTGTAAAACTAAAAAAAAAAAAAAAAAGTTTAAATTCGTCTTTTTCCTCCTTAAAATTATTAAACTAGTGTAAAACTAATAAAATTTGTTTAAATTCGTCTTTTCCCCTCTGAAAAACTAATATTTCTATTATTTTGCTTAATTAATTATACTCATTATGACTTCTAAATTTTAATTTGGAGATGTTGTAGTAACTGTTATAAAACTAGAATGGATAAATAACTTAAATCTCTTCTTTTTTTTCTCTCTATGCGATACTTTTTCTTGAACGTAAACATTTTGTTGTACTCCTTTGTAAGTTGTGACGTCGAAATTCTTTGTTATGTTCCCCTACCTGGAATGCATGCTTGGAGGGGTTGCAGAAAAAAGTTTTAGTTTAGATATGACGTAATAAGAAATGCTCTGCAGGTTCACATTTGCGTGCTGGGGATTTCTTTAAATTATTCGTTTATGTATTAAAATTCTACTTAGTTGGTATATATAAAGTACGATGAAATTTCCAATTAGAGTAAAAGTTAACCAAATTCGTTTAATTCGTCTTTTTTCGTTAAAAAAATCATTAGTTTCCTTTGTTAATTGTTCAATTATCGAAATTCTTTGAGGTAACGACTGTTCAAAAACTAAAAAATATGTTTAAATTTCTATTTTAAGTTCTGTATTCTGATTTTATATTAAAAAATAAATAAAAAAAAAAAAATATGAAGAAATCAGTTAAAAATTTAATATTTTCTGTTGTTTTGCTTAATTAATAATGTTCATGAAGGAAATGGTTGTCCAAAACTGGAATGCATGCTTAAATTTCTTTCTATCAAATTGATAGCCCGAAGTTTGAGTTGAAAAAATCGTAAAAAATCAGTCTTTTTCTATAAAACTTGATATTTTCCATTGTTTTTTACTTAATTAACGATACTCATTAAGGCTATAGCTGTTGAAAAACTAGGATACATGTTTAACTTTTTTCGTTACATTGATCATATAGTTGATAAAAATCGTAAGAAATCAGTCTTTTTCTATAAAACTGGATATTTTCCATTGTTTTTTTACTTAATTAACGATACTCATTAAGGCTATAGCTGTTGAAAAACTAGGATACATGTTTAACTTTTTTCGTTACATTGATCATATAGTTGATAAAAATCGTAAGAAATCAGTCTTTTTCTATAAAACTTGATATTTTCCATTGTTTTTTTTACTTAATTAACGATATTCATTAAGGCTATAGCTGTTGAAAAACTAGGATACATGTTTAACTTTTTTCGTTACATTGATCATATAGTTGATAAAAATCGTAAGAAATCAGTCTTTTTCTATAAAACTGGATATTTTCTATTGTTTTTTACTTAATTAACGATACTCATTAAGATGTCTATGAAGCAAAATTCAAATATATGTTTAACTTTCTTGTATTAAATTGATAATCTCATCTTGTAGTTGAAGAAATCTACATAAATGGTTAAAAACTGAGATTTTAATTGTTTCGTTTAATTAATAATACTCATTAAAATTACGGTTGTTCAAAATTCAAATACAAATTTAATCTTCATCTTATAGTATGATTCAATGATGAGATGTGATTGATAATATTTTTAATTAGAGAAGGTTGATCACCTATCCTGTTATAATAGAATGTTCCTTTTTTCCACTAGGGGGCGCAGGAGGGCGGCGGTGAGATGGTGGGAGCAGGAGGGACCGCAGGTGGGGCAGCCGGAGGAGCAGGCGGGGCAGCCGGAGGATCAGGTGGGACAGCCGGAGGTGGGACAGCCGGAGGTGGGACGGTCCCGCAGTCCCGCCTCCGGCTGTCCCCGTACTGTTGTTTTCCTACTACTTATGTATTTTAAATTTCAAGCGATTCGGTTGGGTAGTTTTTTCGTTGTTATATGTGGACAGACAGACGGACGGAGTGAACAACTAGGTGCTACGTATTTACATAATAACGAACGCTCCTAAAATGGGAAGAAATTAATTACTATATCTTTATGTTGCCATTTTCTCATTAAAAGAGAAAAAAAATGAAATTTAAATATCTTCTGTTATAAAACCGATGAATTTTTATTTCATTTACAAAATTTGATTTACACGTAAAAGATTATCAATAGTTTAATGTCTGTTTTAGCTAATAGCATTGAGACTTCAAGTTTTGAATCAAAATGATTAAATTAAAACGCTAATTTTTTCTGTAAAAATGAATAGAGATACAAAATGTGCATTTGCAAATATTTTGATACGATGAAAATGATGTCGGGTTTAGAATTCACGGGAAAAAATCTAACGTTAGAGTTCTAAAGTTAAATAAATTTTGCTTTTTTTTTCATTTTGGAATACTAGCATAAGAACCTAAATTGATAACTTTATCGTAATAACAGATCTTTATTATTTTTTACTGCTTATATGTAGGATTAAAGTTTAATTTTAACAATTTCTACAACTGAGTTTTATACAAATAGTATTTTGTGAATTTGACGTTAAATATCGTTTGTTTAAAAATTAGATTTGCGAATTTGAAATGCATTTTTTACTATAACTAATTTTGTAGGTTTATTATAAATCACTGAAACTGTTCCTTTTTAAACATTTTCTTTCGTCGAAATTCGACGGGTTCTACCTTGTTATTAATAATATGTAATTGTTTCACTGTTTAACTATTATAATAACCAGTTAAGTTTATCAGTTTTGAACTGTTTTATCTTAAACTGCTGTTATCGGTCTCACAGACCGCTGCTTTTTAGGTGCGTTCGTAATTATGTAAATACGTAGCACCTATAGTTGTCATTCAGTTCGTCCGTCTGTCTGTCTGCGTATAACAACGCAAAAACTACCCAACCGAATCGTTTAAAATTTAAAAAATATATTTATTGCATAATTGTGTCGAGTCATTTCAAAATTTATGAAAATCGGATGCATAGATCAATTACAGGGACAATCAAAAGTATTCCGTTACATTACGGTCAATGGGGGGAAAAGTTTCAAATAAATTTTAATCGTTTGAAATTTAAAATATATAATTATTAGATAATTTTGTCGAATTATTTCCAATTTTTTGAAACTCGGATGCATAGATCAATTACAGGGACAATCAAAAGTATTCCGTTACATTACGGTCAATAGGAAAAAATAGTTTCAAGTATACTTTAATGATGTTAAACTCTTTCGAATATAAAAGAATTGACATGAACCTATGATGTGTATATATATATATTTATATATATGTATACTAAAATATACATTCTGTACAATCTGTGATGCAAAGAACATTTATTATTAAATTACAGGACCACACAAAAGTATTCCACTACATGATGCTATATGGAGAACATTGTTTGGGGAGTGTTTTGATTAAACTATTTCACATTTTATGAATAAGATATGCGTTGCTAAAATGCAATAAAAGTTACTTCCTGTATATTTACGGGAACACAAAAAAGATTTCGGCCACTATACTGTATCCGAAGTACTGCCTACTATAGCAACAAGACCTGACTATTTTTAAAACTTCATTATCGTACGAACGCACCTCATTTTCTACGCTCTACGTGCAATTTTCAACTTGTTTTAATTTTCACAGTTTATTTAGAAGCTTTTAGTTAACAAACAGATAAACAATGCAACCAAACACTGACAATGAAATATTGTTTTGTTTGGAGCTCTAGCACTATCTCGGGACTTCTGAATCGAGAGAGATGATTATAAAAATACTCTATCAAAGTTCAGTACAGTAATAGAATCCATTGAATTAATTAATCCAGCCTTTTATTCATTTTTTTTCAATAATATATATAAAAATCTGCATCAAAGACAGTAGTTATGAAACAATTTGTATGACAGAAGTGAAGAGTTTTAACACCGAAACATTTCAAGTTTTCTTCTTCTGCCGATGTAAATGAAGAATAGTGATTTAGAAAGCTTATCTATCATTAGGGAATAGCGTGTCGAAATTATGCACACATTTTTTTTTCTCATTATATTCTTTTCCATTCAGATTATTCCTTACTAAATTCTGCTAATCTATTCTTCTTTTGTCTCCATTTCTCTTCTTAAGTATCACCCGTGGGTGTTAAATTATCACTCTTGCCTCGGGCATGTCAACTTCTTTAGACGGTACTTCCAAGCACCTGTGTCGGTAGAAAAGATTTACTTCTCGAAGACTGTATCGAAGAATTAAAACAGTCATTGCCAGTTTTCATTTTATTATATTCTTGTATCTATAATAAAAGAAAGTAGTGAATTGACAATGTAAACTGCAACTGAAATTGTGTTGAAATTGAATAATGCCAAGATTATATAATGCAGTTTGAAACTATAATTATTGAAACATCATGTTCACCTTGATTACTAAATCAAATAAAAAGATGAGGTATTAAAATTCTAATGTATAGAATTTACTTAAAAGGAGCTAAAAATAGATAATAAAGTTTCTACAATATAAAAGACGTCAAACCATATTAAAATCCCCGAGCTCTTTCAAATGTAATGCCATTATCAGAGGAAAATCAGTAGACAAGTCTTCATCAAAGGAAGGGAGGGGAAGGGGGGTGAAAGTTCTGTGCTTAAAGAACCATTATTTAAAAAATCAGACAAAATGTGATTGTTGTATTTTTTGATTTGCTTGATTTTATTTTACATTGAAGTAGATCATATTTAATGAATAATGTGCAATTGTGAAACTCTGAAAAAATGTCCTGTTTTCAAAGAAAAGGGAGGTGGTGGGGAGGGAGGTGAGAATGATAATTATGTTTCAAAATCGTTAAATACATTTAATGTTCCATATATAGCCCAAAATTTGACCTCGCCAATCGTCGAGTAACACTTAAAACATGGTGATTAGCTTTATTGTATTTACTCGCCAAACTTAAGGGGCACCCCTCCAACCGCAATGAATCAAATATGTATCGATACCAAGGAGGAAAGGAGGTAAAATTAGTTTTGAATTTATGGCGTCCAGATCGGCGATTCTCCAGAACGTAAGAAAAGAAAATAGCAGCAGTGATTCTGTTCCGAAATTTCCTAAAATTTAAATAATTCAGTTCCGAAAATTGAAAACCCGAACCTGTAAATTTGGAGATGTTTCGTACCTGTAAACTTGTAACTTAGCCTTTGGTAACAGAACATCATCCCCACATCTATGCCAATTAGAAATCTTGTGTGTAACCATGCTGACCGGTTTTGTAACATAGTGATTTGAGAAACGATCTCTAATGCGGCAACAAGCTGCAATTCTTGCTATCATTAAACTTTTTAATTAATGGAAGTCCGTTTTTTTATTTCTAATTTAATACACTTCCGCACAACATGTTCACCGAAAAAAATCAATTTCGTCAAACGTTCGTAGAAAATAATCACTAATTTCTCCAAATAATCACGGAGATAAACGAAAATTTAGTCTTGATTGTGAAAAAAAAAAAAAAAAAAAGAATTTCATCCCACGATCTCCTAAAAATTCCGAAATTCTTCAACGAATAGCCTGTAAAGCGCAAATTTCGTCAAAGAATCGCGAAACAAATACAAAATTCTTTAAAGGATCGCGGAAAAAACAAATTTAATCAAAATATTTCAAAAAACACACATCTCGTCAAAAGATACAAAAAAACTCGTTTCTTCAAAAAATTCAAAAAATAGCGAAAATTATCAAATTTTGTTAAAAGTTGCGTAAAAAGCAGATTTCATCAAAAAATCGCAAGAAAAGCCCCCGAATTTCGTCAAAGAATCGAGAAAAAATCCGAATTTCGTCAAAGGGGCACAGAAATGACTCATAGTTAGTGACTGGAGGGGATCGGAAATCCTCCCGCTTTCCCTCTCTCTACTGTAATATTTGATAAAATTTGCTGTAAATTTCAGATTCTTTTTTTTTCCTCTCAGAATCGCCTCTGAACAGCAGATAGCTATTTCTTATTGGTTCAAAGGTTATGAACATCTCTCTCCTGGACGGGAGGGGGGCTTATTGCACTTTTAGCTGTCCATATCGTTTTGATTATTTAAAGAAACTTAAAAATGATAAATTCAAAGAAAACAAAATGTAGAGAGAGTGTGGAGGGGTCCGAAAAACCCTCTAAAGAACAAAAAATTATCTTTAAAAATGAAGACATGCTGTATAATAACTTAAATATTAAAGAATCTAAAACTCAATTAAATAAATACAATCCTGCTGCAGCAATAAAACTTCGGTTGGAAGACTACACCACAAAGACATAATGCGAATGATAAGCATTAATGTCAAAAATAACTTTTTGTAACATTTCTTCTGTTGGAATTAGTAGTAAAAAATAAAATAATCATCATTTTATTAAAATGAGTCTTAAAATGTATTTTAATTTTCTTGCCTCTTTCATACATTGCATTAAATCTTAATATTTTCAAATATGTTTGACCTTTATTTTGACTGTAGCAATTTTTTGGTTATATTTTTCTGTTAAGTGTAATGGCAGTTTTTATTCAAATTGAGTGTAGTCCTATTGAATGGCAAATAAAAGATATTGCTAAATGACAGCGTTGATAGTTAGAAAAATTCCAGTTTTGTGTGAAGTGTTCGTAACTTTGTTAGTAACCAGTGGTTTGAAAAATTGGTCCGTGAGAAAAATATGTTTACTGGCTAGTGGTTATTGGGTAAAAATGTTAATTTTTATCTATATTCTATACCAAATCTTTTGGAAATATTTTAGGACAGTACATCATTGCATGTATTCTTTTTTTTTTTTTTTTTTTTTTTGAGTTAAAATTTCCAGACTACCTGATTATTGAAGCGTAGTAATTTGAAATACCGGTTATGACTTTTGTTTCATGAAATCTTTGTCAATGTCTTGATTTTGGTTTAATCTTGATAGAGAACTTGCTATCCTCTCTAACACATTCGCTGCCGATCACACGCCACCGCGTGATGTGGGGGGGGATATCTCAATAGCCAGTCACGCTCTGGCGCGGGAAAATCTTTCACCGATTCTTTGTAATAAAAAGTAAATCGGCTTCTGGGAAAAACCCACTTCTACAGTGCGACATTAACTAACATCACATCTTCACGTAAGCGACAGCGAACGTGTTAATAAAAAGCTACGTGTTGCTGACGACTGGTTTTTTCGCTAATTGTTGCCGCAGACTCTCTGAAAATGAAACATTTGAAATGACTGAAAAAATTAATAGCTCTAAAAGTATATGTAAGGAAATTTTTACATAAACTGCGTTAGGAAAGTAAAAAAATTGTATTTTTCTGGATAAAAATTTCAAATCCAATGATTACGCGTTTTTCAAACATTTGAATTTCAAATATTACCCAATTTCACAATGGAGTACTGTAGCGAAACCTTCACGCGTAAAAAGATAATGACGACAATGTGTCCTGATATGTATATGCTAGCTATAACACCAAACGCAAATTATAGTAGACTTATTATTCTGTTAAAATATGAAAGTGAATTATGATGTCACGTGTGCATGATTTTTAATTCTCGACAAATACTCGATGTGCCATTTCCGTTTAGTTTTAAGTTATGCTTTTTAAAGTAAATGGGTTAAGGTTTATATTTTAAGTGAAATTAATGCACAATGAATTATGTCAATGCGAGCAATATTTGGCGATTTATCATATTGCCAAGCTAGCGTTTGAAATCGCTAGTGATAAGCTGGTCGGAGATCACAAATTCAATCCGACTACTAATTTTTTAAAAATTTAGTGGTCCACCGAACTGAAAGTGGTAACTTTTCTTCTTTCTTTCATAAATAAAGGTAAGCTTTTCCGTCTTTTTAAAACTACTATAAGATTAATGACTTAAAATATAGTTTTTTAAATCTGACGTAATTTTCACCAAACTTTTCTTTCTTTTTTAATATTCACGCGAAATTATTTTTACTGTTAAAAAGGAAATATTTACGCTGTTTTAGATTTTGATATAATAATTTAAAGATTATCCTGAAATAATAAAAATTCTCGTGTAAGTTTAAAAACGTTTTTTTTTTTTTATTTTAACTTTATAGGTATGTAATTTGACTATTTTACATCTGATGTAATTTCCTCCGTTTAGGACTTTTAATTCATTTTAATGGATTTATTCTCTTACAATTTTTTTAAATTCACACGTAGATATAATTTTTATGTCCTTATTTGAATATATTTCTGCTATTTATACATAAACATTTAGTTTTAATTTGAAAGATTTTCTATTTTTAAAATAGCCATGTGTAAATGATGAATTATTAAATGATAAATTTCTTATTCGAAGGAAATGTTATTCTTTGATACAAATGTAAAATTCACATGAAATTATAATTTTTACGGCATAATTTCAATATTTTCTTGATTTTAATACATAATCATTTAATTCTAATTTGTAAGTTTTTTTCTCTTTAACAGTCAGATTTAAGAAATATTTTATTTGAAAGAAATATTATTCTTTGCACTGTTTTTACAAATTGGCAACAAATTAAAATAATACCCTTTTCTAAATTATGTAAAAAATGGTTCTCGAAACGCAGGAAATTTGAATTAAAAATAGAAAAAAACCCTCAAAAAATGAGTCAAATAATTTTTAAAAATGCAGTCAACTTTAACATTAAATATCTCTTATGATAATTATTAGATTCTACACCAGTGTATTTATTAAACATTTCTCTAAAATACTACCAATTTTTTTCCCCAAAGAACTCTTTTAATATTAATGAAAAAAGATCCCCCCCCCCCCCCCCGTCACAAAAAAAAATCATTGTCAGCGTTAATAATTGCGTAAATAATAGCGTTACTTTTTTAAGAATAGAGAGATGAGCATTTTAACTTAAAATAGGAATTCGAGAGTAAATTTTTTCATATTTTTCTTTCGTTTTTTATCAAATAACTTTTTTCCATTAAGCCCTAGATGTAATCGCCAAACAGCACGCAATTTAGAAATATATTGAAATCTTAGTCGAGTAGCTTGCATTTATATTTATAAAAAATAAACTTTATTAAGTTTCAAAACTTTTAAATGGAATTCTAAAATAGTTGCTTTTTTCATAATGCATAAAAATTTTAATCAAATTATTGAAACAATGAAAAATCTCCATCATAAAAATACTGTGAAATGGTATCTGTTTTAGGTTTTTTTTTTTAATACATTCATTATCATTCTTATTAAAGTGTTTCCTTTTGTACCTTCTGGCGTTTTTCTCCATAACTAAAGAAAAGCAAATTAATCAATTTTGAAGAATTTCAGTCTAGGTGTTAGTTTAAGAGTAGAAAAGGTTTTAAATATACACACACATATATATTACTTGGGAAAATGCAGGAGAGCACTTTAAAAAAAGAACTTTTACGGAATTTATTTTTAAAAAAGTGTTACGTAAAAGTATTTTTAATAATGAAAAAACATACACACAATTGCTTTTGCTCAAAAATCAATATGTCTAAACAAGCACAGTACAGTCGGCTCTCGTTAATTCGAACTCATCGGGACCACAAGAAATGTTCGAATTATAGAAAGTATGAAATGAAAACATGCTTAATATGGTACTTTTACAAAGGAATTAATGTTATAGTGTTTTTTTAAATATATTTTGTCTGTTATCATTAGAATATGACGTAATAATAAATTAGAATGTGTAAATACATAAACTAATTAAATTAGGGATGCACAACCTGTGGCCCGCGATGGGTTAAGGTGTGGCCCGCGAACTTTGTCAATTTACAACTAGAAAAAAAATTACAATTTTTGTTCAAAAGTCGTCGAAAAATATCATAAATTTCGTTAATTTACCGCGGAAAAATATAAAATTTCGTCAGTCACTTAAGAATCGTAGATCGGGCGCAGAAAAATTGCGAATTTCATTAACCAAGTGCGAAGAAATTACAGATTTCGTTCATCAGATATGAAAAAATTGCGAATGGGCAGAAGCCCATGAGTTTCGAAAAAAATAGCAAATTTAGCCGATCGGACACGGAAAAATCGCGAGTTTTGTAAATCAGGCACAGAAAAATCGCGAGTTTAGTCGATTAGGAACGAAAAAATCGCAAATTTTGTCGGTCGGACACAAAATATCGCGCATTTCGTCGATAGAGCAAGAACAATTCGTCAGATTTGTTGATGATACACGAAAAATTGGAAATTAAACTCATCCGTTACGAAAAAATCGCATGTTTTTTCGGTTTATGACGTGAAAAAAAGGCTAATTTCGTTGATCGGGAGCTAAAAAATCACAAAGTTCGTTGATAAGGCATGGGAAAATCCGGATTTTTCGATGATGCGCGGAAAAATTGAAAATTTCGTTGATCGGCTGCGAAACAATCGATTGTTTTGGAAATTTATCAAGAGAAAAAAATCGCGAATTTCATCTTGCCACGTAAAAAAATGCAGATTTCATCCAAAATTATTTAAAAATCTCGAATTTTGTTGATTGGGAGCGGAAGAAATGCAGATTTCGTCAGCTAAAGGCGGAAAAATCGCAAATTTCGTTGGTCGGACATGGGGACATTGCGAATTTTGCCGATTTCACGCAGAAAAATTGCAAATTTTGTCGATCAGGCTCAAATAAAATCGCGAATTTCGTCTATCCGGTGAGGAAAAATCAGAAATTTTGTCGATCAGGGAAAGAAAAATCGCGAATTTTGTCGATCGGCTTTGCAAAAATCGCGAATTTCGTCGATCGGCTTTGCAAAAATCGCAAATTTCGTCATCAGTTTTGTAAAAATGGCTAATTCCGTCAATCAGCTTTAATGATAAAATTTGTAAAAATCGCGAAAACCGTTGATGTGGTATGGAAGAAACGTTAATTTTATCAATCATGCGAGGAAAAATTGCAAATTTCGTCGATCATCTACGTAAAAATTGCGAATTTCGGCAATAGGCTTCGTAAAAGTCGCAAATTTTGTCGATCAGGATCGAAAAAAATCGCGAATTTCATCGATCGGCTTGGTAAAAATCGCAAATTTCGTCGATCATGCGAAGAAAAATCTCGAATTAAGCCAATTAGCTTTGTAAAAATCGCGAATTTTGTCGATTGGCTTCGTAAAAATTGATAATTCCGCCGATCAGCTTTGCAAAAATCGATAATTTCGTCGATCGCCATCATAAAAATCGCGAATTTTGTCGATCGGTTTTGTAAAATTTGTGAATTTTGTCAATCGGTTTCATAAAAATTACGAATTTTCTCGACTAGTTTCGTAAGAATTGCAAATTTTGATCAGGCACGAAAAGATCGATTTTCCTTGATCCGTTTCTTAAAAATTGCGAATTTTGTCAATCACTTTAGTAAAAAGCAGAAATTTGGTCGATCAGATATGAAAAACTGCAAATTTTGGTGATCGGGCGTTGAAAAATCAGGAATTTCAGTGATGAGGTGCTGAAAAATCTTGTTGATCGACTCCTTCCTTTTCCTTCGTTCACATTTTTTTTGGCACCAGCCACTTATCTTTGTTTTTTAGCATGTTTATAATATAAATTTTACTTTCCTGAATAAAGTCACGGAATATTATTATATATTGAGAATAAGCCTTGCTATATCTGTTATATATACAAACGTAAAAGCTGCTGATATATCCTTACCAACTGAATTGGATATTTAAACTGGTTAAGCAAACCTAAACCTACTTCCCTCTGAAAACATAAATTTTATTCGATATAAGACACAGATCACCTTCGAAATCGAATTCTCTCCATGTTATTAATGTGGCCCTCGACCATCAAGACATAGTTCTAAGTGGCCCTTTTCTTGAAAAGATTGTGCACCCCTAAATTAAATGATTAGAAACAAGCACGATGAAAGACAAATTTGAGGTGTCACTAATGGACAGACGGGGGCACTAAGAAAATGGATATCACATGTATTGGAATGTATGTATACTCTTGCGGAACAATTTTCACAAAAATCAAAGAAATAAAGTTTATTCAAATGATTTGAAATCCGCGAGAAAGAAAAGGAAATGAAAAACCGGAATTTTCGTTTGTTCGAATTAAACGAAGTCAAGAGAAAATGAGTTCGAATTAATGAAAGTTTTTAACGTTATTCTGCCATTGAAAATTTCGGGATTTCATGTTTAGTTCGAATTAAGCGAAGATTCGAATTATCCGATTTTGAATTAACGAGAGCCGACTGTATTTGCGAAAAGTGGCGCCAACTTATATGGGACCGTGGAGCCCGAGCCCACCAATAATTTTGAATCGTAGCGTGCCCAATTTTTATTCTTCTAGTTATATTTATTTCATTATTTTATCATTCGTTTTTCTCCTCGCAATAAAATTTAATTCCCCATTTAACATACATTTTAATTCTCCGACTGATATCCATAAATCCCAAATGACTGAAATGTTTTTTCTCCCTGTTTAACTTTCTGCTACTTTATAGTCATGTTCATGTCATTATTACATTACAATAAACATTAGTGACTTTACAAGGTAAAATGTATGAGAATATAATTTAATAAAATTGCAACGTTATTAAGGGGGCACAGGGGTTGAAAACTTTTCAAAAAATCGATTTTTTATGATCTAATTCGATTATTCATTTAATTTTTAACTCAATGCAAAAAACTGCGTAAAAATATTTGCATTTTTAACGGCGTTATAAGCATTTATGTATCAACACTTTCATAGTCGCATCCATATAATTTCAACTGTAAGTCGCGTTTTCTCAAAACGATTTTTGACGACTAACACCAAGATTTAAAAAAAACTATTTGATAGAACGGCTTAATTTTTTTTTTTTTTTTTTTTTTTTTTTTTTTTTTTTTTTTTTTTTGCATGCATATAACATCATTATCTAGATTATGAATGAATGTATTTTAGATTGTTTAATATTTTGAGTATTTTTAATGGAAAAAAGTTGTATTTTTTAGGGGTTTTTTAAATTTTCAACTTTGAGAGATTTTTTAATGCTGTTTTTATTAAGTGATAGTTATATCCTTAATTCATAACCTAGATTATGATGTTATATGCATGCAAAAAAAAAAAAAAAAAAAAAAAAAAATTAAGCCATTCCATCAAATAGTTTTTATTTAATCTTGGTGTTAGTCGTCAAAAATCAAGTTTTGAGAAAACACGACTTAAAGTTGAAATTATACGGATGCGGCTATGAAAGTGTTGACACATAAATGCTCATAACTCCGTTAAAAATGCAAATATTCTTATGCGGTTTTTTGCATTGAGTTAAGAATTAATTGAATAATCAAATTAAATCATAAAAAAATCGATTTTTTGAAAAGTTTTCAAACCCTGAGCCCTCTTAAAGCATGATTGCTTGACTTAAAATTTTCATCTCTCAACTTCTGTCAACCCTTCAAAGAGAAAACAAAGTGGTTGTACCCTTTTAGAAAAATATTTATGAGCTCATCCAATATTTTTGAGCCAATCCAATATTTTTCAAAAGTTGGCGCAACTGTTTGCGAACAATTTTCTTCTATTTTAGAAGAAATGTATACTTCTAGATACAAAGTGACCATAATAAAATGGATGCTTTGAAACTCGATGGCATAAAGGAGAAAAAAATTGTATAACTCAAAAAAAATAATTTTGTGTAAATGTTATTTAGAAGGAAAGTTTCCTTAACGTCCATACTAAGAATGTTTTGAAGAAAATGCTAATGAAACTACTTATGCATGCAATATAAGGTCAGTCAAACTTAACGGCGCAATAATATTTTTAGGACTATATCTTTATTTAATCGCAGATGAAATAGTGAACTCTCTAGTTGCCATTTTATATACCATATCCCGTTTTTTCTAATCAGTTCACTTCACCTGTTAATCACAGAGAATTCGCGGCGCCATCTTACAAGGACTTGTTAATTCTCAATTTTCAACAATAAACAATCTTTTTGGATATTGTATATTTTTATAAGACTAACTTGTCACACTACCTAATGTAGCGACGAATTAATTCTATTTTTGTTGTTTATATGACGGATTTTCTTTTAAATTTTTAGCTTGAACTGTCAAGTCTCCAGCTTTTTGGATACCGGTATTTTAATAAAGAAAATGATGTTTTATTCAATTGGAACATTTCGCGTATTTAAAAGAACAAGTTTTTTTTTTCTAAGATAATACTGATGGGCAAGAAGCAGAAGATTTGGCAACACTGAATGTAGCTTTTTCTTATTTGCAAATAATTTTGTTTGTAATTTCTTGTGTCATTCATTCTTTCAAGATTTTAGCAATGCAAATGCACTGCCAGGGCCGTAGCTAAGGGGGCGCTATGGGCGGCTCAGCCCCCCCCCTAAAATATTTTGAGCCCCCCTGGAAAAGATTCCAAGGTCACTCAATGAATTTCTGTTCTGAAATTTCAAATGAAATTCTGTTCAAAAATCTAATATAGTTTTCAGACTCTTTCATAGTTTTGTAGAATTACTAAATTGTATCTAAAATAGGTTTTTCAGCACTCCCTAATCCTATTTGTACATATGAAGCTAACATGATGTTTAATTTTGCAACAGTTATACTCAAAATTTTCATCATCATATACTTTTCTTAGCATAAAATAAAGATATTACAACAGTTTATGTGAAACATAATACCTACGATAGAAATATGCACTAATTTATCTTTCTGCGTCAGAGAGAGAAAAAAACTTATGAGCCCCCCCCCTACAATCTCTTGAGTCCCCCCCCCCCTATAGTTCACTTCTATCTACGGTCCTGTGCGCCGCCCTTGAAAGTAGTAATGAAATCTCAAATGAAGTAAATATTCCTTTAGTTGCGGCACAGTTTGAAAGTGCATTGACTGGATACTATACTATTATTATCCCAAAAAGAAGAAAAAAATCCAACTCGTAAAAATTTAACCAATCATTGCAGCATTGTAAAAATACGCCATAAAAAAATTTAATGAAAGTGCACCAGCGTAAGTATTTCCAAAAAATTTGCAAGTGCTCGTTAAAAGTTTTAAAAGTATTTTTAGGCTACTTATTATAAAACAACTCCTTGATGTTAAATCCTGAGAATAAATTCGATTTTTTGAAATATTTATTCTTTTTAAATTATTCATTTAAATACAACCTTTTGGTACTAGTGAACTAAACTTTAAGAGGTTATGGCAATTTATGTATAAGAAACTGAAATATTTTTTGTAAGTATTTCACTGTTTAGGATTTATTATGTGTAGAATGTTTGGGTGACTTCTTTTAGCAAATTACTGCATTATTACTGCTATTCATTAAACTTTTTAATAGTTTCATCTGGTTAGTGAATATAGGACATTCAAACTAATCCATTCTTTTCTGCTGGGGCTAATAGTGAAAGGTGTCGAGCTGCCAAGAAGTTTTATTAGAGGAAGAATTAAAAGCCTCCTTGAGTAATGATGGTTGGTTTTAGATGGTCAATGGCAATCGCGATTTCTAATCGCTATTGAATATAGTGAGATTTTTAGCTGCACGTTTGATGATGCGAAACCGTTATATGGTTATGTCAAGTTGCTTTGACTGTATAGTTGCGCACCAAGACGCGTGTGCCCGTTGTGTGAAGAATGTACGAAATAAAGTAACATTTTTATGTGCTGACGTTGGAATCGGAGTTATCTGGCCCATGATGTCACACAGCTGCTGTAGGAAGATCTTATCATCCGTTTGAGACAGGAACGCTGCAGAAACCTTCCTATGACACAGTGCATGGCTGCCAACTACTACGCCTGTTTAAAGTCAAATAAACATGTTAGAAGCAGGAATTTTAGTAATTGATTAACAATGTGTGGTTTAATGCATAACATTGAATATATTTGGCATATATTTTATTAAAATACTTTTGTGGTTACAAACATGTTTATATGATTTAAATAGGCGTAGAAGTTGGCAGCTCTGCACTGTGTAGTTTCATGTAGCATTCCAATACAAATAGTAACCGCACCCCTTTGTAATAGTAACCGCACAAACAATTTCCAAGAAGTACTATGGGTAGGGATGCCATCCATCGTGTATGATTGAAACATTTAAAGTCCTGTTTAAAAGTGTTGTCAAATAACTCTGCCATTGTTATACGGATATTATGGAGACAGTCTAATGCGGCGAATGCTTAGAATCCTTGTTATTCTGGAAAATAGATGCGACTCAAATTGCTTCCCCTTGTCAGTTGTCAGGATCTTTGGGACATCGAATTTTGAAATCCAGTGTGTGACAAATATCCAACCATTGGTTTGCGCAGTGATATTTCGCACAGGATACGACAGTGCCCTATCTTGTATGTTAATCTATGATCTAAAGTAAATATTTTATCCTTGAAGTCAACTTATACACCTGGTAAAAAAGTCAAAAATACAATTTTATGCAAAATTTTAAAGGAAATTTTTATTTGCCTAATATTTTTGACAGGATCGCCAAAAATAGCCCCCGGAGTTCAAGATTAGACCATCTATTATCTTGCACTCATGATAGATATTTTTTTTTTACATTAAGCAAGTCTTCTGTATTTCTTATTGTTATGTTGCCAGGATAGGATGGTATTTCCGAATTTTTTTATCACGGTTTCCAATTTGTAATATTTGTCTTATAAATTCTGCTATTTAATGAGGCGAAACTTATTATTCGGAAATGGAAGATATAAAACCCTGGAAATACCGACAATGTATACTTGTGCTATTCTTCTCCCCCCAAATTGTTGATTTTTTTATTATTTAACTGATCAGAAAAAAAAAAAAATAAATTATGAATCAAGTAAAATCTTTTAGAATATTGATTTATTTTTCTTTTACAATTATTAGAAATAAGCTAGTTTCTTGAGCAATAATTTTTCTTCTTCTCTTCTATTTAATTAAACCCCACATGAAACTTCAGTTATGAAAGAGACTGGATGTGTATTGATTGGATACAATTCTTATTTAGTATTCAAAGCAACATTTTGAATAAAAAAGAAGTTATTTCTAAAACTTATCAGAATTTTAATGAATTTACTGAAGCGTTATGCCATTATAAAAAGTTCAAGAGATCCTTTCACTAAAGCTTTTCAATATATTTGTTTTAAGTGCTTATTAAAAGTTTTAGTTCATGTGAACAGTGGACTTAGAAGTAGAAATTTTTGTTGCTGTGTTAAAATTGAAAAATGATCGATATACTGATATTGGTAGAAAGTATATTTTGACATTTTTTTTAATGAAGGTTAGTAATGAAAATAGCATGATGAAAAATTTATTTCAAAAGCATTTTTTCTTAAAACAGATTTTCCATATTCAATAATCTTTAAAATATTCTCTCTTTTTTAATATAATTGAATAGTTGCAATAAGAAATTGCTTGGTGCAGTACAATATAAATAAACTAATTGCATGTGCCAATCCTAAAACTTTCTTCTTTCTCATACATTTTTACTATGAAAAATATTCAAAAATTAGTTTAAAAATTCAATATTTTTAGTTTAACACTATTCCAGATTTTCATCTTAAATTTCTGCTTTAGTGAATTAATCAGAGTAAAAACTATTTAATCTCAATCATTATTAAAATCAATACATTTTCGTTATTCTATTGTAACATCAACTGATTTCTAACAGCCCTCTTGCAGAACGTAAGTTCTCGACGCTGAAGGTGCTGCCGATACTCAACAGAACTACGGGAAGTCGAGAAAATTATACACGGCATTTTTTTACGGCAAATATTTTCCACTTTCAAGGAAAACCTGCTGGCCTTACAGATATATATGTATATAATAAAAGTAAGAAAAAATCTCACTAAAATTTGATTTAAATTTATGCATAACTTCGTGCACTTTGTGATGGTACAATAAAATAAAAGGGTACAAAAATCGCTATTACAGCGCCACCTTCCGACAGATTTTTTTCTAATTCGAGGAGAAACTGCTGGCCATAACACCCCTCCCCCCCCCCCCCAAAAAAAGGATCAATTCTATGCATAATTCCATATGCACTTATTGAAGGTACAATAATGAAAATGGCATTGACACTGCTATTACTGCACCTCATTCCGGCAGAATATTTCCAAATCGAAGGAGGATCGCCTGACCATAACCAAAAAATCCAACACTTCTTGATGCTACACTCAAATGACTACTCTGATGTAGAGGTCTGCACGGGCCCGGGCCTGGCCCGTGGCCCGTACCCGGCCCGGCGGAATCGTTTCGGATTTTCTAACGGGCCGGGCCGGCAGATTTAGAATAGTTTTTTCAACGGGCCGGGCCGACAAACAACATAAACGGGCCGGGCCGGCAAAAAAATTGAACGGGCCAGACGGGCCGGGCCGATAAAAAAAATTTGATTTAAGCAGAAACGATAAAATATGAGCTATTTTCAACGAAAATGGTTTTAACGAGAATAAGTATAAATGTGGCCATACTAGTTTGACAGCGTCAGTATAAAAATGCACAGTGTATCGGCATCGGAGAATTACATTATGTGTAACCCGTTTTAATATTTTTTTAGCTGACTCATGCCGGTCCGAGATCACGCTTACATTATTTTTCTACAAATAGACTGGCCGAACCGGTGCTAGACTTAATTATTGGCAGAAAATATGATTTGTAAAATTATTAACAGCCATAAAGAACTTATGTTAGCTTAGTCTTCGGATATATACTTCTTGATGATTTTTAAATTAATTTCTCAATAATGCGAAAGTTTGACACATTTTCTGATTAATTTTAAATTGTAAAAGTATAAAAGTGACAAGCCTAACTATTGAAGGGATTTGGAATCGAATAGCGTTTTTCATTTTTGGTAAATAAAATACTTGTATAACCTTGTTGAGATATAATAGTTTCTCAAATGATTGCAGGTTTTTCTCCCTTCCCTTGCTATTGCTTCCGGAAATTCTATTCAAAACGCTAATTAAGACAGTATTTTATTTGTTTACAGTATTCTTAAATTGTTTGTATCAAAAATTGGATAACGCCATTCGATTATATAGTTTCTGAATAAAGATATCTGCTAATCTTATGCGTTTCTGAGGAAAAAAAATGAATTTAGAAATGTATCAGAAAGGAGCTTCTTTGAATTTAAGAGTGAATTTGGATTTGAAATCTATAATAAAATAATATAGAAATATATTTATAAATCTTCTTTAATTAAACAGCTTCAAAATTAACGATGTTTTTAGCTTTCTTTTTTCTTTTATTCTAAGCCATATTAATTTTTTAATGAATCTTTCTTTATTCGAATGTTGAAAGCCTAAGAATCTAAGTAATCATTAATGTTGTTAATGTGTATTTGCTGTAAAATATACTGTAAAATCATTCCATAGATATGTATGCAGTATTCTTTAAAGAAATCTTTGTTATATGATAAAAATCTGAATTTTTTAGAAATCGTTGAAATTGTAACGGGCCGGGCCTGTTTTCGCTGATTTTTGTACGGGCCGGGTCGGGCCTAAAATACAAAAATTTAAACGGGCCGGGCCGGGCCCGGACCGAACTTTTGAGTTTTACAACGGGCCGGGCCTGAAAATTCCGGCCCGTGCAGACCTCTACTCTGATGTTACACTCTACTGATGATCTACTTGTGAAAATCACACAAAAATTGCTATGCAATAAAGTGCAATGTTGACAAAAGCTAAAACTTTAAGACATCAAAGGTTTTTTATAAAATAGCTTATAGCCTAGTTACCTCGTGAGTCCAGTTATCCCAGCATACCTTATATGTTATTGAGATTTACTTTGGTGTAGTCAGTATTCAAATAAAGTGCGTAGCATTTACAATTCGTTTACAGCGGCATTCAAAAGAATTCTGGTACATTTGGGTCTTCGGAGGAAAATCATATGAAATGTACTATTTAAATGATATTACACTATTCGAAGTACATTGAAATTAATGTATGAAACCGAAGTTAACTTAAAGATACTTACTGTAGAATTAGGTGTGCATAAAATTTATCGTTAATTTATCAGAACATAAAATGGAATATGTGAATCATCTGAAAATACGTTTTCAGTTGCGACATGCGTTAATAAATTCCCTATACAATTCTGTATACAGGATGAGTCATAAATATCGAAACAATAGGCTATCTCCTTAAATATTGCCTCTAGACCCATACTTCCAATTGCAGAAACTCATAAAAAAAGATGAAATTTCTGATAATATAAGTTGTAACTCAATGGGAGGTCTATTTGAAAAAATACGAAAATTAAATTTTTATACGGCCCCCGTAGAGCAAAATTCCCAATTAGGAAATTATTCCTTACCCATTCCTAACTTGAACAAAAAAAATTTCATCCCCGTATCTGAAAACCTGACAGAGATATTAAAATCCAAAATTCTCAAAAATTCGTGACTTACACCACTTTACCATGCCTTAAACGATGCGTTTTTCATCCGTTTTCAAAACAAATAAGGGATCGTTCACAAATTGTCCGTTATTATATGTCGGTTTAAGACCGTGCCTGTTATTTGAACATAATAAAGCAGCGTATTGATTTAAATCAAAACTTGTTTTCAAAACATGTTGATCGTTAGTACTGGAGGTCTGAATAGATCAAAATATGTATGTCCGGTCCTAAACCAACCCATAGGGAAAAAAGTTCTGCCCGGCATGAAATAATGTTAAAATCATAATCCGGACCAGCCTGGAAAAAAGCTCAAATCATAGCCGGCTCAGCCGTGAATTTCTATATAGTTTTTTTTACTTTAGTATAGTTAAAAATTGTTACACGTGGAGGAGTTCTGACCAAAAACACTTAATATAGAATTTCGTTTTTTATATTTATACTTTTTTTATTATTAAAGAAGCGCCAAAGACTGTGATATATTCATTTTATCAATAAATGTCTGTTTATATGTAAATGTTTCACTTATATTTTATTATCGCTAATCCGCATCCCGTGAGTTGGAGACTTTGAAAAATGTTATACAGTAAAACCTTTTAAGACGGAATCACATAGAAAAGAAAAAATACGTAATAGACAAATGCCCTTCCTAGGTTTGGTTTGGTTTATTTTTGTCGTCCGATTATCTGCGCTAGGGATATAGGACCGGGGGGAGTGCCCTTCGTGGGGGTCTTTCTAAGGGAACCTAACCCATATTTACGCAAGGTTCGAAGAAAACCACGAAAACTCCGAACGGTTAGGCCGACAGGCCCTTCCTAGGAGGGTTAAATGGAGTTTTTTTTTCAGGTATTATTGTATTTATTTTGCATGGATCAACACATTTTCTGTTTAAGACAGAATTCCGTTGTAGGCAGATTTTTTTCTCTGGTTTACTTTAATTTTTTAGCATTTAAATATACTATTCTTCAAAAAAATAAATTTTAAAGTGTTTTTTGTAAAATAAAAGCGATTTTAAAATTTATATGGTTTTCGTAAAAATATTTATTGAACCAAATTTTACTTATTTTATGCACGTTAAAAAGTGGTTCTTTATTATTAGTTCTTTATTATCTTAGAATATCTTATTATCTTTATTATTATCTTATCTTAGTTCTTTATTAGTAGTTCTTACTTATTTTATGCACATTTAAAACGGATTGTTCGAGACCGTGATTTAAAATTTCGTCCAGTGTAAGAACTAAGAAAAAGGAAGCAGTCCCATCCGGTATGAAAAATAATTAGACCCGGATAGGCGAGTCTTCAGAAAAAAGTAACGTCTCGGTCCTGATCTGACCTGAGCCTAGAATACAGATTTTTAACAGCTTGTCCAGGACGATAAAAAGCTTGAAGTTATGAGAGCTAAATTTTTAAAAACACTTAATCTGCATCTTAGAAAAGCATTCTTTTAAATAACTGATGGGCAGTAAAACAGTACATTTCGTTTTTCTGTATAATGACTTTTTTCCCCGACTATTTCTTGTCTTTAAATTATTAAAAGTTAAGAATTGTTAAAGAAAAAAATCATAAACTTGAAAAATGTCATTTTTAATTATTTTACATTAGTTTTGTTTAAAAAAAATGAAAAAATATTTACTTTTGAAAATATGATTTTTTAAAAGTTATTATATTTTAAATAAATATTTTTAATAGTTCCAAGATAAATATTGAAAAACAAAAACAAAACTAAAATAAGTTTTTCATTTTTAATTAAATAGAAAGAAATTGAAATCCGATAAATAATGTATGGAGTTATAAAGATTTTTAACTATTCCATTTAAACTAGTACTAACCATATAAAATTTTATAAATTTTATGATAAATTTTAGGATGTATTTTTCTTAGCAAATTATATGGCTAACCATCACAGAAAAGAAAAAACAAAATTCTAACTCAAAAGATAAATTTTTTTTTACGCGTTTCCTACAACTGTTAAGGGGACAGTGGACCTTTATTTGAGCAAAATCATCCATAGCAAAATCGTCAGAAAAAAAAGGTCTATTTCTGGTGTATAATAGTACCTAAACAGTTTTTTCTTATTAAAATATCATTTATGAAGGTTTTAAGGAGTAAATAAAAAAGATAAATTTATTTATATACTTTAAATCTGTTTTTCTCAAAACTAATTTTTCAGCGTTTTTAGCTCACAAGCTATCATAGCCTGAGAGCTTATGTGCCCGTCCGTTCTGTATGTACGTTCGTATGTTCGTGCGTAACGCGATAACTCATGATAAAGATATCCGATCCACTTGAAATTTTGTATGTAGGTATATCCTGACAAGGTGCTTCCCTGATTAGTTTTTGGAGTTCATTCGATATGTGTAAGAGGGAGAACGGGGACTGATGCCCCTCCCCTTAATGGATATAAATGGGATTTTCATGCAGAATTAAGTTTTAGTTCAAAATTTAGATTAGGATCATTCTGATTCGGCGATTCCATGACTGTTATTAGGTGTTCATTGAATAAGTATAAATAGGGGGAACAGGGGTTCTAATCCCCCCCCCCTTAATTTATATAAATGGGTTTTTCAAACAGAATTTTCAGATTTCGTTCAAATCTCTGAATAGTTTTGGAAGTTTAATAGTTAAGTATAAAAGAGGGGGATAACTCCTTTTAAATTATATAAATGCTAAATGGGTTTTTATTAAGAATTATCTCATTTGTTCTGAATTTTGGATATAGATTTTTTATATGATAAAGCATGTCTTTGATAGTATAGGAGGTTCAATGATTAAGTATAAAAAAAGAGGAAAGGGGAGAGCTGTTTCCCCTTCTTAATTTTTTTTTCGAACGGAATTAACCCTTGAAAATATAAGGCTTTAATGTACAATTAGTATTTGTAGCCTGTGAGCTCAATGCCATCAGTTTAACTGGGCAGTATTCTTTATATTTATTAGATTTTTGAATTGCTCCTTGCGTTTTAATTTTTTATCAATATTTATAAAATTGATAAGGAAGTATCCTGATATTATTTAAAAAGAAATTATGTAAGCTTTTTAAAATTCGTCTTCATTAAGATAGTCAACTTTTATTTTTTACTTAGTAAAAGACAAAATTTTGATGAAAATCGATAAGGAATTTAGAAAAAAATCTGTAAAATATTAACTATTCAAGAGATTTAAAAAATCTTAAACAAATTTGTTTATAATATAGTTTTAAGTGATAAAAATGCAAAAGCAAGAAAATGTTTCAAAAACTGAAACACAAGGAGCATTTTAAAATTTCGTTTAAAAATTTAAATTTTTGTAAAAAAAATTACAAATTTTAATAAGGTTGGAAATTTTTTTAAGGTATTCTATATGCTTTTGGTGAAATGTATATATGCACAAAATTTTATATTGCTATGATAAAAATTAATAAAATAAAATTTTAACGTCCACCATCCACTTAAAGTAACATTGTCTTTTGAATTGCGTGCATTTCAATTTGTGTCTAATCCCTTAAAACCTGATGAATTATTCAAACGGTTATAACTCCGAGAATTTTGAAGATATGAAGATGCAACTTCTATTGTGTATTATTCAGGACTGGATAAGGAAAGTTTTCCTAATTGGAGTTTTTATCCTACGGGGGCCGTATAAAAAGTTAATTTTCGTACTTTTTCAAATAGACCTCTCATGGAGTTGCAACTTATCTTATAAAAAATTTCACCTTTTTTCTATGAATTTTTGCAATTGGAAGTATGGGTCTACGGGCAATATTTAAGGAGATAGCCTATTGTTTCGATATTTATGACTCACCCTGTATATACGAATTACAGGTTACAATTTATATTTGTTTCGAAATATTTCAAAATAGATTTTTAAAAGAAAAAAAAATGGTACACAAAATTACTTACAGAAATAAATTTTCAGAATCTTCAAACATGATAATCCAAAATTACAGCTGATTTTGTTTGAAATACGCATATAAAATTACCAGCATTGCAATATTTTTTGCTCTTTGTAAAAAAGAATTAAATACCAGAGATCCACATTTCCAACCTTCATAATCCTAAATTATTTTACCAGTTGACTTCCCGGTTTAGTATACTAGGATGAAATGTTTTGGAGAAAAAAAAAATATTGTCACAATTCGGTATTTGTTTTGAAAATTTCAGACATAGGTACAATTTTGTTCTCTTTCTCCCTCACTTTTTTAACACTTTCAATCAAAGTTGAAAGTTGCAATGAATTTTAAAGATGTTACACCCTTTCAAGTATAATAAAATTGATATGCATTTGCTAAGTGCACCAAAATATAATTATGTAGAATATTCCCGGCAAACAATAGTTATTATTTATTTACGGAGCCACACAAAAGAATTCCGTTACATAATTGCAAGGGGGAAGGGGAATTACTTGCGGTATACTTTAAATATGTTATACTTCATGTATAATGAAAATGCGTCGTAGAGGTTCCTGCTTTGATACAGAAAATGCATTTTTGATTATTATATGCGCTTTTAAGTTTCACTTTATTTAAGCAAGCTCAATGGTGTGTATAAATGCTATAGTTGATGTACATGACTACACAAAAGAAACCGTAAAGATTACTGTGTATGAATGTCAATTGCTTAAATGAGGTTTTTAGCTCACAGGCTATCATAGCCTGAGAGCTTATGTGCCCGTCCGTTCTGTATGTACGTTCGTTCGTTCGTGCGTAACGCGATAACTCATGATAAAAATATCGGATCCACTTGAAATTTTGTATATGGGTATATCCTGACAAGGCGCTTCCCTCAGTAGTTTTTGGAGTTCATTCGATATGTATAAGAGGGGGAACGGGGGGCTAATGCCCCTCCCCTTAATGGATATAAATGGGATTTTCATGCAGAATTAAGTTTTAGTTCAAAATTTAGATTAGGATCATTCTAATGAGGCGATTCCGTGACTGTTATTAGGTGTTCATTGAATAAGTAAAAATAGGGTGAACAGGGGTTCTAATGCCCCCCCCCTTAATTTATATAAATGGGTTTTTCAAGCAGAATTTTCAGATTTCGTTCAAATCTCTGAATAGTTTTGGAAGTTTAATGGTTAAGTATAAAAGAGGGGGATAACTCCTTTTAAATTATATAAATGCTAAATGGGTTTTTATTAAGAATTATCTCATTTGCTCTGAATTTTGGATATAGATTTTTTATATGATAAAGTATGCCTTTGATAGTATAGGAGGTTCAATGATTAAGTATAAAAAAGAGGAAAGGGGAGAGCTGTTTCCCCTTCTTAATTTTTTTTCGAACGGAATTAACCCTTGAAAATATAAGGCTTTAATGTACAATTAGTATTTGTAGCCTGTAAGCTCAATGCCATCAGTTTAACTGGGCAGTATTCTTTATTTAATGAGTTATTCATTTTTACGCTAAACTGCATTTAGTTTACTAAATGTTTGTAGAATATAAATAAAATGATAAACTGGGCCACGCAAAGAATTGGATACGTGGCCATCTATGTGTGTTGATCTTGATAGCTTTAGTTTGGATTAAATTTTAGCTAAATAATTGCGTTTAATAAAGGTACTCGGTAAATTGCAGGGCTAAACAAAAGTATTAAAGTATGTTTTCATCTATTGGTCTAAATTGCTGAAAGAAAAATAAACTGTTAAGAGTTCTCTTGCTAAACTAAATTTCCCCATTATATAGTTGTAAATCAACCTACAGATCAAATGTACAAAAGAATTGGAATATGTTTTTGGCTACGGATGGTAATTGTTGAAATCACCTTTTCAAATGTTTATCTGTTTTCTAAAATGTTCACTTTTCTTATTTAACTTATTTCTCTAAATAACGAAGTTTAATTAAAAATTTCAGGAAGTGTTGGAAAGTGTTTCATAATCTATGCGTGACGCATATATTTTTTTATATATATAGGAGGCAATTGATTGTACGTTATCCTATTTTTTTTTTTTCAAATTAATCTTTTGATACATTTTTATGCCCAACCAAATTTAATTATAAAGGATTCTCTAGACTTCTTTAGTCATTTTCCCCAAATATCCGTTCTTTAAAAATTAATTCATTTTAAGACACGGATATTTCGGGACTCTCATAATTAGCTGAAACATATGACGGAGTACATTAAAATATTTTTTCTCTAGGATCTTCAGCTCCAAAATGAACGAAGGAATTTTTTAATAACGTAAATTAAAGTGAAAATATTGTGGACGAAAAGACATATGGGTCATTCCATGTCAATTCAACCAATTTTTCCCCCATTTGTAACCCGACCGACAGGGATTTGGATGAAACTTTGTGTACACACTAATTCTATCATGAAATGATTCCATCAGAAATTTTTCCTTCCTAGACCTCATGGTTTGTGAGATATGGGGGGCCCAATTCTTGGGGGTTTCTCAAATCTCACATTTCTTAGTCTGTATTCTGAGATTACAGTTCCATCTTCAAAAAATTGTTTCTTTGGATATAAAACATGAATCATCCTAAAAATATCACTGTAAGAAGATAAAAAGATGCAGATTTTAACAAAAAATATTTAAAAAATTTATTTGTAATATTTAGGATGAAAAAAGTCAGCCAAAGTTGAGAGTTATGGTTATTTTTCCAAATTTTTGTGACTTCACGAAAAAGGCTGTACACAAAAAGGCAAATTAAATTTCCATTTTCTTTTTGTTTTAAATAAAAGTTTAAACTCTGGGCTTTCTAACTATGAAATAAAAATGATGTGTTTCGCATGGCTTATGCAAAAATTTTGGGTACTTTCCAATTAGCCGGATAAGTGCTTTATTTTTATATATTACATATGCACACAAAAAAGTAAATGAAATTTCCCATTTCTTTTTGTTTTAAATAAAAGTTTACACTTTGGGCTTTCTATCTGTGAAATAAAAATGATATCTTTCACATGGCTTATACAGAAATTTTGGGTACTTTCCAATTAGCCGGATGCGTGTTTTATTTTTACATATGTACATATGATAGATCTATATAAATACAGATGTATTATACATGTACATATGTATGTATATATACAGTATATTGATATATATATGTATAACATTGGTGCTCGTCTAACCGAAAAGTACCAAATTTTACCTTGTTTTGAAAATCTGCACTAATTAAGGGGAAAAAATCTGACTAAGTTTAGCTGTGATACTTAAATAATCACTGGAGTTTCTATGAGTTACTGAATTTAATGTTATTAGATAAAAAACAAATTGGAAATTTCATTTGCCTTTTTGTGTCGAGACTTTTTCATAAAGTCACAAAATTTGGAAAAATAATCTTAACTTTCAACTTTGGTTTACTTTTTCGGCCGTATATAAATCTCTATCTCAAACTGCCCTGATTGCTTTTTTCACTTGCTTTTTATGCCGCTTAAATGGATCTCCACATTTATATTGATAAAATTCATATTTAATTAAGAGCGAAATTCTGTGATGTTCACATATATTAATCAAACGCTTTTCACTTAATTTTTGTTTTATAAATGCAATAGTCCTAACTAATAAAAGTTCTTTTTCTGAATCACAGAGATTATCAATGTAGTCTATTTCTCTGTTATTTCTATAGCTAGTTTTGTGACATTCTAAACCAGTTAATATTACAATACTGCAAGCCTGAAGACTAGTAGAAGGTTTAATATCAGGCTCCATATTAAAACAATAAAGCAAAAAAAATATTTATACATATCATAAACTATAAAGTATGTAACAATCAGATTATATTTTTAGTAGCACAGTAAAAGTTAGATCATTCTTCTATGATAAGAAACAACAGAAGGACAATAATTTTATTAAATTGATTTCAAACATCTGCTTTCATACTAACGAACATTACCCTGTCTTTATCAGAAGGTGCTTATACAAGGCAGGTGCAATTAAATCTTCAGACTATAGAAACAAATTCAAGTTCTGTTAAACATTTGTGTATTTAAACTTGCCAATATAAATATTTAAATTGTTTAAAATTAACCAAGGACAGGAAATACAAGGTTTTGAACATTTTTAAACACAAATAATTAATATACAAGCATTCGAAAGGAAGAATGGAAATGTGGGGAGAAAAAATTATCTATTTTATACTGTAAAAAAAAAAAAAAAAAAAAAAAAAAAAAAAAAAAAAAAAAAAATCTGTTTTGAGTTTAATTATTGAAAATAAAAGTAAGAGATTTTTTAGATTAGCAAAAAAATGCCCATTATTAAATAACTAAATGAAATATATGGACCATTCACTAAATTTAATGGGGAAACATATTACAGTCAGATTTTTTTTTAATCAGAAAAAACAAAGCCTAAATTTTACTTTGAAAATTTAAAAAAAACATGCATCAAATAACATTAAATTCAATAACTCATAGAAATTCCAGTAATTATTTAAGTACCACAGCTAAACTTAGTCAGATTTTTTTTCCCCTTAATTAGTTCAGATTTTCAAAACAAGGTAAAATTTGTTACTTTTCGGTTAGACGGGCACCAGTGTTATACATATATACATCAATATACTGTATATATACATACATATAAACATGTATAATACATCTGCATTTATATAGATCTATACATATGTACATATCTATACATATAATAAAACAGTAGGACCCGGTGTGTCTGTACATTGAAGATAATTGACAAAAATGGAGTCAGGGCGATAAAAGAAAACCAATGAAACACAAAAAAAATTTTTTTGAATTTTTTGTCTGTCTGTCTGTCTGTCTGTCTGTCTGTCTGTTTGTTCGAGGTTATCTTCGTAACTACTGAATGGATTTTTATGCGGTTTTCACTAATGAAGAATGCACACTCCCGGGCAGTGTATAGGCTTTGTTTCATCAAAATCGGACAACAGACAAAAAAGTAACAAAAAGAAACAAAAGAAACTATTAGGTGCGCTGCTCACGTTTTTTAGTACATAACGTTTTTTAGTACATATAAAATCCAATAGATGTCACTGTGCGATTTTAAAACGCGCTATCGTTATGTTTTCGCCAGTCTACTTAAGTATGAGAAAGTTTCAAGCTGGCTGTTGTTCCATGTGGTTTAGTCGGTAGAACGTCAGTGCGCCATACTGATGGCCCGGGTTCGATTCCCAGCATGGAATTTTTTTTCACTATGTTGGCATTAACGCCTATAAGCAATTAAAAGAATTTGAAATATTGTATTCAAGGCGAATTTTCTCTCTGGGAAAATTTCCTTGCATTAATATGTCAGTGTAATTTTTTTTCGATTTAATTTTTTTTTTCGAAACTTTGTTTTTCTTAAAAAATTACAGTAAATATTTGATATTTCCCAACGTTTTTTGAATGATCGACTTGCTTTTTTTTTTTTAAATGTATGTCTGAACCTTATCTAACTACTTCTTCAAGATTTCTTTAGATAAACCGACCAGCGTAGCGGGCGAAGGCCGCTAGTGTAAAAATAAAACACGCATCCAGCTAATTGGAAAGTACCCAAAATTTTTGCATAAGCCATGCGAAAGGCATCATTTTTATTTCACAGATAGAAAGCCCAAAGTGTAAACTTTTATTTAAAACAAAGAGAAATTGGAAATTTCATTTGCCTTTTTGTTTGCATATGCAATATGTAAAAATAAAACATGCATCCGGCTAATTGGAAAGTACCCAAAATTTTTGCATAAGCCATGCGAAACACATCATTTTTATTTCATAGATAGAAAGCCCAAAGTATAAACTTTTATTTAAAACAAAAAGAAATTGGAAATTTAATTTGCCTTTTTGTGTACAGCCTTTTTGGTGAAGTCACAAAAATTTGGAAAAATAACCATAACTCTCAACTTTGGCTAATTTTTTTTATCCTAAATGTCACAAGTAAATTTTTGAAATATTTTTTTATTAAAATCTGCATCTTTTTATATTCTTACAGTGATATTTTTAAGTTGATTTACGTTTTAGATCCAGAGAAACAATTTTTTGAAGATGGAACTGCAATCTCAAAATACAGATTCAGAAATGTGCGATTTGAGAAAACCCCAATAATTGGACCCCCCATATCTCACAATCTATGAGGTCTATGAAGGAAAAATTTCTGATGGAATCATTTCATGATAAAATTAGTGTGTACACAAAGTTTCATCAAAATCCCTGAGGGTCGGGTTACAAGGTCTGGTTGAATTGACATGGAATGACCCATATGTCACATTCTAAAATTAAATTTAGTCCCGCGTAAATTTCTTTGATGGGAGATGTTCTTTTCGTAATAGTACTTGTAAAATTTTCTACCGAGAGAAAACCAATAAATGATAATATTCGTTGTTGATTTGTCTTTAAAAAAAAAAAAAAAAAAAAAAAAAAAAAAAACCTTCATTCGCACGGGCTTCATATCAGGGCAAATAAATATTGCTGTGAAAAGCATTAGATTTATTCCCCTTCCCCCAAAGGAAAATCATTTATGAAGACCTACTTTGCGGACAGATAATAGCTACCATGCAGTATAATAATAAAATTATTTTATAATGGGATCTCATTTATCACGAAAACAATTTTTTTTTCTCCTCTTCTTATATGTTTAAATTTTCCGGCGTACTTGTACTCGTAATAAAAAATATGTAAAAAAAATGGGTTGTAATAAAAAACATGCAATTTTCCCCAGTCTTTTTTATAATTACCATTAGATGTCATTGCGACTTTGTTCACCCTTTTCTTAATTTTGCATATTTTATTGAAGCCCAGACAAATACAGGTGGGAAAAGAATGGTTGTCCCCCTCTCCCCCCAAAAATGTTTATTAAGCCTAGTTGTATATAGCAAAACACGGGAAAATAGCAATAACGAGTGATAGCCAAACACAAAATTAGATTCTTTTTTTAACATATATGTATTTGATGATGTGTTGGTTCTTAGTTATTCTTCAAATATCCCATCGGTAAATCGGCTTTTGCCTTATGTTTGTGAGCATATCCACGTTGATTAAAAGAGCGCACTCACGATTTTAATTCTGTAAAAGAGAATTCGGGTTATAAATGTCATCTTTAGCAAAGATCCATGCACTGAAATCTGCGGTTTAAAAAGCTGGTTATCTAAGTGACCATCTAATAACAGAGCTGTGATCAGTTTAGACTGCAGTTAGAAGTATATTCGCAAAGTTTTTATACAGTACTAGCAGTGGCACCAACTTATATGGGCACGTGGGGCCTGAACCCACGCGATAATATTGAATCATAGCGTATCCAGTTTTTATTGTTCCAGTTATTTATTTCATTATTATTTTATTATTAATTTTTCTCCTTGGAATAAAATTTATTTTGTCAATGATCATGTGTTTTAGTTCTCCGACTGACGCCCATAAAGCTGTTATCAGATTCGCGGACTTTAGGCGAGACAAACTTTTCAGCCGATTTTAACCCCAACATTTTCCCGTTCAAAGAGAGAAAAAGATTACAATTGTTTTTGAAAAAGTTGGAGGAAAAGCTGAAAAACCAGTTTCTACTAGTACCAGGCGTTAATATTTATTGCCTACCCGTATCAATCGCTTATCTCTAAATCGTTGAAATGTTGGATGAAAAGGCTTGACTAGGAAAGACTTTTTTTGGAACAGCAGAAAAATGTTGGGGGAACATTTCTGTTTGCTATCACACTGGATGTTGGGAGGATATTTCGCGAAAAGTTGGAGGAAATCAAGTGTTGGCTCAAAAGTCTTACGGAATGTTGGTGAATATGATAGCAGCTTAAATCTCAAGTGACTGAAATGTTTAACGTTCTGCTAATTCAATTTGCAGTCATGATGTCGTGACATTACAGTAAATATCAATGTCCTTATAAGAAAAAACGCTGAGATGCATGAGAATAGAATAGAATATAATAAATTTGAAACTTTATAAAAACATGATGATAAAATTCTCATCTTTCACCATCTATCAGCTCTTCAAAGAAAAATAAACTGGTCGCACCCTTTAAACCAAAATATTTTTGAGCCCACCCAATATATTTCAAAAGTTGGCTCCTTTCGAGCACTAGTAATGTGCTATTGAACGTTACCTTAAAATTAATATTTCGAAAATTATTCTTTAAAAAATAGAACAAGTAATTTGTGTCCACCCTGTATACAAATATACAGCCGTATATAAAAACATTACATGTACGAAATATATATACACTATTATTGCCATTGATTATGGGACACTTGCGATTTTAGACATTTTACTAAATATCTAGAAAAATATATGAGGAATCATCTCGAAACTCTTAGTGTATAAATATAATAGTATACGTCATACATCTCCGTGAAGATTTTTTACCGAAACGCCATAGGGGACCGTCAACAAATTAAAAAAGAATGAATATCTTTTGAATAACCCTGTCAAAACTAATGTAGCAAAAGCGCTCAAACTCTAGATTATGATTGAATGCCTTATTGTAATACACTGTGTCCATTTTTATGCAAATAGCATGCACGCTCGCAGAGTAATTAAGGTTTTTATAAAAATGGTCCCAAATTTTTCCAAGTTTTTCCATTATAATTTTCAGAGTTCTTAATATAAAATAATATTTTTTTCAGAAAATATGGCAAACAACATTGCACACAGTACCCTGTAATCAGAATTAAAAAATAATAAAAATTGTATGAAAAATGAGTAGGTTTACTATATAATTTTTTACTGCGCATGCGTCAAAGATATCAAAATTTCATTTGCATATTATGTTAGCTAAATGTATACAGCAACTTTTGTAAAAGTCTCAAAATTATAGCTGGAAAATTCTGAAAGTAATCGTCTATGGAAAAAGGACAAAATCCGTTGTTTCCAAAATGAAGCAAAAAAATTAGGGATTTTATCCAAATGCAGTAGTACATCCCATATTGTGTATTCTATATTGACACTAATCAATGAATATATGGATACAACCCCTTTTGTTTTTGCTTCATTTTGAGAATAACGGATTTTCGACTTATTCAATTGACGATTATTGTCAGAATTTTCAAGTTATGATTTTGTGACTTTCACAAAAGTTGCTCTATACATTTAGCTAACATAATATGCAAATGAAATTTTGATATCGTTGACGCATGCGCAGTAAGAAATTATTTAGTAAACCAACTCATGTTTTATACAATTTTCATTATTTTTTAATTCTGATTACAGGGTACTGAGCGCAATGTTGTTTGTCATATTTTCTGAAAAAAATAATATTTTATATTAAGAACTCTGAAAATTATAAGGAAAAAACTTGGAAAAATTTGGAATCATTTTTATAAAAACCTTAATTACTCTGCGAGTATGCCTTCTATTTGCATAAAAATGAACAAGGCTTATTACAATAAGGCATTCAATCACAATCTAGAGTTTGAGCGCTTTTGCTACATTAGTTTTGACAGGGTTATTCAAAAGATATTCATTCTTTTTTAATTTGTTGACGGTCCCCTTTGGAGTTTCGGGAAAAAATCTTCACGGAGATGTATGACTTTTACTATTATACTTATACACTAAGAGTTTCGAGATGATTCCTCATGTATTTTTCTAGATATTTAGTAAAATGTCTAAAATCGCAAGTGTCCCATAATCAATGGCAATATAGTATGTGTGTGTATATATATATATATATATAATATAATATATATATATATATATAATTTTTTTTATGGCACATTAAAGCTGGTGGTGTTTCAAGTAAATTTTATTTATAAGTAGAGTGGGTCTAATAAGAGAAATACTTCCTATCACCAAATAGAAACATAGGTAAACGAAAATGGCCGTTCGAATAATTATTTCTTCTTTAAATGAATATTTAAAAAAATAACTTTAGGTAACTGTCTTCTTAGTGAAACTGCAATTTCGAAATTTTCAATACAAATACTTAAATTTATCACAGTATATGAATTTTTCAGATTTTAGTAAGAACTTCTAATTTTGGCACACACACACACACATATAATCTTAAAATAGCAAGCATGGAGTCATTTGCTCATGTATTTTAAGAATTACGTTAAAGTTTAACTTCTAATGTTAGATTCATTTCAACAAGTTGTTGAAAAACAAGTTGGAATCCTCGTAGTTTTCTAAACATAATTAAAAACAAAATTAAGGATGGAATGAGTTATAATTTTGAATTCACATATTTGAATATTCTAAAAATAATTTTCTCTTGATAAAGAAAAAAGAAATTCATACGTTACAGTTTGTATCTTGTTTTCCTAATGTTATGCATATTTTTCAAACAATATGTAATTTTTGTGTTTATGACAGTATTTAAATTTTTTATGATAAATCTATAAAATAAAAAAATTAAAAAATCTTACTGTTATCCAACTACTTTGTGTCAAAACCAAAGTTAACGTACAAGATATTTCAAAAGTCTGGAGCAAAAATTTAAAAAAAGAACCTAATGGTCAGAGAAATTTGCGGTTTGCATATTGGATATTCAGCGTGATACATTTTGTATGACATCGAAAAGCTTGTCGTTGGGAGACCACCGTAATACTTACCCATCATGGATACGCATAATATAAAAAATGAAAATAAAACGCATGTAAACTATTTATAAAATGCTTCGCAATTCCAAAATAAAGTTTAAACGCATATTTAAATAGTTTTAATATACATAGTAATGCTCTATCAATGAATTGCTGATGAGCCGATTTCGACAAATTATATAAAACTCCAAAATACGCCAGTAGTACCGGATTGCGTAAAAGAAGCATCCTTATAGCTCCAAAAATAATAATCATATTAACTAACAATTAACTGCGTCGGATTAAGCGTCTCATTTCCAATTAAAATATATCTTTGAATTGAAATTTGAATGAAATACAGTGTCATGAAAAATCGAAGAATGTGGAAAACAGGATTACAAATATCTCGACAACTAATAATCCGATCGACTTCGTTCTTTATGCAAAATTTGTGTTATTTTATTACCTTTTACGTCCCCTCCTTAAAATAAAACATTTCGAAAATTTTTGTATACCTTTCAACAGAACGAACTTTTCGAGAGTCCGAAAAAAATAGTTCCGGATAATCGAGGTTATTGATATTAAATAGGCTTCGTCCCATTCTTACATATTAAGCACATACAAAGTTTCAAGTCTCTATCTCAATTTGTTCGAGAGATAGAGCGGTTACAGACAGACAAACACACAGACGGACGGACGGCAAAATTTTTTTTCTAAAAATATGTTTTTCGGAATCTCCAGTATCTGAAATGTGTAAATCCGTTATAAAAAATTTTTCGATTTTCAAAACGATTGCAAGACTTACCCTATACTACGTATGATGGGTAAATAAAAAGTAAGAAAAAAAAACAGAATTACTTCAAAATCTCACCAGTAGAGAAAGATACTTCTCAATTTTCTAAATAATTAAACTAATTTAGAAATAAATAACTAAGCATTTTTATATCTAATAAGTACTTTTCAAATTTATATTACAATAATTCTGAACACAGGAGTTGCATATCTTCAGAATAGTGTAGACGACAATAAGTCATTGCACTATTTTTACCTGTGACTGGAGAAATGGTATCTAAATTTAAGAAAGAAATGGATTTTTTTTTTCTGAAAGATTTGAAGTATCAAAGTTTTTCTGGTGTACAGTCTCAAATAATTGTGGAAAGAAAGCTGAAAAGGCTAGTCTTATCGGAATGTTTAGTCTAATTAATTGTTCTGTTCACTGTAAAAGTAATGCTGCATTGAATGGTTATATATATATTTTATTTTAGATTAGTCACTTGAATGAAAAAGTCTTTATGATATATTTTTGTTCCATAAATACCCTACCGTATATATACAATTGAGTTTCTCTTTGTTCAGAGGGATTGTAAATGCAGCCTTGCGTGAAAACCTCAGGTTGTAATATTGTGCCTCCCTTGAAAACTCTCTTGATTCTTACATGAAGATGTAGTATAGCTTGTACAATACAAAATTATAATCTCATCAAACCACATCATTTGATATCTGGCTACGACTCTACCTAAAATTAAGCATCGAGAAAGGTCTCTATTTTCTAATATCGAAAATCATATTTCAGGGAACAGCAATGCGACTTCACTCAGTACTTCAATGTGATAGTGGTCATATGGCGAAATTTTATATGTATATAACCTGAAAAAAGGTCTATCATTTTAAAATTAGAACCTTCCATTGCTTCGTATGCAGCAGTGTCCTCTACTCTAGCGATTTAGAACTATTTTTTCAAGCCATTTAAAATTACCACGGTTAACATTAATCTTCAAAATGCAAGTCTCTTCGAAGCTTATGCATTTTTTTTTTTTAACTTTTGTTCAGAAATTTTGAAACACCTAATTGGTACAAATAATTTCTTTTCTAGCATTAATGTATATCGTCTTTTTCGTTTCCTAAAATAAACAAAATTATGCTAGAGATATTTTTTCCTAAACTTAAAATTTTCATAAACCTAGATATTTTTCCTAATAACCAAGCAAAAAGTAAATAAAATTGGATTGTAAAAGAAACGTAAATTCCTTTTTATTTTCTTTGGAAATATGAAATTTTATGCGTTCGACTCAAACTGAATGCATGAAAAAAATAGGGGGAAATCAAATGTCCCACGAGAGGGAATATGCTGTTTGTAACGAAAATCAATGAGAATGTTCTTCCTTTAAGAATGTTTTTGCATTTTTCATGAAAAACACAAATAAGAACTAAGAAATAAAGTAATACCTCGACTTCTGTCAGTAATTTTTTCCAAGACTAGGGACATAAGTCGAGATATATTTAGAGAAGCCAAAAAGGATAAGTTACAAAAATCCCCCAAAATCTAATTAACATATATTTCTATTATATTTAGGTATTGTGTTGCACATATTTAACATTAGTTTAAAAATGCATTTGCAATAAATTTAATAAGTTAGTAACTTGCAATTTATTGTTCTTTTAGTTATCCTATTCGAGTCTTTGAACATGTAAAAAAAAAACTTGGTATAAAATGAATCTTGCGATATATTTTTAGGTGCGTTGGGTGGTGTATTTGGTGTATTTTTTGTCGTCCGATTATCTACACTAGGGATATAGGACCAGGGGGAGTGCCCTTCGTGGGGGTCTTTCTAAGGGAACCTAACCCGTATTTACGCAAGGTTCGAAGAAAACCACGAAAACTCCGAACGGTTAGGCCGACAGCCGCGATTGGGTTCGAACCCAGCACCTGCCGTCTACCAGTTGAGAGATCCGTACCTCTCTGCCACTGGTGGGGCCTTAGGTGCGTTGGGAATTATGACAAAAAATAGTACCTATTGTCGTTTGCTCCTTCCCTCCGTTCGTCAGTTTTTGTTTAATGCGATTTAGTTTCCTCGACTTTTCACACAAAATTAAATATGCGATCAAATTACTGAAAATAATTTCAACACTTACGATATCTACTTATCTATAGAAAATGTTATGCTGTTAAATTTTAAAGTAATGAAAATTACAGTATACTATTAAATAAAATATTTGCCAGTTATTGTAATTAAATACAGTCACCGCCAAAAAAAATCTTGACACTTTCGATTTTTGATGTTTTGTTAAATATCTAGAAATATACACAAGGAATCATTCTGAAACTACTGGTGTGTAAACAAAATAGTACAAGTCATATATTTTGACAAAGATTTTCCCCCGAAATCTAACAGGGGACCGTCAATAAATTGAAAAAGAACGAAGATCTTTTGGATCACCCTGTCAAAACTAATGAAGCAAAACAGTTTAAACTGCAGATAATGATTAAGTGGTTTATTGTGATAATTTGTGTCGATTTTTATGAATATAGCTTGAAAACTCGTAGAGAAATAAAAAAATTTATAAAAACGGTCCAAAATTTTTCCAAGTTTTTTGCTTATAATTTTCAGAGCTCTTCATAAAACACAATAATCTTTTCAGAAAATATGACAAACAACATTGCACATAACACCCTATAATCAGAATTAAAAAATAATAAAAAATGTATGAAAAATGAACGGGTTTACTAAATAATTTTTTACTGCGCATGCGTCTTGCATATTATGTTAGTTAAAAGTATAGAGCAACTTTTGTGAAAGTCTCAAAAACATAGCTTAAAAACTCTAAAAATTATCGTCAATAGAATATGGTCAAAATCCGTTATTTCCAAAATAAAGCAAAAAGATAAGGAGTTGTATCCAAATATAGTAGTACGTGCAATACTGTGTAGGTACTAATCAATGGAATATGGATACAGCCCCTCATCTTTTTGCTTCATTTTGGGAATAATGGATTTTGACAATATTCTATTAACGATAATTTTCAGAGTTTTCAAGCTATGTTTTTGAGGCTTTCACAAAAGTTGCTCTATACATTTAACTAACATAATATGCAAATGAAATTTTAATAGCGTTGACGCATGCGCAGTAAAAAATTATTTAGTAAACCCGTTCATTTTTCATACATTTTTTATTTTTTTTTAATTCTGATTATAGGGTGTTATGTGCAATGTTGTTTGTCATATTTTCTGAAAAGATTATTGTGTTTTATGAAGAGCTCTGAAAATTATAAGCAAAAAACTTGGAAAATTTTTGGACCGTTTTTATAAAAACTTTAATTTCTCTACGAGTTTTCAAGCTATATTCATAAAAATCGACACAACTTATCACAATAAATCACTTAATCATTATCTGCAGTTTAAACTGTTTTGCTTCATTAGTTTTGACAGGGTGATCCAAAAGATCTTCGTTCTTTTTCAATTTATTGACGGTCCCCTGTTAGATTTCGGGGAAAAATCTTTGTGAAAATATATGACGTGTACTATTTTGTTTACACACCAGGAGTTTCAGAATAATTCATTGTGTATATTTCTAGATATTTAACAAAACATCAAAAATCGAAAGTGTCAAGATTTTTTTGGCGGTGACTGTACTTTTAAATATTATTTTGACATTCCCTTTCAAATATTGTATTACATTTATCATTTAACAAAATTAATCAACAAAATAATTTATTTTCCCATCTAAAATGAGGTTTGAATAAGTCTGTCAAAACTAGTTTTTTAGATCGTTAAAACCAATGCAACGTTGTTCCAGGGGGCAAAAACTCTGTTAAATGAAAACTGTTTTAATTTTCAGTTTTGAAAAAGCCTATAAAAACTCACTCCCCCCCCTTTTTTTTTTTTTTTTTTTTTGGCTGTAGTTATTATTTTGATTTGTTTAAAAAATATTTTGCATGGTGATATTGAGAGAAGGAAAAAAAAAGTTTTGCTTATTTCGAATTAATGTTCATTAAAAACCTACGTTGTGGACCTTATGGACTTTTGCTCATAAATCTTTCTCCACCCCGGAAATCTTAATGCCAGTGCCCAAGAAACTAACATGAAAACAGTTTTTTCGATACTATTAGGAGAATTACTGTTTCTTTCGCTATCTAAAATAAATAATTAAAAAAAAAAAAGTTTGCTAGAAATGATAGATTTTTTCCTGTGTAAACGAACAACAAATGCGTAAAATTGGATTTCGAAAAGAAACATACCTTACTTTTTTCTTTTTCCGCGAAAATCCAATACGAGCCTCAATGTGGTTGACTAAAGACATACGGAAAAGATAACGAAAAAATCAAATATCCAGCGAGAGAAAATATGCTACTTCTAGAGAAAATCGATGAAAGTTGTCTTATTTTTCGAAGGACTTCTTACTTTTTTTTCCCCCAGAAAAATATATAAATAATTTACAGAGAATCGGATTGAGTTTATTTTTTCAGTGCCATATACAGTCTACTCTCGTTAATTCGAAGTAGGATAATTCGAATCTTCGCTTAATTCGAACTAAACATGAAGTCCCGAAATTTTCAATGGCAGAATAACGTTAAAAATTTTAATTCGAACTCATTTTCTCTTGACTTCGGTTAATTCGAACTAACGAGAATTCGGATTTTACATTTTTCTCTTCTTTCTCATGGATTTCAGATCATTTGAATAACTTTCTTTCTTTGATTTTTGTGAAAATTGTTCCGAATGAGCATACGTCTAATCCCGTGCATTTGATATCCTTTTCTTAGTGCCCCGTCTGTCCATCAGTGACGCTTTAAAATTTTCTTCCAGTGTGCTTGTGTTTAATCTTTTAATTAGTTAATAAATTTATACATTCTAATTTAATATTAAGTCATATTCTAATGATAACAGACGAAATATATTTAAAAAACACTATAAGATTAATTCTTCTGTAATAGTATCATATTAAGCATGTTTTCATTTCATATTTACCATAATTCGAACTTCGGATAATTCGAACATTTCTTGTGCCCCGACGAGTTCGAATTAACGAGAGCCGACAGCTGTAACGAGAGCTGTAAATTTCTTATGTTTGTTTTCATTTTAGGCTAGTTATTAAGCAATAACACTCTCTGTTCATTTTAACTTATTAAACGACATTGAATTTTTACTAAGCAAATAATTAAATACTTTCTGCGACATTTTTAAAAAAAAAAAACAACGGACGTTTTTGATGTCATCAAAAATGCGTGGGCAACTTTTGGACGTCTTGCTGCTGTATTAACTCTTTGGGGACGAGCGGCCGCTATACGTGCCGCATAAGGTGCTTAGAATCCTTGATTATTCTCGCAGTAATTTTCTGTTGTAGATGTTGCCTTTTTGACTTCGACCATTTTTACGATTCAGTTAGACTGCTTTAAAAAACAGGTGATAAAAGACTAAAAATTGGCAGTTATTCTGCATTAAATTTTTTAAATTTCTATGCTTCAATTCTTTGAATGAAAAGGTGTGCAATATGTCTTTTAAAGGAATTTTAATTGTAGGGTATAGGCGCAGATTCATGGTCCCCAGTCGCCACATGGCGACTAAATTTTTTGGCTTGGCAACTAATTTTCGGCGTCTAAGTTGTCATCATTTGGCGAATTTCGCGTTTTTTCTCGCGATCATTCGTCGATAATCGCGATTTTTTTTTTTTTTTTTGGGGGGGGGGGGGGGGGCTATCTGACTCTGGTGAAAATCGCGTTCATTTAACAATGTGGCTACAGGAATTTTTGGGTTTAGAAGCCACTGGCTCCTTAAAAATTTTGGGAATCTGAACCTACATTCTAGGTTAATGTGATTAAAATATTTGGACTTTTTTTCCCCCCTTGTCTAAAGCAATAAAATAAACAGGCTGTGCTGTACCCGGCCCAAAATAGCTTTTCTCTGAGCCAAGACGGAAAATTTCGGACCGTCCATGCAACTAGAAATTAGACATGCTTTAACCTTTTGTGGCGCAGGGGAAATTCTTGCTTAAGGCCCCTGTCCTCGCTCGAGGAAACGCTCACGAGCTAATGCTATTCCTATGGGGAAGCATTTTTCTAATAACTCTTTCACATTTTGACATTTTTGAATAATTTTTTTTGCACTGGATAGCTAGGGTGCATATCGATAGCGCACGTTTTTTACTTTTTCGATTGTGGTTGCAGATATTTTTTACAAAGTTAGTTTCACTTTTAAAACCGGTTTCGAAACTGAAAGTGCTTTTTAAAAAATATATCAGCAACCAAAATCGAAAAAGTAAAAAAGGTGCGCAATCGGCATGCACCCCAGCTATCCAATGCAAAAAAAAATATTCAAAAATGGTGAAAATGCGAAAGAGTTATTAGAAAAATGCTTCCCCATAGGAATAGCATTAGCTCGCGAGCGTTTCCTCGAGCGAGGACAGGGCCCAATGCTTCCCCATAGGAATAGCATTAGCTCGCGAGCGTTTCCTCGAGCGAGGACTCTTTCGCATTTTCACATTTTTGAATAATTTTTGTTGCATTGGATAGCTGAGGTGCATGCTGACAGCGCACCTTTTTTACTTTTTCGATTTTGGTTGCAGATATATTTTTTAAAAAGCACTTTCAGTTTCGAATCCGGTTTTGAAAGTGAAACTAACTTTGTAAAAAAAATATCTGCAACTTAAATAGAAAAAGTAAAAATGGTGCGCTGTCGGCATGCACCTCAGCTATCCAATGCAACAAAAATTATTCAAAAATGTCAAAATGCAAAAGAGTCATTAGAAAAATGCTTCCCCATAGGAATAGCATTAAGCTCGCGAGCGTTTCCTCGAGCGAGAACAATGGCCTTAAGGGTGTATTTCGATTCAAACTGCTTGTTTTCCGATTTATTTTTAAATTCACTTTTGCTCTCAAACACATGAAACTCGCAGATTCTCCTATTTAGAAAGTGCACAGGGTGCCGTGAAGGTCAATTCTTTGATAAGTGCACAAAATATTGCAAAAAAAAAAAGCAATCAAAACTGGCAATTTGAACCGATTTTTCCGAAGTGCAAGATCTGGGAACGAAAAAAAGGGTCTTCCTGAGAAGTTAATTGCTTATAAATCAAATTCTAATGAATTGAGCTTAAAAAGACATCACACGGCACCTTATACGTCCCTTCAAAAATCCCCCCAGCAAAGTTCATGTTTCTACTTTTAAAAATGTGTCTGAAATTGTATCGGAAAATTTCGAGCTGCTGAAGGTGGAAAAGCGTTTTTTCGAATACACCCTTAAGTGCTGGAATTAATGACTGACACCGGAATTTAAAAAGATCTTTATTTGTAAATAAGGGAACGCTATATTTCACGCATTCTATAAACCGTAATTTTTTTAAACAAAATTCCGGTGCCAATGTAGCTTTTGGGAATTAATTTTAAGTGGTATATCTATGAAACCACTGTGCTGCAAAGGGTTAACAAATTATTAGTGCCGAAATTTCCCTTCGTGAGTCGGACAGATTGGATGTAAAAACTAAAAGCTCGGTCCAGCTGCTTCTCTGCTCAATTCTAGGTAACCTGATACGTGCAGAACGGTTTTTTGAAAACTTTGTACGTTTAATATGGATAATCTTTATGCAATTTTTTCAACTTAAGCATCACAGATTTTAAATTTTTACATCGCCATGTTAGAATAAAAAGTAATTTTAAATGCAATTTGTTTGAAAACTGCATCTCAATTTATTTTTCAGATACTAATCTTTTGTAATTTTTACCGCCATTTGATAAATATTGGCAACTGAAATATTCTCTAGAAAGTAAAGAAAATATAGTTGAAAAATATTAATTGTATCTTTTTGTTGCCATTTTTTTCATAACTGAAAAAAAAATCTGTAATTAAAATATGCGCTATTTTGAAAAAATATAAATTATTTCTGAAAAAACATAGTTGTTATTATAAACTATATTTAATTTTAAGTATCTATATCAATGTTACAAAAAATGTGGGCATATGAACCAATAGTCAATTTCTTTGTCGTATTTCTTGAATGAAGACATCGCTTTTTTGCTGTATTTGTGTGTTATTCGGCGATAATGACGTCATATGTATACTTTATTGCAGAGATGTTGTTTAATACTGGGACGTACAGAATTCTTCGGTTATTTTATATAAATTAAAGCATGAAATATAAAGCCTTGAAACTGAAATATGTTTTGTACTACCTATACAGGATGTCCGTGAACTTCGTGTACAAACATTGAGGAGTGGTAGAGAACATCGTTTGGAACCACAATTACATAGGAAAGCCAGGCACGTAGCCAGGATTTCCTTTCGGAGGGGGCTGAATCTTAATTTTTTTTTTATCTGAAAGCAATATTTTGGATAATTTAAATCACATATAAAAGAGTAAACAAGGCGTAAATTAAGATATGTTCCTGTATAGGACATTTGATGCCCTTTTAAAAAATTGTTAGTTTATATATTTTTCAGTTCTGTTACAATTTATGATTTATAAAAGCATTTCCAGTTTCTAAACATGCTCTCAAACCGGAAGTGTTTTTAGAAGGAAAAATTGCAACAAAATTAAAAAAGACCAAACTAAAAATATTTGACACGAGATCCTCGAGTATTCTAAGAGAAAAACATGAAAAGATATTGAATTGCAAACAATTAGTTTTAATAGATTTGAAACACAAGATTAGACGTGTCTCATAATACGAGGGCGCGATCTTAAAATGATTAATCCATACATGAAATTAATTTTACGGATTTTTTTTATGAAAATATTAATTGCTACATACATATATAAAACAATAAAAATTAGAGTTTTATTTCACAATTCTTTATTATTATAATTATGAATTCAGTATTCTTTGTACAATAAATTTACTAATGCTGCAGAAGCAATTTCCGTGACTTCTTTTCAGCCATGAGGCTAATTACCTTATCAGGATCTACTGGAATGTCCCAGTGAAAGCAAATAATTGCAAAGGCCATATTAATTATTATATTAATGTTAATTGCATTGGCCATAATATCTCATTGGCCAAAAATTTAATTATTTTCACTGTTGAAAAAAAATCTTGCAGTACTCGCTGTCATCGAGATTATAGCCAAGACTTTCAGCAAATACTTAATCGTATTGTACTATTACAGTGCTCTAAAACTGTTAGGACTTATGCATTTGTGTTAACCTTAGCAATTCTCTCATACCATATTTCATATTCAGCTTTCATTTTCAAACACTTTATTGTCAAAATATTAACAGAGATTCTGTAATCTTCTAGCTTTTCCCGGAGATTTAAATCCTGGAAGAAGTATGTGGAAATCTGTTTCAATATCTTAACCCTTCGGATTCCGGTGCTTCTCACACAAATTTCATTCCACTAGCACCACTTTTTAAAAAGAACTTTCCTTGAAGTAGACAATTTCAAAAATTCTCTGATTAAACAAGGTAAATTTTACTTTCCTTTATTACTGGTGCCAAAAACAAATTTTGGAAGGAAAGATGTCTCCGCAGCCGAGACAACGGAGTGTCAAGGGTTAATAAGAAATGAATATCTATCATTCAAATTTTAAGTAATACTTTCTAAACACGGAATAAAGACCACGATCATGTAGCACATTTCAGAAGATGGAATTTGAGGGTTTGCACGGGTTGTCTATATAAATATTAGTTGGGATCTTTACTTCAGTTTAGAAGACATCATCTCAAAGTTTTGATGCAGAATTAAATATCTCACAAAAAGTTTCCAGTGCATTTTCTGTATCATAATTACAATTAGGACATCTTTAGTATGAGTTGCAGACTATATCATATCACGAGTTTTTTATCGAATAAGAATGGGCAATGGCTTTGTCAGATTAAACTGATTATCACAAACAAACAGGTTTATAAGAAACTCCCTAACCTCCATTGTGGTGTATTTAACTGTAACCGCAACTAAGACAAAATGTAAATAGAATGTTTTTATGTAAGCGGCAATTGTGTTCTATGCCGATTGTGTGTATCTGTGATCGTCTGCTGTAAATAATGTGTCCGTATTAAATAAGTTCTTTTAGTAAGATGAAAGTTTTATTCTTCCAAAGTACATATCACTTGCTAATGATATTAAATCGATATTTAGTTCACATATTAAAATAATATGTGATATCTGGCGACGAGGATGGGATGAAAAAGTATCGGATCCATGTACATTAGATGCTGAAGACTGCCAAGGTAAAAAATTCTTTTTGTATTTATCTTTAAAGAAGATTTAAAATGGAGCAGTTGGTTCAAAGTTTAATAGAACAAAATAAAATTTTATTAGAGAAATTAACCTCTTTTGCCGATCCGAAAACGCAAGAAGCTAAAGTTTCAGTTCAATTTGAAAAATTTGATGAAACGAATGAAGCTTTTGATTCTTTTTTAGAACGCTTCGAAGCTTTCATGGATATTCAAAATGTTCCGGATGGCAAACGTGGGAAAGTTTTTATTTTTAGTTTGTCAGCAAAATTATATAATTTGTTGAAAAACCTGCTAGCTCCTGACAATCCTTCCGATAAAGATTACCTTATTCTAAAAAATACATTAAAAGCTCATCTCACTCCGACGCCGCTTATAATTCCTAGTAGGCATGTGTTTCTAAACCGTAAGCAACGGGAGGGGGAAAGTGTCAGTGCTTTTATGGCTGAACTTCGCTCCTTGGCAATTCCTTGTCAATATAAACAAGAAATGTTGAACACGATGTTACGGGATGTTTTCGTAAGCGGGCTAAGGGATAGAGCAATATTAGATAGACTTTTTGAGGAAGATGATATAGATATTGAGAATACCTTGAAAATTGCTTTAGCTATGGAGAAAGCTATGAAAGGGGCAAATGAGATAATGGGTAAATCTTTAGAAATTAAAGAATTTAGCGTGAGGAAAAATAATGAGCAGTCAAAATTTGTTTCGCAAAAGAAAAACTTTGGAAGACAAAATCTTTCGGGAAAGAAAGTAAAAACGAGCTGTACACGGTGTACAGCAACGGATCACGATAAATATTCCTGCAGATTTAAATTAGCTAAGTGTCATTTTTGTCAAAAAATCGGGCACATTCGAAAAGCTTGTTTTGCAGCGGAAAAAGGGTTAAAAGGGAACACGGTAAAACAAAAGCAGGTAGATACCCTGTATTCTAGTGAAAATTTTATCCCAATGTATTCTTTTGATTTGAACTCGCTAAAAGAGGAGGAGGAAAGAAAACCTCCAATTATGTTAACAGTAAATATTGAAAATAAACCTGTGAGTATGGAACTTGATACTGGAGGGGCCGTCTCAGTAATGAGCATAAAAAAATTTCGTGAGATTTCGAAAAAAAGAATTCAACCCACAAAAGTAGTTTTTAAAACATATAAAGGTGAAATAATTGTACCTTTGGGTTTTGTTACTGTTGATGTTGAATACAAAAATCAAAAATTTAAATTAAATTTGTATATTGTTAAGGAAAATTTGGATACAATTTTTGGCCGTGAATGGCTATATAGTATAAATTTGGACTGGAATTCTATAAAAGCAGTAAGAACATCTTATGACAATAATTTGAGTAAATTGTTAGAAGAGTATAAAGAACTTTTTGACGATAAGTTAGGGGAAATTAATAATTATGAAGTAAAGTTGGAACTTAAATCTGACGCAGTGCCAAAATTTTGTAGAGCTAGACCTGTACCCTTTTCTTTAAAAGATAGGATTGAACAAGAAATTGATAGGCTTGAAAAGGAAGGCATCATAGAGAGAGTAGAGACCTCTGATTGGGCAACACCAGTTGTCCCGGTTGTAAAAAGAGATGGGTGTATACGCCTATCTGCAGATTATTCTGTTACCGTAAACCAAAATATTATGGTACAACAACATCCTTTACCAAAATTAGAGGAAATTTTTTCAAGCTTAAATGGGGGTAAACATTTTTCAAAAATCGATTTTAAACATGCATATTTACAAATGAAAGTACATCCAGATAGTCAAAAGATCTTAACGATAAATACACATAAGGGATTATATGTTTGTAAAAGACTTATGTATGGTTTAAATTCTGCTCCAGCGATTTGGCAAAGATATATTGATGGGCTTTTCCAGGGGATGGAAGGAATCAAAGTTTTTATGGATGATGTTAGAGTGACTGGATCAGATGATAAGTCACACTTAGAGGCCTTAAGAAATTTTTTTCAGAAATGTAAAGATCATGGGCTAAAATTAAATTTAGATAAGAGTAAATTTTTTCAAAAAGAAATTCAATTTTTAGGGCACAAAATCGATGCAAACGGCATACATAAGACTGATGAGAAAATTTCTGCGATTTCAAAAGCTCCTAGACCCACTAACGTACAGGAAGTACAAAGTTTTTTAGGGCTTGTTAACTTTTATGGAAAATTTTGTCCTAATTTGGCTACAATAGCGAATCCTTTGTATAAATTAACACAGAAAGGTGTAAAATGGGTTTGGTCAAAGGATTGTCAGGAAGCTTTTGAAAAAATTAAAAATGAAATTTGTTCTCCGCGTGTCCTAATGCATTATGATCCATCACTGACATTGATATTGGCAACTGACGCATCTCCTGTAGGAGTAGGGGCGGTTCTTTCCCACTCTTTACCTGATGGAACGGAAAGACCAATAGCTTTCGCCTCCAGAACCCTCACAAAAACTGAGCAAAAATATGCTCAGATTGATAAAGAAGCACTAGCAATTGTGTGGGGTGTCAAGAAATTTTATCTTTACCTTAAAGGGAGACGATTCACATTATTAACTGACCACCAACCTTTAGTAGCCATCTTCGGATCGAAGAAAGGTCTTCCAGTTCTGGCAGCGACAAGATTGTTACATTATTCTTTAGTATTACAATCTTTCCAGTTTGACATTAAGTATCGTAATACAAAACAACATGGTAACGCTGACTTTCTGTCTAGGCTGCCGTCCACTTCTGAACAGCTAGACGTTAAAGATGAAATTGATCTATTTCAGTTAGCACAAATCGAAACTCTTCCTGTCACAGCCAGAGACTTAGCCAAAGAAACTCTGTTGGATGCAGACCTCGCCCCATTGCTGAATATTTTACAGAATGGAGGAATTTTAAGAGGGAGAGAAGCAGAATATAGTCTACAAGATGGTTGTAGGCCAGCGTGTGTGCGTTCCCAAAAAGTACCAGGCTCAGGTGCTTGAAGAGTTACATCATGGTCATCTGGGTGCTGTTAAGATGAAAGCTATCGCTAGATCGTATGTTTATTGGAAGAACATCGATAAGGATATAGAAAATTGCTCAAAGAATTGTGTAGACTGTGCTCGGTACAAAACCGACCCACAGAGAGTAAAGGTGCATTGCTGGGAGTATCCTAGTGCACCGTGGCAACGTATTCACATAGATTTTGCTGGGCCTATCTTTGAATATATGTTCCTGATTATAGTAGATGCTCATTCCAAGTGGTTGGAAGCTTATCCAATGAAATCCACCACAGCAACCAAAACCATCGAATGCTTAAGAGATTGTTTCGCTCGATTTGGATTGCCACTCATGCTGGTAAGTGACAACGGTCCACAATTTACATCATTTGAATTTGAGATGTTTATGCGTAATAACGGCATTAAACACAAGACCACTGCGCCATTTAAACCATCTAGCAATGGGCAGGCTGAAAGATACGTCTTTACAGTCAAACAATCTCTAAGAGCAATGCAAAATTATAGTGGCACAATACAACAAAAATTAAGTACGTTCCTTATGCAATACAGAAAAGCTCCGAACCTCACGACACTTCATAGTCCAGCCATGCTTATGTTGAAGAGAGAGATTCGTATTAGAATCGATCTGCTGCGTCCTGATCTTAAACGCAGAGTGGAAGAAAAAGTTCGTAAAGGAACTTATGAATTCTCGGATAGAGGATTCCAAATTGGCGACAATGTCGCTGTACGAAATTACCGACAAGGCGACAAGAGATGGAGGTTTGGAAAAATCGTTAGAAAAGATGGACAGCTACATTACACTGTCGATGTAAATGGCCAATTGTGGCGTAGACATGTCGATCAAATACGGGATGGAGGAGACATAGAGGAAAAAGAAAGCGAGCTCCGACGATCCTTTTCAAAACCTGCCATTCCTGTGCAAAATGCTGATGTTCCGACAACTAGTGCTGAGTTACCACAATCACCCACTAGTGTGGAGGCGGAGACGACTGATCCAACGCCAGTCTCAGTTACTACACAAGAGCATGCTCCACTCAGTGTCCACGGTTCAACTCCAACACCACAACCAGTTCGCCGATCTACTAGAATCCGGAGATCTCCTCAGCGATTGGACTTGTAGTAGAAGTTTAGGAAGGGAGGAGATGTGGTGTATTTAACTGTAACCGCAACTAAGACAAAATGTAAATAGAATGTTTTTATGTAAGCGGCAATTGTGTTCTATGCCGATTGTGTGTTTCTGTGATCGTCTGCTGTAAATAATGTGTCCGTATTAAATAAGTTCTTTTAGTAAGATGAAAGTTTTATTCTTCCAAAGTACATATCACTTGCTAATGATATTAAATCGATATTTAGTTCACATATTAAAATAATATGTGATATCCATGACTGCCAATAAAGCTCTAGCTGTTGAAGAAATGTTTCATGCGTTTTCCGAAATAATTTCTAACCTAATGTAAGCACTTTTTTTAAACAGCTCAGCAAAAGTTAATATACTTCCATGCCCCTCCATAAATCTTGTGCCGAAAAGGCACAAGATTCTCTTCCATTTTCTGAGGCACATGGTAAATTGCTTCTTCAAGGGCTAAATTTGCCTTGGTGTGACTTCTAAAAGCAATTGTCAAGTAAGCAAAAGTTCCGTTTGGCAAAAATCAGCATGTGGTTGGATAATGTAAAGTTTAACCGGTGGCTTGCACAATGAATTTATATAATTTTGGAATACTTCTGGCGAATTCAAGACTAGACCCCACTAACATAAACAGCCATATTAGCCGCTCCCTCAACGCCATGTAATGCATTTAGACAAATCAATACGTAGTTCATCATAATGTAGTACTATTTATTGTGTTCTATTTTCGGTGGGCTTTACTTAATTAAATCTAAAATATCTTTCGAATCATTGGGGTTTATGCATTTTATAAATTGTTCATTAATCTAACACAAAGGTGTAGCTGTTCTGTGCTTGTAATATCCATGGTTTCAACAGCAATCGACCCACAACAGACCGTGTAACTTAGCTTGGTGATCAGTTTTTCGTTGGCTATATATGCGATTACATATGAATGATTTCATTCTGAATGCCTGTACTGAAGGAAATAGCATATCTACGATTGTTTATAACGTCTCAATTGATCAATTCCAGACTATGCTCTAAATATTAAAAAAGTTCTTGGCTTATCGTCTTCTTTATCGGTTCTCTAACGTTATAGTACCACTATTATGATTACATCTAAATAGCATTTCTTGCTTTGTGCAAAATAAGATTGTTAGAATGTTATATGTTCACCTTCTTGAAAACTCTTTAAGAAGTGCTATGAAAATCTGCCAAGACATCCCTACGCAGGTCCATCCCGGAAACTGACAACTCTACAAAAGGCAAATAAACTTTCCCAGTGTTGAATTCAGAGACTTTTCTCTGGGACGGATTCTGTGGCTCCGAGTGGGACACAATAGAGTTCCGAGGGGGAAATTACACTTTTTTACCATTGAAAGCACAAAATCTCAAATTTTCCGGAAGGGGGCATTTGATAGCTCCGGGGGAGAATGTCCCCTCCGGGCCACCCACTGAATTCAACAATCAACTTTCCTACACAAGCAGATTACTCTGTGTATCTTTTTATTAAAGATAAATATGCAAATAATTTAAAGCACTGTTATTTAAAGAAGACCGAAGAGCGCCTAGTTGCCATGGCGACTTTGAAAGTTTGTTGATATCCTATCGTCTTTCTTCGCACCATTCTTTTTCAAAATTTCCTACTACTAGTATTTTATTGAATAAAAAAGCCTATTACAGTTATAACATCATTAGAAAGGAATTCGTAACTTTGTTATAAAGGGTCTCGCGTTTTTTTTTTAAGGTGAACATGATATGGTTTCTCTAAGTCTCGTCTATTTTTCTTCACTTTTTTAACTACAACTTTTACAAAAACGATATGAAAATTGAAATCTCGTTAATTAACGTAGTATTTTCGGGTGTATAGCCCTGTGTATAGCCCGCACTCTTAAATCGAGCAGTGCAGTAAAAAAAGTTCGTGTATAAGCTGCGGGGATGCATCGGTGTATAATCCGCGGGCTATACACCATTTATGAACGTATATTTTGATCAGGGTTCGAAGTTAGAAGCCATTAAAATATATACGCGAGTACAAGTCGAGAAATTTTAGACAAAAAAAAAAGAATTTTAAAGTGGAGGGGGTCGACTTATACGCGAGACCTTAAAAAAATCTATGAATAAAATATCGGAAAATAGTTTGCTAACGAATCGGTGCTGCAGCACCCCTTTGTGTTTGTAGAGTACAAAATCGAAAATCTGGAACTTTTCCTCTTGACAGTTTTTAGTTTACAATCATTTTTAGTTTATTTAAAAAAAATAATCTACCCTGCCCTGTTGCAAAGAACAAAAAAAAAAATGTGATTTACGTCATTTCGGAAAGATTCAGAGGAGTCGTTCTTTTTCGGAACGATTCCGAGAAATCTTACCTTTTCAGAGTCCTTTCATTATGGAACGAGTCATAGGAATTGCTCCTTTTCGGAACAAGTCCGAGGAATCGAACCTTTTCGGAGTTGTTTCATTTCTGAACGAGTCCGAGGATCTTGCCCTTTTCGGAGTTTCAGACCGATTCCGTGATTTCGTTTCTTTTTTGAATAATTCGTTTAGTTCCACTGCCGGAATCGCTCCTTTTGAATCGTTCCTCAACAAATGACACATCTCTACTAAAAAACTGATTTCAGTTAACATTAAAACGACTTATTCAGCAAAAAGTAAGTTTAAAATAAGTAACATGTTATACTATTGTTTTTACCATCTGAAATCAAGAGCAAACTGCCTTCGAGCGTCATTATTTCTCGCTGCCGGTTAGTGCAATATTGGCGATAGTTGCGACAGTTCTTCCAAACCCAGAAATAACTGTATTTAAATAATAATAATAATAAAAGCTTTTACAAACATGAGAGAACTCTCTATATTTTGCGGCATAGCGAAAAAATTTTTCAAATTTCGATGTTTTTTTCAAATTTTTTGAGGTTTAAAAATTGTAGAAAAAATATCACAATTTTCCAATTTAAAAAAAAAAAAAATCTTTGTATAACCCGCACCGTGTATAAGCCGCAGCGGCTTTTTCGAAGGTTTTTTTCTTGTATAAGCCGGGGACTATACACCCGAAAATACGGTAAATATTCCAAAAAGAAAACATTAGAGGGAAGATACATCTTTTTTTTTTTTTTTTTTTTTTTTTTTTTTTTGTAAGGAAAGCGGCGATTATCACTTAAGAAAATCAGATTATGTCAGTTGTTTTATTTTCATTTTAATCTTTTCTAAATTTATTGAAGTTTCTCTTACCAAAACCCCATCTCAAAAGTTTTGAACAAATTGTTTTATGAGTTCTGCTGTAAAAATGAACTCCAATTTATGTGGCGGCCTTGCCAGATACGTCACACATTTTCAAATATATTTTCTTCAAAATCATTATTTTTCACGTAATTTTACATCACAAAAGGCTATTAAAATTTTTGGCTTTCTTCTCTTCAAAACATTTTAATACTGAAGTTTCCATTATATTATGATATAATGAGGATAGAGAGAAAACAAATTAAGGAACACTCGTGTAAATGTTTCATATTTTGCTTTTTAAGTTAAATTATATGACATATGCGCATTATACTTACTCTTTCTTAGTGAAATTAATGATATGGAATTACACTTATCGAATTTTACTGTACATAAAGTAAAAATAGCGTTTTAAGACGAACTGATATTTTATGTAGTCAATATGAGTAAAGAACAATATATCCAAATGAGTGATATAGAGGAATTGCTATAACTTTAACTGAAGAAATTTATATTTTTACAAATAAAATATGCATAGTTCTTATGAAAGGGAAGATAAAAAAAAAAAATCAAATTTTATTATTATTAGCAAAATTATTATTATGTTTAATCTCATTAACTTTGCACATTCTTTTTAAACTTTCGGGAGGGGCTTCAGCCCCCTTAGCCCCCTCCCTGGCTACGTGCCTGAGGAAAGCATGGGCGGAAACGAAGGCCTCTGTCCTCGCTCGAGGAAACGCTCGCGAGCTAATGTTATTCCTATGGAGAAGCATTTTTCCAATAACTCTTTCACATTTTGACATTTTTGAATATATATATATATATTTTTTTTTTTTTTTTTTTTTTTTTTTTTTTTGCATTGGATAGCTGAGGTGCATGCCGATAGCGCACCTTTTTTACTTTTCCGATTTTGGTTGCAGATATATTTTTTAAAAGCACTTTCAGTTTCGAAACCGGTTTCGAAAGTGAAACTAACTTTGTAAAAAATATCTGCAACCAAAATCGAAAACGTAAAAAAGGTGCGCTGTCGTCATGCACCTCAGCTATCCAATGCAAAAAAAAAAAATATTCAAAAATGTCAAAATGCGAAAGAGTTATTAGAAAAATGCTTCCCCATGGGAATAGCATTAGCTCGCAAGCGTTTCCTCGAGCGAGGACAGGGGCCTTAACCCTTTCAGAGACAGTAATTTCTCTATGAAACTACAAATTTTTAATACAAAATGAACATTGGTGCCAAAATTTTAATGTTTTTTCCATTTATTTTGTATGTAAATTGTTTCTCTTTTCTTTTTTGGAAATACATTGATCCACAATTTCTGATTTCATTCCTATTTTTCCACATTTCAGCAACGGAAGTGTTTTGTCCTTAAAAATCATGTCCGTGAAAAAGAATTGAAGAGAGACAAAGCCACAATTATGACACAATACACAAAGCAGAATAGAACGCTTTATTACACAGAAAAAAGGTACAAGAAATGATTTAATTTTAAATTAAATTTAAAATTGTTTCCTAATTTAAAATCAAGTACAGTCGACTCTCGTTAATTCGAAATCGGATAATTCGAATCTTTGCTTAATTCGAACTAAGCATGAAATCCCGAAATTTTCAATGGCAGAATAACGTTAAACTTTTTCATTAATTCGAACTCATTTTCTCTTGACATCGTTTAATTCGAACTAACGAGAATTCCGATTTTTCATTCTTCCTTTCTTTCTCACGGATTTCAGATCATTTAAAAAACTTTCTTTTTTTTGCTTTTTGGGAAAATTGTTCCTAACGAGTATACATATAATCCAATGCATTTGATTTCCATTTTCTAAGTGCCCTGTCTGTCCATCAGTGACGCTTTAAATTTTTCTTCCATTGTGCTTGTTTCTAATCTTTTAATTAGTTTATGTATTTATGCATTCTAATTTAATAGTAAGTCATATTCTGATGATAACAGACATAATACATTTAAAAAACACTATAACATTAATTCCTTTGTAATAGTACCATATTAAGCATGTTCTCATTTCATACTTTCCATAATTCGAACTTCGGATAATTCGAACATTTCTTGTGGTCCCGACGAGTTCGAATTAACGAGAGCCGACTGTATCATAGTAGCTATTAGAAATTGCTAAAATGTGGGAAAATATGAACGACATCAGAAATTGCGGGAAACGACATTATTAGCAAAGAAGAAAAGAGAGACATTTCGCTTGCATAATAAACGGAAAAATCCTATTATAATACTGGTGTCAATGTTAATTTTGTATTAAAAATTTTGCACTGTATGTGAAAGAGTCAACAAGTGAGGGTGGTGTTTCCGCTCATGATTTCCTGTCTAATTATGGTTCCAAACGAGGTTCTGTACCACCCCTCAAAGTTTGTACACAAAGTTCTGGGACAACCTGTATTTATGTTAAATTTTTTTTTTTCCATCGGCGGTGATACTGTTTAATTCTGAAAAAAAAAAAAAAACGTAATTCCTGTTCTCTACTACTTTCTTTTCCATTCTCCTATAACGCGTAAAATAAAGACGAGTATCAATAACAAAAGGGTTTTGTAACCAGGTGTCAAATACAGTGGAATCTGCATTTAACAAAATTTTCTACTTAACGAAATTGTCTGTTAAACTTTGAACGTCATTAACAAGTAAAGCAGCTGTTCCCATGGGTCGCGACCCACTGGTGGGCCGTTGCAGTTGTTTTAGCGGGTCGCGGAAAAATCGAGATTTGTCATCAAAAATATATTGTTTATTTCATCTGTTTAAAAAGATATGACAATTTCAATAGTAAATATACTTCTAGAAAAAATCCACCATAATTTCCTTCTAGATTAATATACGAACAGAATATCCAGAAATATTTAAATCAGCTTTGAGGTCCTTGATGAAATTCAACATTTCGTGCTTATGAGAACATGCTTTTTCTACATTGCTATGTTTTTGAAAGACAAATACCGAGACAAACTGCGTGTTAAAATATGTTCCCACACTGGTAAACACCAGTGTGAGAAATCTCATTGATTATAAAGTCATGTTTTCATAATAACTAAATTTATTTTCAACTATCTTTGTAGTTTATGCATTGTTTTAATTACTATTCACCTACACACATTGAGATTACCGATTTTTGTTTTTGTTGATAATGTATCTTCAGTAAGAAAATTCGCGTTTTTCGTAGGATAGGAGGATAGCCCAGCGTATAGAGATCGTACAAAAATTGCTATACTGATATCTTGGGTGGGTCGCGAAATGTTTTTTTACTAAAAGGCGGGTAGCGAATATTTTTTTCACTGAAAGGTGGGTCGCGTACAAGAAAGTTTGGGAACCGCTGACGTAAACTAATCTCCTTTTATTATTAGACTTTTTAAAAGTTAAGGCTTACGATTACTAAGAAAAAACGAAAAGTTACGCTATGCTTCCGTTTTTGTTATGTGTTTTTTAGACATTATTCTAATTAAAGTTTTCTCTGCATATGTCTTCATTGCATAAAAAAAGGTTACTGCTCGAACTAAAATACCATTTTTCTGATGCTTCCATTTTATCTGTATTTTTATTTATGTATGTGTATTTCATTATACAAATTTCATGGATTTAAGTTGATTTCTATTTAACGAATTTTCTTCATAATGAAGTGTATAAGCGTAACGATGAGAAGTTTCATTGTATAATCAATGTTACTTTTCGACTCGGCCACTGTGAAGATCGAGGCATTTATCATACCGCCGCGTCGTCGGCGGCCGAGTTTTCCATTATTACTTACCCATCATGTGTAGTATAGGGTAAGTCTTGCAATCGTTTTGAAAATCGAAATTTTTTTTGTCGGATTTACACGTTTCAGATAGTGGAGATTCCGAAAAACACATTTTTAGAAAAAAAAAATTGCCATCGTCTGTCTGTGTGTATGTAAACGCTTTATCTCACGAACAAATTGAGATAAAAACTTGAAATTTTGTATGTAATTAGTATGGGAGAATGGGACGAAGCCTATTTAATATCAGTAATCTCGATTATCCGGAACTATTTTTTTCGGACTCTCGAAAAATTCGTTCTGATGAAAGGTACATAAAAATTTTCGAATTGTTTTATTTTAAGGGGTGGACTTTAAAAGCAATAAAATAACACAAATTTTGCATAAAGAATGAAGTCAATCTAATTATTAGTTGCCGAGAAATTCGTAATCCACTTTTCCACATTCTTCAATTTTTCATGACTCTGTATTTCATTCAAATTTCAATTTAGAAACATTTTAATTGGAGATGAGACACTTAATTCGATGCTGTAAACTGTTAGTTAATATGATTATTATTTTTGGAGTTATAAGGATGTTTCTTTTACGTAGTTCGATACTACTTGAGTAGTTTAGCATTTTATATAATTTATCGAAATGGGTTCATCGGCAATTCATTAATAGAACATTACTAAGTACATTAACAATGTTTTAATTTTGTTTTGAAATTGCGATGCATTTTGTAAATAGTTTACACATGATTTTATTTTCATAGATTATATTATGCATATCCATGATGGGTAAGTATTACGGTGGCCCCCAACGACTAGTTTACTTCATACAAGGTTGCGTGTCGAAAAATTAAAAAAAAAAAAATTAAAAGTAACTCAACAATGCTCTTTTCGCGTTCTGTTTTGAAAATGTAAACTTTGTACTTAATGTTTTTGTATCATTTAAAAAGCTGTCTAAGTTAGGACTAAGTTTTTGAAGAATAGGCAAACTAACATGTACGTTTGTAATTACGAATCTTACTCAGTTATAAAATATCGTGAACAATTAACTCTTTTTTTTTTTTTTAAAGACTATTATCTATTTTCTAATCAATGAGAACGTTTTACAGTTATTTACGTTGCGTTCTCATTGGTCAGAAAATACAATCTTTAAAAACAAAGATTTTTCACCGATATTTTTAACAGTATAGATTACTAAGATAAAAAGTATGATTATAAACAATATACCGCAAGCTATTTCTTCTGTGTGCAAGTTTTAAAAGTTTTAAAAGCATCTTTTTCCATTAAAATAAATCTTAAGTGCTTTCTCAAATGCTTTACTGTCCAATACTAAAACACATTTAAAAAATACATCTGTGTTGCAGAAAAAAAATTCTTATATTTTATCCATAGTACTATATCTATATATAGGAGTACAATTACAAATAAAAATGATTTGTTAGATTGCACTTGTTTCAGAAAAGAAACAACGCTTTAAATTAAATTACTTCTAAAATAAAATATATCATTACGAAAGATAAAGCTTTCAACATAAATGAAATTGCGGCTATATTTTAGAAATAATTGGGAAAAAAAATTAATGGTCATTGTTCTTTTACTTTGTAAGTTAATTTAATATTTAATCTGGGGAAAAGGTTTTAAGAATATAAAAAGTAAAAATAGTTTTTTTTTCCAAAACATTTTTTAAAAATAAACGTTCAATGTTTATTTTAAATTTCGCATAATTCCATACTGCAAAATTCACTTACAAGGAAGGTCTCCATACTAGGCATACTTGGAATATTTTGAAAAAAATTCTAATTAAACTACTCATGTATTTAATAAAGAATCAGTCGAATTTAGCGGCAAAACTCCAGTCGAAAGTCTCTAAGAAAATAGTTTTGAATATTTGGCATGAAACTATAAAAGCGTCACGCAATTAAAAAATGCAAACATCTTTTTTTTTTTTTTTTTTTTTTTTGTTAAGTGGCGATCTTTTTGTAAGCGGGTTCACATTCATTTCCCTTTCATTGGAGAATTTTAAGGTCTAATCAGCTGCTATTGAACATCTACTGTCTATTTACATGTTTGATTAAACAAGACCAGCTAAACTAGGCAAAAACGATAGTCTTTGCCTCCTGGTATTTTTTGAACCGCGGTATAAGAAAATTTAAGTAAGGCATTTTAAATGTATCGTTTAAATCTAATGTAATTTACACTAAATTTCTTTCTCTTTTTAATTTTCACGTGAAAATACTTTTCTTGTTTGAAAGAAAATATTATTTGTGCCGTCTTAGAATTCACTATAATAGTTTAAAATATTTGGTACTTCTAGGTTATCCCGTCGACCAATTTCGCCAAACTATACAAATCGCCAAACTAATAGCCAACTTATACATGTTGACATAATTTGTATTTTAAACAACGAAAAAACAAATAATTAGTAGAATAGTAATAAAAATATTAATAAAAAGTCGAAATAAAAATCACATAATGACATTTTAAACACGTGAATCGCATTTAATGTCATTGAATGTGACATTCACGATCATCCATTATTGGCATTTAATCTTATAATTTGGTGATAATTTTTTGGTCTACGGGATAACCTAGAAGTACCAAATATTCATATCAAAATAGGAAGTAAACGACTTGTCTAAATATTTTTTAAAAAATTTAACTGTTTTGCGGTATTACTTGGTCAAAATTAACGTAATTTCTTTTACTTGCTACTTTTTCGCTCATTAATGAATTTGTTTATTATTTAAAAGATTTCTTTCTCTTTTTGACATTCACGTGAACATACTTTTATTGCTAGAAATAAAATATTTTTTTTTTATTTCCGTTGTCTTAGAATTGCAACAAAAGTTTAAAAGATCATTTTAAAAATGTGAAATGTCTCGCGTAAATATATTTTTTAATTTAAACTATTTACATTACAATATTGTAATTTGGCTATTTTATATATAATTTTTTTTTTCTCTTTACGGCGTTTAACCCTTTCCGGCGCACTACTCTTTAAAGTTGGAATAAAAAAAAAAAAAAAAAGGCAACCTATTTAGGCCTAGGGGAGTACACAGGTATTGTTTTGTAAAGATTGCACTAACCATTTTAATTATACAGCTGTTGCCGAAGTGGTAACCTCCCATAAGTAAAGCATTGATAAGCGCAGTGAGAAGAGCATTGCTGTGAAGCGCGTATTACAGTAAAACATTTTACCTATTATTTAAAAACAGTAGAGTTGGATCTCTGTGGTGCTGCCATCTAGAACTCATAAAAAAGGTTTAAAGTAGCCATTAGAGTAGTTTTTGAAATATTCACGGAGTTTTTGTGTCTCTAAACAGGGGGAACTTTAGGTGTTGCCGACCCGGCAACACTGCGCGTTAAGGGGTTAACGCATTTTAATGAATTCATTTTAATATTTCCTACTTTTTTAATATTCACATGTAAATATATAGTATTATGACGCAATTTTCAATATTTCCCACTTTTAACTTGTAATTGTTCAATTTTCATTTGATTTTTTTGTGATAGTTGTGTAAATATTTTTTTCTTTTGAAGGAAATATTTTTTTTTATTATTTGATACAATTTAAAATAAAAATCTTTTCTAAAATATTCAAAAAATGTCTTTCAAAATGCTGAAAATTTCAATTTAAAATGGAAATAAATCCTAAAATATGAGTAAAAAAAAAATGTTTTCTGCACACAGGGAACTTCTAATGTATAAAAGGTCTAAAAATGTTTAAATGTCTATGTATAGTTTTTGCTCCTATAACACTTTTTTAAGGGAACGATTTTGATCAACTTTAATTTTAAATATCTCTTAAAATAAATATTCGATTTAAAAACTATCTGTATCAGTGTATTTATCAAACATTTCTCTATAAGACCATTAATTTTCATATTTTTGAGTTCAGTATTTCCTTAATATTAGCGAAGAAATACCCTTATATCACAAAAAATTCCTTCCCTGTGACGGTGACAGCGAAGTTTAGTTATATTGAAATTCCAAAATGCTGGGTGAAACCCCCACTATCTTACTGGCTACTATGAAAAGATTGATTTTTCCCTGTATAAAAAAAAAATTATACGGTACTTTTCCAATATATATATGGGCCTTGACGAGTAGAGAAATTGGACGGAAGAAGAAAATGTGGCAACTTTTCCTGACAATCTTTTCACTGTTAAGTAATGTCCTTAATATTTAAACGATTTATTTAATTTAAAGAAATCGTATATTTATTTATTTATTTTTATGCACAAAGAGAAGTAAAAGTGCATATAAAATAAAAAGAATGATGCCCAGTTAAACTGATGGCATAGAGATCACAGGCTATACAGACTAATTGTATATTATACCCTTATATGACAATGCCTTTCGAAAAAAAATAAGGAAGGAAGTACCCCCCCCCCCCCCATTTCCTTTCTTTATACTTAATCATTGAAGCCCCAAAACTAATCAAGGATACGCCTTGTCATATAAAAAAACATGTATCCAAAATTTGAAGCAAGTCTAATAATTATGTATAAAAACCCATTTATGTAATTTAAGACACGTTGTCCCCCGTTCCCTCCTTTATAATTAAGCATTAAACCTCCAAAACCGTTCAGAAATTCAACTTATCAGAAAGAACCTACGTCCAAAATTTAAAACAAGTCTGATAACTCTGTATAAAACTCTATTTAGCTAACTTAAAGGGGAGGTAATCGCTCGTACCCCACTTTATAATTAACAAAAGAAATACCACAACAAATGAGCGAAGCTTTTTATTACTATGAACTGTATCCAAAAATTTAAACAAATCGGTAATTCTGCATTAAAAACCATTTGCATAAATTATGAGGGGTAGTTTTCCCTATCCTCCCTTTATACTTACCCAGTGAATTCCAAAAACAAATCAGGAAAGCACCGTTTCAAAATAAATCTTAATACAAAATTTGAAGCAAATCGGTAAATTTTGCGTGAAAAACCTAAATTAAGACGGGGGGGGGTACTCCTCCATTCCCCCTTTTTAAACTTATCCAATCAACACCCAATACTCATCTCGGAGGCACCTCATTAGAATGACCCTACATCTAAGATTTGAACGAAATCTACTAATTCTGCATGAAAAACCCATTTACATAAATTAAGGAGAGGGGCAATAACCCCCGTTCCCCTTCTTATACTTATCGAATGAACTCTCAAAACTAATCAGGGAAGCGTCTTATCATAATAAGCGTATATCCAAAATTTCATGTAAATCGGATATTTTTATCATGAGTTATCGCGTTACGTACGAACGTACATACATACAGAAGGGGCGGGCACATAAGCTCTCAGGCTTTGATAGCCTGTGAGCTAAAAACTATAGATACAGACCGAACCTCGCTCGGTACTTTTTTTTTTCTTTTCAACATTTGTTTTTCCAACAAACACTGGAAAATGAAACGCAAAGCATCAGTAAGCTACGGAAGATATTTATAGTTCATATTTCATAGAACTTTTGAAAGTAAAAATTCAGTGAAAATGATGTCGTAAAGGTTCAAAAGTGATAACGTGTTTCAGTTTTAAATGTAGAAATACACTACATGGCCATTGATAAGCGTCCACTTGCGATTTTAGACATTTTGTTAAATATCTAGAAAAATAAATGAGAAATTAATCCGAAACTCTTAGTGTATAAATATAATGGTACAAGTCATACATTTCCGTGAAGATTTTTTTCCCGAAACTCCATAGGGGACCGTCAACAAATTAAAAAATAATGCATATTTTTTGGATAACCCTGTCAAAACTAATGTAGCAAAAGCGCTCAAACTCTAGATTATGATTAAGTGGATTATTGTAATAAACTGTGTTCGTTTTTATGCGAATAGCATGTATACTCGTAGAGAAATTAAGGTTTTTATAAAAATGGTCCCAAATTTTGCCAAGTTTTTTTGCTTATAATTTGCAGAGTTCTTAATATAAAGTAACATTCTTTTCTGAAAATATGACAAATATTGCACAGAATACCTTTTAATTAGAATTAAAAAATAATAAAAATTGTATGAAAAATGAGTAGGTTTACTAAATAATTTTTCACTGCGCATGCGTCAACGATATCAAAATTTCATTTGCGTATTATGTTAGCTAAATGTATAGAGCAGCTTTTGTGAAAGTCGAGAAATCATAGCTTGAAAATTCTGAACATAATCGTCACTTGAATAAGTTGAAAATCCGTTATTTCCAAATGAAGAAAAACAAGAGGGGTTGTATCCATATATTCATTGATTAGTATCTCTATAGAATACACAATATTGGACGTACTATTACATTTGGATAAAATCTCTCTTGTTTTTGCGGTTTGTCTGGCCGTCTGTCCTCCGCTCTAACTCCCGTAAATATACTCGGATTGCTATGAAATTTTAATGTTATTGATGTTTACCCTAGCACAAAACCTACTGAAAATGAAGTTTCTACCTTCTGCAAAAGCTCTATCTCATGAATTTTCATCAAACTCCAGATTTAATAAATGCGTATGATATAAACTAGTTGTGTTTTTGTTTGGTATCAATAGCCCAAGACGTGGCGCTGATATTCTGAATTCTCCCGATTCCTGTTATAGCTTTATCTCAAAAACTAACGCGCGATTTTTTTTCCCATCAAACTTGAGAAATATAATTGCTTCTTATATTTTGGTAATAAATCGCCCAAGAATTGGTGCTTTTATGTCGCCTTTTTCTCGATATCCGCAATAGCCGGGAAGAGTCCGATATCCTGTGCTAGGCGGAGAAACTTGGCTAAATAATTTGCGCAAAAATGCCGTTTTGCCAACATGAAAAAATTTTCAAGATGACGGAAAAAACATCATTTCTAAGTTTTTGTTTTTTATAAATCAATGATGTTGCACATTTTATAAAAATAGAAAATTATGTAAAATCATTGATTTATAAATAACAAAGATTTAAAAACGATGTTTTTCCGCCATCTTGAAAATTTTTCCTCGATGCAAGAGCACAATTTTTAGCATTCTAAATAAATAAACTTTTCTGTTGTCGGGGCGGCTCTGCCCCCCTGAACCCCCGTTTTAATAATAATACAATAGATTTTAATAATAAGAAATAATATAGGGGGGGGGGGGAAATTACCAAAGCTTGTAGTAAGATGTTTGAAATCTCGCTCACAAATGCCAAAAATGCATTTAATATTTAAAAAAGGGAAGTTTAATATTGCTGTTATTACTATTATCTTGCTATTATTATTGCTATATTACTAATTCTGGTTTAATATTTAAACCAGATCAAAATGCTTATTGCCAAAAAAAAAAAAAAAAAAAAAAAAAACCGCCAAAAATCTAGCACAGGATATCGGACTTGTCCCGCAATGGCCCTATTTCAAAAACTAATGCATGGAATTTCATAAACCGATATTAAATTCATTTTCACATTTGTTGCTGAAATTACCAAAAAGTCAATTCCTCAAAACTTTGCACTCTATTCTTTTTATCCCCAACTGACCGTTAGGAAACTTTTAGAAGATTGCCTCATAAATAATTCAAAATCCACCATCACTTCGAGTCGAAAAAGAAATGGACAGAATGAGAAAACGATGACTTGCAGCATGTCAGAAAAAAGATCAATGAGAGTATTACTGAAAACACTTCGCTTTTTTATTGATTCTGTCTGTGTCGTTATATTCACTACGCGTCGGAACTCGTCGAATTCGACGAATTTAAAAGAACTGTTTTATTGATGTTATAAAAAATATTTGCAACATGAGATCAATCTTAATATTGGTTGGTCTAACAGATAAAACAAACATTGTTAAAGACAACAGTTTAAGTTAAACTTTTAAGATTATTGAAACTAGTCGTTGGAGGCCACCGTAATACTTACCCATCATACATATGCATAATAGAAAATGTGAAAATAAAACATGTGTAACTTATTTATAAAATGCATTGCAATTCCAAAATAAAAATTTTAACGCATATTTAAATAGTTTTAATATACATAGTAATGATTTATTAATGAATTGCTGATGAGCCAATTTCGACAAATTATATAAAACGCCAAAATACTCAAGTAATACCGGATTGCGTAAAAGAAACATCCTTATAATTCCAAAAATAATAATCGTATTAACTAGCAATTTACTGCGTCGGATGAAGCGTCTCATTTCCAATTAAAATATATCTTTGAATTCAAATTTGAATGAAATACAGGGTCATCAAAAATCATAGAATGTGAAAAATAGCATTACACGTATCTCAGCAACTAATAATCCGATCGACTTCGTTCTTTATGCAAAATTTGTGTTATTTTATTGCCTTTTATATCCACCCCTTAAAATAAAAAATTTCGAAAATTTTTATATATGTTTCATCAGAATGAATTTTTCGAGAGTCCGAAAAAAATAGTTCCGGATAATCGAGGTTACTGATATTCAATAGGCTTCGTCCCATTCTTACATATTAAGTACATACAAAATTTCAAGGCTCTATCTCAATTTGTTCGGGAGATAGAGCGGTTACAGACAGACAGACACACAGACGGACGGACGGCAAAATTTTTTTTCTAAAAATATGTTTTTCGGAATCTCTACTATCTAAAACGTGTAAATCCGTCAAAAAAAATTTTTCGATTTTCAAAACGATTGCAAGACTTACCCTATACTACTGATGGGTAAGTAAAATCAAACATCCAAGAGCCGATACAGGGCCGCAGCTAAGGGGCGCTATGGGCGGCTCAGCCCCCCCTAAAATATTTTGAGCCCCCCTAGAAAAGTTTCCAAGGTCACTCAATGAATTTCTCTTCCGAAAATTCAAATGAAATTCTGTTCAAAAATCTAATTTAGTTTTGAGAACTTTTCACAGTTATGCAGAATTACTAAATTGTATCTAAAATAAGTGTTTCAACACTCACTCATCCTATTTGCACATAAGACGCTAACATGATGTTTAATTTTTCACCAATTAATGCACTGAAAATTTTCATCATCATACATTTTTCTTAGCATAAAATGAAGTTATTAGAACAGTTTAATAAGAAAAATGGTATCTACAAGGTGAATATGCACTAATTTATCTTTCTGCGTCAGAGAGAGAGAAAAAAAATTATGAGCCCCCCCCCCCCCCCCTACATTCTCTTGAGCCCCTCATGGAGATCACTTCTATCTACGACCCTGAGCCGATAACACAAAAACCTAAGGTATGGAGCACAGAAAAAAAAAAAAAAAACCTTTATTTTATGGAAGAATAGTGATAGAGGAAATGTTTGCCGGAAGTGAAGTGATGCATAAGGCAAAAATTAATACCACTAGTGGTTGACTCGTAGGCTCAACATAGTGTTTGCCATACGTTTCGATTGTAGATGGGAACAGCTGAAACTGGGTTTTCCACTGTCTTATGCCTTTCCACATGGTTGCATTATACATAATATTTTATATCATTAAACGGTGCCGTTTAGTTACATTAATCTGAATGTGTTGGAAAAAGTTCCTTAACATATAGTTGACGCATGATTTTTTTTTTTTTTTTTCTAACCATTTAGAAAATGGTTCTTACTCTCGGTCTAGAGATATCCAAACCTTGTGATGGGCCCGATTCGTTTTCCGATTTATCCATGTTTAACGTCCAGAAATGGAATACTTATGTTCAGTGTTCTCGCTGTCGCTCGCCAATGCGCCAAATTGCGACTAAATTCTGCATTTGGCGAGTAAACAAGCAATTAGATTCGCCAAATTGCTAGTGCTCAATTTTTGCTTTTTCTTTTTTTCTTTTTCGTTTTTCATACATAAGCATATATATATTTAATGTATACATATTTTTTTATATTTGTAGCGGATAGTTGAAATTAGATTAATAGCAATCGCTGTCACAGTTGTAGAAACGTAGGTTATTTTAGAACATATTGAAAAAAAGAGATTGCATTAAAGGATTAAAGATATTTTTTGTGCTACATGGCGAATCTATTTTGCTAATACATTTTTATTTGGCGAATGTTTTTTATTTTTAATTCGCCAAATTACTAACGTTGATCAAATGTCAGCGAGAACACTGCTTATGTTGCCACGATGATAATGTATTAAAAACTGAAAACAAAAAAGTTAATAACTGAAAAACAAATTGAGATACAGCTTTCAAACAAATTGCATTTAAAAGTGCATTTCCCCCCCTGTACAACGGCATAAAGAATAAAAATATGCGAGGGTTAAAAGTGTAAAAAATAGCATCACCGAAAATTGTAAAATTGAAATTTTATTTAAAATTCGTTTATGATTGATCCAGTGATATTAATGTTTAATCCATTTCGTACGTAATATGAATCTGTTATTAAGTAAACCGCTTTTTGATCATAATAAATTTTTTTTATTATAAATAATGTTTATTTTAAAAATTCTGCATTTAAAATAATAATAAGTCTAAAATTTTAGTCTTTGAAAATATTTTCCAAATGGTCGCTGTAATTTGTTAAGTTACATCTTATTTATTTGTGTTTCTTGTTTAAGCTCTGAATATTCAAGCTTAATATAATTGAGGAGTCCTCATCGATACAAATTAGTTCAAATTGTAAAAACTGCACTTCATGTTTATTAATTAACATTCATTTTTCTGTATTAAGTGAACAAATATTTAAGAAATCAATGCCGCGAGAAGAAAGACTTTTTGAATAATTCAGCGGAAATTCATTATCTGTTGGTTACAGGAAAAGGATATTACATCATTACAACAAAAGTAAACAAGGCTTTTTTTTTTTTCTTTTTTATTAAAGGAAAAGTATTCCGTGAAGAATTATCAAGAGCTGCTTATTAACTTAAGCTTAAAATCCCATTCGCATGCTTTTTTTTTTTTTGGTAGTTTTATACATACCAGGAAGGAACGTATTGAAATCTGATTAAAAAGTAAAATCTCACAAATTTAATGAAACATTAATTTTATGTTTTTCGATTACAAATCCTTTTTCAACATACTGCCAGAAATGAAATTCAACTTATGCACGAATATATATATTACAAATTTATTTTTTTTCTCCAAAATTAACCTTATACTATATTAATTTCCTTTTAACAATATTCCGTACTTATTTCAACTTATTAAATTAAAATCCTGTTACTAGATCCAATCTATTAATCTTTATAGAAATGATATAAATTCTTAATTCGCCTTAAAAAACATTTATTCCAACATGTTTAAATTAAAAAAATGGCTCTAAATTAAAAACATTCTTAATTAAACTTTATTTCTTAATATTCCAAATAAAAATAATTTTTTCCCTGTTTTTATCACCCCCCCCCCTTTTTTTAAGAGAGTCTTATTACATTTATTCCAAAACCATAGCTTTAAAAGAATAGTATTCTTTTTTTTTATTAATTTATTTTTTCCCCTTCATCGTTTGATATCTGTGCGCATCAATAAATACATTTATTTTCTTTTTTGTTTTAAAATATCGTCTGCAGGATATTCGAATTCTGAGTTTGATTATAAATTACTTAAATAATAATTTATTAAAATAAAAATTATCGTCTGAATGAAATGTTTAATCTCAACGCTGGAGATGAAATTCTCTTTACATGGGAAAATGATGGTTAGAGAATATAGAAAATTGTTGAAGTTTTTTGTTTTAGATTTAAGGAGGAAGCTGAAAGATGATGAGGAAGTTTCTTTCTTTTTCTTCCGATGATTCTGTTAAGACGAATTGCGGAATAATATTTTTATGATGAAATATTCTTTTTTTTTTTTTCCGAGGATTCTGTTCAAGACGGCTTGCAAGAGAGCATTTCCCGCTATACATGCCTGCATTCTAATAAACTTTTTTGAAGCAGCCAATGTGTAGTTCAATGAAGCGCATATATTTTTTTTTCTCCTTCGCTTGCCATGATTCTGTACTTAAAAAAGGAGAGCCCGGTGATGATGCTTCTAACTTAAAAATGTCAGATATATATATATTGAACAATTTTCCTTAAGAATTGGAGGGCCGACTTATACCCGAGTATATACGGTAATTAAAATCAGAGCAACTATATAAAATTTATTCATGCACAGACATTGAAAAATATATAAATATATTATTCAACTGAAACAGTCTTTTACATCAATCGAATATTTATGAACAATAAAGATTTTTTTTTTAAATGCACTTTCTTAATTTTCCCAATGAGTGAAACAAATGTAGTTAACACGTATTACATTTTCCGACGGAAGGATAAAATCTGTTTTTTACTTCTTAGTTGTATTTCGAGAAAATGAAGCAATTTACTTATTTTTAGGATCTAACGCTTTTGTCTAAACATTTATTAACAGAATTTAACACTTAATTGCTTACGATGTAATTAATCAGTATTAATGAATTCCATTAGTGTTGTTAATGAATGCGATCTTTTTTCTTTCAAAAATGCACAGTGCGGAGATTTAATACAAGCCTTCCCAAAGTCCATGCATAATCAAATAAGCCGGAAAGTACATTAGCGGGGGAAAAAAAAAGTTTTAACAAGACGTAATTAAGTTAAAGCTAAATTTAAAAAGGGGTTTTCTTAAGACTTTAGCGAAGAAATAATACATATATGTACTGCATTTTTTCCCCAGAAGGAAAACGACGTGTATCTTAAGGGGTGTGACATAAAATCTTAAGGGGGTAGACACGTGTAAAACGTTGTTTTCCCCCAAGCTTTTCTTAAATCGAAATGTGAACATTTATTCAATCACAGTAAAGTACAAAATAATATTAACGTTTAAATCTTAAAAAAGAAAAAAACACGAAATTAAAAATCATGCGTCAAGCATAGATTATGAAGCATTTTTCAACACATTCAGAATACTGTAACAAAACTGCACTGTTTAAAAAAATTATATTACGTCTCATTTCACCATATGGAAATGCCTACTGCTTTCAAAACCGAATTTCAGCTGTTCCCATATACAATCTGAAAATTTCTGAATTTTTTGCAGCAATTGCATATGATAGAGATTTGCATCGCTTAGCAACGTGCATTTCAAAATTTGGTTTATTTAAGCAATATACATATTTCAGTAGAAAATTTCATTTCAGAATGTTTTTCTACATAAGAAGAATGGTATGTGAATACCTTTGCATACCTCTTTTGCCACATTTGACGTACAATCATATTTTTTTGGCCACTAAAAATCCGACACGACAGTCATTTATTTTTTTAAATGATTTTAAAAATTATAAAATGATTTATGGTGATATATTTTACTTCAAATTTTGTTGTCAAATTGAATCACTTCCCTCCCCCCCCTTTTTTTAGGTAAAATTAGTTTTAAAAAATACCAGTTATCAACGTCCCCCCCCCCCCCATTTACCTTAGTTCTCAAATGAATGAAAAAAGTGCTGTTTACATGGTATTAAAATTTAAAAATAAAACACATTTAAAAAAAAAAATCGAAATAAATTTCCTCAGTTTTCTGAGTTATTGTTGATTGTTCAAAAGAAAATTCGGACACTTTGCTTATTTATAGCAGCGATTTTTTTTTTCTCCTTTATATTTCCCATCAGAATTTAATCCTATATTTACGATGTAATTACTGAACATTAATGAATTTCTTAACTTTTTGTTTGTTTAAATAAGCTAATTGAGATCTTAGTTGAGATCTTATCGCTCTGAAGATGCGCAGAGCGAGGGGATTTAATAAAACATTCTCAAGGTTTATGCATTATTAAATAAGCCGGAAAGTACATTAAGAGGAAAATAGTTAACAAGGCGCAATTAAGTTAATGCTATACTTTAATTTAAAAGGCGTCGTTTTTGTTAATGCATTAGCTCAAAGGAAAGAAAAAAGAAAACACGCTACAGTATTTTTGTTATGAAAAAAAGGGAAAAAAAATTATTCGCGAAAATAAATTTTAAGTTGGAGAAATGATAGAGAGTAAGTCATCTTTACAGTTCTTTCTCAAGCTAAATCAATTTTACAATGTAGTGTAACAGTAAAAATTTAAATGCATTAAAATTTATTAAAATGATGTAATTAAAATCACGATTATCATCTAATTTATAGGAAAGTTATTGTCAGTAAGCAAATACTATAACTCAGCGATTCCAAATCTTTATGATATGCAACCCACTTTCAAATAAAAAATTTCGCGACTCACCTAACATAAGAGAATGAATGTTGTACGACCCATTTGTGTACACAATTTATTTCTGTGTTTGTTTTTGAGAAACAGCAAAACAGAAAAAATATGTTCACAAGTATGTCGTGATCTCATGAGAGAATTCAAAGTTGGTTTGGATATTTATAAATATACATTCATATCCAGATGAAAATTAAAGATTTTCGATTGAAAAATTATTTGCTGTTGAAATAGTTATTTTTTTTAAATAGATGAAATAAAATTTATATTTTTTGTGACAAATCTCGATTGTTCAGCGATCCATTAAAACAACCTCCATAACTCACCAGTGTACCCATAGATTGAGAACCGTTTCCATAACTAATAAGGACAATTTAAAAAAACGTAATTCTATATTTCAAGTCCAATGCGAGATAAACATACAAAAGATACTTTTTCACTATAAGGCCGTGGGAAATTTAAAAAAAAAAAAGCTTAGCACAATTTTGTCCTCAGAAAGTCCAATTTGTTATCAAATGATAGAAACAGATTATAAAAATAAACTTAATAATTTTTTATGGTTGTTTATATCATATATATTAAACGAGCATGTAATTTTCCATATTATAGATGGCATCGTAAACGGCTGGAAAGATTTTCTTGAAACTTGCCTTTCATATTAAAAAGGAGCACGAAAAAAAATTCTAGCTAAGTCACAAATTCCAGAAAATTTGTTTCCATAAGTTAGAACAAACACAGCGCTGAAAATTCTGTTTACATAGATAGGAAAATGCTCATGCGATATACACGAAACATGATCCCTATATTAGGTTGAGCAAAAAGTTCTGGGAAATTTTTAATCTAATAGTTACCAGAATTTGTATCTCGTGCAGAGGTACTGGTATACCTATAAGAGTTCAGGAATTTCTGTCCAGACGTGGCCTCTTTCTATCAATGCAACACTTTTTCAAGGGCCGTCGATTTTAATCTTTCAATGCAGTTGAAGAAGCATGTCAAAATTTTTATGATTCCAAGGAGCCGCCATGGTATACTTCCAGCAAATCCGGAAACTGGCAGAACGAGGGCAAAAAAGTTGTGGACTATGATAGTCTCTACTTTGCGAATAGTCCTTATTGATTTTGTCGTTAATTTGCGCATAACGCGCAACTTTCACAAATTTCCCAGAACCTTGTACTCAATTTAGTGATTCGAGCACGAGAAAGCTAACTGCTAAGGTCTCGAATTCGGAAAAATTCTTTTTGACATATTAAGACAAACTCAGTAGTGAAAATTCTGCTATATACTGAAAAGGGGCTTACGATTTCCATAAAATGTAATTCTTGTACTAATTCGGGAACGTGAAAACTATTTAGGTAGGTCTCAAATTTGGGAAAATTCGTTTTATATTATTAAATAAGCTCATTATTCAAAATTAGAGTATTAATCTAAAACATTCCAACAATTTTTATGAAATAAATATTATTCAAACACGAGAAAACTAATCCACTAAATCTTGACTTCGGAAAAATTTGTTTTAATAAGTTTAAGCATTTTTATTAACATTTTCCAACAAAGTTGAAAAGTGTTTATATGCATTCGGTTTCTCTGGCCGTCTGTCCTCCTCTCTAACTCCCGTAAATATACTCGGATTGCTATGAAATTGTTATATGTTATTGATGTTTACTCTAGCACAAAACCTACTGATATGCGTTTTTAAGTTTTACTAAATGTCTGAAAATTATATTGGTGTAGATAAATGTTGTATTTGATATACAGGGTTTCGCAAAAGAGCTCATAAAGGTTACTGAATGCGAGGGTAATTAACTTAAAGATAATTTTTAAATAAATTTTGAATTTTTACGTTGAACTTCTGTCAATTTACTAAGAAATGTTTGTAGAATATTGATAAAATTGTATTACAGGGTCATGCAAAGAATTAGCTACATGGTCACATATAAATGATAATTTCTGGAAATGTGATTTAAGTAGTTTTAAGAGTGTTTTTGTTTAAACTAAATTTTAACAAAATATTGACATGTAATAAAGGTACTAGGTAAATTACAGAGCTGAACAAAAGTATTCAAGTATTTTCCATCTATTAGAATAAAGTGCTGAGAGAGAAATTTCAACTATTTCGGCATTTTCTTGTTAAACTAAATGTTCCAATTCTATAAAATATCAACCGACGGATCAAATACAGGACTGTTCAAAAGTATTAGAATACATATTTGGCTATTGTCAGTAACACCTTGTTTTCCTAAATAACGAAGTTTTGCTAAAGATTTCAGAGAGTGTTGGAATGTGTTTCATAATCTATGCTTAAGACATGATTTGTTACTTTTTTTTTAAATTTAATATTCATTATTTTGAATTCTCATAAATATTTTTTGGTTAGCGATCACCAACACGATAAAGGACGATCTTGAATACCACTTATACTAAGTTGTACAAAGATGTCTGTCTCTGGTTTTCCGAATACGGATCCCTCTAAACCCCTCTTATCCCTCTAAATAAACTTGTCATAGTAGATAGCAGCACCATCAGTTGAGCGATTTTACGCCAAATTGTAAAAAATATCAATTCATGTTAAGGACTAATTGAACCTGAAGTTTTTTGAAACTCCGTGCGTTAGTTCTGAAGATTCAGCTGTTGCAGAAACCATGAAAAATGCTGCATAGCAGTGCCACTTGTTGAGCGATTTACACCAAAAACTAATCAATACCAATCTATATCAGGGGGTTAGAATTTATATACGAGTTAGACAACTTCATAAAAGTCGTCTAACTCGATTACAAGAAAGATGAGACTATAATGCTTTTGTCGTTATAACAGCATTCTCGCATTCAGCGGATTAAAACTCCGTTCATTTATTCTCTGTGGAATTAAGACAACACATAAGTTTAATACCACCAGCAAGAGAAACTGGGGAACATGTGAATATGGGGCAGAAGTGAACGCCACAACTTTTCAATAGTTATTATAAGTTTTTTATTAGAAAAAATTACTAAAAATTATAGCACCTGTAGACATGTTATTTTTATTTAAGCTCTTTAACATTTTGTCTTCTGCAACCAAAACACTGCTTAAATATCTCAAGTAAAATCCTAGTTCCATGTTTATAAGCGAATAACTTTATTATTTTACTATCTTCTATCTTCACAGGAAGAAAGTACTGGATTAGTGAAAATTTACTAGTACTAGATTAGTGAAAATTCCAGTTTTTGCCGAATTTACACGTTTCAAGGGGTCAAAGATTCCAAAAAACATGTTTTTACAAAATGTCTATCTGTGGTCAGTGAGTCTTTGACTCTGTCTGTAATGTGACATAAATTTTGTGGGCGCTGTACCTCAATGAACTAATGCACGGAATTTAATAAATATTAATATTCAGTTAGTCCCTGATATAAATTGGTGCTGATTAGTGTTTGGTTTAAAACGCTCAACACTGCTATGCAACCTTAACCATGGTTTCTGCAACAGCTCAATTTTCAGAACTAATGTACGGAGTTTCAAAAAACTTCAGGTTCAGTTAGTCCTTAACATGAATTGATATTTTCTACAATTTAGCGTAAATCGCTCAATTGATGACGCTGCTATACTGCATTTTTCAAGATTTCTGCAAAAGCTCTATCTTATGAATTAATGCACGGATTTTCCCCCAAACTCCAGATTTAGTAAATACGGGATATGAACTAGTTCTGTTTTTGTTTGGTATCAATAGCCCAGGAGATGGCGCTGCTATTCTGAATTTTCCCGATTCCTGTTATAGCTTTATCTCAAGAACTAATGCGCGAATTTTTTTCATCAAACTTGAGAAACATAATTGCTGCTTATATTTCGGTAATAAATCGCTCAACAATTGGCGCTTATATGTTGCATTTTTCTCGATATCCGCGATAATCCTATTTCAAAAACTAATACATGGAATTTCATGCCTTTTTAGAATCCTCACGTTGAGCATAAATTGTCATTTAATTTTGTCACTGTGATAGCGATTTTTGAAGTATTAACATGCATGAGAAAGTTTTAGGTTTGGCACATCCGACTGATTATTAATTTATTAGAATTCGAGTGTTTTCACATATACTATAAATACTAATAAACATTTTTGAAAGTTTTTCTTTTGAAACTGAGAAATGTTAATGATTTATCAATTTAATTCTATTAGCCATGTGGAGCACTTGTGAACAGACTAGTTGGGGCAAATATCAATAGTTATAAGTATTTCAATAATCCCTGTGTGATTCTGTTCCTTTGTGTTAATTTCATGAGAAATAATGTCAGTTCCAATATCTATAATTTTCCTGAAATAGAAAATATTTTCCTCATAGAAAGTTGATTTTGTATTGAAACTTGACAAACACATCTTTCACCAAGTATACTAAGAACAAGTTCTTTTACATTCATTTGTAATTGAAATTAATTTAATATTTTCTAAAATCTAATAAGTTTTAAGTACTGTTTTTCTACACGGTTTACAATAATATTTTTATGCATTGTTAATAAACAGATATTGCTTTAAACACCTTTGCAATTTTTTTCTGTTTCATTCAGGCACGTAGCCAGGGAGGGGGCTAAGGGGGCTGAAGCCCCTCCCGAAAGTTTGAAAAGACTTTACAAAATTAATTCTATGATAATAAAATAAATTTTGTTTGTTTTTATCTTCCATTACATTAAAATCAATTGTATTTTTAGCTGTAAGTATATCCATTTATTCAATTATAGTTACAGTAATCCTTCATTATATCGGTCATTAGGATATATTGTTTATTAAATAGATATTTACTACAAAAAATATAAATTTTTTTAAAGCGCAATTTTAACCATCTTTAAGCGCAGTAAAATTCGATTAAGTGTAATTCAGTATCATTAAATTGACTAAGAAAAATCCCTGTCGGCTTGGCCTATAGGCGGAGGTAGATTTCGAAGAGTGCTCATTTCAGCAACAAAAAATAAAATATGATTAGAGATAAATCCAGTTTAACAATTTTCTTTGGCCGCTTTTGAAAAAAAATTTAATGTATTTTTATGTGAGAACTGGTTTTTTATCAAAATCATCTTAAGCGAAATTCGGCTTAAATGCCCATTTTGACAACATATTTTGAAATATATTCTGACTTTATTATTAAAAAATCGACCAAAACGCAAATTATATAGTTCCTAAATAACAAAAAACTGTCAATTGAATGCTTTTGAGAGCAAAATCGAATTTAAAATGAGTCATAAAATAACCAATTTGTTATTTGAATACATCCTCAATTCTTAAATCATGATCGCTTTGGGAAATTTTGTCCAAAATGCTCATTTGACAGCTTTAAAAAAATATATATTTAACCTTCATAAAAAAACTAACCAATACGGAATATTACACAGTTCCTAAATAACAAATAACTGTCAATGGAATGCCAATTTGTTATTTTAATACATCCTCAATTCTTAAATCATGATCGCTTTGAGAAATTTTGTGCGAAATGCCTACTTTGACAACTTTTAAAAAATATATATTTAGCCTTTATCAAAAAATCGACGAATTCTCGCATTATATAGTTCCTAAATAATAAAAAACTGTTAATTGAATGCGTTTGAGAGAAAAATTGAATTTAAAAATGAGTCATAAAATAACCAATTTGTTATTTCAATGCATTCTCAATTCTTTAATCATGATAGCTTTGGGAAATTTTGTGCGAAGTGCCCATTTTGGCAGCCTTTTTTGAAATATATTCTGCCTTTACCAAAAAACTGTCAAATCCATCACATTATATAGTTCCTATATAAGAGGACCTGTAAATTGGATGCGTTTGAGAACAAAAATGGATTTGAAAATGAGTCAGAAAAAATGCAATTTGTTATACTTCCTCAATTTTTTCAATCACCATCACTTTGGGAAATTCTGTTCAAAATAGCGTTTTCGGCAGTCTTTTTTGAAAAATATTCTGATTTTATCAAAAAACTGGCTAATAAGTCACGTTATACAGTTCCTAAATAGGAGGATCTACCATTTTGATGCGTTTAAAATCAAAAGTGAATTTAAAAATGATTCAGAATATAAGCAGTTTGGATTTGAGTTTTTTTCTCCAACTCCTATTTTTGTTTAATTTGTTTTTGCCATAAGAATTGGTCCTATGAAAAACTTGTTAATATAAAAGTCGTAGATATTATTGAGAAGATGTAAAATAAATTTAATTAGATTTGATTGCTTAAGAATTGAGTAAGTTATGGATTTTTTTTCATTTTCCACCCTCCTTTTTCTTTTCGTTTTTAATTTTTTTCATCGGTAAAAGTTGTTCCTATCAAAAACTTTTAAATGCAAAAGTTTTAGATAATTTTGAGAACATTTATAAAAAATTTAGTTGGATTTGATATCTAATAAATTGACGAAGTTATGATTTTTTTCTCCCAAAATCCCTGCTTTTTTCGCCCCTTGAGCCCATTTTTAACTTTATCAAAAAAATTTTATGCATAAACTTTTGGCCCATTTTTTAGAAGTAATATAAACTTTAAACTGATTCGATATCTATTTTAATTTAGAAGTTATCGCATTTTTTCTGTTTTCACAAAACCCCTCTTAACTTCCACCCCCTTGGTCCGATTTTGCCCATTAACGAACTTACCGAGATTTTATGCCCCTTGATTTTATGTAAAAGTTTGAAGAAGATCTGAGCATAATTATGAAAGTTATTGTGTCCAGAAGAAAATGATATACACCGATAGATAGATAGATAAACTTTTTTACTAATGGTAGTTTTGTGGTCTAGGGGTCGTGATCGGTGTAGATCTGCAAAAAATTTTCAGAAATTCCAACATGGGAGCGATCGCAATAGGTAGTATTTCATACGAAATCTACCTAAAATTAGTATAATTCACATATGGCATATTAACTTTAGGAGACAGATATAAAACGTTTACTTGCATGTTATGATCTTCATTAATTTTCTTTATCTTCATGCACATAGACGAAACTTAGAGCGGTCAATTTAAAATGTTTTGCACAGAAGGGAGCCAAATACTTTAATAGCCGCCTGTAATGTAAAAGCATGTGAAAAAAATATAATTTTAAAGATAGTATCTTTTATAACGATGTTATAATTGTAAAACGCTTTTTATTAAAAAGAAATTATTAGAATGTATTTTTGAAAAATAATGGTGCGAAGAAAAACGATATGGTATCAAAAAACCTTCAAAAAACGCCATGGTGGCATCTCTCAGTCTCTTCACTGAACAACTTTTCTGTGAATTGTTTGCATGTGAATCTTTAATAGTAAGAAAATGTGCGTAAAGTAGCTGCTTTGTTTAATTAATTTTCTTTGTATTTTGTAGAACTATCAACTTCAGGAATGGATACCTTTAGAGATTTTTTTTAAGTTTTTCATAGTACCACCGGAGAGAGTTTTATATCCCGTCAGCACACATATTTCGATAAAATTTCACCAGTTACATTATGAAGCCAATCTACAGATGTAGGCGGGTGTGCTCATGTGCTAGGGGGTGCTATTTGTAAAGTCAGTATAGAGACGAAGTAAAAATTTATACTGGTTCAGTTTACAGCCAGAAATTTAATTTAGTAATTGAAGTAAAGTGTAGACTGAGTTTAAAAAAAAATCGAATTTTATCAAATACAATTTCTGATCTAAAATAAACTTTTTGAGCCGCGAATTTAATGACGGAAAATACAGTATTTTGTCAAATGGCTAGATGAGATAGAAAGAAAAATTTTAATGATTGTTAATGGAATCTTTTAAGTAACTAGAAAATATAACATGAAATGGCAAATAAAAAAATTCCGACGTGTACTTTTTTTTAATTGCAAAATAACAAAACGGCATCAAAACAGAGAACTAAATCTTGAACTGACTTATGTAAAGCCAATTCCAATATCAACTTTTTTTGGTAGCAAATCTTGTTTAGAAATTAAAATTAAAAATTATTTTAATGTTAGCATTCGAAACAAATTGACTTTGGTGGGGATTCGCCAAGTACTCAATATGAGCCTACAGTATGGCAAGCAACTCGATTCGATATTGCTATGTAACTAGAGATGACTTAGATGATATCACGAAGAGAAACATTTTTGGTTCCATTTTACTTTCCAAATAGCCATATGGTTTTCCAATAACTGTAGGAAAGAAATAAAATAAGAAAATTGGGAGAAAGATCCAGAAATAGTATTTCCTTTTCTTATACATTACATATTCCTTGTCTTTTTGTTTTTTCACAAAAAATAGGTACAGAAAGGACACAAGAAACAGGAAGAGTAGTTTCTACATGTTTCAGAAATTGTAAAAAGGCTAAATGTGTTTTCTTATGCATTTCTTATAACATATGCAATTAGATTATCACAAACCATATATTATTTTAGGAAACAAAAGTAAGATTTCTTTAGGAATACAACAAATTAATGTTTCATTGTTGAGTTTTCAAAGAGCTTCAGGAAAAGAAGAAATCAGAGCAGCTCTTGGACCAATACTTGAAACAATCTTATTTTGTGCAAAGAAAAATACGCCACTTTGAGATTACCACAATGATGATCATATAACGTTATAGAAATCAATATAAAAAGGACTGTTAGCTAAGAGTCTTTTAAATTTTGAGCAAAGTCAGGAGAGAATGAATTGAAACGCGATATTATAAATATCCGTAGAAAGGTATTTACTTCAACCAAGACATTTAGAATAAAATCGCTCAAATATCCTTGGATACAGTTACCGAAGAATTTATTATCAAAATAAATAACGTGGTCTGTTTTGTTAGTACAAACAAAACGTGTAGCTTAATTGCTGAGGAAACTTAAGCACAGAACAGCTTGACTTTTGTGTTAGATATGTGAACCATTAAAAAAACACAAAACTCAATAATTAAAAAAATTCTTTTATTCCAATAAATGTCTTCTCTACCAAAAATTCAAGAAAAATAATATTACAGCATTGTGATGAATTTTGCCTTGACATCTATAAATGCGTCACAAAAGCATATTGTGAAGCAACTAATAAGTCTGGTCATGTTAGCGGGGTCAATTCTAAAATTTTTCAGAGTATCCAAAAATTAGATACGTTCATTTTGAAAGCCATGTGTTAAATCTTGCCTTGTCCAACAGCATTCTGATTCCCATAATCCGTAAGTATCATGGAATTGTTAAAGCAGTGACACAAGTTTTTAAAAATCTCCTAAAGGCAAATTTAGCGCTTCAAGAAGCAATTGCATAATATACCCCATTAAACAAAATAAAATTACTTCTCTGCATTTGTGATGAAAAAATTATCGAGAGGCATGAAAGCATATTAACTTTTGTTGAGCTACATACATTTGCATTTGCTCAGAAAATATTTTGAAAAACACATGGAAGATTTCTTTGGAAGCTGGAGCTTTTTTGGCAGTCGGGAGAAGAATGATTTTCTCATAAGCCTGTTTGTTTATGAGAAAGTTTACTGTCTGAAAAAGTCATAGTGAGTTCTTCAAGAAAAATATCGAGACATGATATCGAAAAATGCAGTAGAAATCTTTTGTGAGATATTTCACTGTGTATCAAAACTTCGGGAAGACATCTTTCAAAACTGAAATGAAGATCTCAAGGGTAATATTTAAACAAACAACACATACAAATTCTCAAAATACATCCTCTGAAGAGTAGTGCAATATTACTGTCTTTATTCTCCGTGTAGAAAATCTTATTGAAAATTTTCATGATAAAGTGTCAATGTAGCAAGTGAAAGCTGAATATGAATTAGGGTGCAAACAAATTTTTGACACCAACACAGAGGTCCTAAAAGTTTTTGTACTGCGTAATGTGACGTATTACAATAATATCAAACACTTGTTCAGAGTCTTGGTTGAAAACACAGTAACAAAAGTCAGTGCTGAAAGATCTTTTTTGACAATGACAATAATTAAATCTTTGCCTCAAAACATTATAACCGATGAGATACTGAGTCGCTTTGCAATGATTTCCATTCATTGGGACATTCCAGTACATCTTGATAAGTTAATCAGCACAATGGCTAAGAAGAAATTACGATGATTGCTTCCGTTGCATTAGTAAATTTATTGCACCAAGCATTTATAATTATTATAATCAGAGAATATAAAATACAATCATGATTTTTATGATTAAATATGACTGTAGTAATTAATTTTTCTTTGGAAAAAATTATGCGAAAGAAATTAATTTCATTTGGATCAATAGTTCCAAGACCTGATACTCGCAATGACAGACTCTTCCACGCTAGTATTAATCCTTTCCGGCGCAGACAAATTCTGTTCGTAAAATGAGAAATTGTTGACTGACACCGGAATTTACAAAAGACTTTTTTAGAAATTAAAAATTCCCTAATTTAAGCTGTCATAGTAAAAGTAAAATTTTACTAAAATATTATTGGTGCCGTTTATAAGTTTGGAATTAAAATTAGGTGTTGACGGAGTGATAACACTGCGTCGGAAAGGGTTAATCCTGTGTTTTAAATCAATTCATGTTACTTGTTTGCATTTCAATATTTTTAAACTTTTTTCTCATAGGATACTTGAAGCTCAATTCAAATTTTGTGCTTTTTAGGTTTCGCAATTTTTTTTTTCCTAAAAAGTATCCGGTATCCGAACCAGTTTGAAAACTGGAAATGCTTTTGGATGTCAAAAATTGCAACAGAAATTGAAAAAAAAAATTAAATAAGAAGTAACAATATTTGACATGGTTATCAAGTATCCTAAGCACAAACACATTTTAGATTTGTTTAAATTTTTTGCTGTATATTATACAAATTACTTTTGTAAGATCAGAAAAAATGTCAAGATTCAGCCCCTCCCGAAAGGAAACCCTGGCTACGGGCCTGGTTTCATTTGTTCCAAACTTGCAATGGTCGTTTACTTACATTTCTAAAAGAGTTATGATGCTTTGCATGGAGATAGATATCGGTAATATTTTTGGAAAAACAATATTTTCAAATTGATAACTGCCGTAAAATCTCGATTGTAACCCTTACCCTTTCCACTCTTTAAGAAGCAAAATAAGTTAAAATTGGGGGAGGGGTTTTATAGTCGAGATTTTTTTTTAATCATTGAACAATCTTCATTTTATAGGTAAATAAGACAAATACTAGGATGAAAATCGTTTGCATTTCGGCAGATCTCTGATGAGTAGTATCTAAATGCCCCCCCCCCCCCCTCTCTAAAATTTCTCCCAAAGAAAAACCCTTAAACAAAACTTAAAAGGTTTCTTTTAATTTTTTAATTACTTTTTGTTTTATTACAACAGTATTTAATAAATTATCTAAATCCCCCCCCCCCCAAAGTCTACTTATTTACATTTTATAATATTTTGCTCAAACATATCTCCCAGAAGCTAGAGAAATATATGGGTGATTCTCAAAATAGGGGACAATTTATGTCTTTCGGCATACAAAAAAAATTGAGAGGTTTTCTGTCATGTTTTTATATTTAGATATGTTTGCCTTAATATTATTCATTATTTGCACTCAAGAATTACTCATTTTTTAGTTAAAAACACATTAAAATAACAGAATAAATGTTCAAAATGTTATTAGCATGGATGTCCACAGCAGCTGTGCCTTGTGTATACTAGCATTTTTCAAGAGTTAATATCATGTTTATAAAATAAAACAAATGTTATTCTTTCTTTAAATTAATCAAGGAGAGGATTTATCCAATAAATTTCTTTTTAAAAATAAAATTATAGTATATAAAAAAAGAATTAAAGTTTGGCCTCCATATTCTATTTTCAAAACAAGATCATACTATAACAGCTGGTCATTAATCAAAATTTCATTTTCACATATGACAATAGTTTGAAAATATAAAGTTTCTCCATGGCAACAAGTAGCCATTTTATCCCAGCCTGAAAATAGAAGCATGTATTGTATTTTAAGAATATAAGTTGAATATTAGGGGCGTACATCAATTGTATGTCATTAGAATAGATAATAATTTTCATGTTTATTTTATAGTTAAAATTTTTATTTTACTTATTTGCATAGAACTTTTGTGTTTTAAAAAGCCCCAGAAAGGACTATTGCATTGTGATTATATTATGGCTGAAAATCTTATTTAAATTAAAATTTGTCATTAGCATGGACAAATATCAGTGTCATTAGCATGGTCTTTCTGTCCATGCTAAAGACTCCTAAGTGCATAAATGTAACCAGTGCTTATATTGTATCCTTTATAAAGTTTAATTTTACATATAAATTTAGGTATAACATTTATTATCCCTAAAATATGCATTAAATCTGTCAGAAAATCACTAAGACAGCTTCTTACATTGTTAGTGTCAGAATGTTGCTCATGTAAACAAAGTTTGTTCTTTGGTAATGTTTTTATTCTCCATGTATAAATGTAAAAATGGAAACCATTTGCTGAAAAAGAAGGCTAATAAATATAGAAAAAATTATTTAAACAAGAAGAAAATAAAAATTTCTTAATATATTTATTCCATGCAATTTGTTTTGTCATTAGCATGGCTCATAAAATATTAATTGTTTTTTTTAAAGTTAATTTTTAAATATTTAGCTCTGCTGACTACATGTAAAGTATACCTAATACTATATTAACAACATCTATTTTTTTCAGAAATTTTGCTAACAGTAATTTTTTTAAGATTTCACTTTTGAAATTAATTGTCCCCTATTTTGAGAATCACCCATATATACTTCTATATGGTAATATAACTAATGATTATGGTAACAAATGAATAACAAAATAAAAAGCATGCCAGATGATATTTTTCCTTGTGTTCACATCTGCTCAGTGGCGTAGCTAAGGGGGGGGGGGGGGGGCAAGGGGGGCGTCCGCCTTGGGCGCCGAGGCCTAGGGGCGCCAAATTGAGAGAAATTGTTATATATCTATATTGGGGTGGGGGCGCAAAACTTCTTAGTGGTTCCGGACGCCAAAAAACATAGCTACGCTACTGCAATCTGCTCCACGTGTGTTTACAACTATCCCACCGTTGGGGCACATGTGAACAATTTTTTGAATTTATAAAATTACCTGGTTGAGCAAAAAGTTCTGAAGCAGGGCCGTGCTTAAGGGGGGGGGGGGCGAGCAGGACATTTGCCCAGGGCCGCTATAATTTGGGGGCCGCAAAAAATTTATGTTGTTTTTACATTTCACCAGTTTTTTATATAGATATTAGCTGACCAGTCCGGCACTGTTCATACCCATGATGAATAATCCTTACATTAACCTCAAATTTGTATAATTTTATAATTTTAGACTCCATTTTATCGAAATTTATATTTTTGTGTGATAAAATATTCAATTGAAAGTATGCTATGTTTTATTTATTTTCTGAGTAATTTGATTTTTGGAGTCCTTGCGCTCAGAAAGCGAGTGAACACGCGACAAAATCCTCAGGTTCTTACCGATTTCATCAAAACTTTCATATTTTATTTTGTATAAGATATTTCTACCGATACGAAGTTTTAGTAGGTGACGTAAATATGTTATATTGAAATGCTCAAAAGAGATTATGTTAAAATGCGGAAATTTAGTTACTTTTATCGTAGAAAATATCGTCTCCATTAGGTGCAAAGTGACCTGCGTTCACCGGTGTATTATAAAGATTAAAAATCATATATTTTGAAACTGATTGCACCATCGATTAGAAGATTGCAGCTGTAAAAGTACATTTTTGTTTGTCTGAATCCTTAAAATTTGCGCTGTAGAGGGGAGAAAACCGCGAAGAAATATTCAATTTTTTACAGATTTCGTCGAAATTTTCACACATTTTACTGTGTAAAAAATATTTTTATCCTTCAGAACGTTTCAAAATTTTTATAGATGGTGTTAATCTGGTCTATTTCTGGTCATTCCAGTATTGAAATACAGAAAAAATATTGTATTAAAATACGAACGTTTAGTTTTTTTTTTTTTTTTTATGTAGAAAAAATTGTGTGTCCTTGTGATTCGCGAAGTGACCTGTATTTGCTAGTATATTAGAGAGGATTCAAATTCTACTTTTTAAAGCCAATTATATTATCGATTAGAAAAAGGTTTCCAGCTTTAAGAACATAATTTTAGTTTGTCTCTACCTATAAAATTGCATCTTAGAAAGACGTTAAAAAAAAAAAAAAAAAAAAAAAAAAAAAAAAAAAAAAAGGAGGTTAACTGCAATATTTTTTTGAATTCATTGTGGCCTTTGAGACCTAATAGTACAATTTTTCTGAATATGGCTTTCGTTTTAAAGTTTACTACGCGGTTTGGACAATGTAAGTTGATAAAAGACAAAACGCATCCGAAATTTTCTTTTTCCGTTCTTCAGTTTCAATCGACTCGTAAATAAGACTTCCATCCATGCACCATAACCTTTTCCTTGTCGCAACGACCACACCCAGATGTGTTTTTAATAAGAGTGAGTTTGTTGTCAATTAACAAATCAACTAATTTTAAGAATTTAAAAATTCTGAGTCTCAGGTGTATCATGAGACACTTTGGGATAGCCTCACAAATTTTTTCAGACTCGTACGTGTCATGAGTTATGTTAGCAATCGTACACTAACAGACACACACTCACGTAGACAGTGATAAACTTTGTTTTAATAGTATAGATGCTACATCTATCCATAAGGACTAGAGAAAACTATTTACTATTCTGAAGAACTTAGAATTTTTTAGTGAATTTATATCTTTCTTCGTTTTCTTCAAAAAAAAAAAAAAAAAAAAAAAAAAAAAAGACGAATACATTACTTTTGCAAATTTAATTTTTCGACTCGATAACTGTAAAAATTTTGCCAACAATTTAACAAGTTTTTCCAGTTTAATCTCCAATTTATCTATTCTAAATTTAATGACTGAATCTTGAATGGGGATGTGGGGGACATACAACTTAGGACCATCGATGGAGTGTGTAATGACAACCTTTTTTGATTCAAAGATAATTTCTCCTGTCAATGTTCTTCTAACATTTGGATTTATATAGAGGTATTATCAGTACAATTTTGTAGAAAGCATTCCACATCAAAGTATGCTCTCCACCAGCGTACAGATATTGGAGGCTCCAAGATAACTCTAATTTGCATTGTTTAATATAGAGTACCCGATTACGAAAAATTTAAATATATTATCTCGAACAGTGACGATTTTCTGTAATCGTATTTCCATTCATTTCCTGTTGACTATTTTCGGATCAAGTCCGCATTAAATACTGTCGCGATACCTGACGGCTATTATCTTATTTATTAGGTAAAATTTATCACTCATTCAAAAATTAGTTTGTTCAAAATAATTAAGTGAAATTTGTTGCTGCCTATTGGACTTTTATAATAATTTCTGGTAGAAAAGATTTTTTTTTTTAGATGCTATAAAAGAAAATCATTTTAAATATATATATTATGTTCACCATTAAATGCTTTTCACACGTAAATATTTCTTTTAATGTTTTCTTTCTATTTTAAGGACAACTTGTAAATATATTTTTAGTTAAAATATAGTAGAAAATATTATTTGCGCTTTTTTTTAAATTGACAACAGTAGATAAAAAAGAGACTTTTACGAAACATAAAATAATTCCTATTCCGATAAAAAAATTAAAAAAAAAAAAAAAAAAAACTTTTACAATATAGACAAATTAAAAGGAAAATGTGTCAAACATTGCCTGCAAAAATAGAGTTTATTTGCTATGCATAGTTTTTGATACTATAACACTTTTTTAACTAAACTATTTTGATGGTTCTCAACATTAAAAGTGCTTAAAATAAGAAAGATAATAAAAATTAGATAGTTTTTTTAGATTGTTTAAGCGTATATACATATCTTCGCACGTAGTTATGGATATACTTCTTCGTCAAAAAGAAAAAAAAAGTTTTTAAAGTTCTTGACTGTGGATGATAGCATATAGGTCTAGATTTAACGGAAGTTTTCTGTCAATTGAAGATTCTTTTGTGCAGAGTTATGATCAGGGCCGTAGCTAGACGTGAGCAATAGGAGGGAGGGGGGGGGCACTCATAATTGTTTCTTCGCTTTCTCTGATGCAGAAAGATAAATTAGTGCATATTCACATTCTAGGTATCTATGTTTCTTATTAATTTGTAGTAATAACTTTATTTTCTGCTACGAAAAGTATATGATCATGAAAACTGAGTGTATAATTGATGTAAAATTAAACACCATGTTAGCTTTCTATGTACAAATAGGATGAAGGAGTGTTGAAACACTTTTAGATACAGTTTAGCAATTCTTAAAAACTGTGAAAGGATCACAAAAATAAATTAGATTTTCGAACAGAATTCCATTTGAAATTTTTTAACAGAAATTCATTTAGTGACCTTGGAACCTTTTTCAGGGGGGAGGGGCTCAAAATTTTTCAGGGGAGGCTGAGCCGCCCATAGCGCCCACTTAGCTACGGCCCTGGTTATGATAAAGGAGCAAATATGCGTGGGTGTAAAAAGGATGATCAAACTAGAATTGAACACCCAAATTATCGTTCATTCCAAGTGGATGTCACAGTTGGAATCTATTATTAAGAGATAAATAGTATTAATCTAGTATAGACTCTATCAGTGTAACGTCACAGGCAACTCAACTTCACATTTTAGCCGCAAATAAGTTCCAAAGAAACACATAGGATTCAAAATTTTTAGAGATGCACCGTACCGTCAAAACCACTTGCAATATGATCTTTCAAAAAAAAAAAAAAAAAAAGACAAGAATACTGAATAAGGACTGGATTTACTGGGCTAGGAGAAGTTTTCATATCGAGCACGGTTGCAATTGTAACTTCATACCAAAGCTACACATTTCATATCTTTCTTCTGGACTCTGTTTGTCTGGAGCGCATTTTCGGCTATCTGGAGTTGAGTTGCCTGTGACGTCAACACTGATAGGGTCTATTAAGAGAAATGGCCAGATCCTCTATTATTTCAAAATCCCCTTTCGGACTTATTAAACAGATATACGTTATTTTTCTTGCTTTTGGTTAAAGATAATGCATATTAAACAATTTAATAAACATGTACAGAATTTTACGTGTAAACCACTGTCTGATACGAGCTGAAAAATGCGAGTTGAAAGCATAAAGTATATTCCCTAAGAGTTTGGAGATATTTATGGTGCGTTAATAGAAAATTCTAAAGCTTCAAATGACATAAAAAGTCGAACAGAAGAAGCTTCATTGGCAAAAGAAATGAATTGCTTTCAATATTTTATGACACTGATTATTTGAGTCAACACTTTGTCATAATTCAGTCTTGTTAGCAATAGCAAAGCAGTGCAACGTTTTGGCATGAAAACTGGGTATGCTTCGAAATTAATAGGTAATGAACATACTTCAAATTTTAAAAGATTATAAATAAAATAGTCTTCCTAATGTTCAAATTTCAGCAAAGGAACGAGTTGAAGAACATGAGTTCAATGCTGAAGAAATGCCTTTTTCACTTCCCAAAAAGTTTTAAAATGAATTTTCTTTTCTTAAGAAACTGGTGGTGTTCCAAGTTATGTAATTCTATATTGAAAACCATGAAATGTTTGTTCAGCAGTTCAGCCACAGATTTCAGGAATTATGCTGAATAGTTTAATTGCATTGAGAATTTTACTCACTATTCCTGTAACCGTTGCATCAGCAAAACTCTCTTTTTAAAGTTAAAACTTGTAAAGGTTTTTATAAGATTAAATGCCTGTGTTCGATGAACGTCTCTCTCTTCTCTCGTTCTTATTTCGATTGAAAACAATTTGGCAATTTATCTTTTTTTTTTTTTTTTTTTTTTTCAAAATTAGTAAGAAAACTTTGTTGTTCAAAAACAAGAAAAAATCTTTATGATGCATAAATAGCTAATTTAGTATATTCCACAAATTTCATTAATAAAAAGTGTTATACAAATTCATTACTTCATTTTGATTTTGACCGCTTGGGGAGAAATGAAGTTCGTTTTATAGATTATCTGTAAATGTGTGTGGCAAAATGTCTACCGGCATGTTATGGGTAATACAATAAATTTAATTTTAGATAAACGTATTATATTATACTATGTATGATTTACGATGGGAATTCGGATTAACTGAAATTTACTTTAAATATATCATGGGAAATGAAGATAAACCAATATGATTATTATAAATACTCATGTGCAAGGGAAATTTTCCTTGTTTTCTTGATTGGGGGGGGGGGGGGGTGATAATTTTTAACATGTCTTTTTTACACACATGTGCATGCTAATTTCACTCTTATATAACATTTTGTGCAGCTTATAACATTTTATATCCATTTAAAATGTTTCAGAAAAAAAGGCCGCCAAAATATATTTCGTCCGGGGCCGCCAAAGTCCTAAGCACGGCCCTGTTCTGAAGAATTTGTGAAAGTTGCGTTGTTATGCGCAAATTAACAACAAAAATCAACAGGGCTATTCTTCAAATAGACCATCAATAGTCCACGACTTTCTGCCAGATTCCAGATTTAGTGGAAGTACCGTAAGCGATTTTTTGGAATCGAAAAACTCTTGACATGCTTCTTCACCTTCATTAATAAAATATGCTTAAAAAAATACTGACTTTAAAAAAAAAAAATTAAGCTTGGCGACAATTTGGCGCTAACGCATATGAATGCATAGTTTTAATATGCTTGTGATTTGAAAACGATTCAAGAATGGAAGATTATTTGCTACAAATCATTATTTCTTTTCTTTTCTTTTCTTTTTTTTTTTTTTTTCTTTTTCTTTTTTTTTTTTTTTTATCAAATTTACATTTTTTTAAATCTAAAAAGAAATCTAATCATCAGAATTTAATGAAGTTAAAATGGGATTATATGGGTATCTTATACTTTCAAACAAAAAAAGAATTATCAAAAACGATTCATATCTAAAGAATTTATGAGTGAACAAGAAATACATACAGGTCGAAATCATAACCTACTCCTTGAAGTCTGTTTATAATTTTCTGCTAGATGTTGTAAAATATCCTCATTTTTTATACATGCTTATTGTTTGTTTTTTCTTTTTCAGGCCACCCTCTTGACGAGGTTCAAGAAAGACAGTACTCCTAGTTACACTAAAGAGGTTGTATGTTCCCTCATCTTCGTATCCTTAATTGTAATCCTTTGGTGGTTTTTCTACTGATGTTGGTGACAACAAACATATGTTGCACATGGCTGTTTTTTTTTTTTTTTTTTTTTTTTTTTTTTTTTTTTTTTTGTACATGCGTTTTGTGAATAAAGTTATTTATTAAATAGTTTCATGTTTCAATATCGCAGCAGTTTTTTTTTTTTTTTTTTACATATAGCTTGTCCACAAATTTATCTTAACAACTTCAAATCTATAAATAACTAAACTAGTAGTTGGGGGCCACCGTAATACTTACCCATCATGGATATGTATATGAAAATAAAATATGAGAAAACTATTTATACAATGCATTGCAATTCATAAATAAAATTTAAATGTTGTTAATATACATAGTAATGCTATATTAAGGAACTGCTGATGTAGCAATTTCGACAAATTATATAAAACGCCAACAAGTAGTACCGAACTGCATAAAAGAAACATCCTTATAACTCCAAAAATAATAATTTTATTTGCTAACAATTAACTGCGTCGGATTAAGCGTCTCATTTCCAAATAAAATATACCTCTGAATTGAAATTTGAATGAAATACAGGGTCATGAAAAATCGAAGAATGTGGAAAACAGGATTACACATATCTCGGCAACTAATAATATGATCGACTTCGTTCTTTATGCAAAATTTGTGTAATTTTATTGCCTTTTACGTCCATTTCTTAAAATAAAAAAATTCGAAAAATTTTATATACCTTTCATCAGAACGAATTTTTCAAGAGTCCGAAAAAAATAGTTCCGGATAATCGAGGTTTTTGATATTGAATCGGCTTCGTCCCAGCCTTACATACTAAGTACATACAAAATTTCAAGTCTCTATTTCAATTTGTTTGGGAGATAGAGCGTTTACAGACAGACAGACAGACGGACGGAATTTTTTTTTTTTTTTTTTAAATAAGTTTTTCGGAATCTCCACTATCTGAAACATGTAAATCCGTCAAAAAATTTTTTTTTTCGATTTTCAAAACGATTGCAAGACTTACTTTATACTACGTATGATGGGTAAGTAAAAATGGAACAAGACATTTCTATTTTCTTCATTTAAAAGAGGATATTTGAATTTTGTTTGCTTTGTTTTTCAGGTACACTGAATAAAAGGTGAATTGGTGACGTCACGTTTCCATAACATAACTTTTTCACGAGATAGGCGCCGCCGTGTGTTTCATGCTTTGTAGAAACACAGATACACAGGCCTAATGGTATTTCAGGACTAAAAATAGAACCACCATCAAACACCAGCCTATGCCAATTAAAAGAAATAAGAAAATGTGCTTCCCCCCCCCCCCCCCCCGCTTTCTCTCTCTCTCTTTTCCTGGCATAATTCAAAATTTATCAAAATATGGGGGGAAAAACCAAACCACATATAGTACAGTGGTGGAAGGGGGGGGGGGGGGGGAAACAGCCCCGACTAACTCTGCAAAAAAATTATCATAGAAGAAAGTTACTGGTACAAATGAAGAAAATAAATCTACTTTTAAGTGATTATATAAATTTTGCTTAGGGAACCATCTACATATTTAAACAAAGCATTCTTTCTTTCTTTTTCTTTTTTTTTTTTTTTTCAATAGCAGTACCCAATTCTGACTACATAAATGAACTGTACACCCTTAAATTAGCCTAGAAACAAATTTCCATGCAATCCGTTCGATAAGGTTCAGAGAAATTATTTTAAAACGAGTATATTTTAGGTTCTGTATCTAACAAGGAAGGTCTCCATAGTGGGCATACTCAGAATTTTATGAAAAAATTACTAATTAAAGTACTTATGAATGTAATAAAGGATCAGTCAAATTTAGCGGCGGAATCACATTAGAAAATATGAAAAAAATTTTTTTTCGAATATTTGGCGTGAAAAGACGAAAGAGTCACTCGATTTGGCGAGCAGCCTTTTCCCTCGCCAAAAGCAAACTATTATAATGCAACTCAAAACTATTGGATATTTAGAATGCGTGTAAACAGTATTTAATAAATTTAAACATAAACAATGAGAGACTATATACATATATACACACATTGTATTTCATATATATATATTACTTTTTGAAGTAGTTATTTAATTAATCACTGGAAAAAATGTCTTCATAGTAAAAAGAAATCACATTGAGAAAAATTATCTCCATACATTTAAGCGTATTCAAATATAAATCCAGTTGTTTCCATGGCAACAAAATCTAATCGACAGTTTTCAATTAGACTTTGAGCTTGAAACAAATTTAATTAATTTAAATTATGAATTTAGTTTTAAATCTCAAATTTTAATGATTAAATTTGGATTACATATAAATATCGATATAACAAAATTATACTTAAAACAAACTAAAACTTACAAAACTAAAGTTATTTAAATTAAACTTATCAAAACAAGTTGAACATGAAACTTTTTTTTTCTTGAAGTGTATTTGATATAAAGTATTTTTTGAAATTACATTCAATCATCAACCGACGATAAATCGCCAAATAACGAAATTTTCATTATTTTTTTTACGGTTACTGAAAGGAGGTTTCGCCGAAATTTTTTTTTTATAAACGTATATATCCACACGAGAAGAACATTCTGTAATTTTTTAAAATTTTTTGGGGTATGCCCGTATGGAGACCTTTCTTGTAACTTGAAGTTCAGTACTTGATTTTGTTGACCGAATTCTTGATCAAGGCAATTAGGTGTCACCCAAGCAGTCATTGAAGATATAAGCATAGATTACAAGATAGCATGAAAAGTTTAAAAATAAATTCAGTAGTCATTTTCTATCGTAGACGGCGCCTTAAACCATCATTTTGCCGTTTTTTATAAGCATAATTTGAAGACTATTTGAAAGTGAATTTCCAAAAACAGGACTTAATAAATCTAAAAACATTTTTTAAAAAAATGTAGCTTGCAATTCATAATTTTTTTAAATATTAATTTCATAATTCATAACATAGATTATAAAAATTGCAAATTCAACGTTCAGCTGACTCTCGTTAATTCGAAATCGGATAATTCGAATCTTCGCTTAATTCGAACTAAACATGAAGTCCCGAAATTTTCAATGGCAGAATAACGTTAAAAACTTTCTCTAATTCGAACTCATTTTCTCTTGACTTCGTTTAATTCGAACTAACGAGAATTCCGATTTTTCATTTTTTTCTTTTCTTTCTCACGGATTTTATTAGATAATTTGAATAACTTTCTTCCTTTGATTTTTGTGCAAATTGTTTCGAACGAGTGGACATGTAATCCAATGCATTTGATATCCACTTTTTTAGTGCCCCGTCTATCCATCAGTGACACTTCAAATTTTTCTTCCATTGTGCTTGTTTCTAATCATTTAATTAGTTTATGTATTTATACATTCTAATTTATTATTAAGTCGTATTCTAATGATAACAGACGAAATATATTAAAATAACACTTAAACATTAATTCCTTTGTAATAGTACCATATTAAGCACGTTTTTATTTCATATTTTCCTTAATTCGAACTTCGGATAATTCGAACGTTTCTTGTGGTCCCGACGAGTTCGAATTAACTAGAGTCGACTGTATTTATGTTTGAGTATTTTAATATTATTGCTACATAAAATTATTAGCACATTCGGAATATAATTTCAGGAGATGTTAATAAAAATATGAAAATGTAATTTAACATTGGAAGCACTAAAATTTTAATGTTTATAATTCAAAACATTATGATTCAAATGACTTGAAATTTGGCGCCTAGGCATAGTTTGAACAGAAGATTTGAAATATCGTGTTAAAATTGGGTATTACGATTTTTTAAAAAAAGTTTGGATTCTTTTAATTTGTAGATAGCCCCCTAAACAAATTTTATGTGTTAAAGCGTGCAATCCGTTATTTCATAAAATGTCTAGTTACATCATGAAATTAACTAACCAAGCCCGTTAAAGTGTGGGAAATTATTGAATTTTACGATTTAACTAGTTATGTCATAGAAAAATGATCGTCTAACCGTTAAAGTAAAGACGACAAGCGAAAACCGTTTCAACTAATTACAGCTTGTTTTATTCATAGTTTTTTAATCATCTGTGGCTATTTTGCAATCAATATGTTTACTGCATTTCTTAGAGCGTTTTTAGGTGCGTTCGTAATTATGCAAATACGTAGCACCTATTTTTGTCGTTCAGTCCGTCCGTTTGTTTGTTTGTCTGTCTGTCTGTCCACATATAACAACGCAAAAACTACTCAACCGAATCATTTGAAATTTAAAATACATAATTATTACATAATTTTGTCGAGTCATTTCAAGTTATGAAAATCGAATGCACAGATCAATTACAGGGACAATTAAAAGTATTCCGTTACATTACGGTCAATGGGGAAAAAAGTTTCAAGTGCATTCTAATCGTTTCAAATTTAAAATACATAATTATTACCTAATTTTGTCGAGTCATTTCAAATTTTATCAAAATCGGATGCATAGTTCATTTACAGGGGCAATCAAAAGTATTCCGTTACATTACGGTCAATGGGGGGAAATGTTTCAAATGCATTTTAATGGTGTTACACTCATTCGAACATAATAAAATGCATATGTATCTATAAAGTACATATTATATATACATTTTGCACAATCTGTGGTGCAAAGAACATTTGTTATTGATTTACAAGGCCACACAAAAGTATTCCATTACATAATGATACAGGGAGAACATTATTTGGTGCGCATTTTAATTGTTATTAACTATTTACAATTTTATGAGATTGATATATGAGAGTGATATTTTTTAAAACTTCGTCATCCTACAAACGCACTTCATTTGCTACGCTTCACGTGCAATTTCCAACTTGTTTTATTTGGGATTTTTCACAACTATATTTGAAACATTTTTATTGTTGAAACAACGAGTTCTACAGGAATGAGAGATCAATCGGCAAATAAGAAATATTTAACATGAGCGGTTGGAATCCCCTGTTAACCCTTTCGTGGACGATGGCATGTATGCATCTCACTTTAAATTACCAAATGCAACAATGGCTACAGAAAATTTTTACAGAATTTTATATTTATAATGTATGTGAAGAAAAAGCTTTTACTTATTATGAAACAAATCTGTTCGTGAATCACTTAAACACTAACTTTAAACTTTTTGCAACTAAAGTATTTTGCCTACGATAGTATTAAATAAGCTTTTCATGATCCTTTTACGGGATCTTTTTACTACTATACTGCATTCTGTTATTTGTATTACTGTTTAACTGATATAAAAATATTATATTATGTATTCAGTTTTTATATACTTTTTATCAAATTATCTATTAATAATTTGAACTATTTTTCAAATGAATTTAACTATTTATCATCAATTAATTTATAAAAACTGATTCGTTTTAGCGTCAAATTGTTTATTTTATACTTTAATGATTAGGTAATCGTTATTCTATAAAATAAATAGTTAAATCATAGAATTCAGTAATTTTACACACATTAACGGACTTTGTTAATTATTTTATGAAATAACTAGGTGTTTTATGAAATAACTGAACTATACTCTTTAACTGTAACATGTGTACCATTTAAAAGTAGACTTTATTTACAGTCGTTCGGTACCAGTATTTTTCTTCTACGATAATTTATTGAGGAGTTGTACGGTGTGTTTACTTTTTTTTCACTATTGTGAATTGACATTTCTTTCCAATGGTGCAGTCCGTAAAAGATACGAATATTAACTCTTTAAAAAAATTTATCTATGGAAATCATTTTTGCCAAAATACATTCTTTCCCATAAGATTTTGAAGAAGGAAATGGAAAACACTTTTTTTAAGCTCTTAATATCAATATTTTAGCACAAAAATTTATACACAGGTTTCAGAAAGATTATAATTTTACTTTAAATAAAAATCACGAAAGTTTAAACAAGATTTCTTAAAAGTATATTGTATAATTAGAGTCGTGTGGGAAAAAAAAAAAAAAAAAAAAAAAAAAGGATTCTTCTTGAAAGCGCTTTTTAATTAAGATTTTCGTTAAAAAATAAAGATATTCTAAAATTATGACAGATGTAAATTTTTCCATTTTTTTTTTGGGGGGGGGGGGGGAAGAAGTCCGGGCCAGGATTCGAACCAGGGATTGGCTGAAGCTGCCAATGCTCATCCAACTGAGCCATCACGGACACGAACACTGGAGGACTTATTTCACCCAATTAACCTCAACGATCACTTTATCTGGTCTGACACTCTGGATCAGCTCAATAGAATAAATCGAAGGTCAATATATGGAACTGCAGAAAATCGCTGCATACGAAATTACATGTGTATTTCAGCCAATACATCCCTTGTTCGAAAACTTGGCCCGGATTTTTTTCACCCAAAAAATGGAAAAATTTACATCTCTTATAATTAATTTCCCGATTGAATAATCGTGTTTAATATTAATTTAATTCTAAACTTAATTTAGGTATTTTTAAAAGTACAGTAAAACTCCGATAATTCGGATTAATTGTGACCGGACCCAATCCGGATTATCGAAAATCCGGATTATCCGGAGAATTAGAAAAAAAAATGAAATAAAATATAACTTACTAACAGAAATTCACTTTTATGTTAAACTTATTGAATATTTGCAGACAGTGAAAATGTTTACTTTGCTTAATTATTCCGAAAACATGTCAGAAAATTTTTTTTTATTTAGAATACGACGATGAAACAAGTTAATGTTATGGAAATTAGCCAATCGCTTCTCAAACTTGGAAAAAAAAAAAATGACCAAACCGATCCGAATTATCCGGAGATCCGGATTATCGGGGTCCGAATTAGCGGGGTTCTACTGTATTATCATGAGCCCAGGCGATTCATCAAGTTAAATACCTAACATCCTGCCAACTGTTCCTTTTAGAATGAATAATAAAATATCATTTTAGTAATTAAAGCATAAAACTAATATTATACTCCTAATCAGATATTGTTTAATAATTGTTAATTTTAAGTAGTGTTAACAAGTGTAAATATCGCTAGTATTTAATGTAGTTTTGCATAATTAATACAAAATATTAATGTGTATAATATTATATGCTACTAGCTAATGAAAAAACTAAATTTACAATTTTTATAATTATTGTAATTACTAACTAAAAATCAAGCTTTATTAATTAAATTATAAAAACAATTAGAGGTTTAATTCTTTTGCAAACCTAAAACTCTTGGTATCTATTCAATATTTTAACGCTGGGAAAAAAATTCTAAAACTTTGATAAAAAATAAGATTTATCCCCCCCCCCTTTGCATTCTGTTATAAGTAACATAATCCATTAATTTTCATAAACTAGTCGGTTGTGGCTCTTCTATCTCATGCATATTAATACTTAAAAATTCGCAACCGCAGTGCAAAATTATTGAGAATGATTTGAATTAATTACATGAGGGTTCTAAAGATATGAAATTCCGTGCAGTAGCTTTTGAAATAGGACCATTATGGATACCCAGAAAATTGCAACATAAAAGCGCCTTCTGTCGGGCGATTTTTTCCAAAACATAAATAGCAATAATATTTATCAAGCTATACTGAATCTGAAGTTCGATGAAAATTCGTAAATTAATTCTTGAGCTAGAACTATTGCAGGAATCGGGAAAATTTCAGCATAGAGCGCCATCTGTTGGGAGATTGACACCAAAATCTAAACAGAACTAATTCATATCACGGATTTACTGAATCTGAAGTTTAATGAAAATCCGTGCATTAATTATTGAGATAGCTATTGCAGAAATCTTGAAAACTTAGCACAGAAGTGCCACCTGTTGATCGATTTAAAACAAAATAAAAACAGCATCAATTGTCAAAAAAACAACATCAACAAAATAAAAACAACACCAATTGTCAAAGAGTAACAGAATCTGAAGTTTGGTGAAAATCCGTGCATTAGTTAATGAGATAGTTGTTGCTTAAATTGTAAAAAATGCAACATAACAACGCCACCTATTGAACGATGTACACCAAAAACCGTGCACAAATCTATATCACAGACTACCTGAATATAAATTTTTATTAAATTCCGTACATTGGTTCTTGAGATAGAGCTGTAGCGAAAATCGTAAAAAATGCAGCATAGCAGCACCAACTGTTAAGCGATTTACACTAAAATACAAACAGCATCAATTCATGTCAAGCATTAATTGAATCTGAAATTTGATAGAAATCTGTGTATTAATTATTGAGATATAGCTGTTGCGTAAATAGTAAAAAATGTAGCATAGCAGCGCCACTTGTTGAGCGATTTTCACCAAAAACTAATCAGCACCAATTTACATTAGGGACTAATTGAATATAAATTTTTATTAAATTCCATGCAATAGTTCTTGAGATAAGAGAGCCTTACAAAATTTGTGTCACGTGCAGACATAGTCACACTCACTGACAGACATTTTATAAAAACATGTTTTTCGAGTTCTCTAACCCCTAAAACATGTAAATCCGTCGAAAACAGGAATTTGGAAATTTTAACAAATCCAGTACATTCTTCTTGTAAAGATAGACGAAAGTAACATATGTAGTTGGATGGCTCCATACAGAAGTTTTTTACTTCAAAAGTCATTTTTTTTTTTTTTTAAGTGCATACCTATAATAATACAATATAAATCATTATACTAATAATTTTCATAGCTAATTGTATGAATCGTTAAACATGAAATGCAAAAATACAGCCATACACTTATGATAGTTAAATGGGGGAGTTACTTGTATTTGCTCATTTTCTGATTAATTAATCAGGAATCTTAATTTAAATCCCCATCATTGTTTGAGTTAAATTAAACTTATAACATGGTTCATACACTTGAGAGCAAACAAAATTAAAGTACATTTCAACAACTTTAAAATATGCTTTCCATTCATTAACTTTGTACAAGTGTTGGTTGAACCCAATTTGAACAACAGTATATCACTCAACTGTTACTCAAAAAACAATTTCATTTCCGCTTTGTTTCTTTTATGTGAAGGTTCAATTCCATTTAACATTCAATTATACATTTAAATATGCAATATTTTCATGCTATCCATATTACATTTAGAAGTGAGAGCTGAGGGGGGGGGGGGGGGCACTTGTTGCACTACTGTGGAATTAAAATAAAATTTAGAACAGCGGTTGCCAACATTTATTGTAATCCATTTTTAAGAAAAAAAAAATTTGCGACCCACATAATATGAGGGTGTATATTAGAATGGAAATTGTTGTTCTACCTCTATAAGCTATTGACTGTCCTATGAAAAAGGCAATTATTTTGTACGAAAATGACTCACAAACTTCAAAGATAATTAAAATTAAGTTTAGTTATTATCAAAACACAGCTTTATAATATTGAGATCTCCATCACTCGTATATACCAATAAAGTCATCTATATCAGGATTAAAACAGGTTAATTTTAAACTTAAAAATCCACTCCAGTCGCGCGAAGAAACCCACTCGTTAATACTAGTCCTATCGAATTTTAAGATATCTCGTTTGCATTAGATATCTTATCTGAGGTCTACTTGTGCAAAGGCAGTTTTTTTACTTTTTCGATTTTGCTTGCAGATATTTTTATGAGGATGCTGTCACTTTCGAAACCGGTTCCAGAATGGAAAGTGAACCCCATTAAAAATACCTGAAAACAAAAAAGAACAGAAAAGTAAAAAACGACCGATGTAGGGATCAATCTCAGCTTTCCAATTAAATCATTTAAAAATGTTAAAATACAACTGAGATATCTTACAAAAAATTCCTCTCATTGTATTAACATTAACGAACGGGTGTTTCCGCCTGCCTGAAATAGTTTCTCATAAATCGCTTGTCTTATTTTGCTGTTGAAAAAGAAGTAAGAAGTTTGTTTCCGTACTTGTTTTTTTATAGTAAAACATACAAAGCACGTTCGCACAAGTCTATAGGAATTCAAAGTCCATCTAGTCTTTCTGGATACTCTGCTTGTATGCTCATCCAGAAGGAAATTAAGGATTTTCTCTTGAAATATCATTTACTGTTAAAATAGTTATACAGTCGAGTCTCTTTATAACGAAACTCCATACATCGAATTTCTCTATATAAAGAACTTTTAGTAGGAACGGTTCCCTTTTCGCATGATTACATTAAAAACAGTCTCTATATAGCGAAATATCGATCTCCATATAACGAATATTTTCATAAATTGGTCTTAATTTACTCAGTTTTAAAAGGCTTCGAAATTATATGGAACTAATTTTCCATCACTTATTTTTGATTTATCGTCAGTGCTGAGTTTTTTTTATATTACTTCTCGCCTAGTTCTTTAAATCCAACGAATTCATTCCATCTCCCACACACCTTTCCACATCCTTCTCAAAACAGAGTCAATTGGATTGATGCACATGTAAGAGAGGAATCAATGAGAGGCACTAGGCACATAAGAGAGGTATTCAAATGAAGGAAATGTTAACTACAATTTTTCATTCCTTGCTTTTTTTTTTTTTTTTTTTTTTGAGCGTAACAATTTTAAAATCAAAACAACAAAAAAATTACAGATTTCTTCGTCTGAAATTAATGCAAGTCTTTCTTATTTGATTTTCATAGAGCTTTCAAATAAATATCTGTTCTCTTTTTTGAAACAGCTTAAATAATTAAGAAATAAAATGTTAGGTTCATATTTACTTTTAAACATTTCAAATTCTTAATTCAAAAATAATATTTGTTCAAATTTCACACATTAAATAAGATTTTTAACATCATTCTCTATACATCGAATACAACGAATTTTTTACTGGAACGGTGGATTTCGTTATATAGAGACTCGACTGTATTTTTTCAACAGATGAAATGAAATGAAAGATATATTTTTGTGGCAAATTTCGATTGTTTCGCGACCCACAAAAAACATTCGTTGCAATCCACCAGTGGGTCGCGAATCATAGGTTGGGAAACGCTGATCGAAGGGAATACATTGCCTGTCTATTTCAAAGTCTTTAAACAAATATTAATAAATATCTTCAAGATAAATTATTATAGAGTTTTTAAAGAATATAGCATTTAACTTGGTAAGATACGTCGATACCAAGAAAAAACTAGTCTGATGTAGCAATCCCAAAACTTTTTCTTATACACGTTAATACTTCAAGAAAAATGAAACATCGTGGCGTCATCGGTTATGTTATTTATACCAAAATCTAATCTGCAACAACTTAGTTCAAGCTCTAACTGAATCTGAAATTTGATGAAAATCCGTGTATTAGTATTGAAGATACAATTATCGCAGAAAGTCGTAAAAAATCTGGATAGAAGCGCCACCTGTTGAGCCATTTATTCTAAAAACTAAAGAATACTAATTTATATCAGGAACTAACTGAATTTGTCGTCTAATGATAATCTGTGCGTTAGTTCCTGGGATAGAGCTATTGCGATAATAATCAATGTCTCATAGCAGCGCCAGTTTGAGAAATTTACTCCAAAAAACTACAGAATACTAATTTATATCAGAGACTAACAAAATCTGAAGCTTGATGAAAATTCGTGCATTACTTCCTCAGATAGAGCTATTGCGATAATCATGAATAATACCACATAGCAACGCTACCTGTTGTGCGATTTACAGCAAAACGTAATCAAAACTATATTATATCAAGGAATAACGGAATTTGAAGTTTCATGGAAATCTGTCCATTAGTTCCTGCGATAAAGCTATTGCAATAATCAGATCAATATTGTAATAATCAGATGCTGTATAAATTTAACTATTGGTATTATTGGTTTCATTGAACATGGTACAATTGAATTTCTATTTAAAAAAAAAAAAAAGAAATTTACAAAAAATTGTATGACTTTTTAACATCACTTTTTAGAGAATTTTTGAATAAATAATGCACTACAATAACTTAAGCATTATCTACTACTACATACAAAGAAAAATTGCTATCGTAAAAATACATAAGTAAATAATTGTAACACAAAAATAACAGAAAAAATTTTAAACAAAATATCTTCTATAATTAAAGAAAAGTTAGAAAATATTCCTTCAAGACCAGCACAACTTCCTGGTAATAAGGCTGGCAGGATGTAAAAATTAAAAAAAATTTCATTTTCACTGGTATCTGTTTTTAAAAGCAACCATCTACAGAAGGCAAGCATTTTCTAGGACTTCCTTAGGAATATATGTTTCTGTGAAAGGAATCGATTTTGTTATAAATGGTTATTATACATTGCACAAAATTTAAGATTAATATCAAAAGGCGATTTTCTTGCCCTTTCTTTATGCTCAAATGTAATTTCCATGCCATATACTTAGGATGAAGTAAATAAGCTAACATAAAATATAGCACTGCATAAAATGAGATTTGAATTTTTCATTATATTTTATCATTAAATAAAGCTAAGCAAATTTTATCAGCAGCTACAATTTCATATAATCATTTTTTTTACTTTTAATCTAAAGCAACAGCAATAGATTTTAACATTTGTAACAAGTATTTAACTAGGTTATAAAACATTATATTTATTTACAACTAACAATTGCCATGTCCTTAATATTATTTTCATGATTTTCAATTATCTGCAAATAATACGGCTGGTTCTTCGTGAAAGATTTAAAATTATCAAATTCTAATATAAATTTATTTGTTTTTTAATTGAAACTATTTACAATATTTTATTTGTTTTTATTCTGAATAAAATGTATGTAAGCAATATAATACTACTAAAAAAGTCTCAGAATATGTCATAAAATGAGTTTATGCCAGTTAAAACCGGTTGTAACCAATTTCTGCCACTGGCATGGCAGAAACTCAGCGCTGCTCAGAATGAGTATATCTGAAATTTTATTATTTATGGGTTGTTTATGACCTGGGGTTGCTAGTACTAATGCAAAGTGGATGAATGATGGTGAAATCAGCAGTTGACATCATAGCATTGATCATCCACACATTATTAAAGAAAAGAAAAGTATGAGTTTGTCCCGCTTGGTGAAACAAAATGGCTCAGCTGACAGTCTGATACAATTCAGTTCCCAGTAGAATTGTTTCAAAATACACAGTTCAGTGAATAATGCTGATGGAACTATGGAGCAGACATTTTATTTGTGTATCTCTGTTGATTAAGCATTATCGCCAACTAAGCCTCAGTGGGTCCAGAAACAGAGTGTGGACAGTAGATCAATGGAAGAGAGTTGCCTGGTTGGATGAATAACAATTCATTTATGTTGATGGTCACGTCAGGATAAGACATATTCCACTCAACCAGTTACTCTCCCAATGTACAGCAGATCATACAAACTGCAATGGTGATGGTTTTCATCTTTAGATTATGTTCTCATGGGCATTGCAGAAATAAAACAGACAATCTAAACATCATTGCAGACTAGTAGCAATTTTACATAGTCTGTCTTCCCAACTTGAAATGGAGACTTCTAGTTGGACAGGAACATAATGCTGAATTCCAGTTAATGTCCTGAGTCAGGACATTAACTGGAGGTGGGTATTTAGGTGGTCAGGACTCCTGACCACCTAACTCACCGAACCTTAATCCGATAAAGCACATTTGTGGTAATATGGAATGGCAGCTCAGAGCTCGAAAATCAACATGTCAGATTATCGTGAATTTGCATGACCACTGCTTGAACACCTGGTACACTGTTTCCAGTCATTTATAGAGAACTTATGATATCGAAACGAAAGAATCTATTTTGTAGACTAAAAATGGGTTAACACATTATTATGTATGTGGTTATAATCTTATTCAGTATATTTTATCCAGTTATTCAGTGTATTTTAGAAAATTATTTTAAGTGTAGATATTGCTGTTTTCTTCTTTAATTAAATGAATACATACATTTTACCATACACATTTATTTAAATATTTTTTAAGCAAAATTTTATCCATTATTACACAACTGTTAATAAAGGATTAAATGTTTTTTTAAACACTAAACCTGTAACTTAATTGATGTTTTTGTGAAAGTGGCTAGCAACATTCATCACACTGGAGTTCAAAGAAATGCACTGTCATGTTCACTCACACATATAAAAGATTTAAAATAAGCAACATTCAGAGAATCTCAGATCAAAAATATACTAATATTTCCACAATCAGGAATTTTATTATAATTAAATGCTTTTTTGTACGTTATATGAGTACAGAAAGTAAAAAATAATTCATAAATGTATATTACATAGCCTTGTATTTAACATTGGAATTAGAGCTGTTGCAAACAGTACGTATTCGTTACTAAGAAACGGGTATTCTCTAAGATACGAAATACCGAATCGTTATTTAGAAATACCACTCGTTAGCCGTTATCGGAGTCCATATGAAACCGAACAAAGTGGAACTAACTTCAAATGCTGCTTACGTTTGTATAACTCATGGTTTCTCACGAGTCCGCCTCAACAAGTATATTAAGGTACATATTAAAAAGAAAAATATTAATTGTGTATTTGAATAGAAATGTCCACTACTTAGAGTGAAATCGGTGATACATGCGATAACGAAACCTGTCAATAACGGAAAGTAGCATTAAGCGAATTCTCAAAAATGTTTTACCCCACTTAACATCGCAAAATTTTTCTAAGATATTCATAGATTCAATCCAATGCATGAAATTGTAAAATTGGCACTGATGGCCATAAAAGTGATATCAAATCGAATAGCATTTCGTATTGAATATCAAGTTATAATCTAATACTTTTATATAGTGACCAGGGGCGTGTGAAGACAAAATTAAGCCCGGGCAAACTTACAATTTGGCACCCCCCTCCCAAATTTTTCTTGTGATAGGCCAAAAATGACGTTAGTATTATAAATTTTGTGCCCCTTAAATCTCCGCACCCGGGGCGGTCGCCCCTTCGACCCCCTTTCGCACGGCGCTGATGGTGACCCTTCAAACATAATTCTTTCCAGAAATACTTCATCATTTCTTAATTATAGCTATAACGAATATTTTATTCTACTATACGCTTCCATTCTTTTTATAGTGAAATTATAAGGAAATTTTAACAGATTAAATACATAATTAAGACAAAAATAGTTTAATTAAACTCTTAAATGATAAACACGCGTTGTTTTTCTTTTGCTTAGATCAATGGCTCTTTCTTTAAATCGAAATATTAATACATATGTAATCTAAAAGAAAAAAAAGAGCGCAATTATTTTGTTTAAGTTTTAAAAATACATATAAAACTTCATATCTGTAAGGTAAATAGTACAATCCCTAAACGATCTCAAAACAATCGTTCTTCTAAAAGCATTTTTTTCTGCTTCAAAAACTCCCTCCAAACGTACTCCTTACACTTACGTATTCGGCAAAAGAAAGGATGCTGAAATAAGAAAACACATTTCTATGTTTCTTCTTCTTAATACCTAGACAACTAAATGAAATACCCGTACGTGATAATAACTTATACCGAGTCTAAAGTCTGGAAAACTAACTCTCATCTTGCAGACAATCCGGCTTCGTATAAATCCCGAAATGAAGGTAGTGTTTGAAATTCGTTTCATTCAGTTTTTCAGCAGCAATGAGTATTGAAAAGAAATGATTCAATATTTTATATTAGAGGTAGTATTAGTATATCAGTCGTGTTATCTCAATTATTTATTAACGAATAGCACGCGGTCTGCAAAATCTCTAATCATTCTTTTTGTATTAGTTATTCTCGAATATCAAATGATTGGGATTTCATATGGCTTGTTAATTTATTTTATTATGACAAGAAAAAGAAATAAGAAGTGGATATATTTTTGATAAAGCAAATGATAATTAAAGGATAAATCAGAGTGCGATTCATACTTGTGCCAAGCGAAGAATTCAGTTAAAAGAAGTTCAACAAAGAATTGAAATAAATAAAAATATTCCACAGAACCATAACTGGATCCGAGCAAGGCAAAATAATTTCCATAGAAATTTATCCGACCTGAACATTAAAATTCAATTTAAAAAAAATAACTAAAATCTGAATCAAACGAAATCTGAACCCGACGAAAATATTCTAATAAATCATAACCAGATCCAAACAAGACAAAATAATTTCCATGGACATGAACCAATATATAGTTAGGCAACATTTAAGTTGCAATTACATTACGGTAAGTCTTAAATAAGTAAACTAAAACATTGGTATTTCTAAAAATATTTAAGTCCAACAGATTTCATTCAGATATGAAGAAATTGAAATGTTTCTCATTTTGTTATAAATGCATAAAATGATTTAGAAATGTTGTTGAGTTAGCATTTTACTATAATTTTTAAGAGTTGACAAACACAGTCATGAGGGAGAAATTAGCAGTTGCGTACGGAAATTTAGTTTAAAATGCCGAATTTCATGGAATGTTTTAAAGATTTTTTTCTTTTTAAATCTACTTTTATTTAAAAATGGAAAACATTTTTCAATCTCATAGTTTCCGAATAAATACACTTGCAAATTTCACGAAATTAAAATTACTTTCACAAATGTGACCTAATTTTGATTTGAATACACATTTTTCAGAATCAGAAATATTCGCATTGTTGAACAAGGGGGGGGGGGGGAAGATAAGGATTTAAGATGTGTTTCATTTTTAAAGTAATTTTTAGAATATTTCTGTAGTACAGAGTGTGTAGGGGGGGGGGGGCGTCATGAATCCGTGGCCTCACCTTTAAATCCGCTATTGAAATACGTATATGAAAATATGAGCTCCACCCTACATTTTCTTGAGTGCCCCCCCACCTCCCATTACTCTTTTTTAATTATAGCCCTGTGTACAATTATGCAAGGGGCGTAGCTAAGGGGGAGTTACGGGTGGCTCAGCCTCCCCTAAAATATTTTAGCTCCTCCCCCCCCCCTCTCGAAAAGATTCCAAGGTCACTAAATGAATTTATGTTCCAAAAACCCAAATGAAATTCTATTGAAAAATGTAATTTAATTTTGAGGACCTTTCACAGTTTTGAAAAAATACTAAATTGTAACTAAAACAGGTGTTTCAACACTTGCTCATTTTACTTGCACATATGAAGCCAACATTATGTTTAATACTGCACTAGTTATGCGCTCGGATTTTCAATAATCCTATTCTTTTCTTAGCATAAAATGAAGTTATTACAACAGTTTAATCAGAAACATAGTAACTAAACTACAGTTTAAATATGCAGTAATTTATCTTTCTGTGTCACAGAGAGAGAGAGAAAAAAATATATGAGTCATCCCACAACATTTTCTTGACCCCCCCACACACACACCCTAATTATTGACTTCTCGCTAAGGCCCTGGTTTTAATATTCTATTTGCATTTTTAAAATAAAAGTTCAAAATTTCAAGAAATGTAACTTTTACAGATAGATGGCAGCACAACTAATACGAATTCTAGTGAATAACACCGTAATCACTGGCGATAAATTGATAAACTAAAAAACTTTGTAAAATCACCATAAATTGAGAAATTAAGCAGGACGCGTTTCGAGCTACAACAATAACAGCATGGTGATTTTACAAAGTTTTTTAGTTTATTTATTAATACGAATTCTTCCAAAGATTATTCTATACGATGTATGCTCCATGACTGAGAATATCCAGTTTCTGAACAGTAACGACTAACGAAATGAATACTTTTTAACAGGTAGAGAATTCTAAATCAACGTTACCATATGGGTATTCATTTTGCCGTTATTTTCACAGCACTAATTGGAATCGGCATAGTAACACTAGAATCTCTGAAAATTTTACCCAACTTTAATAAAAATATTTCAACACCAGAATTTATTTAAAACAATTTCACTTATTTATTTAACAGAGTTGTCTCTAGTTAATGAAATCTGGTTTGAATCGACATTTTGGCATTTGATTGTTATCAAATCGACACCAGCTGGACATTCCACCAGTGTTAAGGTCTAACTGAGCTCCAAGTAATAAATATTACAGTTGAGAAGTAAGTATAATAATATTTGTCTTCTTTAATAAAGGTGTCACATTTTTAAAAGAAATCCCTAAGATGTTTTGATTGCTTTAGTACAATTCCGGATGTATATTTACTGCAATTCTGATTATTACTGTTTGAAGGTTAGATTATAAAATCAGAAACAGATTTATAGAATAAATATCAATGCAGTTCAATTTTATATTTTTTTTGCATACAGGATTTTTAAATATGTATGAAGAAAAATGCGTAATGGTGTTATGAGCATTTCATAAAAATAAAATTGAAATACATTAAAATTTGCTAAGCATGTTTATAATGTTATATAATGCATTTAAATAATCTTTAAACAGAAATCAATTAGAGAAGCAATAAATATACATCTTCTATTAATGCTATCAAAAGGAAATCTAAAAAGTAAAATGCCAAACATGGAAAGAACACAGCAAAACAAGTCAAGCTAGTATGTATTTATTACAATGAAAAACAAAACAAAACAAAAACGATGTCTATACAAATCATCAAACTAAAATCGCTCAGCCAAGTACATTTATGATAAAAGTATATTCATGACATGTTTCAGTCTATTTTATTTACATTATTTTCAGCTTTCATTTAAAAGGATCACAGTGGCCAAATTAATGTCATTGTTGCAAGTCTGTAGTGCACGAACTACATTCTGACGATCAAAACCCATTTCAACAAGGGTTTTCACCTAAAAATTTAAAGATGTGCAATTAGTTATAATTTATCCAATATATAATTCCCTCACATGCATTCATAAAAATCTTTAAAAATCAAATAAAATTATTGATTTAAAATATAAAAATGTTAAAGGAAAATAATACAGATAGCATCATTACAGAACCTACCTTACCTCATTCAAGTAATATACAGTCCTGTTCAAGAGACTAACAGTGAGTAAAAACTTTAGCTATATTTCAGAAAAATTCTTTAGAAAATATTGTTCAGAATATAAAACTAATCTGAAATGTAACAGAGTTTAAAAGAATGGCTTGCAGATAATAATACAGTGTCGAATTCTGACAAGATATGCATGGATATTTTTTCTATACTAACAAGTCAGATCTGTGACAAACTTATTTGTGTTTCATGTGTGTTCATTCGTGATTTATGTTAATAGCCAGGGATGGGAAAATACACCATTTTACTTGCTATTGGAGAGTGAATTTTCTGACAGGGTGAGTGAGTTTTTAGTTAGAAAACTGTAAACTATAGAGATATGAAAAAATCTTTTATTTATATATTTTTCCCCTTCGTAGTTAGCTGTATTTTGCAACTATCAAAATTACAGTGATGTATGTAAATATGGTACTAAGTTCTATCCTATAATAAACTTTCCTATCTTTTATATATTTCTTAATTTAAAGGGAAAAAACCCTATGAAAATAATTTGTAATAATATTTAATCATTTTTGCAGTCTTGTAAATTTTAGGATAATTTTCCAAAGTACATTGCATTTTGCTGGCTTATGATAAATCCTTGGCAGATAAGATTTTCTGAAAATTTCCCACCCCCATTAATGCCAATGCTATAAAAAAAAAATACACATAAAATCAAGAAATAATTACAAGATAAAGCATATTAAAGAGAAAACTAAATTATTTAAAAATAACCATTGTACTTTTGTAACTATTTAATTAATTAAAAATGCATCACCAAGTAGAGCAGGGAAAGAAATCTCCAGGAAAAGAAAAAACTGAATCAGATCCAAATTATTCAGTTAATTAGGTGAAAGATATATAATTAATCAGAGCAATAAAAAAATACATAGTCTATTTTTGTAAATGTAAGGCTTCTTTGAGGAATAAAGAGAAATTAAATTCTAAATACTTTGGTGGAATATATAATAAATAGAGTAAGGGAAGAGAAATTATTTATATTAGTCTTTTAGTGCTTGTAAAAGCCTGCCACATCTTGGGTTGATTTTGTATTATTCTACTCTATATTAGAATTTCTAAAACCATTTAGCAGATCTATTTCATAGGCATGATCCTAAGAACCTAAAACTACTGTCAATGCAGAACTATATATGCCCAAAATTTATGTACAACATTTTTGGCATCATTTAAAACTGTGTTCAACAGCCCCCAAAAATTACAGCTTTGTCAATCCACAAGATATTAAACCCACTTAAATTTATTATAAATCTTTTTAACACTACAACTTTTATATTGACAAGTTTTTGATATTACAAACTTTTACAGCAAAAGAGGGAGGCTGAAGAAAAAAAAATATAACTTCATCAATTCACATGATATCAAATCCACTTAAATTTATTATAAATCTTTTTAATATTATCTATAATTTTTGTATTAAGTAATACAAAAATACAAATAATATTTTGTTTTTGATAGAACCAACCGTGATTGCCTTCCCCCCCCCCCCTCAAAAAAAGTAAAGATAAAATTATTTTAAAGATAATTCTCATGAAACTAGCTCTTACATTTAAGAACTCCTCAAAAGCAGACTCAGATAAAATTATGAAACTGAGTTTACCTTTAATCCTGATTTAGTTTTTATTGGTGAAATTAGTAGTTAATTTTGAAACATACCAGTAGGCCAAGTGGCAAGATTCACCTACTCCCCCCCCCCTCTCCCATATATTGTTTACTTATTCAACAAGCTTTCATAGATTAATAAATAAAATTTTTAAGTACTAAATTAATAAACTTTTTTCAAGACAGAACTTTAAATTTTCTAGAAATAAAATAGCTTATATTGTAGTTAAAAACTTAATATCTAAATGTGAAAACAGTTTTTGAAAGCAAAATTTTTAGGAATTTAATAACAAATGTAACAATTAGCCAAAATTAAAAAAGATTAATCTACTTGCTAATGCATAAAAACAAAATGCACTTTTCTTTTTAAAATTCTGACAGCCCCCCCCCCCCCCCCCAAAAAAAGAGGAAAGAAAATAAGTGTAAATATAAACTGTTTTCACAATTATCAGATTTTCTTTCTTTTTAAAATATGCAAAATATTTTATTTAAAGAAAAAAATGTTCCTTGTACTATACAGCAAGCACCTTTATTATAAGAGAAAATTGTTGTAAATACCTGATCTTCTTGAACTGGACTAGATATTTCAACATGATTCTGATTAATGCCATTCGCCATATCACTGGATTCTAATTGAAAAATATTTTAAATAATTATTGTACACTACAAACAATGTACATATGCATTGCATACAAAAATGTATAAAACATTAAGCATTCTATTCAACAAAACTGCAAATGGAAATTACTTTTGCATAGTCAATGATAAAATTGCAAGCCTAAACAATAGTACTTCTGTAGGAATAAATTCTGTTAATTTCAATTTTGGTGATAAAAAACAAATTCCTGTTTATTCTTCATCAATTTATTACTAATGAAGTTATTATTGGACAAGAAAGTGGCAGCCTGAAGCTTATTTCTTTACATTTCAGCATTACAAGTAACACATCAATGACACTGAAATACTTGACGTCAGAAGGTGACAACACGCAATGTTTTAAGTTTTTTTTTCTTCAATTCGGTTCTCAAGTGTTATTAATGAAATGCGTCTAGTCTTTGTATTTTTTTTAATCTCATGTTCATACTTTTTGGTTTCATAAAAATTGACTCATGATCCAATATCTTGTCTTTTTTAAATAAGGAATAATTATTATTACAGTCAAGTCAAGAATTATTATGAAAGATATTTTATAGTTCCTTCAACAAATAACTTTTTATTCATCAATGATTTTTCAAAATGTTTCATTTTAGCCATTAATTTGAAATATTCAAAACCAACTTTAAGATGCCAACTTTATTCTGTGATTAGTGTTAAAATGAAACCCAATTATTTATGGTTTATTCTGTCAAGCTTATTCAATATGTTGATTTTTATCCTGTTTTAGTGAATCTTTCATATCAAGTCTGTGTGTAATACAGAAAGAATTATGAATTCTTGTTCATTAAAGTGTAATATTCTTCACTTTGTTTATTGGCGAAATTATATAAATAAATGTGTTGTTTCTTAGTTGGATATTTATTTGTGTGTACCTGACTAATAAAAAGAGTTAAAGATAAGTACTGATCTTTCTTTTAAATATTTTTTTAATAACTTAATTGCATCTTAAATTAACTTTTTAAATCCCTGTTTATTATGCAAAGTAAAATTTTCTATCCAGAGCTTATTTTAAAGAGTATCAATTTAACTTATTCTTAAATTATCCTCTAGATTCTATCTATCCAGTTATTTATAATTAACTAGTAAAAAGGAACATATTATGCACATGGTCAGTCACATAGTGCTTTAGGGATGAGTTCCTCTAAGCCCATCAGATGATTCATAGAGTGCTGCATGTTCAAATTTCCTTTTTTATGGATGATAATGTAAAGCCATACGGAGACCACATGGTTGATTATTTTTTGCAAATTTCCATACAGACTGGCTCACAAAGACTCCAGATAATTCTATAGTGCATGTTTTGGGATGGTCTAGGATGAACTATTGCGCAATATCACCACATTGTAGGCTATAAAATCTGTATTTTTTACAAAAAATGGGATTTATTTCCACAGCAAGAATTCCTCAACTCTCTTATTGGTCACTCGACCTGCTCAAAAAGACCTGGATGATAATGTTTAGTCTATGGAGGCGTTCTTTTCAAATATCTCGCTCAAATTTTAATATTTTTTTTTTTTTTTTCATAGGAAAGCTGAAGACAATCTATAACCGATTGAATAAACCATAAATAACTGGTCTAGTTTTTTACTTTTTCGATTTTGTTTGTATATTTTTTAATATTACAATAGTTTCAATTTCAGAGGCGTTTTCACAACCAGTTCCGAAAGTTACCAAAACTGAAAAAGCAAAAACTAGGACTGTTGTAGATTACCCTGAACTATCCTATAAAAAAAGTGAAAATATTAAAAAATTTGAGCGAGATGTTTGAAAATCGTGCTCCCATAGATTAAACTTTATCATCCAGGGCCATTTTTAAGCAAGTTGAGTGACCTCTTAGCAGTATAATAGATTGTTATGCAGCTTTTAAAGCAGTATATAGTGACAAGTTCCATCAGACCATTATCAGGATATAATGCATCATGATTTAACTGTTTTTGGTGCAACCATTAACTTAATTTCTCTTTTCCATATTATGCTTTTTGAGCTGTACATAGCTACCTTCATTGCAATAAGCCAATAATATTTTCAGGGATTTAGGCATAAAATGAGAGTAAACGCAAACTCTGGGTCGACAATATCAAAATATGTTTCAATGTTGCCAACATTAATTTATAAGAATAGAATAATAGAATTCTTAAAAATGAAATTCTCATATTTTCCTGTGTTCTACTTTTAACATTAAAAGAGATTTAAGAGAGGGAGTCTTTTAATTAAAGTATTTTCTTTGGATAATAAGACTTTTAATGTTCATGCTTCTCTAAGGATAAATTCTATTGCATTTTATACTGTAACCTTTCCATTCAGGAGACAATTTTTCCTTGAAATAACAGAATTTACCTGAAAATACGAGATCATTTGTATGATTTCAATTACAGTCTTACAAAGAAATGTATATATATAGCACTAAATGATTAAAGTGTACAGGCAGTTCTAGAATTCTGTACCATAATAACACTGAAATCAAACAAATAACCTTTAAAGGAGATAAAATTGGAACAAGAAAAACAAAATAAAAAATAAATAATAAATAAAAAAAGCTGTGAATCTCAACAGCGGTGGGTAATTTTAAAAACACAGCAATACATCTGAATGAATATTCAAAAAACCTCTGTATGTAGTGACAGTGGGTTTCGATCAGAGTGTCACAAGGTAAAAAATCAAATGTACAAAAACATTTGATGTGATATCATAACACTCCCCCATTGGACCCAACGCCACAGTACAGGGATGCTGTGGACATGCTATAGCGCGTAAAATATGCAAAAAATCGGCGATGGGACACAAAAAAATAGAGCTTACGCGTCCCGCGAGACACGTAATTTTCGTCAAAAAAAGTGAATTTCATTAAAAAATCGAAAAATAACAAATAATTTCTGGCACATTTAGTCAAAAGATTCGCGAAAAAGGGCTAATTTTGTTACAAAATCCGGAAAAAACGATAGATTTCCTCAAAAATCACGAAAAAAAAAAAACCCCGACAAATTTCGTCCAAAAATCGCAACAAAATGGCAAATTTTGTCACAAGATTCGCGAAAAAAATGGCAATTTTCATCAATAAAAATCTTGATAAAACAGTAACTTTCGTCAAAAAATCACGAAAAAACAGCAAAGGGCAAAATTCGTCGAAAAATCGTATAAAAACCACAAAATTCATCCAAAAATCCCGACAAGACGGCAAATTTTATCACAAAATTCACGAAAAATGGCAATTTGCATCAAAAAATCTTAAGAAAACAGTAACTTTCATCAAAAAACGTAAAAAAATGGCAAATTTCGTCAAAAAATCGCGAGGCAAATTTCGTCAAAAGATCGCTTTAAAATGCAATTTTCGTCAAAGGGTCACAAAATAAAGTTAATGCCAGGATAGATTTTTTCTGTTCCAAAAGCTAACATTCCTGCTTCAAAATTATTTTTTTGCTGCTCCAAGAACAGATTTTCCTGCTTCACAATCTATTTTTGACTCCAAGTCTTTCTGAGAGAATGTAATTTCTGAAAACACCCATATTCATTAAACAAAAAGTACAGTACCCCTTTACTCACAGTATTCTTTTTTTCAAGAAAAATCTTTTTCAATAAATCAGTTTTGCCCTTTTTAAAAGTAATGCGAATAATAGTGATACTTGTTATAACGATTATTTCGTTATATATTGGTTATTTTCTTAAATTATTCCTTCCCCCCTGTCTCTTTTCAATTCAAAATTAGTTTTAAGTTGTCCTTCATTCCTTTTCCATTTTCTTTGCTTATTAATTCTCTAACCGAAAAATCGGCAGCTGCTTAACTTTGTCTGTGAGAAATACACTCACATATTAATCAACCGTTTAAAGCTATTTCCAGATGTCTGCTATTTCCGATCGAGGCAATTCTGCATTACCGTATATGGACATCATCTCTGTTTCGCAGTTAAAATTTATGCTTACGCTTCTTTTCCTTTCTCGACAAAACCCTATAAAGAATTTAACATCTGCGCAGTAAAATCTCATGTCCCTTCGGTGTGCTTCTTTATTAGACAAAACAACACGTGTAACATTCTATCGTTTGGCAACCTTTCCTGTCCCATCCCAGCTTGGAAACCATATTGAATTCTTATCTTGCCGGCTGCATTTTAACTGTATTTGGCGTATACTATCCATTGTGCATGGGCGAACTTGTGTATGTTGGCGATTTTCTATCATGCCAAAAGTGGCAGTTTGTTGCTATGTACGAGGGCACTTGACTCTCTGCGCTCGTCTTGTTAACCTGCTATTCTTCGTTCGGAGATTTTCTCCAAGAGGTGTAAGTGCGCCCCCCTTCGTAATAGATGTTAAAATAAAGTGTAACTTTGCAATCATCGTGGGGTTTTTTTTTTGTACATCTGAACCTGGATACATGATCATTTCGTTCTTCTAAATGCCTTAACAAATACCTGCAACCACCAATCTCCCTTACACTTGTTATCTTCTACACTCAAATAAGCATTATTTTACAATTTAGTTTGTATCTTGCACATTTATTATTTTTTTTAAAGGAAATTTCTCTTTATAGTTTAAAAAAGTAATATTGGTTTTAATTATTTAAACATTATTATTAAAACAATAATTATTGCATTTAATTTTTCTTTTGCATATGAACAAGTTCAATTTTTGCGTCTAAAAATATGACATATTAGTGGGACCCGCTTTTGTAAAAAAGGGACCCAGAATTTTAGAAGTTCTGGGTCCTAGGGACCCAGGATTTTTCCAGTCTAGCGGCATCCCTGACAGTAAACAGCATTTAACTCATTCAAAAAATATACAGCCAAATTAAACTTGTGTGTAATATATATTAAAACAGCAATAGAGTTATATTACCCAAGCCACTGTGACACTCTGATCGAAACCCACTGCCACTACATATAGTAGGTTTTTTGCATTTCATTCAGATGTTTTTAAAATTTCCCACCGCTGATGAGATTCACAGCTTTTTTATTTATTATTTATTTTGTTTTTCTTGTTCGAATTTTATCTCCTTTAAAGGTTAATTGTTTGATTTCAGTTTTATTATGGTACGGGACTCTAGAACTGCCTATACACTTTAATCATTTAGTGCTATACATATAATTTATGTGATTATATGCAGCTATAGCGCTAGTCACATTAATTTTATGATTTTTAAGTATTATTTAAAACTTTTTGTATATATATATATAACAGTTGGCATTTTTGCCAGGACAGTGGCAAAAATTGGAAAAAACCAGGGAAAAAATGGAAAAAACTTATTTGTCTTTAATATGTAATAAAATCTGCACGCTAATAAGGATAGTAATGGCATAAACAATTAAATTTAACAGTGTACTATTTAATATTTTAATTTAATTTGCTAATTAATTAATATTAAATATTTTAAATCTATGAAAAATAAGTGGGATTCAGTCTTACTTAGAAATTTAAGAACAAAATAAAAAATTACATACCTAATTTTTTTACCTTAACTCAGGGATATGTTTAGGAAAATTTTAGGTCCTTCAAAAGACCCTTCATAATATAATTTATCTTAAAACAGGACCCTTCACAAAATTCTTTAACCTCAAACAGGACCCTTCATAAAATTATTTCTCTCTCAAATAGACATTTCACCTTCAAATTGAACTTTTCACAAATTTAATCATTTAAGCATACCATAGTAGCACATATTCAAATATGTCCAGCAAGTAGTGCTGCTATTGAAAGATTTTTTTCAAATTTTTCATTAGTGAAAACTAAGATTCGAAATAAGCTATCAACAGATACTCTTTCAAAACTTATTTACTGTTATTCCATGCTAAAGCAGCAAAATTTAGGTTGTGAGTAAGATATTGCTGAAATATTTGAAATTTAATAGTTTTCTGCTTTAAATATAATTTTATATTAAATTAAATTTAGGTTATTATAACTGTTTTTCGAATTTCTAACATATATAAACAATAAACATAAATGCTTAACTCAGTCTCAACAGTTCTATTATGTGAATTATTAATAATTGTATAAACATGAATAAATGAAGTTTCTATTTGTTTATTTATATAAAATTGGTACTTTAATTTATAATCTTGTTATAAAAACTAATATTCTTTCATAAAATGCATAATTATACATTTAACTTAAAAGTTAAAATAAATTTAGAATAACATTGATTTTTTAATTAATAATGCAGTTTATTTTTTCTTTTGTGAAATTTTTCTCTCTCTGGGGAAAAAAATTAAATGGACAGCCTATTTTTGCCAGGATGGTTTTTACCAGGTTTTTTCCACCTTCGGCAAAAACTCGCCAACCCTTATATATATGGGTGATTCTCAAAATAGGGGTCTATTTCAAAAATGAAATCTTAAAAAAATTACTGTTAGCAAAATTTCTGAAAAAAATAGGTGTTGTTAATATAGTATCAGGTGTACTTTACATGTAGTCAGCAGAGCTAAATATTTCAAAATTAACTTTAAAAAAATTAATTAGTATTTTTTGAGCCATGCTAATGACAAAACAAATTGCATGGAATAAATATATTAAGAATTTTTATTTTCTTCCTGTTTAAATAATTTTTTCTATATTTATTAGCCTTCCTTTTCAGCAAATGGTTTTCATTTTTACATACATACATATAAGGAGAATAAAAACATTTCCAAAGAGCAAACTTTGTTTACATGAGCAACATTCTGACACTAACAATGTAAGAAGCTGTCTTAGTGACTTTCTGACAGATTTAATGCATATTTTAGGGATAATAAATGTTATACCTAAATTTACATGTAAAATTAAACTTTATAAAAGATACAATATAAGCAATGGTTACATTTATGCACATAGGAGTCTTTAGCATGGACAGAAAAACCATGCTAATGACACTGATATTTGTCCATGCTAATGACAAATTTTAATTTAAATAAGATTATGGGCCATAATATAATCACAATGCAATAGTCCTTTCTGGGGCTTTTTAAAACACAAAAGTCCTATGCAAATAAGTAAAATAAAAATTTTAATTATAAAATAAACATGAAAATTAAATTATTATCCATTCTAATGACATACAATTGATGTACGCCCCTAATATTCAATTTCTATTCTTAAAATACAATACATGCTTCTATTTTCAGGCTGGGATAAAATGGCTACTTGTTGCCTTGGAGAAACTTTATATTTTCAAACTATTGTCATATGTGAAAATGAAATTTTGATTATTAACCAGCTGTTATAGTATGACCTTGTTTTGAAAATAGAATATGGAGGACAAACTTTAATTCTTTTTTTATATACTATAATTTTATTTTTAAAAAGAAATTTATTGGATAAATCCTCTCCTTGATTAATTTAAAGAAAGAATAACATTTGTTTTATTTTATAAACATGATATTAACTCTTGAAAAAGCTAGTATATACAAGGTACAGCTGCTGTGGACATCCATGCTAATGACATTTTGAACATTTATTCTGTTATTTTAAGGTGTTTTTAACTAAAAAGTGAGTAATTCTTGAGTGCAAATAATGAATAATATTAAGACAAACATATCTAAATATAAAAACATGACAGAAAACCTCTCAATTTTTTTTGTATGCCGAAAGACATAAATTGTCCCCTATTTTGAGAATCACCCATATATAGTAGACTCCCTCAAATCCACAAACCAGAAATCTGCACATATTTTATGGATGTAAACAATGAAACTTTCAGTTCAGATATTGGAACAAAAAATTTTTTAGTTTTGTATCAATTCCATATATTTTTTTATTTGCAATTTTCTTAATAATATTGTATTCATGTATTTTTCACGAAGGAAGAATAATTTTCTTTTGGAAAAAATTCAAGAATTTCTTCAATTACAGATAATCGCAATCTTCTTACTAAATATATTTATGCATAAATCAAGATTTTTTGTTATTAAGCCTGGCTAAACTTGGAAAAAAAAAAAAAAAAAAAAAAAAAAAAAAATCCTTATTTTATGATATTGATGTGAATTAGTAATGTACTTTTATGAGGCAAGTTTTGTTGAATAATTTTGGAAAAATACATTTAATCAAACATTATTGAATATTAACTTGACCTTTGCCATTAGTACTTTAATCATTTTAAAAATTATCTAAATTTTTATTATTTTAGTTTATTACTTATCTTAATATTTTTTTTAAAATATTAAGATAAGTAACTTATATATTAAGCATTGATTATAGTTCCGATTGCACTATTAATTGCACTCAAATTACTGTTTAAAAAATGTAAATAAAGCAATGACCAGAAATCCACAAAATTCTAAAATCCGCACAACCTCTGGTCCCAAGCTGTGCGGATTTGAGGGAGTCTACTGTGTATATATATATATAAAGAAATAAAAGATACAATTTAATGACACTAAACCTCAATTCAAAGTAAATTAGTATAATATAAAATGTTTGATCTTAAATTATTGATATTTCTGTAAATTCTCAGAATTTCAACCACAGAGTTCAAATTTACATAGCATATTTAAAATCCTCATATGGTACATCACTATGCTACGGTTCAATGCTTGAGAACCGCTGAAAAATATAGGATGCTACAGAATGCTTATAAAAAATATCCTTGCCTCGTTAAACTTATAAGTAGAAAATATTGAAAACTGAAGGGCTTGCACAAAAGGAATAATCCTTCACAACTTTTATAAAAATATAATTATTTTACATTGTATCTATTCTTGCATCATTTCAAAAATAAATGTGAATATAAACTGAAAAGAAAAAATCACTTTTAAATTGATTAAAAGGTACTTTTAGGTTATCCCGTCAACCAATTTTGCCAAACTAACAGCCAAATTATACATGTTCCAATAATTTTTATTTTAAATAACGAAAAAACAAATAATTAGTAGAATATTAATAAAAATATTAATAAAAAGTCAAAATAAAAATCACTTAATGACGTTTTAAACACGTGAAGCGCAATTAATGTCATTGAATGTGACATTCACGATCCTCCATTATTGGCATTTAATCTTATAGTTTGGCGATAATTTTTGGTCGACGGGATAACCTAGAAGTACCGATTAGAATTAAGGTCTAGAGTAAATGAAACATATTGAATGTGTCAAAATCTTTCTAATTTCTGCAGATTTGAGATATGAGTAAGTATGCACAAAATGAATCCCGAGGTAACCAACCATTGTAATCATGTTTTACTTTTGAAATGTATTATGAGCTTTTAAAAAGATCTATTAATTAGTAAGTATGTGACAAGAAACTTTAGAAGTAATTAAGGGTTTCTTTCAACTAATGCTAAACTTTACAACATTGTCTAAAGTAAAATGTGAATGACGCAAGTCAGCCATAAATGTAAATTTTTTGTTCAAATTTCTTTTCAATCACAAATTTAAGTATGGAATATAATTATAATAAATAAAATTTTAATATTCAAAAGAATTGACAAATTATAAATCTCATTACTAAACATTGTGTCAAAAAATTTATTATTGCTGAAATTTTATATATTTATTAATTTAACTTTTCAAAATTAATAAAACCCAGTTGATGGAATAATTTGAGGCTACTACATTTATCCAAAACATATTAGTAGCTTATCATAGCCGATAGTCTGAAGCAAAACTGAGACTGGTGTTCATCTAATGGAAAAGTACAATTACTGTGGTCATTAACAGAGTATTTGAGAACTTTAAGAACACAGTAATGAAAAAAAAAAAGTCACTATTATTCCTTATAAAGGTGTCACTTTATTTTACGGTTAATTAGAGCTAAAAATCTATCATTGTTTGAGAAGGACTGTGAAATAATATAGAGCAAACAATTAACTCCTATCAAATATGATAGCAGTGAAATAATACAAATCAATATAGACATCAGATATACATATGTTTAACTAAATATGAACGATTCTTACCTCCAGCATTCTCGTCTTGCTGTGGTGTATGTCTTAACAAGGCAGTGGGATTAAAGGCATTATTCCAGATATTCTGTGTATGAAAACTACCAAATAAACCTCCATCATTAGGAGGGACTAATCTTTCTGCATAACCTTGTGCCATTTGTTGTCGACTGTGGAATTGCTAAAAATTATACATTAAAAATAAATAAATAACATTCAAGAATCACATCATAAAAATCACAGAATCTTAAAATATTCTTATTTGCATATAAGGTATGGTGAAGCAGCTTGAGTTTTGTAACCATAAGGTCCTAGGCAGAATATAATTCTAATTTTTACAGTTAAAGGTGGTTCCTCCCTACATTTGTAAATGGTAGTGAACATTCATAAATAACTCAGAAGATCTATGAAAAAATGTATTCTAATTTTTTTAGTAGTGCCATTTAAGATATTTTTTAAAAGAAACCTGGTTCACATTAAATATCTATATCATAAATGCCAAACATATCTGTGCGTAATGCATACATCATTTTGCGCATGGCAACACTTTCCCTTTGACATTTCGAATTTTGCAATTTTAGCTACTGCAAATTTTACACTTATAAAAATCTCACATTTTAAAGTTTTGCACCGTCGGATAGAGAAAAAAATATATTTTATATTGCAATTTGTTTGAAAGTTGTATCTCAATTTATTTTTAAGATATTACTTTTTTTTATAGCTCTTAGTACCAATTTTGTAATTGTGGCAACAGAATCGCACCATTTTCTCTTACAATTAAAAAAGAAAATAAACGAAATTAAAATGGGCAACGTATTTCCATGCATTTTTGGTTTTGCTACTTTTGCTACTATCAATTTTACACTTTGAAACATTGTGCTTTTAAAATTTTTATACCGTCATATAGAGAAAAAAATGTACTTTTAAATGCAATTTGAGCTGTATCTCAATTTTTTATTTATTTATTTATTTATTTTTTAAATAATTTTAATTTTAGCACCAATTTTGTAATTGTGGCAACATAATTACTCCATTTTCCCTTATGGGGACAGTGGACCTTTATTTGAGCAAAATCGTCTATAACAAAATTGTTGAAAAAGAGCTATTTCTGTGGTATAATAGTACCAAAACAGTTTTTCCTTATTAAAATATCATTTATGAAGGTTTTAAGAAGTAAAAAATAAAGGTAAGTGTATTTATATACTTTAAATCTGTTTTGCTCAAAACTAATTTTTCAGCGTTTTTAGATTTTTGAAATGTTTCTTGCGACATGATTTTTGATCAATATTTATGAAATTGTTAAGAAAGTGTCCCGATATTGTTTAAAAAGAAATTGTGTAAGCTTTTTAAAATTCATCTTCATTAAAATAGTGAAATTTCACTTTTTACTTATAAAAAGGCAGAATTTTGATAAAAATCAATATGGAATTTAGAAAAAAAAAAAAACCCCTGTAAAATATTAACTATTCAAGAGATTTAAAAAATCTTACATAAATATGTTTATAAGTTTTAGGTGATAAAAATGCAAACGCAAGAAAATATCTCAAAAATTAAGACACAAGGAGCATTTTAAAATTTTGTTTAAAAATCTAAAAACTTTAATAAGATTGAAAAATTTTAAGTTTCTTTATATGTTTTGGTGAAATGTATATATGCATAAAATTTTATATTGCTATGATAAAAATTAAAAAAAAAATTTAACGTTCACTGCTTTCTTAAATTTGAAAAAAATAAAAAATAAAAATGCGTATACTATTTCAAAAATATTGTCTGTTGTAAAATCCAGTGAATTTCGTTTTTATTCTATTTAATAATTTGGATAATTGAGTTTTATAGTATTTCGTTAACTTTAGCTTAAAATAACATTTGTTTGAGAGTTAGATTAACCAATACAAGACGCATTTTTTTCTGAAACTAATTTTGTAGATTTATTATACATAAATGAAACATTTTCTTCTTAAAGATTTTCTTTCGACGAGTTCCACCTCATTATAATAATAATAAAATGAATTAAAGATTTTAATGAAAGTTGTTGGTTTTCAACTTTTAAGCTCATTTGCCACATCAATAAAGTGTTGAGCATTTAATTTCAACTCATAAATATTTGCTCATAAAGTTAAATAGATCAAACTGACTTAAATATGCAAATATATGCTTCAAAAACTGACAGCAACTATATAAATTTTCTTAAAATATTAAAACAACTTAAAAACTTGGGAAGGGCCTATCTCAAATTTTGAATTTCCAGAATTATCAAATGGGTTTCAAGTAAATAATGTGGCTGTACTGATTAAAAGAGTTAATTTATATTTAGAAGAATTATGAAATAGTTCTGTGGAAAAGGTTAAAATTAGCTGTTTACTTTGGTTTATGTAGTAAAAATAGAATTTTGTGGTAGCTTTATTCAGCGATTTCCAGATGCTCTAGAATTATAAAAATTATGTACACATACAACATTTTAAAACTTAATTATCAATCAAGAAATTAAGGAGTTTTTATTAGTCAAGTACAGATGATAAAATAGCGAAATATTCTTTCAATATGGTTACAACTGTATACTAGTTGCAACAGTAAAGTTAATTAAATTTCAAACCACACTCATTAAAATATGCCAACTGCCTGTGAAATTATGGCAATAAAATGTTTTAAAACATTAAAAAGTACAAAAATAAAGAGTAATAAACATATTTTAAAGGTATTTTTTAGTTGTTAGATTCCTTAAAAATAATTCATTATTGGTCCCACTGCTCTACAAAAAATCTGGTAACCAGCAAAAGAAATTTTTGCCCTCCTCAGCATTGTCCGTTAAATTTTTAAATTTAACTATGAATTTTTCAAATACTACAATAATGGGGAAGCTGTACTTACTTTAGATAATGCCTCCTTTTATGTTTAATTGATGAAAAAGATCTTACATTCCTCAAAACTCAACTCTGAATTGTAAAAATAATTTTAGTTATTGCAGTTTTAAACTAAAGCAAAACAAAACCAAGTGATCTGAAAACAAGATGATATTGTTTTGACGTCACTACACTTGAAATGTGGATTCATCCTAGACGATCTGCTGTGAACGTAGGCTGTTTCTCATTGCTTTTAGTTTGTTATCTGTTATAACCATCTTTAAAGACTCATTTAAATAAAAACAAAATCAAATTAGAATCAAAACATATCTAAATATAATGTGCTATTAATTTATACATTTGCATTACTTTTCATTTAGAAAAGTGCGGTAGGTGGTTAGGTTATAAAATACAAAATTATACCTCCTGGAAATAGTTTTTTCCCTCAAACTTATTTTAAGGACATAAAAAATGCATTTCATATATAGGTATAGATATAAGGAGCTAAAGCGAAAAGGCACATTTATTCTGATATACTTAAAAGAATAAAGAATGATAATTTTATTTAAAAATGAATCATAAGTAAAGTTGTCTTTATCTAGTTTTTGAAATGTGTTATTTCCTTAATTCATTGCAATGCTTAATAATTCTTCTTGTTATGAAGAAAAAAAAAAAAAAAAAATCATCTTATGTAAGTTATATTGCAGATAAAATATTAATTTTAATTTACTATGAGAAAATAAAATCCTGAGCAATAACGCAAAAAACAAGAAAAAAAAATTATTTAACACTGACGTATGGAATAAAATTTTAAATTAACTACTGTCAATAATAATTGCATATTTATAGATCAAAAACAAATTACTACAACATATGTGAGTAAATTTATAAATATTGCTTTTTATTTATTTTTTTATGTGCTTAGTCAAAAATAAGTATTAAAGCAAAAACTTTTATAAATATATATATATATATATATATATTCTTTTATAAATATTCAATGTTTGTCTTAATAATCACACCTCATTTTTATGATTGCAGTTCAATTTTTTTTTTATAAAATTTTAAATATAATATGATAATTGGCATGGTTATCGAACCTGATTCTGGAAAATTCACCACTTTTTATTTACATATAGTAGAAAATGTAGGCTTGTAAATTTATTTTGAAAAAAAAAAAAAAAAAAAAAAATAATAATAATAATAATAATACAGTTGCTCTATTTTTTTTAATATATGAAAAAAAGAAAAAAAAAAGAAAAACATTATTTAAACTATCATTTAGAATTTCTAAATAGAGTTTTTAACTTATAATCATTGTTCATTTTTTATGAAAGTGTTAATTTATTCAAGCATATTTCCTAAATATGCCCCCTTCCCCATACCACCCCCTGAATTTAACACTGCTTATAATACAGATATATTACTCAGATTCAGATACCATTTTATAGGTATGCATGTAAAATTTTGTTTTTACATGTCTATATATCTGAATCTGTCTAGAAATGCATTAATTTATAAAGCTAAAAATAATCTACTATACTTTATTTATAACAAACTCTGTTCCTACACCTATACAAAAAATTCAATAATCTTTTCACCAATTTCAAATAAAGTTTATTGAAAAAAAAAAAAAAAAAAAAAAAAAAAAAAGACAAATTTTATTATGTTAGGTAAATAGACTGAATTAAGATTCCTTTTACTAATATGGAAAAATTGCAATAAAACAAACAACTAAAATTTCAGAGAGCAAATTTGAAAATATTGGGATAAAAGATTAAAACAGTATTCTTTTTATTAACACTCCAAGCATCTTGCAAATGGGTAAAATTGTAATGTTGTTTTCACTGCATTTTGTTTTAAATGCTAGTAAAATATGATTCTTTCAATATATATACAGTATAAAACCATTTATCCGGAATGGCTGGGGTCAGATGTATTCCGGATAACTGGTTTTTCCAGTTAACTGGTTGGGTATTAAAGCAGCATCCATTTGATAAGCTTTGTGAAACTTACGTAGTTGTGGTATTACTTCTAATTTTTAATTGATTATTAGATTACTTGAACCAAGAAGCTGATGCAAGTAAGATCAATTGTTAGAGTTTGAAATGGGAACTCCTTGGGAACAAAAATTCTTCTGTTTTCTCGGCATAAAAATGAAAACATCTATAATATTATAATATTATTTATTAATCTATAATATTATTATATGCTTCTATTTCAAATACTAGATGCTGTTATCAAACTATACAATTGTTTCAAGCAATGTATATGTCAAACTGATTGTGTATGACACTTTTTCTAAAAAGATTCTAACACCAGTCTATTAGAAATATCATTCCGGATAACTAGTTTTCCAGTTAACTGGTTTCCGGATAAATGGTTCCATACTGTATGTATATATATATATATATATATATATATATAAACATACATAAACTAAATAAAAAATATAAATGTAACTTTTGAGAGTATTAATCATTCTTCAATGCATAAAAAATACATTAAATCTGTAGAATTATATTATCTTAAATATTGCTTATATTGCAGTGAAACCTCGTGCTTAGTGTACGGAATATTACGTTCCAAACACTTAGAGGGTTAATGTGAAACAATCACCAAATAAATAAAACTCTAAAAATTAAGAATAATTTAACAAACACACTGTACAAATTATTTTTTTTTTTCCTTTTCAAAAGAAAATATTAACTGTATTAGGATAAAGGATTAAAACTGGATTTCTCTTATTAATGTAGAAAAAGTGTTGCAAAATCAAAAATATTCTGCTACAACTAGCAAAGGATGAAATTTATTATAACAGAGTAAAAAAAAATAAAAAGAATTTTTTCCAAATGTAAAAAATCAATTTTAATCGGTTTTGGATAACAGACACATCTGTTAGCAAAATATTTTTTTTTTAATATTATGCGATTTCCTTCAATAGAACTGCTGTCCCAGTTATCAGAAATAAAATTAATGGCACTTTTTTTTTAGAATTATTTATTTTGTCTGAGAAGTTGACCCAAGAGCAGAATCAGCACAACGCTGCGACGTAGGTCGCAGACTCTTGGGAAGGTCTGCAGACTATTTTCCAACTGTTAAAAATTTAACAAAAATTAAAAAAATTCGATCCTAAATCCAAAAATTCAGACATGAAATCAATATTGTCATAGATCGCAAAAAGCATGCAAATTTCTTCCAAACATCGTGAAAAAACAGCAGTTTTCGTCAAAAAGTCACGAAAAAAAATGGCAAATTTCTTTAAAATATCGTGAAAAAAACGGCAAATTTCTTCAAAAGATCGCAAAAAAATAGCAGTTTTCGTGAAACGATAGCGAGAAAATGACAGTTTCTGTAAAAAGATCACGAAACAACGGTGGATTTCTTCAAAAAATCGCAAAGTTTTGTTTTAAAAAATGACAAAAAAAAAACTTGCAAATTTTTTTAAAAAATCAGTTTAAACAGCAAATTTTATCAAAAGATCACGAAAAAACTTCAGTTTTCGTCAAAAAATCACGAAATGTAGATTTTATTAAAAGACTACGAAAAAACAGCTGTTTTTGTGAAAAGATCGCGAGAACAGTAGTTTTCGTAAAAAAGATCACGAAAAAATAGCGAATTTCTTCAAAAAAGCCCGAAAAAAGCGCAGTTTTCATTTTAAATTGATGAAAAACAGCACATTTCTCCAAAAAATCAGAAAAACAGCAAATTTCGTCAAAAGATCACGAAAAACCGTCAGTTTTCATCAAAAAATCACGAAAAAAAGCGGCAAATTTCTTCGAAAGATTGCAACAAAATGGCAGTTTTCGTCAAAAGATCACGACAAAATGTCAAAAGATTGCGAAAAAACGACAGTTTCCGTCAAAAGATCACAACAAAACGACAGTTTTCGTCAAAAGATTACAACAAAACGACAGTTTTTGTCAAAAGATCACGAAAAAAAGGCAGCTTTCGTCAAATATCACGATAAATCGGCAAATTTCTTCAAAAGTTTGCAAAAAAAAACGGCAAATTTATTCAATAGATCGCGAAAAAAATGCAAATTTCATCAAAAGATCGTGAAAAACCCACAAATTTTGTCAAAGGGGAGTTCCCCCCCCCTCTCTTTCGGGCAATGATGAGGTGTTAAAAATTCTGAGAACAAAGGCAAATTCTTTTTAAAAGTATACTTTTCTTATGTCTATCACAAATAATTGGGAGGTTTGAGTGCATATAATGCAAATCGAGGGATTAGTCTGCAGACTGTTTTTTAAGTTTTTATTGGAATTGCAGACTGCAGAAAAAAATTCTGCTGCTGGGAAAGTTGATATCTTGAAGTGATTTTCAAGACACGTTGTAAAGGAATGCTATCATTACATCAAGAACTCATTATTCAGAAATATGTCAGAAAGTTTTGTATCACTTAGAAAAAAAAAAAATATATATATATACATTGAGATCATGTTTAACAGACTAGAGAGTGAGGAAATTTTCAAAAAATATTAACAGCAACATGTAAAAACAGATCTGCAATATTTCAGAAAATCCACTCACCACTAGTGAATAGATTGATGTAATTTCCCATACCTTAAAAAAAATGAATTAAAAACATAGCAAATATACATTCGCACTCTTCTTTTAATATGACATAAATCTTACATTAGAATTTACTCTTTGTGATTCCCTTGCTCTCGTTAGAAGAAGCTGTTGCTCCATCATCTCAAGCTGTTGCTGTCGCTGAATTTCTATAGTTGCTCCCATAGGGACGGAACCCTCACTCGGAGGAGAAGAGTCTAAAATCCAGCCAAAGCATACAGAAGCACATTTGGCTACAAACCTTGGGATTTTGAATATGTCTACGACATGCAAAATATTCCATCTACAAATGACTCCAGCAATCTACAGAAGAAATGCATAGCATAATTTATAAACAAGCATAATGCACAAAAAGTTACTAAATACACAAGTATAAAATTGGTCTATCAAAAAAGGGAAAGGGGACATTTTTTCAATTACACTAAGATAAATTCTTATACAGGATCTACATGATATATCGGCAATAATTTTGCATCACTTTATTTGGCATCAGCTTTATAAAACAATGCTTATAATTTATTTTTACATTTACTCGCTCTCCAGATACAAGTGTTAAATGGCAATAGAAATCCCATACAATTAATAGGAAGTTGGAGCAACCATAGTAAACTGGACTGTGCAGAGAATGAACTGGTAAGGAAATTTTGTTTTTCTATAACATCCCTTTAAGTACAATGTAAAGAAAATATAAGAAAAGATGTTAATTCTACTATCATCACACCAGAAAGGGAAAGAAAAGTCATGCAACATAGATTGAAAAACTCTTTCCAAAATGTCCAGTGTTCTTTACAGAAAATTTGCTTTTAATAAGGGCTTTTTTTAAGTCTAAGTAATCATTTTAGAAAACTAACACATTTGAAAACTAGATTTCAGCAATTACTATCCACAGCCGGAAAAATAGTTCAATTATTTTGTGCAGCACTCTAATCTACAATTTTTATTTAATACTCGAAAACTTAATTTACAAAAAAAAAAAAAAAAAAAAAAATTCATAATAGTTTGAAAATTTATCTTCAGCAACTTCCAAAAGTTTATCGAAATGTACTTTAATTCTTTTGTACATTACCAAAAGATCTTTATATTGGGTCACATGAAAAGTTCTGTAGTTTTTTTAATAATAAATTTTTAAAAAGATTTACAAAAATATAAGAAAATTTTACTGAATTTCATGAGCTCCTTTTTGCCATTGTTTTGGCAATCGAAAAATTCAATTTAAAAAAAAGTTATTAGGTTTATTTGTAAAGAAGTTATCAAGTGGCGTTTGACAGTCTCTAAAAGTGGAACCATGGACCATTCAGAGAAACTTGACGTGATGTCAAAATCTGAAAGGAGTGGGTCTGGTGAATATGAAGGATGACATAAAACATCCCAGACTACTCATTAAAGTGTTGACTAACATTAATTGCAATGTGGTGTCATGCATTGTCATATTAGACCCCAATACCTCATTGATTCATCAGTTTTGGTTATGTTTCTTTGATTTTTTGGTTTTAAAACAATTGTTTGGGAACACTATCCTTCTGAATTCATTGTTTGATTTGGTGGCAACAATTCATAATAAGTAACTCTTTTTTAGTCTCATCATACACAAAACATTACTTTTTTGGAATGCAGACCTCCTCTCGATGTCACTTGGGGCGCTTCTTTTGACTTCTCCATGATATTTTCATAATAACATTATTGCAGAGCATCCTTTCTTATCTCCAATAATTAGCCATTTGAAAAAAAAAAAATCATTTTGTTTTAACTTTGAACCACAAGTTGAAATTTGAACAAGCATATTCTGTGGTGTTAAGGTATAGAATAACTACACACCATAGCAGTTTATGTACCCAATCTTCTTTAAATGATCATGCACTGTACTTTTTGGCATATTTAATCTATGTAATAGCTCCTATAATGTAGATTTTCAGTAATAAATTATTTTAAGAGGTCCTCCTTTACTGATGATGGTCCTCCAGAAAAGCATCTTCAAGATTGAACCTTCGAAACTTAAACTTCTCAAACCACCATTAAACTAATGTTATCGGAAACAGCACTTAGTCTATATACAAAACAAATTTTGTGAGCAGATGGATAAGCATTTATATCTTTTTTTAAATAAAAGAGCATCTATATATTTAAAACACCTGGCTGTTTTTTTAGTCATCAGCCCTGAGCTTTCTACTGGCCCGATTTTGATAATTATTTTTTTAAATGAAAGCTGTTCATGTGTAGATGTGTCCATTCTGGCTAATTTTTGATTTATTTCCATTTTTATATTTTATTTTTAATTCTAAAAGTTTTTTTGTGACATTTCTTCAAAACAGTGGCAACAGGTTAAGCTTTTCCCATTATAATGAAAATTTATTTTGCTTTATTACTTTCCACCAATCAGGAGAATGTAATTGATGTCATATTAGAATAAAAAGAATAAAACCTGTGATTTGCCGATATTTCAATTTTACATAATATCAAAAATTAATTTAAATCATTTAGTTTTATTAATTTATTATTTAAAATAAAAATAAATAAAACGTTTTCTACATTTCAATAACAAACAAAAAAATTTTATTCTTTTTAATAACAAAGATTTTTTTTTCTTTTCGTTGTCATGACAATAAAACTAATTTTGACAAGTCCATGGAGACTACAAACTAATAAATAAATTAAATTTATTGGAAGTTCTGTAAATGTATAGTTGGTTGGATATGCAATTTAGTAACTCCCTGTTTCTATTATAATTAAAATGTTTTGTTGATATTATAATTACGAGGTGGAACCCGTCGAAATTAGACGAAAGAAAATCTTTAAGAACAGTTTCATTGACTTATAATAAATCTACAAAATTAGTTACAGTAAAAAGTACATTTTATATTGGTCAGTCTAATTCTAAAACAAATATTATTTTAAGGCAATATTAACAAAATACTATAAAATACAATTATCCAAATTATTAAACGAAATAAAACTGAAATTCACTGGATTTTTTAACAGACTATATTTTTGAAATAGTATACGCATTGTAATTTCTTTCTTTCTTTTTTTTTTTTTTTCAATTTTAAGAGAAAATGCAGTAATTCTGTCGCCACAATTACAAAATTGGTACTAAACAAAGAACAAAACAAAACATAGTTTAAAAATGCATTAAGATTTCGACTCTTTGGTCAGAATTTAAAATATTTAAATTGTTTGAAAAATATGCGATTAAAACCAGAAGAATCTGAATTTTCGGAATTTTTGCTTAAAATAGGTAATGGAGAAAATTCTTGCATGAATGAAGAATTCCCTGGAGACTCAAATAAAGTATGTTTACCACCGTCTACTATAGCAGAAAATGACTCCCAAATTTTTGGAAAAGGGTTTTCATATTCAGACAGTATCACTAAATTTGCTAAAGTTTCAATTCTAGCTCCAAAAAACGAACATTGCAATGAAATTAACTATAAAGTTATAAACCTTATACCTGGCACATTCAGAACATGCATGAGTATAAATAATTTAATAACTGAAATGAAAAAGAAATCCTCCAATTTCCAACGGAATTTTTAAATAGCTTAGAATTTAGTGGATTGCCTCCACACATTCTCACAATTAAAATCGGAGCAATTGTAACATTACTAGGAAAATTAAGTCCTCACGAAGGTCTTTTAAATGGGACCAGGTTAATTGTAGGAAACATGTACGATAATTTTTTGAATCTAGCAGTTACTACTGACGACAGAGTTGGAGAAAGAGTTTTGATTCCAAAAACCGATTTAATACCATCCCTTAATGCCCCCTAAGATACAACTCTTTCCTTTTCATTTAGAATACGCCAATTTCCAATTCGAGTTGCGTTTTGTGTAACAATTAATAAAGCAGAAGGGCAAACAATGGATTTTGTGGGTATTTATATACCTGAGCGAGTATTTAGCCACGGCCACTTATATGTCGCGGTATTTCGAATACGTTCATTTAAAAATTTGAAAGTGCAAACAGTTCCAAAAAGCAACACAACAACTAATGTCGTAGATAAGGAACTCGAAAAGAAAAGTAAAACCTATCATTGAACCAATATGAAAACTGATTTTCTATTTATCATAGATAAAACTGAATAAAATTTATATTTTCTTCTAAATCCACTTTTCTTTTATGTCATTCATTTTTATTATTTCTAAGCTTTAAATGTAACATACTTATCTAATATATATTTTTTTCCGTCGAATTTCGAAGGGTGCAGCTAGTTAATGATGAAATTTAAGTTTTTGCCCTTCCACTTTTAACCTTGCACTAAAAAATATGCCACAGTACCAGCAAGAATCAAGCAATAAAAACAAAAGAATAAATATACGTAGTAGGGTTAAAAAATCTCCAAATAGGTCAATGACAAATTATTTAAAAAATGGAACAATTTTATCTTAATGGCCATAAAAGTACTTCTCTCCTGCAACCACATACTTCTTTCGGAATTCGTATAATTGTTCAAAACACTCCTTGAGTCCATTTTTTTGAGACATCTTTCAGTAGCTTTGTCGCATTTTTGATCTCCTTATTTGAATCCATAAAACCATGCCTCTTCAATTTCATTTTCAGTCATGGAAACAAGTAAAATGCCGACGGTGCTAGGTCTGGGTAATAAAGAGAATATTACAGAGTGATAACACTGTGTGTAGCGGAAGCAGGACGTTTCAGTTCCAAGACATTTCAGTTTCTAGCCATTTCAGACAAGTATTTTGGTCCCTTCGCTTGCAAGCTGAAATTTTGTACACATTAAATATGTGGCACATGTCATGATTATGTGAGAGGTTCTTTCATATTTTAATTCGGGAGTGTAAAAGGCTATTGTATATATAATAGGAGGTTTGTATCTGACATTTGTATAAAGATAACCAGTTTTTAAGATGGGTGTTGACAATTGATTGGCATGTAGAATTTTGCTAAAGGAATAGCTTAGCACATTTAGCTCATATTATTTCAAATTATATAAAAACACCATTTCTTTTTTCTTAAATCCCAGCACTGGTTTTTGATTTCTTTTTTTATTTAATATCATGCTGTATTTTATTATTACTAGCAGGGGTGACCGAGCTCAGCTCGGTCAAAATTAACTTTGTGTTCAACTTGATATAGTATTATTACTGTAAAACATGTTATTAATAATAGTATTATTTATAAAAACAATCAACTATGTTTGTATGCACATGTTCATAAATTTTACTTTATTTTAAAATTTACAATGAAAGGACATCAATCCAAATCACTTTTTCTTCACATTCTGAAAGACAATATTTTTTGCCAGATATAACCAAATTTGGACACATTCTTTCATTTGGCGCCAAATATGTGTTTTGGTTTCGTAACCTTAATAGTCGATTTTTCGGCCAAATTTCGTCAGTATTTTGTCAAATATCGCCAACTTATTGGCTTTTGCCATAGTCTCGTGATCCTGACCCTTTTTTACCCAAATGATCCACTAATCACATATGATCAAACATGTGACTTAGCTCAATGGTCTTCAGGTAATCAAAAACAGTAGAGTATAAAATGAATCAAAATCGTTTAAGCCATTTCTTAAGTAAAATTAGCATGACAGCATTCAGCAATGAAGCGATATGACCCACTAATATAATTTTGTTTAATATGCAACTTAGCTCAATAGTCTTCTGGTGACAAAAGACGTTCCATTGCAAAATTTAGGTAAAATTGACTGAGTCGTTGTTATATATAATTAGAATGACCCGAACCCATTAAGACCTAAAACGACCCACTAACTGAATTGTTACGTGCATGTGTCCTATCTCAATGGTTTTCTTTTGTCCGAAAACGATATAATAGAAAATATACTGAAAATGGTGAGAACAATTTTCTAGATAAAATTAGCATGACCCACAAATGACCCTTATATCGAAATCTCTCGAAAATGTGACTTAGTTCATTAATTTTTGCGTGCCGAAAAACGTTAAATACAAAATTTAGATAAAATCGATTGAGCCAATTTTTAGGTATAAATAGTTTGACCTTGACCCATTATGACCCAAAATGACTCATTAATTGAGTTTTCTGAAACATCTGACCTAACCCAATGATTTTCTTGTGTCCGAAAACAATAGAATATAAAATTCAGTCAAATTTGCTCAAGACATTGTCTAGATAAAATTAGAATAACCCAAAAGTGACCCATTGATCGAAATTTCTCGAACATGTGACATAGCCCAATGATTTTCTCGTGCTAAAAATATGGTGTATACAAAATTTCGTTAAAATCGATTCACCCATTCTTTAGATATAGCTTGACCATGACCCATCATGACCCACAAATGACCCTTATAATTGAAATCTCTCGAACATGTGACTTAGCCCATTAGTTTTCTCGTGTATAAATATTGTTACACTCAAAATTTCGTTAAACTCGATCCTGCCGTTCTTTAAATATAAATAACTTGACCCAGACCCTTTATGACCCATTAATCGAAATTTCTCGATCATGTGACCTAGCCCAATGATTTTCTCGTGCCAAAAAATGTTGTATACAAAATTTCTTTAAAACTGATCCACGTGTTCTTTAGATATAGCTTGACATGACCCGTTATGACCCATCATGACTCATAATATAATGACCCATAACCTCTTATAATCGAAATCTTTCAAACATGTGAGATAGCCCATTAATTTTCTCGTGTCAAAAAACTTACATACAAAATTTCATTAAATTTGATACTGTCGTAGTTTACATATAAATAGCTTGACCCAGACCTTTTATGACCCAAAATGACCCAGTAATCGAAATTTCTCGAACTGAGACCTAGCCCAATAGTTATCTCGTGCCAAAAAAATGTTGTATACAAAATTTCGTTAAAATCGATCCACCTGTTCATTAGCTATAGCTTGACTATGACTTATTATGACCTATCATGACCCACAAATGACTCTTATAATTGAAATCTCTCGATCGTGTGAGCCCATTAGCTTTCTCGTGTCAAAAAACTATTACAGGCAAAATTTCGATGAAATTGATTCTGCGGTTCTTTAAATATAAATAGCTTGACCCAGACTCTTAATGACCCAATATGACCCATTAAAATTTTTTCTCGAGCATGTAACCTAGCCCAATGTTTTTCTCGTGCCCGAAAACCATAGAATGCAATTTTTAGTCAAAATTGCGTGAGAAAATCTCTAGATAAAAATAGCATGACCCACAATGACCCCAAAAATGACCCACTAACCGAATTTTCTCGAACATGTTACCTAACCCAATGGTCTTCTGGTGATCCAAAACGATAAAATGTAAAATTTGGTCGAAATCGTTAGAGCCGTTTTTTAGATAAAAATGGCTTGACCCATAATGACCCAATAATCGAAATTTTTCGAACATGTGACCCAGCCCAATAGTTTTCTCGTGCCAAAAAACGATTGGTTACAAAATTTCCTTAAAATCGATCCAGCCGTTCTCTAGATATAAATAGCTTGATCTTGACCCATTATGACCCAATAATCTAATTTTCTCGAACATGTGACCTAGCCCAATGGTCTTCTCGTGCCCGAAAATGGTAAAATCCAAATTTTTGCGAAAATCGTTAGAGCCGTTTTTGAGATAAAATTTACCCACACACACACACACACACACACACACACACACAATTTTTGCTCGCATTATAGTATAAGATATATTCACTTTTGCACATCATGTTTTTTGTATGTCCCTATAAATGAATGATAAATGCTATACAACAAATATTTTGTACTAAGCCTTAGTAATGTATATCAATTTCATTATATTTCAAATAGTACAACAAAAATAAAATAAGCTGCAAACAATTCCCCCCCCCCTATACAGCTTTATGTAATAGAATTATTTTGTGTGACCTTGTAAATTACTAGTAAATATTTTGCATGCCATATTCTACAGAACGTATGATTCAGTACACTATATAAATGTATATCAATTTCATTACGTTTGAAACTGTTTAACACCATTAAAGTGAAATAAGTTTTTATCCTGGTTGAAAATAATGTAGACATAATTCTAAAAGCAACACAGTGGGGAAAGAATTGACATGGCATAGGAAAAATGGCATAACACAGAAGAGCAAGGAAGACAAGGGGGATTGGGGGAATCATGAAACATAAAATAGAAATGTAGAAAAAAAAAAAAGCATAAATAATGTTCAATATGTTTGGTAAGCAATTTCATCTGAACAATATTGCAGAAACATACATACTCCACTCTATCTTCAAAAAGATATCTGGTAAAACCTAGTTACTTTACTTTACTTTTAAATATCTTTATTCAGTTCAAGGATAGTTATGAATCAAAATTAAGATAGCAAATTTACTTATGAAAAAAGGAAAGACCACCCTCCCCCCCCCCCCCCTAAAACAAAAGAAAAAAAAATCAGCTTTTTTGACCTATTAGAATTCATTTCACATTTTTATTTTATTTTTTTTGGGGGGGGGGAGGGGGGGTGTATGTGTGAGATTGATTATGAGAATTGATGTTTTCATGTGACACATTGATAAGATTTGCAATATTTACCATTGGCCTATTATTGAAATTTATCAATTTTTCTAGAATGGATTGACAAAATTTGCAATTTTTTTTTTTGCATGATTAGGAACTATACATATAAAAGTATGCACTTTTTGAAAATTTTGGACCCATCCCCACTATATCCCACATTACCATATCTTGAAGCCCCCCCCCCCCCCCTGCCCAATATCTAAAAATCTAATTTCAATTTTAATCTAATTTCAATCTTATTTTTTTTGTTTGGAGTAATATACAGGTTATTGCATATTTTATTGATTCAAATAAAGAGAAATCAATGAAATACAACTTTATGTATGAAATAACTCTATATCAAATAACACTTTAATATAAATGGTTTATATTTAAAAGTATTTATTAATGGCTTTTCATTAGATAATGCATTCAACAACGTCTTCATTTTCTTGTACAGATATATGGGGAGGGCAGTCAGAAGGGGAAAAGAGAGAAATAAAGAACTTGCTGACAAAACAGACAGTCAACATTCTTTGTCCTTTATTTACTAGCAAACACAACAAATATTATTTCAAACACACTTTACATTTATTTCTTAAACAGCAGATTACATATCCATACACATGTATCAGAACAAAATGAATGACAAATATTAGGGTACTCAATATTTTATAATTAAATAATTTTATGATATTAATAACTTTGCATTTCCATAAAGATAGAACAGACTGTTTTAATGTAAAGAAACAAGATACAAATAAAGAGAAAATTTTGTTTGGATCAAAAATGATAACGAAATCAAATGACAAACTCCCTCCCCCCTCCCCAATTGCCTTAGATTATCTTAGAGGGAGACAAAATAAAACCAAAGTTATGTGCATATCCTCCAAAAAAAATTCCAATATACAGATTTGAAACCTAAAATGTATTTTGAGTGAAGTTCCAGCAATAATTTATGAAAAAAGAAGTTAGAAGCAAATAAACATCTCAGATGTTTTAATTAAACAAACAAAATTTACATAATGATAAAAGTTAAGGATTGGATTGCAGAAGAAATTCAAACAATTATTCTAACATTGACTTGAACAAAAATGAATAATATATTTCAGACACTTAAATATCCTCTTCATACAAAAAAATAAAATAAATAAAATAATTTTCTTACCAGGGAACATATGCCAGAAATCATAGATGCTCTGTCAGTTGTCATAACCTAAAAGTAAATACATAATTTATTTGAAATTTAATAGTATAGAAAATTTAAATACAGTAGACTCTCTCAAATCCGCAAACCAGAAATCTGCAACTCTCTAAAATCCGCACATATTTTATGGATGTAAACAATGAAACTTTCAGTTCAGATATAGGGACAAAATATGTTTTTTTTTTTTTTTTTTTAGTTTTGTATGAGTTTCATATAATTTTTAATTTTCTTAATAATACTCCATTCATGTTTTTTTCATGAAGGAAGAATAAATTTTTTTGGAAAAAATTCAAGATATTCCTGATATTACTAGTAATCACAATCTTCTTACTAAATATTTTTATAGGTTTTTTGGTTATTAAGCCTGGCTAAACTTGAAAAAAAAATATCCTTATTTTATGATTTTGATGTAAATTAGTAATGTACTTTTATGAAGCAAGTTTTGTTGAATAATTTTGAAAAAATACATTTAATCTTTATAATGTATATTTAATCATACACTATTGATTATTAACTTGACCTTTGCTATTAATACTTCAATCATTTTAAAAATTATCTAAATTTTTATTATTTTAGCTTATTACTTATTGTAATATTTTATTATATTGTAAGCATTCATTATAGTTCCGATTGCATTATTGATTGCACTCAAATTACTGTTTAAAAAATGTAAACAAAGCAATGACCAGAAATCTGCAAAATTCTAAAATCCGCACAACCTCTGGTCCCAAGCTGTGCGGATTTGAGGGAGTCTACTGTATAACCAATGATCAAAAACTTTATTTCAAATCTTCAGGAGCCAAAAATAAAATTTCGGAAGCTTCAAAGATTTTCCAGGACATTGTAATAATTAAGAATACAAACAAAATTTCTTTTGGCCATATTTTGATTTTTTAAGGCTACTTATTTTATATAATTTAAAAATATATAATCCGAAATATAATGTGCACTTTTGATTTAAATTTAAATCAAAACAGACAACTGATCAAAACATAGATAGTGTTGCCAGACTTGCCAACCTTTGAAAATGAGGAATTGTAGCATACGAAATTCAAATTGGCAGGTTGGTTTTAGTGTCCATTTTTCGGCATTCGTAGGGGGTCAGTCTTTCAACTCAATTTATTAAATTTTTTCCTCTGAAAAATTATGATTTTTAGAGCTTGTTTTCAATTCACTACATGTTTTTGACATTTGCAAAAAGATTCCGGCTCCATTTGTTTAGCCCAGTGCAGTAAATTTTGCTGAAATTCGCATTTTTTCTTCCGTGGATCATTTTTTTTTTTTTTTTTTTTTTGATAATCACAATTTTTTTTTTCAGAATTGTAACTAAACTACATGACTTTTTTACAATTTTTCTAACATGATTCTTTGTTGAAATCTACACTTTTAACAGCAAACTTCAGACAAAATTTGCATTTTTTACCATGATCTATAGATAAAATTTGTCACTTTTTTTCAATGAAATTTTCATTTTCTGACTGCTTTTCTGATGAAATTTGTATTTTCTTACAACAATCTTTTCACAAAATCATATTTTCACCCTGAATCCTTGACGGAATATATTTTCTTCTGCGACCAAATGACAAAATTTTTTTTTCGTTTACAAAGTCATTTATCAAAATTCCAGATAGTTTACGCTACTAATCTACAAAATTTGCAATATTTTTCACAACCAAATTTACTACTCGTTTTTGCAACCTTTTGACGTAATTTGCAATATTTTACATTGATAATTTATTGAAATTCATGATTATTTTGCACAATCTTTTGACGAAATTTGCATTTTCTTTCTGAATTCTTTATGAAATTAGAGATTTTTTTTTTCAGCAACAAATTGAAGATAATCACTATTTGTTTCTCAGATCTTTGACAAATTATCCTATATTTTCTCCCTGTTGTTTTAAGAAATTCTCAAATTTTTTCATGGCAGATTCTCAAATAAAGTGAAATTCCATACATAAAGAATAAAATTCACGGATTTCAAAGACAAATTTCAATGAAATTTAAAAATATATTCGCAGAACAGTCATAGGTCTGACTGAAAATATTGCACAGCATTATTTTATTATGCAGGACTTCCTTTTCTGTGTACAAATTATGCAAACTATTTCAAATAGGGATGCACTGAATAGTGATTTTGGCCGAATACCGAATGCTGAATATTCGGCCGACAGATGAACCGAATACCGAATATTCGGCTAGCCGAATAGTAATAGTTGGGCCGAATACTGAATATTCGGCCAGCTGAATAATAACTATTCAACCGAATACCGAATATTCGGCTTTCCAAAGACTTTTTATATGTCAAAGTTTAAAGGTATTAAAATGTTACTTTTAAAAACAATTTTACATAATATTTAATAAGAGAAACTTATGTTTTGATAAACAAGAGTTTTTTATAAGAACATTCAGTATTAATATAAAAAAATCTGCCTTTTTTTTATTTAAAAAGCATAATTGAGACTTTTTCAATTAATAAAATTTTAAATTTTATGATTTCATCTACGAATTGAAACAAACATTTTGAAATCAAAGAGAAATAATGAAAGAATAGTTGAAGAAAAACTGTACAGTCTCATATTTGTTCTTTTTAAATTACTCAAAGCAAATTTTTTTCAATATAAAGTATAAATACTTTCAACTTAATTCTGAATAAAGAAATGTCTAGGTCATGTTTCTTTTAATATGAATGGTGGCATTTTCGATCCTTCCCATCATATCATATTTTTTTTTAAAGAAATCAAAACATGTAAGTTGAAAATATACTTATGGTATCTAATTTATTGTTAATACAACAAATGAAAACACAAATTTGACCTACAGTGAGATGAAATATAATGTACTTATGATTCAATAAGTTGATTATGATTATGATTTCATGAACAAAAATTGTCTGCCTTGAAAGCTATACTAATCTCAAAAGTTTTTCTTTCTTGTTTAAGGACTTTTATTTAAAAAAAAAACCCAAGAAACAAATTATTTACTAAATAAAATTTAAGAACTTGCATCTGCACTCGCATCATTTATTCCTAAGGTGAATCCTAATTAAACATAATTTTAATCCTTCTCATGGTTAATTTTCTTAAGTTAAACTTTACAAACAGCAAATAAATAATGTAAAAACATTCTATTTTATTTAAATATGATTTTATTTCTAATTATTTTAAATATATTTATAAATTGGCAGTTAAAAGTAGAAATTGAGAAAAGTTTTTAAAAATATGTTTTAAAAGGCTTTATTAAGTATTGGATTCGGCCGAATATTTTGATATTCGGCCAAACCGAATATTTGGCAGGCCGAATAGTTTCATATTCGGCCTTAACCGAACATTCGATAACATGGCCGAATACCGAATATTCGGTACATCCCTAATTTCAAACCTTACCCCTCAAAGAATGCCCCCCCCCCCCCAAGAAACTACTGAAATGGCTCTCCTGTCTCTAAGGAAGGAAATTCCTAACATAAATATTTACAGAAACACAATTCATCCTTAATTAATATCCATTTAGAAGATTTTATGTCAAGAAGTTTGTTTTGCAGCCAATTTTTTTTTCTCCCCATTGAGTATTTTTTAATGTTTAAATTTTCCGACTAATGACAAATTTTTTAAAACTTACAGGAGCGATGATTTAAAATTTCAGAACAGAATTGCCCAAGAAAATATATCGCACAAACTAAAAGTCACAATTGGAAAAAAAGAAATGAGTTTTTTTTTTTTTTTTGTAAAAAATCTTAGTTTAAGATCAATTTTCATAGCATCATAGTTTATCGCTATTTATTACCGAATCAACCTGAATCAAAATTATAACTCTCCCTGCCAAGTAATTTTTGAGTTATATCTCTTAAAACATTCTATCTGCAATCTGTTTTGCAATGATTACAAATGACTTTAGTGTTAGGAGTTCCGAAATTTAAACTTTAAAAATTCTTAAATTACTTGATTTTCTGTTTGGTATCCTAAAGAAAATATTGTAGCTAAATTTGCTGTCAAACTCAGGTTTTTGTATTGAAAATTTCAGAGTTTGGTACATTTTCAGTGAGAAGATCTCCACGTCTCTATAGGGCAAAATTGGGAAATTTCATCAGCGGCCACTGGCCAGTAAGACTAGTTTTTCAAGTGGCCACTTTGTTTAAACTAGTGGCCACTTTTTTATTTAAAAATACTAAACAATCAAATTTCTATAAGTATTAATCTAAAACAGAATAGCCCAAATAAATATGCTAATAAAATGTATTGGAACCAAAAAAAGTAGAATCTTTAATGAAATGTAAATAAATTGTATTCTCTTCTTCTAAAAAAGTAGCCGCTGATAGACAATTTTCCACTTGCCACTTTTTATTGTATACTGGCCCTGTGGCCGGTGGCTAGTGCTAATTTTGCTCTTTACAAGTCTCTCCCCTCTCTTTAAGCATAAACTGAAATAAAATATAATTTAAAGTTGATTGTTTATTTATTAATTTATTTTTTTTGGCTACCTGGAGAGAAAACTATGCCTTCAGAACTGTTGGTGTCTGAACAGGGTTGGGTTTCTGACGTCAGAAACTGGTTTTTGACATGACAAGTGTCAAAAACTGGTTTAAACCGTCAAAAACTGGCTTAAACCGTCAAAAACGTGTAATGCGCTTTAAACATTTTAAGAACAAGAGAGAAACATTGAGTAATTTTTTTATTTAAAATTAATTATACTGTAATTTAATAATTACAAAAAAATTAAATTACTTTATTTGCAATAAAACATTGTTCTTTAGAATGTTCAAACAGAAGGAAATGATTTTGTACAGTTAATAATCTGGATCAATTTTACCCCACAGCATCCTATAGCACTTAACCAATTTAGCACATTTATTTACACCCAAATGATTTATGAGTTTAAAGTGTATGAAGCCAAAGTTACAAAATACTCTCTTAATTGGTGCTGAGCTAGCAGGGCTTGACAGCAGAAGCATTGCTAGTTGAGCAAGTTTGGAGGCAGGCCAAATTTTCAGATTTATAACAATTTTTTTGTCTTTTTTTTTTTTTTTTTTTTTTTTTTTTTTTCAGAAATGATAATATACAATACAGTAAAAGTGAATTTTAATATTACATCTAATATTGTATATTTGTGACAGATGTTTAATGTGAAATTTTACAGATCAGTGTAGTATTTGAGGTTTCTGACGAGGTTTTTGACAAGAGGTTTTAGCCATGACGGTTTAAACCATGGTTTTAACCGGATAAAACCGCACACTGTCAAAAACTTGCCAACCCTGTGCCTGAAATATTAATTTTAGCTTTTAACCGTATTAAGAATTGTCAATCAAAACATCAAATACATACCTGTAGACCCAAGAGGTATGTTAGTGTTTTCCCAGTAACTGGCACTCCAAGTATATATGTTTGTGCAACTCGAGGAATGTCCATATAATAATTAACAAATAATGGAAATATCAATCCATACCTTTAAAAAATATATAAATAATAAATGAACATTGCAAAAATATGTAAACTTTAGAAATCACATAAATTAAGAAAACTTATGTTAATAAAATGTCTATTTAAAAAATGATATGATGACATTCACATATAAATCTCTATAAATAAAAGGAATTCCGAGGATAATTAATTGAGGCACAGGGGAAAGCAAATCTTGGCAATGCGCCAACTCGGTCCAGAGGAAGCAAATCTTGGCAATGCGCCAACTCGGTCCAGAGGAATATCATTAAGAAATATAAAACAGATAATGTATTTATCACAAAAAATCGTCTGCTAAGAAAATATCAACACTTTAACACGAAACTAACGCAATCGTTGGATACATGTTCCCTCCCGTGTTTCTCATTGCTCATTTTAAGTATTTTTAGAGTTTAATATTAGTTGTTGTTTTTAAAACTGATTTTTCACAAAGTCAGCTGCGACGTATTTCAGACAATGCATTTCTGCATGCTTCCAGTTATTGATAAAATCATACAAATTTCAAGTTCGTTTAATATTGCTAATACGGACCCGGGCAACGCCGGGCGGGTCAGCTAGTTTTATAATAATGAAAAATCTCATTTTCTTGTCAATAATCTTCTACTTGAATCACAACAGAGAGAACTGGACTTATTTCTTTGCCCTAATTCAAAAAAATATCTGGACTTATCTTTAATTATCCCCTATTTGATGAAATTAAATCACATATCTATAGCACATATATTTGGATTCTGAAAAATTTCTGGAATAGAAAATAATAAAGATCAATTTGAAAAATTTTTAGAAAAAGCAAAATTTAATATTTGTAAAAAAATTATTCAAGAAAATTTTTGTCTGTCACAAACTTTTAACCACTGAAGTTTTTTTATTGCTAAAATTATTGTAAAATACCAACATAACAAATTTTTTTAAACCTTTAAAATTAATTTGTGATATTTTGTTATGTTGAAATAAGTTGATTCTCAAGAAATGTCAATCTATTATTGCATCTTATGATGGGAATGTTTGAAAAAAAAAAAAAACTGGAAAAGTTAAAAAAAAGGTTTTTTTAGAGGAGGGAAAGGGGGGGGGGGGTTCCGAAGCAGGAAAAATTGAAATTTCATATGTAAAATAAATAAATAAATAAACTGAAAATTTTGTAATAGCCACATTCTCATATTTTTTATTTTATTTATTTTTATGTTGAGTGTCCCACACGAAAATTTTAATGCGAGTAATCTGATCTCTCAGCAGAAATCTGTTTGAGAAGTCTTGCAAGGATCCTTCATATTTTTTTCTACTTTGATACACAAGACCCTTCACAAAATCTCTCTTGAAAATAGACATTTCAGAAAAAAGTTTAATTTTCAAATTGAATCTTTTGCAAATGCAATGATTGAAGAAAAAATTTCCTGCCATATAGTAGCTGAATCTTATCAAGTTGTATATATGTATGGATAACCTTATTAAAAATAGAATAATAGAAATCTAAATATAGCAGGGTTGGCGAGTTTTTGCCGAAGGTGGAAAAAACCGTCCTGGCAAAAATAGGTTTTTGCCAAAGAGGTAGCAAAAATAGGCTGTCCATTATTTTTTTCCCCAAAAAGAGATAAAATATTTCACGAAAAAAAAACTGCATATTTAATTAAAAAATCAATATTATTCTAAATTTATTTTAACTTTTAAGTTAAATAAGTATAATTATGCATTTTATGACAGAATACTAATTTTTATAACAAGGTTATAAATGAAAAAAAATACCAATTTTATATAAATAAATAGAAACTTCATTTATTCATGTTTATACAATTATTAATAATTCATATAATAGAACTGTTGAGACTAAGTAAAGAATTTATGTTTATAGTTTACAGGGTTGGGTTTCTGGCGTCAGAAACTGTTTTTTGACATGACAAGTGTCAAAAACTGGTTTAAACTGTCAAAAACTGGTTTAAACCATCAAAAACTGGCTTAAACCATCAAAAACGTGTAATGCGCTTTAAACATTTTAAGAACAAGAGAGAAACATTGAGTAATTTTTTATTTAAAATTAATTATACTGTAATTTAATAATTACAAAAAAATTAAATTACTTTAATTGCAATAAAACATTGTTTTTTAGAATGTTCAAACAGAAAAAAATTATTTTGTACAGTTAATAATCTGGATCAATTTTACCCCACAGCATCCTACAACACTTACCAGTTTAGCACATTTATTTACATTTACACTCAAATGGTTTATGAGTTTAGAGTGTATGAAGCCAAAGTTAGAAAATACTCTCTCAATTGGTGCTGAGCTAGCAGGGTTTGATAGCAGAAGCATTGCTATTTGAGCAAATTTGGAAGCAGGCCAAATTTTCAGATTTATGACCAAAAAAATTTTCTTTTTTTTCTTCCAGAAATGATAATATACAATACAGTAAAAGTGAATTTTTAATATTACATCTAATATTGTATATTTGTGACAGATGTTTAATGTGAAATTTTACAGATCAGTGTAGTATTTGAGGTTTCTGACGAAGTTTTTGACAAGAGATTTTAGCCATGATGGTTTAAACCATGGTTTAAACCGGATAAAACCGCACACTGTCAAAAATTTGCCAACCCTGATAGTTTGTATATGTTAGAATACAAATTCGAAGAAACAGTTATAGTAACCTAAATTTAATTTAATATAAAATTATATTTAAAGCAGAAAACTATTAAATTTAAAATATTTCAGCAATATCTTCTTCACATCCTAAATTTTGCTGCTTTAGCATGGCATAACAATAAAGTTTTGAAAGAGTATTTGTTGATAGTTTATTTCGAATCTTAATTTGCACAAATGAAAAACTTGAAGAAAATCTTTCAATAGCAGCACTACTTGCTGGACATATTTGATGGTGTGCTTAAATGATTAAATTTGTGAAAAGCTCAATTTGAAGGTGAAATGTCTATTTGAGAGACAAATAATTTTATGAAGGGTCCTTTAAAGAACCTAAAATTTTCCTAAACATATCCCGGACTTAAGGTAAAATAATTAGGTATATAATTTTTTATTTTGCTCTTAAATTCCTAAGGAAGACTGAATGCCACTTATTTTTCAAAGAGTTAAAATATTTAATATTAATTAATTAGCAAATTAAATTAAAATATTAAGTAGTACACTGTTAATTTTAATGTTTATAACATTACTATCCTTATTAGCGTGCAGATTTTATTACAGATTAAAGACAAATAGGTTTTTTCCATTTTTGCCGGTTTTTTCCATTTTTCCCCTGGTTTTTTCCAGTTTTTGCCACTGTCCTGGCAAAAATACCTTTTTGCCGGCAAAAATGCCAACCCTGAATAGTAATAATTTCTAATTTACAAATTCCGATTATATTTTGTACAAGTATGTACAAAAAGTTCACAATTTCACGAAAACAGGATTACATGAAAAAAATCTAGATGTATAATTAAATGCAACTTCTCTTGTTAAAAATGAATTCATATGCATAATTATTTAAATAATATGCTGATTAATAGAAATGGTAAAATTTGAAGCATGCATTTATTACTTTCTTCTATCTTTACAAGTAGTAAGTAAAAATTTGTGAAAAATTTGACTTTCAGTTTTTGATGGATGGGGGGTGGGGAACTAAACTTTTAAAAAGCAGGCTTTGTTTCTTTTTCTTTGCAATATAGTCATAGAAAGTGAAAATAATTTTCTTTTAATACAAATAAAGGAAAAAAAGTTTATAAATTAATATTATCTAAGAAAACATAATTTATTTGGGAGAAACAATTATGAAAAATCAATTTTCCGACTTTTCCCAGAAAGAAAAAGAAAAAAACCTTTTCCGCCACTTTACTTTTTCCAGAAAATTTACATCTTTAATTGAAACCACTGTCGGATCTAAATTAATTTATTATTACAAGAGAAAAAAATTATAGCATAAAAGAAAGATCAATATACTTACCATAAACATTGACTGTGTATATATATATAGTAAACTGATTTTTTAATATATCAAATTTTATCACAGGCAATGTTTTTAACTTTAATTTTTAAAAATGTCAGATTTTAATATTGAATACTTCCATAAACATCTCATCATATAAGAAAATGACTAACCACTAGACATGAATTTAACACATTCTATAAATGCAAAAAATAAATTTTCATCTATTTATTGAATGTTTGAAACTTGTTAAAATGAATATTTTAACACTAATTTAATAGAGAAAAGAGAAATGGAACTTAAAACAGCTGGTAGAAGTGCTAATTGCAGCTTTTGGAACAAGAAAATTGTGTCTTTAACTAATGCTAACACCATTGGAATCATTCTTTATTGTAATTTTATTTGAAAAGTTTTAGATACTTAAATTTGGATAATTTTCACTTTGTCATGATACAGAACACAAATGACATAAAATCTAAAATTGTCAGGAAAAAAAACAAGTTGGAAATTGCACGTGAAGCGTAGCAAATTAGGTGCGTTCGGACGATAACGAAGTTTTAAAAATATTACGTTCATATATCAATCTCATAACATTGTAAATAGTGAACTACAATTAAAACGCTCATCAAACAATGTTCTCCCTATACCATTATGTAATGGAATACTTTTGTGTGGCCTTGTAAATCAATAACAAATGTTCTTTGCACCACAAATTATGTAAGATGTATATTATAATATGTACTTTATAGTTGCATATAAATTTTATTAAGTTCGCATGAGTGTAACACGATTAAAATGCATTTGAAACATTTTTCCCCATTGACCGTAATGTAATGGAATACTTTTGATTGTCCCTGTAATTGATCTATGCATCCGATTTTCATAAAATTTGTAATAACTCGAAAATATTATGCAATAATTATGTATTTTAAATTTCAAACGTATAGAATATATTTGAAACTTTTTCCCCATTGACCATAATGTAATTGAATACTTTTGATTGTCCCTGTAATTGATCTATGCACACGATAATCAAAAAATTTGAAATAACACGACAGAATTATGTAATAATTGCGTATTTTAAATTTCAAACGATTAAAATGCATTTGAAACTTTTTTCCCCATTGACCGTAATGTAATGGAATACTTTTGATCGTCCCTGTAATTGATCTATCCATCCGATTCTCATAAAATTTGAAATGACTCGACAAAAATATCTAATATTTATGTATTTTAAATTTCAAACGATTCGGTTGGGTAGTTTTTGCGTTGTTATATGCGGACGGACAGACGGACGGACTGAACGACAACTATAGGTGCTACGTATTATATAATTACGAACGCACCTAAAAATCTGAAAAAATTAAAAATACATGCAATTCTTGCAAGGAATTTTCCTGAAGTAAGAATTTATATTTTTCTCCATTAAATTGCTTTTATGAACACTTGAATTGACAATGAGCATAAAACATACATAAAACAAAAACAATATCAAAATTATATAAAAATTTGTGATAGTTAAAAATAAATATAAATGGCTGGCAAATTACTTAAAATATGTATCTGGTTTTTAATATGGTTATTAAATTCCCAAGTATTAGACTGAATCCCACCTACTTTATAAAGATTTAAAAGATTGGATTATATTTATTAATTAGCAAATTAAAATATTAAATGATATGTTATTAAATTTAATTGTTCATACCATTATTAAACTTATTAGATTACAGATTTGAATACACATTAAATACAAATGAGAATTTGCCATTTTTGGGGGCAAAAATTTCAACCCTGCTACTCTATCATTTGTTATGATTTTTGTCCAAAGAATTTCATTTATATCTGATAAGAGTTAGAAATTAAATCTTTGGATTTGATAAATACGAAGCTTGAAATTTTTAACTAGTAGCCAGTGATTAGTAGACTCTTTTAGTCTAAAAATAGCAGTTTATTTGAAATTAAAATTTTTATTACATTAAATTAAATACATTAAAATTACTTACTGCAACAATTAACAGAGCTTTTAGTAAAATAGATCACTTACCAAATAAATCAAAACTTTTTTAAACCTGGAACAGTTATTAAAAATAAAGAAAAAGCATGCAATATGGTATGTGTATAAATGTCTTATTTTTTTTTCATTCTTCTGGGATTGGGACAAACGGCGACTGGACATTTTAAGATCAACTTTGAACCAACATTGTAAAATTATAAAAAATTTTTTTTTTTTTTTTTTTTTGTTATGTATCATAAAAATAAAAATTAATTGATACTACTCTGTTATACCGTCGACCAATTTCGCTATACAAATTGCCAAACTAATAGCCAAATTATATATAGACATAATTTTTATTTTAAATAATGAAAAAGCAAATAATTAGTAGAATATTATTAAAAATATTAATAAAAAGTCAAAATAAAAATCACTTAATGACATTTTAAACATGTGAATCGTATTTTATGTCACTGAATGTGACATTAACGATCATCCATTATTGACATTTGATCTTATAGTTTGGCAATAATTTTTTGGTCGACAGAATAACCTAGTAGTACCCAGCAATTTCATAAATAAAGATTTTTGCTAGATAATTTTTTTTTAATACTTAAAAAGATATATATATTACTTACGGTCCTGTGGGAAGGAATGATATTTGAAAATCCAACTGCCTCAGAAAAAACACTGTAATTAATTCTAAAACAGTAGCAACAGTACATGCTGCCATCAAATAGGACTAGAAAGAAATACAGTATAAATTTCACATAATTTAAAAATATTTAAAAGTTAGTTAAAAAAATTGTTAACACTTTAAAGAAATTTATACTACATAAATTATAATTTTTTAAAAGGCTTAAATTCTATGAAAAAAAAATTAAAAATCTCACAGTAACTGTAAACACAGCAATACTAAAATTTTATAAAGTATTTTTCATAGTTTTAGGCATTATTCTGATTGAAATAAAAAAAAATCCTGGTGCGATCGCAGTTTGCTCTCTTTGGCACAATTTTCAAAAATTGCCAAATGACCCATTTTTGTGTATTAACTCCCAGAGCGGCAACATCTCCGAGAGAGAGAGAGTAGGCAAAATTATTTGTTTTCTCTTCTTGTATATTATATTTTGAAACAAGTACCTATCTAGACAAATTCTTAAAATGTGAGAATATTTGATCATTTATTTTTCTCTTATTTTAACCAGTATTTTTGAGTAAAAATAAAAAATACATAAAATTTCAAATTTTTTCGAAATACATTTTTTAAAGATACATTTAATATATTTTAAAATACATTCTATCAAATATACTAAAAACAAATTTTTTACTTACCCAAATTATTAAAAAGGAATGTTTGTTACTAGTAAGGGAAGCAAAACAATGTTGTAATTTTTTTTAAATCAGGGGGGTCTACCGCTCCCCTGAACCCCCCCGTTTTTTTAATTCATAATTTTATCTTTTACCCTAGGATGTCATTTAAAAGCAACACTTAATCTATCATATATTGAAACAATCAGCCTCTCTTTCATACATAATTCAATCAAAGCTCAAAATACAGGTAGAATAAGAGAAAAATAAATGATCGAATATTTATTCTCACCTGTCAAGCATTCGTCCAGATCGGTACTTGTTTCAAAATATACGAGATGACAAAACAAGTAATAGAAATCACGCTACACAACTGCAACAGACAACTTTTCAACATGAAATCCATTGCAACGTCTTGTAATATCAATAACGTATTTCCAGAAAAATTCAAATTGCCCCGATTCTCCTCTTTATCCAATAAGAAAGCAGTTTACAAAACAAGGAGTTTAAATCAGTGCCCCCAAACCATATAAAACATCATCTGCTCTCTCAAGAGAAATCTTAGGGTTGCAATATTTTGTGACGTACGAGGAGCAGCCAGATCCAATGGGACTGCCACATTGGTGCAGTTATCGCAGGAGATTGATGAAGGAGAATAAACTGTGAATCACCCAAAATCCTCATATTTAATTATAACCAATTAAATTTTAATTTACTTAATTTCAACTGATGAAAATGCCTTTAATAGCATGAAATGTGTGACAAAGCATAGTTAAGATGCAATTTAAACTGAAAAAAATCTTAAATGACAAAGAAATTCTCAATATAAAATGTGACTGAAATTATATCCAGGTAGTAAAAGATGTATTCCTACATTCTTTTAAAATACAGGCATGAAAGTAGGAAATGAGAAAAAAGATGGAAAAAATTTCTCATCTGTACAGCAACATCAACAGAGAATAAAATTAAATGTAAATGCATGTATGATAACTTTTATTTTATCATTTTTTTTTCTTAGAAAGTTTTAATAACGCTAAAGGAGTAAAACCAAATATATCTGATTAACTTATGAGGTATAGGCATTAGTTTTCCAAAACAAATATTATTCTGAATAGTTCAGCTGTTGAATCCTGCCCCCCCTCCCCTTTAAAAAAATTTTCCAGCTAAATTGATCTCTGCTTCAGAAATACATCTCAAAAAAGGTATCACAGAAATTACTTAAAAGTGTTGTATAAATAACACAAAATATTCTGTTCCAGAAAGAAACTTCTTTTCACTTTGAATTTTCAAAGTCTAAAAACATTTTCATTCTTGAAAGACTTTCAGAACAACTTTCTTTACAATAGTTTCAGATGCTTATATGGCTCACTTTTTTGTTTATGCCTCATTTGCGCAACAATTCAAGAACAAACGCCAAGGGTTTGAGTAGATAAAATGTCTAATTATTAAATTTTTTCCCCTGCCCCGCCGACTTCAATTTTCCTTCCAAAATTTTCTTTACATTTCTGCAGCAATCCAGAGAATGACCAAAATTGCTTTAAAAAAAGTGGAATTCCTCCATTAGGAGAAATTCTTTCATGCCTGTAAACAATAGCTCCAAGCAAAAGTACACATGTTCTTAATGCTTTTATAACATTTACATAAATAACAGTTTATATATACATCTTTTTGAACAAAATTCTAAATTAACAATTATAAAAATTGTGACATCATAAGCACAATAAAAGGAAGTGGTTATCATTTGAGAATAAACAACACACAGAGAGAGAGGGGTAAAACATTAAGAAATTTGCTTTATCTTCTGTCAATAGATGATCCCAAAGGGCAGGGTGCATATTAAGGCAGATATATTGAACAGACAAGCTACAAAAAAGCAAGAGTCAAGGGACATTTCTCCATTAAAAACAAAGAAAAAACCTATTTGTACACAGCAATTTGTGTCCTGTTTTACACTTTTGTTGCCTCGTCTGTTTGGTGTGTGACATGCCTAACACTTTAAAAATGGGGCAGGATGCAACACGTTATAAAAAACATTTAACAAGAATGCCAAGAGTTCAATACCATAATTATTATATCACAAGAAATTAAAAGTAACAGTGACATTAATACATCTAAAATATCTTACAGAAAATTTATGTGATCCATATCTTCTTTCAAAGACTCTGAAGTAATATATTAATAAACACCCACACACAAGATCTTTAGTTTCTAAAAACGTTAATTTTGAAGTTAAGACTCTCCACACCTATTTAAAAAAAAAAAAAAAAAAAAAAAAATCAGACTTTATTCAATATAATTTTTAAATCACTTCAAAAAATAAAATTTGGAACTTACTTCATATTTTTCAAATATACTTGGAATATTGTAAACAACATATTGTTTAATATGAGCAAGAAGAGGCACATTTAGGGCACATGATGTGAGAAACATGCAACCAAGAATGCCTTTAGAGACAGGAGCTTTATCTAAAGTTAAAAAAACATTAGTGAAAATAGTTATTTCAGAAAAATACATAAAACAAATGCACATTATTAATAATTAGATATGATAGTTGAAATTTTTTCTGTTTTTAATTTACATACATCCCAAATAAAGATGAAAGAAATTTTGCTTAGTAGCCAATGGCTGGTAGGTTGATTTCTTTTTAATAGCCAATAAGTAAATTTATGTCACTGAATACTTAACTCGAGTTTAGAGTAATATATGTAATATATGAATTAAATAAAAATATATTTTAATTCATATTGTTTGAAATAAACATGGGTTCTTATCTTTGATCTTCCATGAAAAAATTTGCAATTGTTTTCGAGATTCTTAGACAAAATTCACAATTGTTTTCGCGATTCCTTGACAAAATTCACAATTGTTATTACGATTCCTTGACCAAATTCACAATTCTTTTTGCAATTCTTGACCAAATTCAAAACTGTTTCTGCAATTCCTTGACAAAATTCAGTCGTTTTTGGGATTCTTTGACAAAATTTGCAATTGTTTTTGCGATTCCTTGACAAAATTCCTAATTGTTTTTGAGATTCCTTGACAATACTCACTATTGTTTTCCCCAATTTCTTTACAAAATTCACAATTGTTTTCACAATTTTATCTTATATAAAGATATTGAATTTAGGTTAATATGGTCAAATTAAATAATCTTGTGCTACATCTTTTTAAGGTAAACTATATAGTGTATGGTACTATTTTCTTTTCTTTCTTTTACTATCCAATCTATACTATTTCATCGATTAGCATCATTAAAATCGCGTATTTCGTCAATCAGCTTAATAAAAATTGCACATTTTGTCGATTAGCTTTGTAAAAATCACGAACATTTGTTTTCTTTTCTATCACTTTAAAAAAAAACAAATTTTACATTATGATTTTATTCTGTTACTAATTGGGTTGGCATAATTTAAACCAATTGGATTTTTAGAACAAATCTATATAATATTTTCTAATTTTTGAAATTTAAGTGTACTAAATTATTGCATGCAAGTAATTTCTATTTTTAAGTCTTGTCTCAGCAGTAACCATGAGACAAAGTAAGTCTTATCTAGGCCATGTTAGTATACAATACATGTAGAATGCAGAACATATCTGAAGCTATAAAGAAAACAAATTATGTTATGTTGGTAAAGACAAAATGGATTAAAAATATGTAATTAAAAAAAAAAATGTTTTCCTTTAAGAAATGCAGATTTACAGTTAATAACATAAAATGACCTTTAAGATTTCAATCAAACTCTAAAAGAAAATTTTCTTGATTGGGGGATTATCTTTAAGAATAATAATAATACAGTAGACTCCCTCAAATCCACACAGCTTGGGACCAGAGGTTTTGCGGATTTCTGATCATTGCTTTGTTTACATTTAAAAAAAATAATTTGAATGTAATTAATAATGAAATCAGAAGTATAATGAATGCATACAATATACTAAAATATTAAAAAGAGTAATAAACTAAAATAATAAAAATTTAGATATTTTTTTAAAATAATTAAAATTCTAAAAGGAAAGGTAAAGTTAATAATCAATAATGTACAATTAAATATTCATTATAAAAGAGGAAATGTGTTTTTCCTAAATTATTCAATAAAACTTGCCTCATAAAGGTACATGACTAATTCACATCAGGATCATAAAATAATGAAACTTTATTTCAGGTTTAGCCAGACTTAACTAAAAAACTTGACTAATACATAAATATATTTGGTAAGATTGTGATTATCAATGATATTAGCAATATCTTTATTTTTTCAGAAATAAATTGTTCTTTCTTCATGGAAAAAACATGAATTCAATAACCTTAACAAAAATCATGAATTAAAAAATGTATGGAATTTATGTAAAACTGGAAAAATCAATTTTTGCACCTACATCTGAACTGAATGTTTCATTGTTTACATCCGTAAAATATGTGCAGATTTTAGAGAGTTGTAGATTTTAGGAGTGCGGATTTGAGGGAGTCTACTGTAATAAAAAGCTCAAAATATAAAAAGTCAAATAAGAAGACATTGAAAAATTTAGTGCTGGGGAAGCATCTGTTTACATTTAATTAAAATATGCAATAAGATATATTTAAATCTTCCATTGCATAACCAACTTAGATCAGCTGAGAAAATTGGGGAGAAAGGGACAAGTCAAGGTTTGCTTGAGACATAATAGAAAGAAAGTCTCATAAAAAGGCCTAAAAAGAAGCTGTCTAAACAAAAAGTTTAGACATTTAAAAGCACTAAGCGTTAAACTATAGCGTGTAGTCTGATGGCTATGAAATGCTTATGGGGAAGACAGTATTTATGAAACTGCTTTATATTTTAAAGATCAATGTTTTCAATAGTCTAAAAAAGCTTATGCTACAGGCTCAGCAAGAAAAAAGCTGAACTTTCATGGCCTCACAGACTTTTGGCGAAATTTGCGTTTTTCTGCAATTTTTTAACGAAATTAGCGTTTTTTGCTACCAATTGACGAAAATTGCACTTTTTCTCCCACAGCCTTTATTAATGAGGTTTGCATTTCTCCAAAGTCCTTTAGCGAAATCCGCGCTTTTTTGTCAAAATTTGCATATTTTCCGGGATCTTACGTCAAATATGTGTACTTTCCGCGATTTTTCGTCAAAATTTGCGTATTTTACGCGATTTTTCGTCAAAATTTGCGTATTTTCCGCGATCTTTTGTCAAAATTTGTGTATTTTTCGGAATTATTCGTCAAAATCTGTGTTTTCTGCGATCTTTTGTCAACATATATGTATTTTCTGCGATCTTTCGTTAAAATTTCCGTATTTTCCTCCAACTTTCGTCAAAATTTGCGTATTTTCCGAGATCTTACGTCAAAATTTGCATTATTTTCCGCGATCTTTCGTGAAATATGCGTATTTCCTGCTATCTTTCGTCAAAATATGCGTATTTTCCACGATCTTTCGTCAAAAATTGCATATTTTTCGCGATCTTTCGTTAAATTTTGTGTTTTTTCAGCGATCTTTTGTCAACATATGTGTGTTTTCTGCGATCTTTCGTCAACACATGCATATTTTCCGCGATCTTTCGTCAACATATGCGTATTTCCCGCGATCTTTCGTCAAAATATGCATATTTTCCACGATCTTTCGTCAAAATATGCGTATTTTCCACGATCTTTCGTCAAAATTTGCGTATTTTCCGTGATCTTTCGTCAAAATTTGCGTATTTTTCGCGATCTTTCGTCAAAATTTGTATGTTTTCTGCGATCTTTGGTCAACATACGTGTATTTTCTGCGATCTTTCGTTAAAATTTCCGTATTTTCCTCGATCTTTCGTCAAAATTTGCGTATTTTCTGGGATCTTTCTACAAAATTGGAGCATTTTCTGCGATCTTTCGATAAAATACGATTATTTGACAAAATTAGAATATTTTTCCGCAACCTGTTCACAAAAATCGTGTTTTCCTAGCACTTTTTTGACGAAAATCGCGTGTTGTTCGTGATCATTTAACAAAAATCGTGTTTTTTCTCACGATCCTCTGAAGAAAATAGTATTTTTTCCGCGATTGTTTGATGATTTTATAGTTTTTTTCGATCCTTTTGTGAAATTTGCGTTGTTTCTGCAATCCTTTGAAGAAATTTTCTTAATTTAGCGCCGTTTGACTCGCGTTTTCATTGTATTTCATCGTTACCCCCCCCTACATATAAATGTCAACAAATTTTAATGCATATTTGCATTGATCCCAGGGATAATAAAATTCGTCGCCGAAAAAGCGGAATTCCGCGTTTCCGCGGAAAAGTAGCATGTCTGTATTAAATAGGTATTTTTTTTTATTCTAAGAATTTTGTTTGTCATCTTTTTTTTTTTTTTTAATTTGGTAGTTTTAGAGGAGAAATGTCAAACGGCAATACACCAGTTTCCCCCAGGTGTAAAAAAAGGCAGGACACTACTGTTCTGAAAAAGGCACTTTTTACATTTTTCAGGACACTTTTTCATTTTTAAGGGCACTTTTATAGAGTTGAATCTAGAATCTAGCATTTCAAAAAGTCATGAAAAAAACAGAAATGTCATCAAAAAATTGTAAAAAAGAAAAAACAAATTTTGTTAACAGATCGTGAAAAAACAGCAAATATTGTTAAAAGATCACAAAAAAAAATTGGCCAATTTTGTTAAAAGATCACAAAAATCAGCAGATTTTGTTAAAAGATCGCAAATAACGGCATATTTTGCTAAAAAATCGCTAAAAAATGTCAAATTTCATGAACAAACGGCAAATTTTATTAAAAGATCGCAAAAACAGCAGTTTTTGTTATAAGATCGCAAAAAAAAACGACAAATCTCAAGAAAATATTGCAAAAAAAAAAAAAAAAACGGAACTTTTCACAGAATTTTCCATTTTATTGTGATTTTTGGACGAAAATTGTCATTTTTTCGCAAATCTTTTGATGAAATCTGCCGTTTTATTGCTATTTTTTGACGAAAGTTGCCGTTTTTTGAGACTCATTAGCCAAAATTTTCCGTTTTATCATGATTTTTGGAAGAATTTTGTTGTTTTTCCACGATCTTTTGAGGAAATCTGCTGTTTTGTGAAATTTTGAGACGAAATTAGCCATTTTTTTGCGAATCTTGCTGGAAATTAGTCGTTATTTCGTAATTTGTAACGAAACTTGCCGTTTTTCAGCGATTTTTTGACGAAATTACCCGTCCCACGGGACACGTATCAAGCTATTTTTTGTGTAATCAGCGTTTGGATCATCACAGAAGGCCTGTGTTTTTTCAAATGTGGGGCAAGAAGGATACTATTTTTTTTTAAATGAATGGCAAGAGGGGCGCTAGTTTTTGGATGAGGGGAAAGAGGGGGGCTATTTTTTAAACTAAAGGACAGGAGGGGCGGAGCACCCCCCTGAAGTTCTCTGGGGGGAAACTCTGATACCCAATACCTCTCAAAGTGTGTAGACTCTACTGCTAAATTCAAATCATTCCGAAAATTCTTTATAAAAAGCTTTATTTTCAATAAAAGGTAATTCATGTAGTCTTCTAACAGAAAAATCAGACATCTCATATAACAAGTATTTCAAAGACATTATTTTGAATAGCCTTGTGAAAATAATATATATGAAACTGCATCATATTTATATTTTTCATCATTTATAGTGCTAATAATTAAAAGATTGCACATTAGGATTTTCAAGGCGTCAGTGTTTCATTATGTAAAACATTTTATTTAAGAAAAAAAAAAAAAAAAGACGTCTTTTTCTAAAAATGTTTAATATTTAAATGATTTCTATTATCTACATAACTAATTGTATATTAAATTATTACATTGACTAGAATTACTTTGAAATAGAGTTATTACTTATATATTCAAAAATATTTATTTTTATTGATAAATATGCATGTATATGCAATAGGAAATCATATTTTTAAAAAAAACCTGGTTTAAACCAAAAAAACCCATGGTTTTTGGGGTTTTTTTTTTTTTTTTTTTTTTTTTTTTTTTTTTTTTTTTTTTTTAAACCAGTTCTTTACCAACCCTGGTTAATGGCGAGATACGTGAATCTGTGATCGACTAGCTATAAAAATACCACCATGGTTTTAAAAAAATCAATTTTTTTTTTATTTCTAGTTTTATTCTGATTGATATGAAATAAAAGATCTCTTCTCAAAACATGTCCTAATATGTTTTTGAGGTTAAATAAATAAGTGCAGGGTTTTACTTTTGGAGCCAAACAAACATTTTCAGAGCATTTGTCAACATTTTCTTTTTTGTTGTGGCTGCTCCCAATGATACACTAATCAGAGATTGGATTTCAAATTTTAAATCTGAAGAGAAAAAAAAGAAAGAAAGAAAGAGGTATTTGGACAATTGAAAGTTCAGTTTGAAAAAAATTGAGAGAAATAAGTTTGAATAGTTAGGAGTTCAATTAAAATTGCTTTTGAAAGAAATATGCTGCTAGAATAATTGAAAGTTATGTTAATTAGAGTTTTGATAATCAGTGATCTTCTGTATTTTTATAAAATAATAATAATAATAACTTTGTTACGAAAGATGAAATCAAGTTACTCAAACCTGAACCAAGCATTTATTAACAACTTTAAGTTCTTTATTTAATGTTTACTTTTTAAGGTGAATTTGTTCAGTTTGCAAATTAGCCACTTTAAAATCTAACAACAGATAATTAATGAATAATATGTTTTTATGGAATGATATATTAGGAAGGGACTTATTTTACTATGAAGAATGTCCTGAAGAAGTGTTTTGTTTAACACATTTTCATCAAAGACTCTAAATAGGCTCCAAATTGTGCTTGGATCAACCACTGATAAAACTTTATATATATTTTTCTTCTCAAGAAACACAGTAAAGTTCGGTAACTATCTTCTATTTCAAATAAAATATACCGGGCAATTTAATTATACGTTTTTATTAATATTTAAATGTGTGCGTGTGTGTGTGTGTTTGGATTGAATTAACATTTTGGTGAAAGATTTCTTCTCAGTAAAAAAAAAAATTCTTTTTTTAATAAAGTCTGAAGTATTTTGTGTTACTAATGTCTTAAACAGTCAGCATTTTTCTTTTCAATTGCTGCCTTGTATTAGGACAAACATTTATAGCAAAAGCATATTTAAGAGAAAAATTTTATATATAAACATGGATCAAAATGAAAGTGATTTTAAATTAGAAATTTAAAAACACAATTATCTTTAGGGAAAAAAATAATAAAATTAAGCTATAAAATTAAAAAATAACTTAAAATGCCGAAAGTTCACTAAGACAAAACAAAATACGTTCATTTTTAGGGAAAAAAAGTCGAGAAATACTAAGAAATTATAGCAATTTATACTATATAATGTCTAAATAAAGCAATAAAATACAGTTTTTTTACGCTGTTAAAAAAAGGCAAAGCGATCGATTATTTATTAAAAAGGATGAATTTCAATTCAATGGTTTTGTTTATTTTCATTTTTGCAATTCATTATGAATCAATATATCATAGTTTACAAAGAAGCTTACAAAAACCCGTCGAACTGTACTGAGATAAAATTGCAGCCATTTGTACAACAAATAGAAAACAAATGATTAACGAAAAAGTACATATACAATTTAAAAATTTAACAATTTTATTATAATTATTATGCGCTGCAGCAGCTGATCCACCATATTGAACTTAATAAAAAATAAATGAATAATGAAATAAGGGGAGGGAAAGGGGGAAAGGAGGGGATCACATTTTCAGTGAAAACAGCAGTTAAACTATAAATAATATGGATATATATTTTTTGAACGCTTTTCTCATTTTAATTGTTGATTGAAATATCATATTAAACATTTTTTTCTATTTAAACAGTTTAACGAATCTTTTATTTTTAGCATCATTATATATATATTTTTTCATATCCATGTTATCTGTTAACTGTAATCACTGATCACGCCAATATTTGCAAACAAATGTACCCCGTTCCCGTCTTCCGTGTAGTAAACGGAGAATTTTTTAATGATTAAATGTAGCTGAATATTACACGGTTTTAAAAGCGACAAACAAAAAGAAAATGGATGTTAATGAAACGTTCTTGCCTTTAAGTAAGCAAGATATTTTACCAAAAAACAATTTTGATCGCGGTCTGTTTGTTTTAATGACTACAGGCATACCATTGCTAGTTCTTTGGGAAACATCAATATTATTCACTTACTATCCAGAAGCAGAAACATTCAAGTTCTGTCACATAGCTGTGAAATGTTTTTTGACTGTGAATGTCATTGGTAATTTATACTTTTTTCAAAGGATTGATTCATCAGCTAAAAGAAGGAATTTGCCTACTGTATTATATCACTCATGGAAATATTGTCCTTTCTGTCAGATCAACTGTCCACCTCGAGCTTATCATTGTCCTATCTGCGATGAATGCATTTTGAAAAGGGACCAACATTGTATGTTCGCTGGAAACTGTGTTGGCTTTTATAATCATCGATACTATTTTATGGCCCTGGTGTACATTATGATAAGTATGTATGACATTGTATGTTCACAGTTCACATATTCTTTTTTTTTTTCAGCCGTAATTTATGGATTTGTTTTTAGGAAGAATTTGTATCCTTTTAAGTAATTTTCACTAGGACTGCACCGAGTAGCACTTTGGCCGGGTACCGAGTTACCGAGGCCGAGTAGTTGTGTATAAGAAAGAACTATCAATGCACATGAAGTGAGCTTTAAGAGTAACATGTCTGTGTGAATATAATAAACATACTTCTTTAACATATAATCATATATTTTTTAATTAACTAATTTGAAATTTAATTATACATTCTTTAAAGATAATTTTTAAAATTTCAAACAGTTTAAAAAGTAGCGTTATTTTTAAAAAAAGGAAAATAAAAGTGATATATAAAAATTAAATTCAACCAATGCAAATTAACCAATTCTTCAATTTACAAATTCATTTTGATACTGAAAATCTGTATCAAGAATGATTATTGGTTGCTGTAATTTTGAATAATTCAAAGAACTGATGTTAAAAGTAATGATGTAAGCTTGCATTATTCACAATATGCAACTTACAATAAAATCAGGCTTATTGCCTAACAGCTGCTATTTTAGATATGTTAGCTATAGCTAGAAACTTTGTAGGAGGATTTTGACCATTCCATATAGTTGCATGCTCAAATTTTGAAAAGGTTCAGTTTCCTTGTTTAAAAAGGTCCAGTTTTATGCTATGGCGACCAAAACTAGCTTGCAAGAAGAAATTAACTATTTTAGTGCTTTAAACTTTAATTGGGTCATTTTCAAAATAAGGTACATTTTCAGCATTTTTTTTTTTTTTTTAATTTTAAAGTATGATTTTTCCCACAAAATATTTTATTATATTTAATAAAATGGTAATAGTAACTCAAATAATGCAATGACTGAGCTTAATTGGCTCATTAACACAAATACAGTAATTACTTAAAAGTAAGCATTAGTTAGACCAATGACATGCGTTAGGCCAGTGACATTTTGCATTAGATAGGTAACATTTTTCTATTAATCCAAAGACATTCCTTATTAAATTTGTAAATAATCATAATATTGTTATAACTTTTAAAAAAACAATTTTTCTACATGAAATTGTTTCATTGCTTAGCATTGTGTCACTGATATAACAGGATTTGTCACTAGCATATCAAATGTATTGTTAGACCAGTGACATTTCTTTAAAAATAAATTCTTATTCCTTATTTAAAAATTGTAATATTGTGGTTTAGGATGTTAAACACAACTTTATATGCTGTATTATTATAATCTTTTTATTAAATTGATTTAACTGTTATCAGTTTAATAGAATACTTTTTAGGCCAGTGACACATAATAAAAGAACTCGGCTGACTTAGGAATATTTTGTTCTTTTTTTGGGCAGTAGATCACATGAAGACAGCTAGTTTTCCCACTATTTTGTTTACAAACAGTGTTGCTAACATAAAAAAGCCAATTCAATCAATTTTTATCATCAGAATAATATTTAAAATTGAAAAATGTTAGTTGTTAGACCAGTGACACAAAACACGTAAGACAGTCTTATTTAATTTAATTAATCCATATTAAAATCAATTTTCAGACAGAATTGTAATAAGTACACAAAATTTATATTGTTCTCAAAATAAAATTGCCCAAATCAACGAAAATAGCAATTAGAAATTATAACATGTTGAAAATCAAAATTTGGGTTTGAGACAAAAATGATTCCCATTGAAAAGTCAATAGTTCATTTTTATTTTTTGCCCAATTTAATTTATTTTTATATAAATTACTTAGTTTAATATTCTGATTATTAAAAAAAGAAATGAGGAACAATTAAGGGTTTGAAATTTTTATCTACTTTTAATATTATAAATTTTAAAATAGTAAGACACAGAATTGTACTTATTTTGAAAATGACCCAATTTATTCATTTGTAATGTATTGTGCCAAATAATTTCTCATTGCAATGATAATCAATGCTTAGAAATTAAATCCTTACAACTACTCAGTAATGTACTCTGTACTCGGCCCAAATTTTGGCTGAATACCGAGTACTCAGCAGATTGGCCGAGTATGCCGAATACCGAGTACTCGGTACGGCCCTACTTTTCACTATTGTTTTTATCTGAAAAGAGTGTCCTTCATATTTTTTTCTCTTTAATTATATTTAAAGGTCCTTAACTCACAATACTATGCAATAATTTATACCAAATTGTAATTATAATAACTATAAAAGCTTGACTAGCACACAAATGTATTTGGTGAAAAAACTGCAACCACTGACATCAGCACTATCTTGAATTTTTCGAGAAATGAATTTCTTTCATGAGAAAACATGAGTTCAGGCATAATAATCTGAATTACTTTTTTAAAACTCACACAGAATGATTTAAAAACTAAAAAAAAATCTTGAATATCTTCCCTATATCTTAACAGTTATTTCCACAGTTTATACATCTGCAGAGTTCTGTGGATTACATGTATTTGCAAATTTTTGGATAGTAGATTTGAGGAAATATTCTGTTGTTATATATTATCATGAAGTTTTATATCGGTAAATCTTGATATAAAAGACCTTGCCATTTTTTATCTTTGTAAAAATGTATTGATTAGCTAATTATATTGATTTTAGCTTACTTTTTTTTTGTACTACTTGGTTAACCCATCGACCCATTTTGCCAAATTATACAAATCGCCAAAGTCAATGCCAAATTATACATATTGGCATCATTTTCATTTTAAATAATGAAAAAACAAATATTTAGTAGAATATTAATAAAAATACAAATAAAAAGCCGAAATAAAAATCAATTAATGGTGTTTACATTCACATTTCATGTCTAATATAATTGAATGCGACATTCAAGAACACCCATTATTGACATTTAATGTTATAGTTTGGCGATGTTGTTTTTGGTCAACGGGATAACCAAGTAGTACTCTTTTTTTTTTGTCATATCATTATCAAGCTTTTAAAAGAATTAAGTGCATTATTTTATTTTGACAATTTTGACTTTGGTCCCTTTTGCAGTATACCTAGTGTTCCCATTATGTGTTTTTTGAAGGGCGCCACGCCCTGCCTGCCCTTATTTAATTATTGATGCGCCCTGCTGCCCTTTTGTATATAACTCGCGCCCTGTCGCATTTTATAAGTGAAAAATGCGTCCTGCCCATTTCTGAAAACATGTACTTTGCGCCCCGTAATTTCCTGAAAAAATGTCTTATTTTCCTTCCCTTTATAGAAAAAAAAAGTGTACATGCTTGAAAAACAAGTCATTCAAATGTTGTAATTACTTGTTCACGTTAGGTGACTATAATCTGACAATCGGACGAACCCCACTCTACGCATAGCCGAAACAGGTGCCCCAATTCATTGTTTATTCAAAATTTCAACATTCCTCACTGCATTCTGTTTAATATTTCCAGATTGCAACAGGCCATTCACATCGTCACCTGTTCACAACAGGTGACGATAATTCAACAATCAGACCCTCCCCACGCAAAGCTAGAAAAGGTGCAGGAACCCCACTTCTTTATGTATTCAAGATATCAAAATTTCCCACTACAATCTGTTCTATATTTCCAAATTCCAAAGCGTCATTTGCATTTGCAGTTTTAAAATCCCCCCCCCCCCCCCCATAGATCACGTGCTTGTTACATACATTTCATTTAGATATGGCTTCATCGAACCATAAGAGAAAATTATCGAAAGTTGCAAGAAAAAAGAAAAGATAATCATGCAAAAAATTAGCGGATACATTTAAAATAAGTATTTTTTTTTTCAGTTTTATTTTATTTAAATGTTTGTGTTGAAAATATGCATAACTAGCTTAACTTTTATTGCATTATATTTATAAATTATGATTGTGATGGAACAAAAATAAATCCTTTCAACATGGCGAAGTACATTACCAAATGCAAGCTGGTAACGGCCTGTTCTGTTATTTGAACAAATAAACTGCAGTTATCTTCTTATCCAAGTAAACTTAACAGTGGGGGAGGGGGGGGGGGTTAGAGGGTTCTAATTATTTGAAAACTTATTATATTTTAATAGAAATTTTGTAAGCGGCCTAATTTATTATTATTTGAACTCACTGAAAATTTGAACACAATCAGATAATTAACAAAAGATATTCATGTTAATAGTATGGAAAAGAAACGTTAGCTTTCCGTTTTTTTTTATTATTATTACTTACACATGATATTTTGTTTAAGGTAAATCTTGCAATCGTTTAAAAAATCTTTTTTTTTTTTTTTTTTTTTTTGATTTACACGTTTTAGACACTAGGGATTGCTCGAAAACCTTTCTTTCCCGAAATTATCTATCAAAATTAATTTGTAAAGGAGAAAAAAAAGAAAAAGCCTTTCTTGTTTTCAAATCGTCTGAAAACCGCGTGACCTATATTTCCCCCCCTCTCCTCTGCAAAGTGCTAAGATAAACACCATAAATACATGACTCATGTAATCTAAACAAACTTCACGTGCGAGCTCATAGCATAGGCTGTCTTTTATTTTTCTTTTATTGCTTTAGGTTGTTGCAATTTGAAATGAATGAAATAAAATAATTAGAGTTAAAAAACTTTACTTTCAAAATATGTCTGTTAGAGGTCTGCACGGGCCGAAATTTTTAGGCCCGAGCCCAGCACGGCCCGTAGAGAAAATTTAGAAGCCCGACCCGGTCTAGTGTAATAGCTAAAAACAAGGCCCAAGCTCAGCCTGGTCCTGAAAAAAAAATTATAATTTCGGCCCGAACCCAGCCCGGTCTGAGTAAATTTCTGCAGAGCATTAATCTTTACTCTTACGGAAGAATTCGGACCAAAAAAGTTTATCTTAGTCTTTTTTTTTTTTCTTCTTTTTTCAAAGTTTATTATCTTTATTTAATGCGGAAGTATCGTAGGCTGCGATATTTATGCTTTTAATGAACCTTTGTTTGTGGTACATAAATGTCTCAGTTATCATTAGTATTATTAATCCGATATTCCATGCAATGGAGACAAAAATCTAAAAAATGGTACATAATAAAAGGTATATCTTCTAAAACGGAATCGCATTGGAAAATACTTTCTCTTTTTAGCAGGTGTAAATGTTTAATATATTTTTTTCTCGCGTATTATTGTATTCATTTTGCATGGATGAATAGCTTAAAAGAAATTTCCAATTTTCAGTTTAAAAGAAAATTCCGTCATAGACAGTTTTTTTTTCGTGTGTTTAACTCTACTTTATAAGCCTAAAAATCTTTAAAAAGATTGAATTTTAATGTTTAATATTAGAATAATGACAACTTAAAAGTATATGCCTTTTTTGCAAAAAATTTTGGGACCAAACCAAGTTTTAATGATTTTTTAACAGACTTGGCCATGCCGAGAAAAGGATTTTCATACGGAATGATTCAACCGGAACTGATTATTTTGGTCCGTGACAGGGTTGGAAAAAAACCAGGTTTTTTTTAAAAAAACCCAAAAAAAACCCGGTTTTTTTGGTTTAAACCGGGTTTTTTAAAAACATCCGTTCTTATTATATATACATGCATATTTACTGACATAAACAGACATTATTGGTTTATAAGCAGTGTAGCTTCATTTAAAATAATTTAAATTTAATAAAACTGATTTTATGCTGAAAATTGAAAAAATTCATTTTTCAATTTAAACAGTTTTAGCAAACAGCCTTACGTTGAAAGTTTTGATTGTTCATCACAGTGAACCATTGATGCCCTGTAAATCTTTACAAACAATCTTTTGATTACTAATAATAAACATTTAGATGTAGTTTGATAAATATTCTTTTCCACAATTATTCAAATAATAAATTACAAATACTTAGGATTTTTTCTTTCTGAGTGGCAATTTAAAGTTAACATTTTTAGTCGTTAGATTCAGTAGATAGCAGAGGGAATATAATTATTATTAAAATGCTATAACTAGCAACCAGTCTTTGCTTTTAATTCTTCAAGATAATCTCCCAAAAGAAAAATTTCTTTTACAGCTTGTGCAAAATCTTAAAAGATCATTGTGTTACATTATTAATTGCATTAAATAATCTGCAATATTAAAAAAAAAAAATTAATATTTTATACTAAATATTGAATGTATTTTATCTTTGATCAATTCACATGTTTAAAGTTTTTTCTTTAGAGCAATTGATATGTTCACCAATGCATACTGATTTTAATCCTATGCATAAAAAAAATGACTTAAACCTAATATATCTAATGCTTATTGCTGAAATAAAGTGTTAAAAGTAGAAATTATTTATATTCAATAATCTGAAACTTGTAAATTATAAAGAAAGAAAATGTTACTAGATTTCTTCTAAAAAACAATAGAAATTATTTATACCTAATAATCTAAAACTCATAAATTATAAAGAAAATGTCATTAAATTTCTTCTAAAAAACAATTTGCTTTCTCTTTTTTTTTTTTTTTTTTTTTTTTTTTTTTTTTTTTTTAGAAAAAAAAAAAAAAAAAAAACAATTGGTTTAATTCTATGCATAAAAAAAGACCTAAACCCACTATATATAATACTTGTTACTGAAATGAAGTGTTAAAAGTAGAAATTATTTATGTCCAAAAATCTGAAACGCGTAAATTATAAAGAAAAAAAGAAAATGTCATTAGATTTCATCTAAAAAAAAACCAATTGGTTTTTTTGAGAAAAAAAACCATTTGGTTTAAACCGTGGTTTAAACCATGGTTAAAACCAATTGGTTTAAACCATGCCAACCCTGGTCCGTGAAGACTAGGAAGAATGAAATTAGTTCCGGCTTCGTACGGAAAAAATAAGTTAGGCCCGGCCCGAATGCCGTTAAAGCCCCTGTCCTCGCTCGAGGAAATGCTCGCGAGCTAATGTTATTCCTATGGGGAGGCATTTTTTTAATAACTCTTTCGAATTTCGATATTTTTGAATAATTTTTTTGCATTGGATAGCTGAGGTGCATGTCGTCAGCGCACCTTTTTTACTTTTTCGAATTTTGGTTGCAGATATTTTTTACAAAGTTAGTTTCACTTTCAAAACCGGTTTTGAAACTGAAAGTGCTTTTAAAAAATATATCTGAAACCAAAATCGAAAAAGTAAAAAAGGTGCGCTGTCGGCATGTACCTCAGCTATCCAATGCAAAAAAAATTATTCAAAAATGTCAACATGCGAAAGAGTTATTAGAAAAATGCTTCCCCATAGGAATAGCCTTAGCTCGCGAGCATTTCCTCAAGCGAGGACAGTGGCGTAAATGGAAATCGGCCGGCAGGCCGGGCTTTGGGCACGGCCCAGCCCATGCTGATCTCTTGCGTCTGTAATGTGTGATTCTTTTAAAATGTACTTAAACTGATTTATTGATTGAAAATGATTGACTTAAAATGTAGGGAAGGGTGGGAGGGGACATGTATGAAATTACACTAAAAATGTTTTGCAGCTGCCATAATCCGATTTTGGAGCAGCGAAAATTGGATTTTGGAGCAATGAATCCATTTTTTTTTTTCTTTGGAGCAACAAAAATTCGATTTTAGGGAAGTAGAATCCAATTTTGTGAAAGCAAAATTCAGATTTTGTAGTCGTAAAAACCATTTTTGTTGCAACATAAATCTGACTTTGTAGTAGTAAATATGAATTTGTAGCAACAAAATCAGATTTTTCGATATCTTCCGATGAAATTTGTGTCTTTTCTCGATCTTCTGACAAAATTTGCACTTTATGGCGGCCTTTTAAAAAATTTATGGATTTCTTTTGTGATTTTTTTTGTTCATTTTTTTACTATTTTTTTACGAATTCGCGCATTTTTTTTTTTCCTTATCTTTGCGATCTTTCTGCCGAAATTTTCTGTTTTTTCAGTTTGTGAAAAAAGTTGCTTTTTTTTTTTTTTTTCACGATTTTTTGACGAAAATCATGTTTTTTCACAATTTTTACCCGAACATAGTGTTTTTTGCAATTTTTTGTCAAATATGACATGTTTTTCACGATTTTCGGTCGAAATTCGCATGTTTTTTGCGATCTTTTGACAATACCCGCGTGTTTGTAGCTATCTTTTGACGAAATCATCTGCGTATTTTTAGCGGTTATTTCATTTTTTGACGAAATTAGCAATGTGTAAAAGGTTAAAAATGGAAATTTTCTTTGTTTCTCGAATTGACAAAATCGTACAAAATTTTTATTTTGGTACTAAGTACATTTTGGCACAGGTTTAGGGCAAATTTACGAAAAACGCTCTTTCGGCGCAGATATGCGTAGTACTTGAGATCTGGGAGCAGAAATGTTCTTTTGCTTGCACAATTGTTCTTTTTTATGAAAAAAAGTGCCCCTTTTCTTGACAAAAAAGTGCCCTTTTTCACAAAATGCACCCTGCCCCTTTTCAAAAGAAATGTGAACATTAGTATACCGACAATATGTTTTAATATGATAGTGTAACTCTTTAAATCAGGGTTGGCAAAAAACCTGGTTTTTTTCAAAAAATAAGCAAACAAAAAAAACATTTGTTGGTACTTATGTATTAACGCCATCACAACAGAAGTTGTGCATTAAAAAAGAACTAAAGCACTAAAAAATGGCATCAAAAATCAGCAAAGAACGAGGCAACAAGGTATCATAGAGATAATTGCGTGAGCATGTGAACAACAAGATCGCTATTTATTGGTGCATTAGCGCAACTTCTGCTGTGGTGGTGTTAATATGTAAGTACCCATTTGTTTTTTCTTTAAACTAAGTTTATTTGATTTTAACTGAGTTTTTTAAAAACAACCTTTCTTATTGCATATTTATTGATAAAAATAGACATTGTTGGATTATAAGTAGTGTAACTTCATTTAAAAATAATTAAAATTAAATATTTGCAGTTAATTTATGTAGAAAATTGAAAAAAAAATCATATTTTAATTTAAACAGTATTAGCAAACAGTCTTATATATAAAGAATAAACTACTCTACACAGTGAAATATTGAAGCTAGGAAAATCTTTATAAGCAATCTTTTGATTGCTAATAATAAACATTTTGAGGTTGTTTGATAAATGTAATATTCTTTTCCAACAATTATTCAAATAATAAATCTCAAATATTTCTTTGGATTATGCTTTTTGAGTGACAATTTTAAGTCAACATTTTTGGTCATTAGATTAGCAGATAACAGGGGAAAAAAAGATTGTTAATATTTAAATGCTATAACTAGCACCTAATTTTTGAATTCTGTCTCATTCAACTTCATATTTTGATTTTCGTTCTTCGAGATAATCTCCCCAATCAAGAAAATTTTCTCTTACAGCTTGAGCAAAATCATAGTGATCATTGTGCTATGTTATTAAGTGCTTTAAATAATCTGCATTTATTTTAAGGAAAATATTTTACACTAAATATTGAATATTTTTAATCTATTTTATCTTTGATCTATTCATGTGTATTTGAAAGCATTTTCATTAGAGCAATAGATATGGATTTTAATCCTGTGCATAAAATAATGACCTAATCCTACTATATATCTAATGCTTATTACTGAAATAAAGTGTTAAAAATTTAAATTATTTATATCCAATAATCTGAAACACATGAATTATAAAGAAAAAAGGATAAAATATTATTAGATTTGTTCTTAAAAAAAAAAAAAAAAAAAAAAAAAAAAAAGTTTTTTTGAAAACATAATTATTTATAACCATTTATTAAATGTGGATTTTATTGGATTTTTTAGCATGGATTTTACTACCCCAAAAAACCCCACCCGTTTTTACGGGGGTAGGTGGGTTTTTTACATCCCTACTTGTTTGCCAGGGTTGTAAAAAATTTTATTCTTTTACATATAAGTATTAATGAATTGAACTAATGTATCAGTTAATTTTTATCTATTTTTAATTTGCTCTTTTCTATTTGTTAGTAATATTTTCTATACACTATTTCAGGTTCCTTGTATTATTCCATTTTCCAGTGGCCTCTCTGCTTAGAATCAATTGGTGGCTGGCATCTTTTATCATTGTTATCTATGGCAGCACCACACATTGCTGTACTTTTTGGATTTCTCAGTATTTATGGTTTTATTTGTGCTGTAACGCAAATAATACTTTTCTGTGTATTCCTCCTCTCTCTATTTTTGTTATTTGTCCAAATACAGTGCATTGCATCAGGACAAACTATTCACGAAAAAAAAGCCAATATTGTATTATATGATTTGGGTATAAAAAAGAATTTCATTGAAGTATTAGGAAGTAAATGGTTTCTTGCTATTTTCTGTCCATTCTTTTCCTCACCTCTAAAGGGCAATGGAATAAATTTTATAACATATTATGAGTTGGAAGAAGTAAAAGATGTATAAAACTGTGTATTATGATTTGTTGTTATTTTATGCATATTTTATATATATATATATTCCTGTTTATCTGTGATTTTAAAATTATTGAGAGACATGATTTGCAAGTGTCATTTGTTATAAAAACATTCATATTATATATTGCTAATTTAAAATTGCTCATTTATGCCATACTTCGTATCATTCATTGTATTTTAACTGTCCTAATATTGCATTCATTAAAAATATGTATCAATCAAAGACATTGAATTTATATAAAAACAAACAACTTATAGTAAAAATTAAGCCAAAGTACTTTTGGGTTGCTCTTTAAATCAAATTGTACTTTTTGTATATATATATAAGTGGGAAATTTTTTTGTAAATTTAATACAAAATTTCTATGGAGTTTAAATAACACCAATGTATGGATTATTGTTTAGTTATATCTATTATATTAATAATGTTAATCATTTACATTATTAAATTGCGCTTCACTTTTAATAAATGAGTGTACTATATCACTACTAAATGTATAGGGTACCTTTCTAAATAAGCTATTTTTTAATCTTTAATCTTCCTTAATTAAGATATTGAGTTTAGCATAGTATAGTCAAAATAAATGTTATCAATTTAAATAATAATAGGGTAAACTATGGTGTATGGTTTAATTTTTCTGTTATTACATTATTCTGCTTTTAATTAATTTATTAATTTAATATTATGATGTACGGTAAGTCGTTTTTTGTTTTTATTATCTCCATTTTTCTGTCATATGATGTATGAATACTTCATGTTTTAATTTACCACGTGCGATATCAGGGTTAAGGTAGTGCATTTGGGATTTATTCTACTTTATAGCTCTTAATTGTTTCATTTTCTCAATATCCACTATAGATTACTTGGTATTTCTTTAATTAATTTTGGTTTTATGTGTGTTGGTAGTCCCAAATTCGTATTGTTTTGCTTTCTCATGGCAAATACGAAGATGAAACCACACACTCCATTTATAGTTCCAAAATATTTGGGACCTGATGATTCTGCTTTGGTTCTACAATTCATTTTATTCTTTTTTCCTTTCATATTCAGTGTGATATAAATTATTGAATTCAATGGTTAATATTGTTTACTATTAATGGTCTTTTATATATATATATATACATATATATATATAAATTCTGCGGGTGACTTTTTTATGTTGTTTCATATTGTTATTTTAAAGTTTACTGTTTTTTAAAAAATTGTTTATACATTATGCACCTAGTGTTTAATAAATATTTTCATGGAATTTAGATTGTATATATATAAATTTATATATATATGTATACATAATTTTTTCCCCTCTCTCAATAATATTTGGTATAAAAACTAACATTTAAAGAGCTGCTTCACTGAAATTCCATGATCTTTAAATCCCATGTTAATTTAAAATACGATTATTCATCATTTAATACAGTTTTCAAAATATGTATTTTATCATCAGAAAGATGTCAAAAGATGTAATGCATTTTTATGAAATACTTCTATAAATTTTAAGTAGTTTTAGGAAAGTGATAAAATTTAGTAATGTGTAAATTTAAAGAGACAGTTTTCAAAAAATGCACATCTAAGGCCTCTGTTGACACTTTCTGAAAGTTGAAATCCATATTTTGATAATTATATTAAGTAATGAGTAATTGTTATTTAAAAATTTTCCCATATTAACGTGCGATTTAACGACTGTGGAGTTTCAATCAAGCGGCCTCTTAAGTACTTAATAATGGTGTTATATATATTATAAAAATACTTCGTGACAGGGGTGCAGAAAATGTTTTACTGGTAACATTTCCCCCAATCTATATGTAAATTTTCTCAAACTCTTATAATATGTTATAAACTTACATACATGCATTCTATATTATCATAGGTATAGAGTTTTTCTTATTTTTTCCAAATTTCTCAACTTATGCATGAGTATATACAATACAGATTATACTGAAAGCAATTTTGTGAAAGTCATATGTGGATCTTTTTATTTGTAGTGAAAAAAATTTTCAGTGGGGGAATTGTGTAATACATTTTTTAAATCAATTGTATATTTTTCTGCTAATTTCTCCAGATGGCTGAAATTTCCCTCGATCCTAGATCCCCAGATTAGACATATTCTGCATCCCTGCTTAGTGATACGACTAAACTTTTGTAATCATGTATATTCTTTTTAAAAGTCAATTTTTTTTAAATAATAAGATAATTTACTGTATACATTGGGCTCTAAAAATTGAGGAACTCAAAATTCTTAACAAATTGACCTTGAACTTCGTGGATCTAAAAACACATTTGACTTAATATTTTTCAGAGATTTAGTCATAGGGACAACTGGTACTTAATAATAAATTTAATAATGCAATAATGTTTGTGGTCACCTTATGAAAAGGAACATGTTCAAAATAATCTGCCATTGTAGCAAATATCTATGTTGGTTTTGTTTCATGGTCCTGTGCATTATAGGATAAAATTAATGATTGACACTAATTATGTTGTGATTAAAGTTATAAAAGTGGTGCTTAAAAAATCTGCCATCGATCACTACCCCTGTTTGCTTACTTTCCCGTTATACATCTCATTACAATTGTACTCCCTTTTCCTGTTTCAAGTTCTCCTGCTGCTGCAAGGAAACTGATTAAACTCTTCATGAGGTAAAATGGATGCTTGCAAACAAACACTTCTGTCAATCAGTCCATCAATTTGTCATATAGCAATCACTGTAGGAATCGACATAGCGATGTAGGCCAATCATATAACAGACATGTTAAACTAAGACCAATCAAATCACTCACATTCATGTGTACTGTAGGAGTCATATGATCTTTTGTGTAACCATATCATGCATATTCATTATATTCTTTGAAAAATTCATGTTTTTTTTATAGCATACAGAGTTTTTAAGCAAATTTAATATCACATTCTGCAAACTTGAAAAAAAAAAAAAAAAAAAAAAAAAAAAGATAAAAACAGTAAATTGGAATTAAATCATGAATATATTGATTATCTCATAATTTAGCTGTCAGTTATTTAGGCCAACTCAGTTCAGTAAAATATTGTGTAAATTCAGAAAAATAGGGGCAGTCTAATGAGTTTCTTTTAAGTGATTTTACACAATTTGTCAAGAAGGTCACCATATATATATATATATAGTTTTTCTTTTTAGTTATTATTATATCTGATCAGAATTTTTATATCAGTTGTTTTAAATAGCTTATTAACAAATCATAAAATATAAATTTTCGAATAATTATCTTAGCACTTAAAAATTATTTCATACAAATATTCATATTTCATCAAATATTCATGTTTTAATCAGGGTTGGAAAAAAACCTGGTTTTTTCGGAAAAAACCAAAAAAACTGGGTTTTTTGGTTTTTTTTTTTTTTTTTTTTTTTAATCATCCTTTCTTATTACATATGCATGCATATTTATTGATAAAAATAGACATTATTGGATTGTAAGTTGTATAACTTCATTTTAAAATAATTTAAATTAAATATTTACAGTGAATTTATGTAGAAAATTGCAGAAATTCATATTTTAATTTAAACAGTATTAGCAAACTGTCTTATCGTCTAAGAATAAACTGCTTCATATAGTGAAGCATTGATACTCTGAAAATCTTTATAAACAATCTTTTGCTTACTAATAATAAACATTTGAAAGTAGTTTGATAAATAAAACATTCTTCTCCATAGTTATTCAAATAATAAATTTCAAATACTTCTTGGGATTTTGTTTCTTGAGTGACAATTTGAAGTCAATATTTTTGGTCATAGATTCAGCAGATAACTAACAGGGGGGGGGGGGGAATAGTATTATTAAAATGCTATAAGTATCACCCAGTCTTTGAAAACTCTTATTAAATTTTGTATTTTGGTTTTAATCCTCAAGATAACCTCTCCAATTAAGATTGGGGATTTCTTTTACAACTTGAAATCTTATGGATTGTGTTATGTTATTAATTGCGTTAAATAATCTGCATTTTTCAAAAAAATTAAGGTATTTTATATTAAATATTTTAATCTATTTTATATTTGATCAATTTACATGTTTAAAGCTTTTTCTTTAGAGAAATAAATATGTTCACCAATGCATACTAATTTAATACTATACATAAAAAATGACCTAAACCCACTATATCCAATGCTTATTGCTGAAATAAAGTGTTAAAATAGAAATTATTTATATCCAATAATCTGAAGCACATAAATTATGAAAAAAAAAAAGAGAAAATTTCATTAGATTTCTCCTAAAAAAAACCAATAATCTGATAACTAAACTGTTTTTTTTTTTTTTTTTGAGGAAAAAAACCAGTTGGTTTAAACAGTGGTTTAAACCATAGTGAAAACCAATTGGTTTAAACCGTGCCAACCCTGGTTTTAATTGCAGTATACTATTTCTATTGTTCTTTTTCAAGTTTTTGAAAAGTGGTTTTAACCAGTTAACTGGCGATGGGTATGGGAAAACAGTGCTTTTACCCCCGACTTATCTCGGGGCAGACGGTGAAGTGGTTAAATTTGATTGAAAATTCTGTGAACAAAAGACATTTGACTTTTTTATTGAAACCTTAAACATCTTTATAGATATCCCTGTAAAGTGTACACAAATGTATATGGTCATTAAGTAGGACTCTATAATCATCTGACATAATGACAAACCATTTTGAGCATTTTCTGTTTAATAGGTGATTTCAAGTACAGTAGACTCCTTCAAATCTGCACAGCTTGGGACCAGAGGTTGTACAGATTTTTGGTCACTCCTTTCATTTCATTTTAAACAGTAATTTCAATGTAATCAAAATTATAATGAAGGTTTGCAATATAGTAAAATATTAAAATAAATTAAATAATAAAAATTATTAAAGTTAAAATAAATTTAAAAATTGTGAAATTATTAAAAGTAAAGATCAAATAAAAAATTAATAATGTTCAATTAAATCTACATAATAAATATGAGATATGTTATCTTGATTATTGAATGAAACTTATTTAATAAAAACACCTTACTAATTCTCATCAAAGTTATTCAATAAGAAAGTTTTATTTTAGATTTTGTTAGACTTAATAACCAAAAAAGCTTGATTAATATATAAATATGTTTGATAAAAAGATTATGATTACAGGTTAGTAATATCAGCAATATCCTAGGTTTATTGTTAGAAATTTATACTTTTTTAATAAAAGCATAGAGTTTAGTCAAATTAACTAAAATTACATATTAAAATATCTCCAGAATAATATAAAAATTAAAAAGTCTAATTTTGTCTCTACATATGAAATGAAATTTTCCTTATGAACATCTGTGATGTGTGGATTTAAGGTGCTTATAGGTTTTAGGGTTGTGGACAATTTTTATTGAGGGAGTCTATTGTATTGCTTTATTATTGAATGTATTGTTGACTCTCTAATTTTTGCAAAAAATCTTCACTAAAAATATGATGTTAAATGTGTTCTTTACATCCTTGAATTTCAAGGGAAATTTATTGAGATTTTTGGTAGATATATGACAAATTGTGTATAATCAAAAACATCATGTCATTGTTAGAGGTCAGTGTGTTTGTACAAAATATGTCTTCCTCATTATTTGATACCGAAATTTTCATTCTTTCTAGAAAAAAAATCCTATATCCTAAAGGAGCTATCAGTATTTTAACGTATTTGTTGCAAATATGTCTTCCTCATTATTTGATTTCTTATGGATATTTTTTTTCCAATGTTTTTGCATAAATGGACCTCTATAGTGCATCAGTGATATTTGAGAATATATTAGAAAATCATTCAGCCAGTTTTTAAAGATGTTTTTCATTTACTTTGAAAAAAAAAAAAAAAAAAAAAAAAAAAAAAAAGTATCATAATTCACAATATAATTTTTATCCATATATGTGTAATTCTTCGTATATCCTAATTTACCTTCTGAATGCTAAAAATGTTTTTAATTTACATGTAGCAATATATATGTGTATATATAATTATTAATTATAAAACAATGTAACATGAAGAGATTGATAAGAAAATCAATTCTAATTCCAATTAACTAGATGCAAAAAAAAAAAAAAAAAAAAAAAAAACAGTAAAATTGTATCCATTTACATATAAAAGTTAATCAACTATAATAAAAGATGTATTACAAATATACAGTTTGGGGTGTTTATTTATTCAAAATCTGAATTGTGTCTGAGGAAAGGAAATTATTAATATGTAGGTGATTTTCCCCCCTTCAGAGATAGATGAATGTTTTATTATGAACAACTATCACTGTTATGCAAAAATTGATCTCATTTATTAGTGCCATTTAATTTTATTATTGTATTCAAATTATTGTTATTAGTTTTGAAATTATATTATTGTTTTTGGTCGTTTGTATTTTTAGTATCTGTTATGATTTTGTTAAATTTTGTTTTTTTTTGCTGAAAAGTATTATATAAATGAATAATGTGCCATTGTTTTCATTCTTAGAATTTCAATATGATTTTCCATAAATTTTTTACACCATTCGAAATATATTATTGAAAGGATTGTGTAAATAAAGTATTTAATTGTAGTTTCATCAAGTATGGCAATCATATATTTTTTGTCTCTAGTATCTTCTTCATCTTCTGCAATAAGCTGCTTTGTCATGTTTATACTGCTGATTTTTCTATGAATCTTTTTTTTTTTTTTTTTTTAAACTGTTTTTATACAGACAATCTCCATGGCTTCCTTTTCTAGATTCTTATTAATCTACAAACTCCATTTTTTATAATTTATTTATATGTATACAAGTTTATGAAACTCCATTTCTAAGTTTTATTTTTTCAAGCTTGTTATTAAAATTAAAAAAATTGGTCTTCATTTTATTGTATTTTATTTTACATTTATTCAGTAATTTAATAAATTATTTAATTTTTGAAATTTTATGTGTAAATTTCTATTTATAAATGATTAGAATAATCTCATAATCTTTAATTGTCTTTATTAAAAATTTCTTGTTTAGTTTTTATTTAATCATTTATTTATCATTGTTTTACTGTTTAAAATGTTCCATTTTTCTTTACAAATTTTGTCCAGTTGATCCCCTGCATGCATTGTAAAAAAAAAAAAAAAAAAAAAAAAAAAAAAAAAAAAATGTTGTTGGGTGCCATCATAATACTTACATATCATGGATATGCATAATATAAAATATGAAAATAAAACATGTATAATCTATTTGTAAAATGTATTGCAATTCCAAAAAATAAAATAAAATAAATTTATATTTAAAACAGTTTTATATATAGTATTGTTCTATTACTGAATTGGGGATACTACTTGATTATCCTGTCATTTTAACTTGTAATTTCAATGAATTTTATAAATCGCCATATTGCTCATAAATTATGCAAATTGGCATAATTTTTATTTTAAGTAATGAAAGAACAAATAAATTAGTAAAAGATTGATAAAAAATACTAATAAAAGACAAATTAATAATCATTTGATAACGGAACAAGCATATGTAACGTGTTTAATGTCAAGTGAATGTGACATTTACAATAAGCCATTATTGGCGTTTAATCTTACAATTTTGTGATAGTTTTTTGCTTGACAGTATTAATAGATTATTGCATCAGATTAAGCATCTCATTTCCAATTAAAATATATCTTTGAATTGAAATTTGAATGAAATACAGGGTTATAAAAAATCAAAGAATATGAAAAATATAATTACAAATATCTCAGGGACTAATTATCTAATTCACTCAATATTATGCAAAATTTGGTTTTTTATTATTTTCTATATTCACCCCCTTAAAATAAATTCAAAAATTTTTAAAAATTTTTTTATCAGAATGAATAATATGAGAGTCTGAAAAAAATAGTTTGGGATAATCAGAATAACTGTTGCTCAATAGGCTTCTCTCTATTATTACATACTAAGTACACACCAAATTAAAAATTTATCTCAATTTGTTCAGGAGTCATATATAGTCAAATAGACAGCATTTTCTTTTTCTAAAATAAATTCAGATTTTTTTTTTTTTTTTTTTTTTTTTTTTTTTTTTTTTTTTTTTGAGTCTTCAGTGTCTAAAATGTGTAAATCCATCATTTTTTTTCTTCTGATTTTTAAAACGACTACAAGACTTATCCTGTATCCATACTGCGTGTATATGTACCTGTATGTATACTGTATCCAATAAGTTTACATACCATGCAGGATTGTGGAAAAAAAATAATCTCTTCTGATAGCATTAATTTGTATCCCACTTTTTTGTATTTTCTTTAGCCTGTTTAAGAATTTTGAAAATTTAGTTTTGGGCATACCTAAGCACAGATCCCTTTCCTAACTCAAGATAAACAATCAAAGAACAAATTCATGGGTATGAATTGGACAGTAGTTTCATTTATCACCAAAAGTATAAATTACTTATTTTGTTTTTAATGAATAATATCAATGTCCACTCTCTATGTTTTTCTTTCTTCATCTTCATATGACCTTTACTATTATTTATAAATAAATTTCTATTGAGCCACTTAGAAAAAAAAATTATAAGTATATCAAAATAAGTTGCTAACTTAATATGAATAGGCTGAAGAAGAAACCAGTTTATTTAACTTTAATAAAATTTGGTCTGTTTTAATTAATGTCATCTCTTTATTAAGCAATTAAACCTAAAAAATTTAAAAAAATGCTTTCCAGTTTTAACTGGTTTGGCTAAAATCCATCATGGATGCAATGTGAGTTAGAATGTTGGCCATTACCAAATGTAAAATTAAAAATATTTATATCTCATTGACAAACATACTAATTATAAGTGATTATTTGTAATTAGACTTGTCAAGTCTTCTGATTTTCACATGCTTTCCCACACTCCTGGTTTCTGACGTATTCCCCCTAATTTCTCACATATTTCTTCCGATTTTTCACATCCCCTTTATTTTTGACATATTTCCCCTTATTTCTTGCATAATTCTTCTTCTGATTTCACACTTATTTTTTATTATGGTATTATTTACCTTCAAATGTACTTGTGATTCAGGGATGAAAACTGCCATACATATATACTTGTTCTACTTGACCAGTAGTATATTATATGATGAATAACAGTTATATTCATTATAAATGATGAATTTTTAAGGCTTTTTGAGTGTTACTATGGACATGTTTTTTTTATTATTAATAATTTGTATTAATTAAAACTTATATAAGACATTCACTGTATTTTTATATGTCTTATATGGAAACAAAACTCTTCCCTATATTAGTTAATTTAAAAGTATGTTAAAACATATTGTATTCTGCTTATAAGAATTACATATAGTTTTCTTATCTGAGTAAGGAAAATATATCTTTTTAATCTTCAACAATAACCAAATCCTATTTAAATTAAAAATTGGACTACAAATGTTTACATTTTAAAATTAATAAGTTTTCACTATAAAAATATCTCCTTATTTTTGCTTTACAGAACTTTTCGAGTCTGATATTATTTATATGACCATTTCAGAATCATTTTGTATTAAAAAAAATGTTTGTACATCAAATTATCGGAGATTTCTTGTTTCATTAAATAGTTGATTTTTTATTAAATATTTTAAGATGCCGTTAGTAATTACTAAGTGATGACATTGTGCAGTTAAAATTCTTCCAAAGTAAGGATATAAATTATATTGAAATGTTGTTCATAAAAATATATGACAAAATAAAGTATTCTTCATTTTGAAACATCAGAACAAAGCTATTTCCAATAAAGAAAAATATGCATACTGAAAATTAATTTCAGGTTTCCTTATTCCATTATTATCTGTTATTTGATTTATGTACTTCTGGCATACAGTTGTTGAATTCTCTGATTATTACGTGAATCACACTTAATTGGATTTATGTAATGTCACTAATATGAAAAACCCCTCACATTTTCTGTAATGCTTAATGAAATCCTTAACTTTATGCTAGTTGTTTAATGAAATACTATTATTATATTTTTTATTCTGTGTGACTTTTTCCTCTATTCAAATTTAAAAATAGAAACAATTATAATTTTCTTTATATGCCTCAAAGATTCTCTCCTATCTTCTACGTAAGGTATCCTCTGCATATACTTTTCATAATATTTGTTAAGCCATTATGTGTCTTTGTTTGCTAAATGTTGGTAGAGAAGTATGTCATGGAAAAATGCCATTTTTCTTTTTAATCCTCTGAGCAAATTGAATGCTTTCTTGAATTTTTATAAAAACTAGAGGATCCTTCCCCCCCCCTAAGTTACAAAGTATACAGGAAAACTATTCTTTTTATTAAATACATGAATAAATTTTTCACATACAATATATATTTTAGATTGCCCAGTATTCAATATATATATTTATATGTAAAATATCAGTATACAATCAAATAAAGTTTTAAAATTTATTAAAGTTGATTCTTTAACATGCATGCTAAGAATTATTGGCCAGAGATTTGTGTCTTGCGGATCCTTTCTGATCATCTCCGTATTTTAAGTATGTATTTTAATCACATGTTTATTAAATTTGTCTTTTATTTATATTTTTTTTCTTATAAAGGAAGCTTTAATTTTGGTATGGAGTATCAGATGGAAAGAAATACTGCAGCTTTTACATTGTTTTAAATGCAGACAGATTAAGCTTCTGTAGTAAAGCTCCACTAGATAGAGATAAATTTAAAAATAATTCATGTGTGAAAATAATTTTCAAAACTATAAACAATCAGTAAACTGAGATATAGTTTTTATGCAAATTATATTTCTATGCAATTTTTTCCCATTTTTGGCGATGTCTAGCATTTTAATTGCACATACTATAAATTTGTGTTCTCTTTTAGCTTACAGGCTATCAAAGCCTGAGAACTTATGTGCCCGTCAGTTCTGTATGTGGATAACACGATAACTCATGATAAAAATATCCGATTCACTTGAAATTTTGCTATATGTTTATGCTGACAAGGCGCTTCCCTGATTAGTTTTTAAAGTTATTTCGATATGTATAAGAGGGGATCAGGGGCTAATGCCCCTCTCCTTAATTTATATAGATGGGTTTTTATATGATAAAGCATATTCCTGATAAGTTTAGGGGGTTCAATGATGAAGTATAAAAAGGGAAATGGGTAGAGCTATCCCCCCCCCCCACTTAACTTGTTTTTCGAATGACGTTAACCCTTGAGAATATAAGGCTGTAATGAACGAATAGTATACGTAGCCTGTAAGCTCAATGCCATCAGTTTAACTGGGCAATATTATTTCTATATTTATTATTCTTTATTTATTGATTGATTTAGTTTTGTCATAGAATGGGTACATATGCCAATAATTGTTATTGTTTTACGCTTAAATTGTTTATTATTAATTAATTCACAATGGCGCCGACTCGTGATTGAAAAAAACTTCATGCTTGAAAACTATCTTAAAAGCCATAATAACTCATTCTAAAGATAGAAGTTTTCAAAAAATTACCATTTGAAACCATTACTTTTTCTCTATTGGACAATTCAAAAATTGAAAATTTGCAATATCTAGAAATTTAAAAAATGAAATAAAATAAATAAAAGTTAAATTTTGATCATCTGCTGTTGCCCTTCGCAGAATGCCACCAGAGTTACACACAGATATTTATTCTTTATACTATAGATAATCTCAATTAAAATTTTCTTTCCCTGTTTGGTTCTAAAGTACACTTCGTGCCTAATTATAGGATATACATCTTGAAATACAATTCTGTTTAAAGTGTTTTTGTGTACAACAGATTAAAGTTGTTATTGAGAAACGAAAAAAAGATCGGGCAAACCGCTCAGAGCTTTTTTCTATAAATCATACTATCTTTGCTACAATATTTGAATTTAAACATTTAGATAGTATTATTTTGTACTGCATAAATGTATTTTGAAACTATTATTATTATTTTTTTTATTTAGAGATTAGCATTTTTTATGTGTCGTGTTTTTTGGAAAGTATTTTTATAATTATATAGATTTGAATGATTTTTCATTTCATTAAAAACATTTTTGTTCAAATTTGTATATGAAAAATGTCTGCAATTCATGTAATTTTTTTCAATAAATAAATATGTAAAATTTTTAGCATGTTTTATTATTATTATTGAATATTTCTTGTTTATTTTTTATAGTGTTCACTCTAGAAATAAAAAGGACATGGTGCTATTCACTAAAAAGGGCACTACTGCAGCAAAAAAGGGCACTTTTGCAAGAAAGAAGTTGTTATTGCCTTTAGAAGGGGTAAAAAGAAAGCGGCAAAGTACATAATTTTTAAATATGATAAATCAAGTAACATTAATTTTGAATGACTTTATGGTATAAAAATTAAAAATACAATTAAATTAAAACATGATTGAATAGCTTCACATTCTTTTTATTTAAACAATGAAAAAAATCTATCATTTTTAGGCACAAAAATTTGGAAATACTACAAAATAAAAAATAAAAATTATTAAAAATCTCTGGGTAAAACCAGTGGTGCATTTTATTACTTTTAAAAAGGGCAGTGTGCATTTTTAAATTTGAAAAAGGGCAGGGTGCTGCACCCTTCAAAAAAGGCCTAGAATGAATACTAATTTTTTATTTAATTACTTATTTATCATTCAATTTTAAGATTAATAATATTTGTTTCATTCATTTCATGGGTGCAAGATCTTCAGTTCCGGGATTGATCTTGGAGAGATTTTTGACTGATAATATATATATTACAAATTTAAAATTTTTTCGCCAAAACTAACCTTTATACTACCTTAATTTTCTTATAATAATGTTCCGTACTTACTTCAAATTATTAAATTAAAATCTTGTTTCTAGATCTAATCTGTTAATCTGTATGCAGACGATATAAATTCTTAATTTGCCTTAAAAAACATTATTCCAGTATGCGTAAATTTAAAAAGATGGCTCTAAATTAAAAATATTCTTAATTAAAACTTTATTTCTTAATATTCCAAATAAAACTGATTTCTTCTATGTTTTTATCAACCCTTTTTAAGAAAATCTTATTAAATTTATTTCAAAACCATACCTTTCAAAAAATATCATTATTTTGTTTTATCTATTTATTTATTTTTCCGCCGTCAACCTTTGATGTGTGCATTAATAAATTCATTTCTTTTCTTTTTCTCTTAAAATTAATCATTTATAAAAATCGTCTGCCTAAGAAATTATGAGTCGATTATAAATTGGTTAAATAATATATTTTTTTTTTAAATAAATTTATCGTCTGTGTAAAATAGTCTCGTATCTGGACAAGAATTCTGTTTACATAAAAGGATGATGGTTTGAGATTACAGAAAGTTCTAGAATTTTCTTTTTAATTTTAAAAGGTGGAAGTCTCGAGATGAGAAGGGAGAGAGATTCTGGAGTTCTTTCGTCGATGAGTACGGCTGGTTGAAGTAAATGATGGAATATTTTTTGGACATTTCGGTAAAAGATCGTTTGCAAAAAGGAGTTTTTCCCTCTATAATGACTACAGTTGAATAAATAAACTTACAGCCACCAATGAGTGATTTGTTGGATATTCTACATTTATTTATTTTTTATTTTTTCCCTCGCTGGCCATGACTTTTGTGCAAAGAACGGGGACCCTGGCGATGATGTTTCTGGCTCCTAACTTTAAAATGTCACACACACACACACATATATATATATATATATATATACAAAGTAAAATCCGTTGAATTTCGATGAAAATAAATGCTTAAGAAGGAACTGTTTCATTTATTTATAATAAACTTAAAAAATTAGTTATAGTAAAAAAATGCATCTTACAATGGTCAGTGTAACTCTCAAACAAAAATTATTGAAAGATAAAATTAAGAAAAAAAAATACTATTTCTATAAAACTCAGTTGTCCAAATTATTAAAATTGAACTTTAATCGCATATGTAAAAATATAATAATATAGCAAATTATAATTAGGATCAGTTATTAAGATGAAGTTATCAATTGAACTTCTTGTGTTTAATATAAATGCGTAAAAAGAAATAAAAAAAAAAAAAAAATCAAATTGACACAGTTTTAGAATTCCACGTGAAATCTAAACCCGTCATAATTTTCATCTTCTCAAAATTTACATGCGCACATTTCAATTTTTATCAGTTTTAAGAAAAAATGGTGTATTTCTGTTACCACAATTACAAAATTGGTACTAAAAACTATAAAAAAAATTAATATCTCAAGAATAAATTAAGATGCAGCTTTCAAACAAATCGCTTTTAAAAGTACATATTTTTCTCTATATATACGATGGTGAAAAAAAAAATGAAAATATGCGACGTTTAGCTGTATAAAATTTGCAGTACCGAAAATTGCAGAACCCAGTTGTATGTGAAAGTGTTGCCATTTACAAAATGACGTATGCATTACGCACAGATACGTTTGGCCTCTATAATATAGATATTTAAGTGTTAGCAATTTTACTATCAAAAACTTTTAATCTTTTACTATAAGTAATATATTTTTAGCTGTAGTGTAAAAGATAGAAATCTTGCTCATTTAGGAAAAACATTCCAGTTTGTTTTTCATAATAAAAAAGAAAACTTTTCAATTTCGGCTTGGATGGGCTTCTTGCACCCATAATTTATATATTTTGATGTGAATATGTCTTATTTTGAAGAAGCTAGTCAAAATGTGAATTAAAATTTATTATTCATACTTAAAAGCTTTATATTTATTATTCCTAAACTAACAATATTATAGACTACTAGCAAAGCCTGCGGTTTTGCTCACGTAATAGTTGAAATAAGCCATGTGATATTTGTATGTCTAAATTTTATTATAAGAAATTATATTTTTAGGAATAATTCAAAAATAATCATTCAAACCACAGTTTGACTAAACTACACCATTGCACGTGATTACACAAAAAAAATAAAAGAAAGAAAGAAAAGATGAAATAAATGAGAAGCACTAAAGCTAATTTAAAATAAATGATAATTTAGAAACTATTTTGAAACTTTTATGTTATATTATGAACCCATACGTTTATTTCGGTATTCATTTGAAGTTTTGAATTCTTTAGAAACCATCTTCATTTACTTCTTAAAATTAACCATCATTGTGACGAATTTCAAGCATCTTTTCTAACGCCTACCATCTTCCTAGTGCTAGGGGCACGAGCATATTATGCCTATGTTGAAGCAGAGACTGCTACCATTGATTTTGATATCGGTTTGGTTTTTCCTTTTATTCCATGTAAAGTAATTTTTAAAATTTTAAAGGGTTTTTTAGAAAGTATGCTGTTTCTGTCAACTCCAGGTGGTAGCTTAAAATACAACCTGTGTAAGATCAGAGATTGTCACGATCATCCATCCGAGGCACCAACCAAAATATGGCATAGGTGTGTTCCCCTCGGAGGAAAACAACCCCTGTCAGCACTAGACAAATCAAAACCAAGACAATAGGCTCGAAAGCTACAGGCCCTAAAAAATATAAAAGAAAAGAAAAGAAAAAGACGTGCCCTAACACGAAATAATAATTACATGCAATTTTAAAAATGTAATATACAATCTTTTAAAATGTACAATCACAGTTGAAAACTGTACAATTAACTAAAAGAATGTCTGAAAAAGTTAAATAAATGTCCAAGTTGGTCAGGCTCTGTAGAAGGTATAGTTCAACTACATAATTACAATAATTTCTAAATAACATGAGAGCAAAAACAGAATTAGTTCATGAAATTATACTCAAAAAGAGTATTTACTGAACAAAAAGTTCCTGTTAAGTTCATTGTATGTGTCACACAAGTTTCGGTAGTTCGAACGGGACATTACAACATTTCTGATGTTCCATTCAAGAGAACGATTTTTAATGTAAGTAAAAGAAAATGGCACAACTTGGCATCTATCAAAGAGAAAGTGGCGAACATCTCCATGAATACCGCAGATGCATTTATCAGAATTACGTTTTCCAATTTTATGTAAATGAGCTGGAAAAGCACCATGCGTCGAGATGAAATAAGCGCAAACTATGGAATAACATAAAAAAATCCCTATTGACTTGTTTAGCAAATAAGAAAAATCATGCGTTAAGTATAGATTATGAAGCACTTTCCAACACTTAATGAAACTTTTAGCAAAACTTTGTTATTTAGGGAAATAATAGTGTATAGCCAAATATACCCAAATATGTATTCCAGTACTTTTGAACAGCCCTGTATTTCATATGTCAATTGATGTAATGGGAAAATTTAGTTTAGCAAGAAAATACCCAGTAGCTTGAAATTTTTTTTTCAGCAATTCATACTATTAGATGAAAACATGCTTGAATACTTTTGTTCAGCCCTGTAGTTTACATTGTACCTTTATTACACGTCAGCATTAGGCTAAAATTTATTGTAAACTAAAACACTTTTAAAACAACTGAAATCACATTCTCATAAATTATCATTCATAGGCGTCCATGTACCGAATTCTTTGCGTGGTCCTGTATATCCTTTTTTCTATATTCTGCAAACATTTCTCAGTAAATTGAATGAAGCTTAGCGAAAAAATACATAGCTTATTTAAGAACCACGTTTAAATAATTTACGCTCATATTCAGTAACGTTGATGAGCTCTTTTGGGTAGCCCTGTATATCAACTATAACATTTATACACACCATATAATGTGCATATATTTGGCGAAATATAAACGCGCATATCATAATTAAAATGCATTTCATTCCTCCATCAGCCATCATCGGACACATATACGGTACTTCGGAAAGAATATACTATTTGAAATCTTTTGTATAGCCCTGTAAATGCTGTGTACTTCATATTATGCAAGACAGTAGCGTATAATTTATATTAAGCTTCAATGACATATATTAATTTTATCATACATGAAACAGCTTAATATATTTAAAATATGTCACACACAATTCCCCTTTTACCATTATCTAATGGAATTCTTTTGTGTGGCCCGGTAAATGTATAATAGCTACATTTTCACCTTATATTTTATAGAATGCAGATTTTAATTTGTTTGACAGGGTATAACATCTTTAAAATTCCTTTGAAACGATTTTTCCCCATAGGCCGTAATGTAATGGGAAACTTTTGATTCGCCCTGTAGATAAACTAATCATGGTAGAAACTTCATTTTCGATAGGACTTGTGCTAGGAAAAACGTCAATAACGTCCTAAAATTTCATGGAAATCCGAGTATATTAACGATTTTTCCCCATAGGCCGTAATGTAATGGGAAACTTTTGATTCTCTCTGTAGATAAACTAATCATGGTAGATACTTCATTTTCAATAGGTTTCGTGCTTGAGTAAACGTCAAAACGTCCAAAAATTTCATGACGATCCGAGTATATTTACGAGAGTTACAGCGCGGACAGACGGCCAGACAAACCGAATGCATAAGCACTTTTCAACTTTGTTGGAAAGAGATAAAAATGCCATAGGTATCTCTACCCTTCGTATTGTTAGTCCATTGATATTGCCAGTCCTGCATACATTTCTTCTTGAAGTGATATTTTAATTTACTGACTGGAATATGTATGTCCACTATTTTGTCATAGATATTTTCCTCTATTACGGATTTAGCTAAATAATCCACACGCCCATTGCCTTTAATCCCAACATGGGCCTTGACCCAGCCTAGATGTACCGACTTATTTTGCAAAAGACGCATTTTCGTAAAAATGCCAAACAAAAAATAATTGTCGGAAAACAGGCGTTTAAGCAAAGAAATTGAAGAAAAACTATCCGTATAAATATAGAAATGATTAAAGTTACTTTGTTGACACCACTGCAAAGCTTCAGAAATTGCTACCAGCTCAGCTTGATATATAGAGTTCAAAATATTTAATTTAATTCTAAGCTCATAAATTATCTCATTTCTTTGAAACACAGTAAATGCCGTTCCCACACCTCCAGGCATCTTGGAGCCATCTATAAATATAATTGGATGCTTATAAGCTGGCACTGAACGAACTATTGGATTAATAAAATTAATATGGTGATTTACATAAAAATACGGATAATGATAGGATGGAATTTTCTTCATCACTGTACTAGAGGTAGCCACCATTTTATCTAATGAAATTGATTCATCACCTGAGATAATTGCAAAATAATGTGCTGAGTTTGACAGCTCGAGATCTATTGGTATGATACCAGCTAAGACACACAAGGCCTCGGTTGAAATTGTGCGATAAGTTCTAATTATTGTCAAAAGGCAGACACGTTGACATGAAGACAGTAGACGCAAGCCAGGAGACTTTAGATCGGAGTACCATACCTCATGCCCGTAAGAGATCTGCTTTTTTAAAGCTGTATGATACCAGATTAAAAAAAAATTTAGTGAAATTCCCATATCTCTAATTCTAGTTTTGCGAATATTACAAATGAAAGAAGTAACTTTAGTACATACCATATCTAAGTGGTCTAACCAACTAAATGTGCAATCTAATAGAAAACTTAATACAGCATATTATCTCTCACCGGAATACTAAGATTATTATGTTTGAATATTGGTCTTCTCTTTTACCAAACAACATGGCAACAGTTTTTGTATTATTTAATTCTAGATTCTGATCTTGATATACTGACGTAAAATCTTGTACACATCTATTAACTCTCTTCTCCAACATCGATCTAGTATTTGCATCCTCTACCATTACTGAGTTGTCAGTATAGTATGGGACCCGTTATCCAGAAACCCCATATCCAGAAAGTTCCGAAAACCAGAATGCAAAATGAAAACCGGAAAATAATTTGTTTCGTTTCAAAAACATAAAAATTAAAGATATATTTTACATCAAACATAGAAACATAGAGTATAGTAGACAGATACACACATATCCAAAAATGATACAATTTGTAGCCATCTGTGATAACTTTTGATGGTATGAAGTGGAAGACTTTAAAATTTCTAAAAAGGAAATTATTACAGATCTGCTACCTAAGCTAAATGTTCAGATTCTCAAATGTTAGAACAATAATCAGGGGAAAATTGTCCTTGCTAATGATAATACTTTTGTAAGTACATCTGATGATTGGCAAGTGAAATGCATGATATAATGACAAATATGCCTGATGAAAGTAATGATAATATAACACAGTTCCGAAACTAGAGGGGGCAAGTGCCCCGGGCGCCACCAGAACAGAAGGTGAAGGGGCGCCAAATTAAGATTTTGTTTGGTGTCTTTAATACAAAGAATGCATATATGTAGAGAGTTGGGGGGGGGGGGCGCCAAAATCCATGTTTGCCCCGGGTGCGAAAAAGGCTAGCTTCGGCGCTGCTATAACACATTAAAATATTTAGTTTTATCAATATTTTGAGTTTTCCTTTCAGGTTCTATATGATGGTCATTCATTTATTTTATAACATTTACGATACTATAACATTAAAATATTTAGGTTTATCAATATTTTGAGTTTTCCTTTCGGGTTCTATATGGTGATAAGTATAATATTTTTTTTTTTTCATAATGATTAATACATTATAATTTGTATTCACAATTTTTCTTTAGAATTTGGTAAACATCGTTATATGAACTTGAAAGATAAATTTTGGTTCAAAGGTATTATATACCTTATAATAAAACTTATTTAATTAATATAAGTATCGAAAATGAAGATAATAGGCACAAAATAAATTAATCAATACTAATAATTCAAAAGAAAATATACCCAAAATTATAATTAAAAAAAGAAGTGGGGATTAAGATAGAATGGAATAGAGAGGGGGGGGGGAGGTTAAGAAAAGAAAACAAGGTATTAATATTACAATAAGGAAAATGTTAACTTAAATTATGAAATGGCAAAATTATGCAAAATTTTGGCTTAAATTATAAAATTATAATATTCTATAGCAGAGCTGTCCAACGCGGCGCTCTTTGACGATTTTCATGGCGTCCTTGTGAATGATTATTACTTCGTGAAATTTTTTAAAATGATAAACCGACTTTAAAAGAAGTTTCTTTAAAATCCTTAGTATTCCGCATGCTATTTTATTATAGGCAGAATTAAATTTTAGACTCCTTCCTTTACAAAATATTTTGATAAGCCTCTCGGTCAGGCAAATGTAATTTTAAAATTTCTATGATTTATGCTTTTTTCTGCAATTTTTTTTTTTTAATTTTAATTTTAATTTTTATTTTTATTTTTATTTTTTTTTTCACGCCGAGCTCTGGGTTGTAGGAGGCGTTATGACCCACATTGTTTAGTGTCAGTGCATCTTATGAGACGTTTGTATATCGTTACTTTCTACCATGGTTGCCTCTATATCCTCTTTCTTTATAAAGAAAATCTTTACTCTTACCAAAAGTTATGAATAATAATTTATTATTTATTTAAAAAAATGAGGAAGCTGCACAAACCTTCACTTCGTCGAAACGATGGATAGCTCGATGGCTGAAATTCCAGGATGAGTTAAAACTCTATTCGCATATTAAAATGCAACTGGTCTGCCATGTCATACCTTGTTAGAAAACCCCTATAAACCCAATTGTAGTGATTGACAGATAAAATTATTATTGTGTTTTCCTGGCCTCAATGCTCCATAATTTCTTATCTTTGAGTGCAAAGAAAGCACAATTATAAACCAACTGATCAATCACTTAAATCGAGTCTGCAGGAAGTTTTCTTCAAGACTAATATGTCTTGAAAGATCAGTTGCATTTTAGTATGCTAATAAAGTTCTGTCTTATTCTGAAATTTTAGCCGTCATCTTCAGGAGGTGATTGATCTATGCAGCCGCTTCTCCGTCTATAATGATAAATATTTTAGAATTTCTTTTAAAAAAACATCAGAATTTTCAGTATAAATTTCTAATTAAAAAAAAAAAAGAGTCCAAATTGGCAACCCTTTTTTATAATGGGGTCGTATTTTTCTGTATCTACAGACACGCGAATAAAGGCGCCCTTGGCTGTTTGACACTCTATGAAGTACGCCCGCGATTACTGAAAGGTTTGACAGCTCTGTTATACAGAATAAATAAGTCGTTTCCAACCTAGCAAGCCTTTATGCCTAAGGTGCTGCTTTCAAAGATCCCAATCAGTTCTGACATCACATTATATTATTGAAACCACATTAAAATTTATCTCTTCTTATATTAAAATAGATAAAGTTTGTTTATTTGTAGGAGCTACCGAATCGATTTCAAAAGTAATGGCACCAAAAGATAGTGTTCGCCCCGGACCAAACAAGGCTTATATCTTATGCGGATGTCACTAACAGTGCAAGAGCAAAAAACGTTCTGAAAATGTGATTTTTGTACCCTTTTTACAACATATAAAAAGCACTTGATCTATGGTCATTTCTTTTAATAGAAAATGTTAACAGAATTACCATAATATATAACATTGGAAAATTATCGCATATCAATTAAAACAGTCGTTTTAATTCAAACATTTATCTCATATCTGTGACGAAACTCATAAGTCCTTAATTAGGACAGCAGTCTATAATTGATTTATGAGACATTTGCATTGAAATAAAATAAATTATTTTTAAAACGAAAGACAGAATTATAAATGTAAGGATACTTCTTAAATTAAGGGTGTGAAACAGTAGAGAAAGGCAAAAAGAACAACTAAGATTGTCTTAATAAAATGTGTATTCAGTTTGTAGTACAAAAACTTGGATTTACAATTTTTCTGAACTTTGCCTCATACATTAAAATTTTCACTTAATTGAAACATGGCTTGATTAACAATCATAATAATGACATACATATGTAGATCTTCGCAATATTTGGTCCATACGCTGAATGTAATTCTTTCCAAATGTTAGGGCATTCACCTACATGAAAATCAAATTTGGAGTGCAGGTAAGAAATTCTATTTTGTACAACGAAACCACCCAATTACAATGTTTAAAATACATCTATTTGAAGTTTCTGATAAATTCATCTTGATTTGCTCTTTTTATATACTTGTTTCCTTTTTTCATCAACCTTTGGCCTTTTTTAAATAATATTTTTGTAGTAGTGACGTCATAGTGTTATTTTGTTATTATGAAATATTTAGGGACAATTAACTTTTTCTGATATTTTTTTTTCTGCAGCTATTCTGTAGCTTTTTCTGCTTTCTATTCAATCTATCTTCTTCTCTTTTTTATTTATAACATCTAATATTCGTTTTGTTTTTCTTCAAATGCTTGAAAAATACACCAACTTCTGAATTCATCTAGATATGTTCTATTTATCTATTTTCCAACTTTTTTGCTTTTTTAAATAATATTTTTGTAGCAGTGACGTCATTCGTTGTATTATTTTGTTATTATGAAGTATTTAGAAGCAACTGACTTTTTTTTTATATTATTTTTTATGGAGTGGCTTTCTATTTAATAGATCTTCTCATCTTTCTTCTTTATAACATCTAAATCTGTTTTGTTTTTCTTCAAGAACTTGAAAAATAACATCATCTTCTTTTCTATTCTTAATCAAGCCACTTTTATCAGCATTTATTTTTATTTTCTGGGAAATGAGATTTTCCGGAAAAGCATTTTCAGGTTTTAAGGATTGAAGATACGAAAGATTTTCAAGTTGAATTTTCCCAAAACATTCCTGTATTTAATTGCTATTAAGTTTAAAATATTCGTGTATTTTTATTTTATAACTATAGCAGAGAAACTGCATCAAAAAGAAAGTGAAACTTAAAAATGTATTTAAAAGCACTGATTTAAGGAAATTCAGTTCTGAAACTAGTAGAATAAGTTCTTTTTTTTTCTGGTCATGTATATAGATTTTTGTAAAATTTGACCGAACTTTTGAAAGGTTACACTTTAGAAAATCGTTATATCCTGTAACATTTTTTGATATTTTGAATATTTGTTGTAGTTTTATCAATATATCGTTTGTTTTCGTTAATACTTTCAATATTCAGTATGAATGCTACAGATAGATTAAATTTCTGAAAAGTTTAAACTACTCTTCAAAGCACTGGTTTAAAGGCATTAATTTCCCGAAAATCTGAAATACATCTGTATTCAGAAAATGTATTAATTTTAAAATATTTTTATTTTATTTTTATTTTTGTCCGGATTAAGTAGAATTTTACGGACAAACTAGATTTTAAAAAAAATATATATATCAATTGGAAATATTCTTTAATATATATATATATAGTGACCGTATATATTGGCTCTTAAAAATAGTGCTCTCTTCAACCAGTGGAACATTATTTTATTTAGCTTTATTCCTAACATTTTGTTCTCGGTGATAATCAGTTCTTCACTTATTTATTTGAACAACATACACACACATGTCGATCCGACTTGTGTGCTCGACATGAAAGCCTGCTTATAAGTCATCGTCAATATACAAGGTCGAGATAGCACAAGGAAATTTACATTACAAGAGAAATACAACCAGGAGCTCCACACAAAGCGTGTGTGCAATGGAGCCAACGGGAATCGAACCCACAACCTGCAGATTAGCAGAGCGGCGTTTTAAGGGTGTGTTCGAAAAAATGATTTTCCACCTTCAACAGTTGGAAATTTTTCGATACATTTTCAGGCTCATTTTTAAAAGTAGAAACATGAAACTTGCTGGGGTAACTTTTGATGTCATGTATAAGATGCCGTGTGGAGTAATTTTTCGCTGAATTAATTAGAATTTGATTTATAAGCAATTATTTTCTCAGCGTGACTCTTTTTTTTCGTCCGCAGATCTCTCTCTTCGGAAAATTTGGTCCAAAATGCCGTTTTTGACAGCATTTTTTGTAAAATTTTCTGCATTTATCAAGGAATTGACGATCACGGCACCTTGTATAGTTTCTAAATAAGAGAATTTATAAGTTTGGTGCATTTGAGAGCAAAAATGAATCTAAAAATAAATCTGAAAAAAGGCAGTTTGGATCTGAATACACCCTTAACCACTCGGCCACGGAGGCCCCAGTTCTTCAATCTCTTTTCTCTCTATATCTTTCTGTCTTTCAACCCTCTGCTTCTTTCTAGTTTTCTCCTTGTTCCCTCTCCACTACTTCCACATCTCATGCACCATCCTGGCTATTTCCGTCCCTTACTTCTCCTACCACCTATCTGTCACACATTCACCTCTCCCCGACCTTCTCGTACTCTGCAAGCATTCCCTTCTAGAGACATCGTCTCTAGAAGGGAATGCTGCAAAAATTCCCATTCCTCTCTCATTCTCTCCACCTTCATTTCCACCTTCTCTGTCTTTCCCTCTCACTTGTTCCCTTATATATGCGTGCACGCACCCTCTACACGCGCGCGCAAAAACCACGTCCACAAGCAAAAGCTCACATACACAATCACGCAAACGCAACACACACGCATGCCATACACAGGCGCAAATACACATAGACACAAAATGTGCACTCACATTCTTACATTCCATTTAAATAAGGCATGAGAGTGGCTAAAGAACAAAAAGTATGTAAATACACGAGTAAGCTAAAATTTTGTAAAAGACAAAAAAATTAAAAAATAAATAAATAAAATGAAATAAAATAAAATAAACACGCGCGTAACGATATTTTTCACAAAACAGGCATGAAATTTTTCGACATACTCGCGATTTTCTACATTTTCGCTCTTTTTTTAGTTGTTTCTCGCAAAGCTGGTTCTTTTTTCAATTATCCGAAAAGTTTTAAAAATCGATCAGTCCGAAAATTTTTAAGCAAAAAGTATCGCAAATTTCGACAAATTATCGCTGTAAAAAATCAGTATCATAAAAAAATGCAAATTTTGTCAAAAGGTTCAGAAAAAGAGTGAATTTCGTTACATGACCGCGGAAAAGAAACGTGAATTTCGCTAGAGAACAGCAGAAAAAAATGCGAATTTCTTCAAAAAGATATGGAAAATATGAATTCCGCCAAAAGTGCCGCGGAAAATTCATGAATGTTGTCAGAAGATTCCAAGAAAACGTGAATTTCATCCAAAGATCTTCTAAGAAAAGTGAATTTCGCATTATGAGATCGCATTAAAGACGTAAATTTCGTCAAAAGAGCACAGAAAAAACGGAAATTTGATAAAAAGATCTCAGAAAAAAACGAGAACTTCGTTAAAAGATCGTGAAAAAAGCGAATTTCTGCAAAAAATCGCAAAAAAGGAAAATGCGAGAAATAATTGCCGAAACAGTACGAATTTCATAAAAAAATACTGGAAGAAACGTGAAACGTCAAAGGGCTATGAAAAAAAAAACTAATTTTTTCAAAGATTACAGAAAAAACGAGAGTTTCGTGTAAGAGTCGCGAAAAAACGCGAATTTTATAAAGGAACCGCGGAAAAAACGTGAATTCCATCAAAACATCGCGCAAAACGCAAATTGAATCTAAGTATGTCAGAAAAAAACGAGAAGATCATAAAAAACGCGAATTTCTGCAAAAGGTTGCAAAAAAAAAAAAAAAAAAAAAAAAAAAAAAAAAAAAAACGTAAAATGCATTAAAAGACTGCTGAAACAGCATGAATTTCATGAAAAGATAACGGGGAAAAAAAAAAAACGCAAATCGTCAAAAAGCTGCAAAAGAGAGAAAAAAAAAACTAATTTTGTCAAATATAACAGAAAAACCTTCATTTTCGTCAGAGTCGCTAAAAAACGCGAATTTTATCAATAGGATCGCGGAAAAGGCAGGAATTCCATCAAAAGGTAAAGCAAAAGGTAAATCACGCAAATTGAGTTAAAGAATCGTTAATAAAATGAGAATTTCAAGAAAAGTTGGATTTTTTAATAAAATTTAAGTAAAAAAAAAAGCACTCTCATACATGTACAGTGCGCACAAACTGGTATAAAGGACATTTATGCACAGTGAACTTACATTCTCTTTAACCCAAAGGCAAAAACCACACGCACATATAAAGAAAAGCAAGCATGACATACACACACAACGCCCATACAGAAAATCAATCGTTCAGCCTTGCAAACATAGACACACAACCACCATACATACGTACATCCTACATACGTACATCCTACACACGCAACCCCCATAAACACCCAATCCCTCACACACAAACAACTCTACATACAGACACGTAAACATAACACGCACTCGTCATACATACGCAACACAGCCATACGCAACACAGCCATACGCAAACGACACAGCATACACACATATACAGACACGCAACATCCATACACACACAACCGTCAAACGCAAATGTAACATACACACACTGACACGCATAAACTACACACATGCCATATACACGTCTTACACACACAAGTACGCAAGCATAAAACACACATGCCACATACATACGTCATATACACCACACCCATGCACAAACAAACCCCATACACACATACACGCCATATACACCACACCCATGCACAAACAAACCCCATACATACATACACGCCATATACACACAGCGTGCACGCATATATAAGGCCGAACTTTGGAGAACGGAAAAGACAGAGAGCTTCTTCATACAAGAGAATGAGAGAAGAAAAAACAAGATTTTGAGTATGAGAGGGAGAGGAGAGATGGATGGGCAACGGGTAGGATCGTGGCATACGAGAAACGTGTACTTCTCGTATGCCACGGTAGGAGACGGAAAGAGGAGGATGGTGATAAAAAGTGGAAGAGAGATATCTTTCAGTATACACATGGCGCATGAGTATACAGGACTATGGACGGATAAGGGCTAGCTCGTCTCATTCAGGCATCATTCATCATTAGGGAACCGCTTCAACAAAACACAAACTCCCGCGTGACATCGGCTAGTTCACACTTAAGAAGATAAGGAGGAGTAGATTTTGAATTTGTTATGTATCTAGATAGAAAAACTACAAAAACATATTTTCTTGATCTAATTTTTATGATTAAAATATAATTTAAATTTATATTTTATATTTTAAGAGATGTAAATATATTACATGCGCCAAATTTCTGTGAAGCAGAAAAACATGTCAAATAAAAACACATGTTTTTTTCCCATCAGTTTTAAAAAGTGAAAATACAAATAAACGGAATCGCGCAGACTGACGTGATGAAATAAATCTAAAAAATTCCCAAATTTGCTGCGAGTTTTTTCTCTAAAAAGATTATATTAATAACCAACCAAACAAAGTATTACATCTGCTTATCACATGGATATTAACAGGATTCTTAAGTTCCCGAATGTAAATCTGCCCGCCTTAAAATCTGAAGAGCAAGTAACATTTATTCAGACATATGAAATCAAAAAGATTACGTAAAATGCGCAAGTCAGGTTAAATGTTTCAGTCCAGTACAAACCTGAGCTATAGATATTGTCAGTGGAGATGATGCAAATGGGAATAAAAATCGAGAGAAGCAATTGCCAAAAATGCGAAGAATTTTTAGCAGAAATGTAGAAGAAAAAAAATTATCGATATAAAAAAATAGAACATCTCCACGTTTAATATTCTAGTACGAAAAAGAAATGAAAAAATAATTAACTGACTCTGGATAAAAAATGAACATTAAATTTGACATCTAAATAGCGCCAGAACATCTGAAACATATTCTAATCCCAGTAAAAGACAATCTTGGGTCACTAGTTTGCTTTTTTTTTCATATCGTTATCGACAAACAAAAGATATGAAAATGATTTTGCAATGCTCAAAACATAACGAGTTCTTTCAAAGTATGCTGCATAAAACCCTTAAACAAAGAACCTACTTTTATACATTAAACTTCAAATGAAAATATAGAGTTGTATGAAGGAGAAAATGAAAACACGATCCAGAAAATTAGGATTTTTATGTTCATCTACCTTGAAATCTCCAAACAGAACCATACACTACGTCATCAATGACATATCCTGGGGAGAAATTGAGCTAGTCCTTACCCTCAACCTTCAACATTTACGACATGAAAACTGGTTTGTGACGTCACTTTATAAAGAGATTTTTGTATAAATATCTGAGGATATACCTATTACAATAAAAAATGAGCGCCCCCTTCCTATTTTAAAGTTTTTCTTTATTAAATTTTTAGGTCTTTTCATTATAGCTGTTGCATGAACCTGCTTCAAAACCAACGCCAAAACCATTATTTAAAAAAATTATTTTTATTAATTATTAATTTTTATTCAAGACACATTTTATAAAAATATTTTTTTTTTTCGTTAAGAATAGCAAATCGTAGTAGTTACTTGAATTACAATATATAGATATTTTGCATTTACAGGTGATTTTTTAATTTATTTAATTTTTGGTTAAAAAAATATTTCAAATTACATTTTGAATTTAACTGCTGTTAACATAAAGCAGTTTGTGATCTCTTTTTATAAAAAAATATTTTTTACTACAGTTTGCGGGCAATCAAGTATCCTAAAATAGTTGTTCTGAGTAACAGTCGTTCTGAGTTAATTTTTGCAACAAAAAGTTAAAAATCCATAACCATTACCAATTTTACACAACTCCTCGAAGAAACTCTGTTGTTTATAATTTTAAAATTTTTATACAAATTTTCAAAGTACATATATATAGAGAAAAGTACTCGACTATGACGAAACAACCAGTTTTCTGGCCGGAGGTGTTGAAGGTTGGTCCATAGTCCTTGTCTGCTTCATTCAAACGGCAACATCAGGAATAAAGCAACACATCCCAAAAGAAAGCCTCCACTTTGGATACGTGATGTTGTAAACATTAGTCCATCATAACTTACGCGGGCGATTAGGTGATTATCTTCCGTGTCAAAACATTGAGGCAACTAAACATTCTAACATAAGCCGAATTTTTATATCAACTTCTAATATCCTTCTTATATCGAAAAATTATCGTAAAGTGCAAGTCGATAGATAAATAATTCATATATGTATGTAGATATACATTATGCAGTGATAATAAATAAGGTTTTAAACTTGCAAGAATTGTTTTTTAAAATAAAGCAAACTAAGCATAAGCAATATAATATAAACAGTTGATATTAAAATGGGGTTTATCGAAAAATATTTTCTTTGGATGGACATTATCGCTTTTTTCTGTTGCAAGTATGTTTTTATTATTTTGTGAGCCTCAGAAAAGTAAAACGGGGCCTCCGTGGCCGAGTGGTTAAGACGCCGCTCTGCTAATCTGGAGGCTGTGGGTTCGATTCCCGCTGGCTCCATTGCACACATACTTTGTGTGGAGCTCCTGGTTGTATTTCTCTTGTGATGTAAATTTCCTTGTGCTATCTTGTGCTTGTATATTGACGGTGACTTATAAGCAGGCTTTCATGTCGAGCACACAAGTCAAATGTATGTTGTTCAAATAAAAAAATAAAGTAAAACGAAGACATTGTTGGAAGCAATTGACACAACTATCCTTACAATGAGGCATGATACATTCTGATACATTTTTCCCCTTTTAGCAATATTTCATTTTTGATTTCATAGTGAACAATCTCTTTTCAATAGAATTGTAATTTAAAGATAGTTGGCACGTGGTGAGTTACACGCCATCACTCAATAAATTTTGGGATTGCATCAATCTAAGTAGAGCAGGGAATTCTTTCTTTTGGGATGGCTTGATTTTGTTCACTCACTGATTGAAGAGAGGATGACTTTTCTGCAATGCCGGGGTCCCCGAATCACGTGCTGCAAGCATCTCGAAATCTTTTACACTGGGGTCTTGATGTCTTCTTTCCACCGAATTTGTCTTGAGACGGAGTGGGGAAATACATTTAATCTTTGGGACCCCGAAGCTTCCCTTTTTTTTTATTTTTATTTATTAAGGCTCAATATTACATTATTTAGATGCTTTTAATAGATCCAAAATTGTTACATTATTAAAATACTGTACATTAAAAAAATGTTTGTTTGTGCATATAATTATTTTGTTCTCTTAATATTTTATGCAGAAATTGCTAGGCATCAAATACTATTCGTAACAAACTGTTTTATAGAAAATTATTATGTTTAGAAAATTTTATTGCCAACTTTCAAATTTTTATTGTATTATTACTTATACTTATACTGTAAGATAACAGTTAACATATCAATAAAAATAATGAAACTATATATACATATATGTATATTTACAGAATATTTTTTGGTTTTTATATTATTTTTATAAAACTTTAAAGGTTTTAAAAAATGATTTAATAAATGATAATGATAATATCATTACTTCTTAACGAGAGCAAATGCCTTTAAACCAGTGCTGAGCTTTTCAAAATTTCTTTCAAAATTAATAATAATAATATTATTATTTTGCATATTCATACCTTTGTGTTGTGGTTACAGCTATAAACATATTTCAAAAATAAATATTGGATATGATAACTTCAATTACGAAAACTTATTATTTACTATTAGTTATTTTAATATTTGTTATATATTACACATTTTTAAAAGTAACATTTAGGCAATGCCTTTTAATTTTGTCCAGCTATTTTAACTATTTTTATGCTCAGCTATTAAAAGCCATCACAAAAATATTTTCAAGGGCTTTAGTTATTTATGTATTTAATTATCTTTTGAGCACCATTTATATACTTATTTTTAAGTTTTTGAATTCTAATTCAAAGAGAACTAACCTAAATTCCATTTTGAGGCAAATCTGGGTATTAAAAGGGGGAGCCAGTACTTTTTCCGTAAAATAGAAATTTAGCCCTGCTAGTAATTTGGAATAATTTCCTAAAACTGACTCCAATCATCGTAAATGCAATAGTAAGGAGCCAAGTAAAGGAAATGTTATATATTTAATAATAGTTCCCTAACCAAACTATTTTTGCCCCCAAATAAGCACTGTAGTCATACACACGTTAGTATGTTTGGGAAGCTTCAAAATGAATTCTAAGTAAGTTTCTCTCGATTTAGAATTATATCCCACCCCCGATTTTTATAAAAAGATACTAAAAGCATTACTGAAATATAGGAGATTTGTTTAATTTTTGAATATGTGTATGTATATACACAAACTTACCACGGTGCTCCAGTATTTTACATAGAAGTAACTGAGCATTAAATATTAGCTAGCTATAATCAATCTAGTTAAATATTTGTTAGTTGTAATCTTTAAATCAGTGCTAAACTGTTTTGGTCTATCAATGTTAACTAAACAAAGAAAAAAAATCACAAAATCTTTTCAATTAATTAAAAAAAATTACAAACAATTAATAAAATTATATTTGTGCTACAAAATATCTGCTGCAAAAATATATGCAAGTGAAAAAAAATTGCTCAAGTAAATATTATAATGCATTATAAATTATATTTATGGGAAATTTTCCCATTCCTCTTTTACTTATTTTATTAAAATTCTGGAAATAAATATCTTCTAATCACTTTAAAATACTTTCCACTTTAAAATCAATTTTCTGATTGATACTTTTCTGTCGAATTAACTTATTATTCGAGCTATTGTATGAAATTATCTTGTAAATTAAATTATAGCATTTAATTAGCTTGTACGTAGCTATTGCATTCAATTAAACTATAGATGAGTGATTATTATTTTTTTTTCAAAATTCCTTTCAAAATTACTTTTTTGCATTCTCATATCTTTATGTTGCTGTTACATATTTCAAAAATAAATATTAACTATAATTAGAAAAAAAAAACTTTTACTTATTTTAATATTTGTTATACATTACACATTTTTAAAAGTAACAGTTAGGCAGTGCCTTTTAATTTTGTCCAGCTATTTTAACTATTTTTATGCTCAGCTATTAAAAGCCATCACAAAACTATTTTCAAGGGCTTCAGTTATTTATGTATTTAATTATCTTTTGAGCACCATTTATATATTTATTTTTAAGTTTTTGAATTCTAATTCAAAGAGAACTTACCTAAATTCCATTCTGAGGCAAATAGTAATAAAAAATGGGGGAGCCAGTACTTTTCCCGCAAAATAGAAATTTAGCCCCTCTAGTAATTTGGAATAATTTCCTAAAGCTGACTCCATGGTAAATGCTATAGTAAGGAGCCAAGAAAGGAAATGTTATATATTTAATAATAGTTCCCTAACCAAACTGTTTTTGCCCCCAATTAAGTACTGTGATATCATACGTTAGTATGTTTGGGAAGCTTCAGAATGAATTCTAAGTTAGTTTCTCTCGATTTAGAATTATATCCCACCCCCGATTTTTCTAAAAAGATACTAATAATATTACTGAAATATAGGAGATTTGTTTAATTTTTGAATATGTGCATGTATATACACAAACTTACCATGGTGCTCCAGTATTTTATATAGGGGTAACTGAGCATTAAATATTAGTTAGCTATAATCAATCTAGTTCTTAGCTGTTTTAGTTCATCAACGATAACTGAATAAAAAAATTACAAAATCTTTGGAATTAATTAAAAAAAAATTACAATCAATTAAACAAATTATATTTGTGCTATAAAAAATAAAAATCTGCAGAAAAAGAGTGCAGGAGAAAAAGAATGCACAAGTAAATATTATAATGCATTATAATTTATATTTATGGGAAAATCAACTTTTTTTCTTTCTACTTATCTTAATAAAGCTCGAAAAAAAAAATACCTTCAAATCCAGAGAAAATGCTTTCCAGAAATCCATTCCTTTATGTTTATGCCATATTATCTTCTAATGGATGATTTCCTATCAAATTAACTTGTTATTAAAAGCTATCTTGTATTAAATTATTGCGTTGAATTAGCTTCTCTGTAACTATTGTATTGAGCTATCTTTTGAATGGTGGTTTCGTTGTTTTTTATTTGGTCAGTTTTTTGGATACGCTGTGGAGGTAGTTCTGAGGGCTGCTTATGTCGTAATCATTCTTGCTTTTTTCATAGCAGTCGAGAGTCCACTTCATAAATCTGTGAAATAACTGCTTGCCGGACGACAAAATGTTATTACTGGATGAAATTTGATCTTTAATTTTTCTTTCACCTGCGATTTCTCTTTCTTTTGTATTTGTGATTTCGCAATAACTATCGTTTGCTTCATTTTTAAGTAGATCTATTTTATTGTTTTTTGTATTGATCGCGGATCCACCAATTTCTGTTTTGCAATTTTCATTAATTCCCTTCAGAAAATCTTCAGATCTATCTTTATTTTTTGGAAGTTGTTTCTCTTCCGTGTCATTCTTTGTCATTGCTTTCGTCTCCTCGTCTGTTTCTATAATTTCTAACCTTCGCTTAGGGGATATGTCTCCGATGGTCAATCTGCTATATTCGATGTTTTTCTGAAACTCTTCTGTTTCGGAATTCGATGACTTTATTTTATCTGAACTCAATCCTGAAAGTTCTGAGGTAACAGATTTCTTTTCAAAAGCTGATGTTTCAAAAGCTGATCTGTCGTGGAAAGTAAAGGCTGTGTACGTATGTTTAATTTGATCTTTCTTTATCAGTAAAACTTTTTCTTCTTTGCCACTTTTTCCTTTTATGTTATTCATTGCTGTACCATCAACTTTCATGCTATTTATTGTGGAGCCACGTTGTTTTTCTTCATCTGTATTCACAGTAGAATTTTCAGCAAAAGGACCACTTTCACCTTTTAATTCAGACCTGTCTCCTTTTGATAGATTACTACTGGTGTTAACTCTTCCTTCTGCTTTATCCTGTGTTTTATTCATTTTTCTTTCCTCTTCTCTCATAAATTCTAATTGATCTTCTTCTCTTATTCGTGAGTAATGTTTTTCTAATTCTTTCCGACCAACTAATCAGAGAAATGGAAAACAAGCCAGTATTTAATGTTTGATTAAATATTGTTGTCACTTTATACTGAATTAGCAGAAAAAAGTAATAATGTTAAACTGAGAAGGTGGGTTTCAAAATTCGCCCTATTTAACATACCAAATTTTGGGAAATACCACGAAAAACCTCTGTTTCATGTCCATTACTTTTCACTGTAAAACAAGATTTTACCCTGGCAGAAATACACAATAAAGCTAGTCTTTTTGTATATAGTAGTTTGTTTTCGATGCAGTTGGAACAATAGAACAAATTAAATAAAAAACTTGATTTTTTTTTTTAATTTAACACAAGGCGAGTTTTGAAATTCACGTTCTCAGTTGTCGTATATGATGTTATTATTTTTGTGCACAAAATAAACTGATCTGCAGTTTTTAATGACACAGAGAGAAAAGTCATGCCATTATTCTGATTATTGATATAATGTGTTTTAAAGCTATATGTGTATAAATTAAAGTCTCGACATGAAACATAGGAAAATAATTCATTAGATACTTGATATATAAGGACTATTTTCACTTATTTACATTAACTATGAGCGAAAACGTGTTAAAAAAATAACAAATTTTTAAAAAAGGACGTTTAAATCATACTAATGTAATGACTAAATAATCAGATATAGACAGAAAAGCATGTTAATACTTAACTTATATATGTTTAAAAAAAGCGTTGTTTCTTTTCATTTTCAGTTCCACTATCATTTAATTTTTTATTATCAAATTTAATAACTATACATAATGTCCTATTTGTTTGATGAATACCTTTTTGGACAAAGAAATTACGTCCTTAATTGTTTAATTGAAAGAGTAAAGGAACGGGTGGTGGATTGCAATTTCTTTTTAAATTATAAAATATGTCGTGCATCAAAACAACTAAACGGAAGAATTAAAAGAAAACAATTGCAAATTTTAAAAAGAGCAGATGTGATGTTGGAAAAATAAATAAATAAATAAAACGTTTTCAAATAAAAGAAAAATTAGATGGCACTCTTCATTAAAATTTGACGATAAATAAACTAAAATGTTTTATTAGAAAAATTCGTGAATTTTTAATTCGTTGCTTTTAAATTAATTATTGAAATCGGGACAAATTTATATATATTGCATAAGTGATTTCTATTTCTTTACTGTGATATCTTTAGGATGCTGTATTTTTAACCTATTTAATGAAGTGAAAGAATTTTAAGTTTATGATTTACATTTTTTTCTCTTAATTTTTATTAAACACAAATGAAGTGTGTGGTTTCATCTTCGCATTAGTCACGAAAAAGCAAAATAATATGAATTTGGGGATACCAACAAACATAAAACGAAAATAAAATGGAGTAAAAACATTAAAAATAAACCATAACATCACTATTAAAATGTATATGTATATAAAATACTAGACACTATAGTTACCCCTAAAATTATGTAGTACAAAATCATTTAATTTGACATTATTAACTTAAACTCAATATCTTAATATAAAATAAAATAAGGAATATAATAGATAATTAAAGTATGCATTATATACACTTAGAAATATTTTTTTATGTATTGTCCAAATTTTTAAAAGCTAGGTAGAAGTTAATCTTTAACATTAATTATTAAATTGTATAAATAGATTTAACTAATATAACTTCACAATTATCCATATATATATCTGTTATAAAATGTATTGCATTTTATTAAATGTCCTCTAGCATCTACCAACCCAGCCAGACTATTATATATATTTAATTTTTTTTTTTAATTTTTAATTTGTTATTATTATTTTTATGTTTTAAAATTTCTTATACATTTTTTACGCAATGTGTTAATTATTTTTAAGGTCATGTAATTATTAACTGTATATTAACGAATATATGAACATTTTAGGAAAACCATTATTTAATAAATCATAAATTAATTTTTTAACATTTGTGTTAATAAGATGAGAAGAACATAAATATTTTATTCTATATAAATAATTAAGAATTATATTACAATAAACAGAATTATAAAAACACGATTTAAAATTAGTAAATGTTTTCACTTTAAATTGAAATTCGTCCCGTTTGTCATTTATATATCAGTTATTAATATGTTTTCTTTTAGCATAATTTTAAGATCTAAAAAGTTAATGGTATTGTTAGAAAGCAGGTTTTTCTGTAAGTTCTAAATTAGCTGGATGATCTACTGGAAATTGAGGTATATTGATATTTTCAGTGGCAATTAAAATTATATCATCAGTATATCGATATAAATGTATTTTTTTATTAATATATTTACATTCATAATGATATAAGTCTGCTAATAAACTAGATGTACAACCATCTTGTGGTATACCGACATTTTATAGATAAATTATATTATCTTGCTAATAAAATTATTATAGGTAATGAAATTTGTTAAAGTATGAAAATAATCAGAGTTGATATTCGTTGATAAATTCAAATCATGATGATATTTTTAAAATAACACATTTATTACATTATGTAGATCTAACAAATCTATATTCTTAAAAAGATCTTTGAAATCATATGTTGTTATAATGTTTATACATTTAACATTATTCATAATCTTGATCATTTCATAGCTATTTTTTTATACAATGCATATTATCAATGTTTCTTTGTAAGCGTATATATTTGATTAAGAATTTTTAATAGAAGTTTATTAGCTGTATTATTATATGTATTGCAATCATTTGTAACAGTCTTAAGTTTAATTGGATTCTTGTGAAATTCGGGTATAAGAACTAGACATGAATAATTTTAGTTTGTTGAGTTAATGTTTAATTCAGTGGAACCTGTTAAAGTGACTACCTTGGTAAAGTGTCTACTTGGCTAAAGTGACCACTTTTGCAAAATTTTACTCATGTTAAATAATAAGAGAATTGTTTGGTAATGTGATCACCTGTCTATAGTATAAAGTGACCACATAGCCTCTCATTGTCAATGTTATTTGAACTTGTAAAATGTGACCATCCATTTTTCTACATACCGAAAATTTTTAAACTAAAACACTAAAGTGACCATTTTGCGAAATTTCTATTTCCATCTGAATCTAATCGTAATTTCATAAGAATTTGTCTCCTATAATGACCCTCCTGCCAAATGATTAATTTGCCCTTTAATTTAAAGATGTTTGCACCTCATTAAGATGACATTCCCTTCCCATTTTCCCCCCTAAAGAGAGAGAAGAGTGAGGAATACATCTGCCACACATATTGATGGATCGTAGGATAGAAATGCTTGAGCCTGCTACCAATTTGCTGACTAAGTCGTGTTAGTATGTATGTTTATATGTGGAAGTGAAATGGCAATTGTTCGGGTTTATTTTAAAAAGTTTTTTTTTTTTTTTTTTTTTTTTTTTGAATACATTTTCAGAAATTCTAAAAATAAAATTACAAATGCTCTGTCATTGCTCTGGTATTGCTTGCAGGATTTATAACATTTAACATTAAATTTTAGATGCATATCAACTTGTAGTTTTCTTATTGCTTTGGTAGTTTTTTTAAACTATTATTTTTAATACAGATATTTTTCTGCTTAAAATATGGAGAATAAGGAATCTAGTGTAAAATGTACAAACGTAGTTCTTTAACTGCATTCAAAAGGAAGATGAATTTTAAGTTAACTATCTTCTATACAGTATATTTTAAATTAGTAATTCAATAATTATATTAGTTAATTAATGAATTGAATACTTGATACAGTGCACTTTTTCTATGTTTATTTTAATTTGCTTTATTTTTTGAGATCACAAAAAAAGTTTAATGTGCTATTTTCAAAGACACTTCATAAAGTGACCACCTCTATATAGTGACCATTTTATCTGGTGAGAAGGGTGGTCACTTTAAGCAGGTTCCACTGTAATTTATAATAACCTCCAATTTTATGATTGTTTGTCATCATTCGTTTTCTTGAAAGAGGTTATTAAAAGAAATACTAGATGTAAACAGTTGGTGATATTAGGATTTACATATAATACATGCATAATTATTTGGAGATTTGTCCTCATAAGTGATTACAAAGTTTTGTTGCAATTTAGTGATATGCTGAAAAAGAAGCTTTGTATTAATATAAACCAGATGTGAAAGTTAATTTATCAATAAACAAAATTTTCCATTGATTGAAATATTCAATAAGATTATTGTAATATATTGCAATTTTATAAGTAAATATATCTATATCATATATAAACTGTTTTATTATAGATTTAATGTTTAGTTTGGATGGAATTCTATATTTAGTTCCATAGTTTATTATTTTTTCCACGTGAAATCATCTACAATATTTAAATTTCCAGAGATTATTTTTAATGTAATGTGTCCATGATCATTATTAATGTATTTTTGTAGAGAGGTGTCATTGCATTTACGGGGGACAATATTAGCAACAGAAATTATGAGAGAATGAATAATAGTTAAATATCTTTCTTCCTATAGTTATTGAATATTTAAAAGATTTTTAAATTTGAATATTATAAATTCAGCTTTTGTCATTTATTATAGAATTTATATTGATTTTATTAAATATTTTACTAGAGAAAGTTATTACCATTTGAGTATTAGTATTTTAAATTTCACGTTTTTTTTTTTTTTTTTTTTTTTTTGAAATTGTAAGGAAAATATCAACTCTAGTCAAAATGAGATCATAAAAATATCAGAGAAAGCTTAGAGTAAGATTTAATAAAAATTACATTTAAATATTGTAGAATATTTTTCTTTTTTATTGTAAAGATATGTTTTCGTATTAATAATCAGTTGTAATTTTTTATATAATTACTATGTGGATTATTTGTTTGTTTAGTTATAAAATTTTTGGAAGCAATGAAAATTGATGAACATCTACCTCCCTTGTTCCTCTTTGTTTTATGATTTATTTGATAATTTAAAATTAGATAAATTGGGGACTAATCAGTAGTGTTATTTATAGAGAAAAATACTTTAACTGATCTTTTGAATGTTTCACTATTAAGTTCTTAGGGATAAATTGTAATATAATAATTCATATATGATGTTTCCAAATATAATGTTCAATTTTTTTTTTTTTCTTAACTTGCATTATTTTAGTTGTGGTATTTTTAAAGATATGTTTATAAAAATGCTGAATGTCAGCTGTAGAATGTATATTTTTTCGCTTTATTTTTATTAGAATTAGATCGATGTTGATTTATGTGTTTGTGTGATGGACCAGATGTTTCTTCTATATGTTTTAAATTGCATATGTTACGCTTTATAGAAGTAGAAATATGAGGATGAAAAACAATTTGAGACTGAGAAGCAAATGGGCAAGTCTTGCATCTAGCATCTAAGCATTTCTGGCAAAAATAGTGGAGTAGGAGGAGCATATAAATGGTAACTGAATGACGATTCAAGAACAACCCTACTATTGTTCCTGTACTGGGCACTACACTCCAAAGATCATTGTGTATCTTGCCAGGATCGAAATTTTTGAAAAGAACTGCCATAATATAAATTTGAAACAACAAAAATGCAATAATATATTTGAAGAAATTCTAAAAAATGTATTTAGAAAAATTATAATTAAGAAATCGAATAACTTAATGATAATTTCTTTTAAAAAAGGCAGATCTTGAATATTAATAGAAATTTAAGTATATACAACATGTACAAAATGAAATAGAAGTGCTCAAACCTCGAAAAATAAATCCATAACCATGATAATAGTAATTCTCACAACAACTAAATAATTACATACAAAATATTTTAACTTAATTTTTTAAATAGAAAATAATCTTTTAAATGCTACATAATTTCAAATTATATTTAATTACAAAGCATTCAATTAATAATAAAATTAATCTAAAATTCATAAAACTTCTACTCCTAATAAAATAAGACATTATTGAAACGAATTATCGCCACAAATATAATAATAATAATAATAATAATAATAAAAAAATGTTGGCCATTGGGCTCGAAGTTGCGTGCTCTACAAAATTTCAGAACTCTAAACTGTAGATTTACACCACTAAGGCAGCCGGAAGGAATACGTTCTGCTTTCTTTGAAATGGAAGAGGTTTGAAAAAGAATTGGCGCATGCGCTAATGTGTCGATTTCGATATACTTAGGTTTTTGTCTTTTTCATTTTATACATATGATGTGTGTTTAACCGTTGAGTTCCCAAAAACGACCTTCCGGTGCAACATTAAAAAAAAAAAAAAAAAAAAAAAAAAAAAAAAAAAATTCGAATTATCGAGTTTTAGTTTGACAAATGAAATAAGCTCTCTTTAATCGAATTTCAGGGCATAAGAAAAAAAAATCGAATAATCATAATGTTATCGAATTTTCCAAAATGTGCAATTTTAGAGGTAGCTGAGAAACAAAACACTATTGATCATAGCAGTGGTATGTACTTTTAAAAGTGTCATCCCATTACGTTCGATCTCATGTTGCAAGCTAAAACATTTCCTTGAATTTGTTTCTAGCAACTAATTAACCCTTGATTTCATGAGTAAATCGATCTCCACATTAACATATGTAGCCGGAATCAAATTACATCCATTTAATATACTATGGTTAAGAAGGTTTAAAAATACAGGGAAGCCTCAAAAATTATAAAAAGAATGGGCTTACAACAGCAAATGTTTATTATATACGCATTTGTAAGATTAATTTAAATTTTATTTATAATCTAAATGGTACGTTTACTTGTGTATATTCTTAGTTATTTATTCGATGCGTGATAAACTGAAATCGAAACTTATTCCATTACGAAATTATTAAACTAATCTTCTTAAAAGTTCATTTCTAGAATGTACGCGGTATAGAAATCAATTTTGCTGTTATATTGTAAAGATGGTAATTTTTAAAAGAATTTATTTTTAAAATATATATTTATAATAACTTTCAACAATTATCATGCTTTGAAATATTACTTATCCCCTTTTCTAACAGAAATATTTTTTGGTACCAACAAAAACAATAAATATCTATATTCAAAAAGTTGTTCAGTCATTACAGCTTAATTTTTTTTAGGTAGCTTTCATTACAAAAAGTAAAAAGCTACCTATTGCAGCCGTCCGGAGGAAAGCACTTCCGGAAAATTTTGGTATATTTTCACCGATCATGACCCCCAGACCCCAAAACCACCCTCCGTTCAAATGTTGACATATATATATATATATATATATATAACCATATATATATATATATATATATCTGATTTTTGTCATGCGATAACTAACGTATTTATGAACCGATTTGAATGAAACTTGGTATGTACATAGTACATACAAATGTCTCGACCGAGTTCGTTGGTCAGCATCAACCGCCATTTTGTTTCAAAATGGCGGCCATTTTAAAATTTTTAAAAAATTTAAAATTTAAAATTAAATACGAAAAAATTAAAAGTTGAAAAATATTTTTCTTTTACGTGTTAGAACTTAAAACAAAAATTCCAGAACACTTTTTATTTTGTCTATATCTTAAAAAATGATTGAGTTATAGCACTTGGAATTTTTCTTATGGCTGACATTTTGAAACGATCTGATTTTTGTCACGTGATAACGCGTGTATTTATGAACCGATTTCAATGAAACTTGGTATGTACATAGTACATACAAATGTCTCGACCGAGTTCGTTGGCCAGCATCATCCGCCATTTTGTTTCAAAATGGTGGCCATTTTAAAATTTTTAAAATTTTTAAAATTTTAAATTAAATGCGAAAAAATCAAAATTTGAAAAACATTTTTCTTTTACGTGTTAGAACTTAAAACAAAGATTCCAGAACACTTTTTATTTTGTCTATATCTTAAAAAATGATTGAGTTATAGCACTTTGAATTTTTCTTATGGCTGACATTTTGAAACGATCTGATTTTTGTCACGTGATAACACGCGTATTTATGAACCGATTTCAATGAAACTTGGTATGTACATACTACATACAAATGTCTCGACCGAGTTCGTTGGCCAGCATCATCCGCCATTTTGTTTCAAAATGGTGGCCATTTTAAAATTTAAAATTAAATGCGAAAAAATCAAAATTTGAAAAATATTTTTCTTTTACGCGTTAGAACTTAAAACAACGATTCCAGAACACTTTTTATTTTGTCTATATATTACAAAATGATTGATTTATAGCACTTTGAATTTTTCTTATGTCTGACATTTTGAAACGATCTGATTTTTGTCACGTGATAACTCGCGTATTTATGAACCGATTTCAATGAAACTTGGTATGTACATAGTACATGCAAATGTCTCGAGCGAGTTCGTCGGCCAGTATCATCCACCATTTTGTTTCAAAATGGTGGCCATTTTAAATTTTTTAAAAATTTAAAATTAAATGCGAAAAAATTAAAAGTTGAAAAATATTTTTCTTTTACGTGTTAGAACTTAAAACAACGATTCCAGAACACTTTTTATTTTGTCTATACCTTAAAAAATGATTGAGTTATAGCACTTTGAATTTTGCTTATGGCTGACATTTTGAAACGGTCTGATCTGAACGATCCACAATGTTGCTTTAAAATGGCATACACTTTATGATATCGTGGAATTTGGTGACTCTCTAAATCGCTTAAAATAAAACCAGGTTGAATAAAAGATGACTAATTTCTAAAAATTTCTATTAATATTCAGTCTTGACAAAAACTAGTATTCAATCTTATAAAATCACTAATTTTATAAGATTTTTTCCACTAATTTCAGCTTAGTATTTTTGAACAATATAACTTACCTTAAAATAAATAAATAAATATATAAGTATATGAAAGCTACCTCTTCCTCCCGGCATTGCCGGAAGGACTTTTTAAATTTACTTACACTTATTTTTCCACATGTTCCTTTTTCTGAAATGCATTTTAATCTCTGAGAAGAATGTATATTGTAGGTCCATCATAATGAATAATTGGTGCAGCTTTTTAGCGGAAGGCCTATTAGATGCTTCTAAAGTGAGTATATAGGATGCCATGTATCGGACTGTCTTCAAATCAACAGATCCATGAGATTTGGGAAAAGATTTATGCACTAATCTGCTGAATTTTCGTTTCTGAAATGAAAATAAAAAAAATTATAGTTTGACATTTGTCATTTGACATATTTATGAAAAATACGCGTTTCTCTAATTTAAATGGATGATTAAAAACTGATAAATTTTGTTAACGTATAAAGTGAAAAATATCAATTCATACAAATCCTAAACTTTACTACTGATGAAAAATAATAAAATCTTAAATAAATTACTTTTATTTGAAAAATTGTATTGTGGAATCATAAAAACTAATATATTGTAAATAAGGTGAACTGGTAAAAGATTTTTACCGCAGTAAGCATCGTATCGAAAGAGGCGTATATAATTTATAACACATTTTAAACTCTATTTTAATACGTATTCGGCTGAATCTTTTGTGACTCAATAACGCCAAATTTAAGATATCGGATAGGACGAAATTCTGCAACGATTCTGTAAATTTAATTTCAAACCATTTGATTTGGTAGAATTTGTGCAGTTATATGTCGTCAGATGGACAGACTGACAAAAGCACCAGACGACGACTATAGTAGAGACTATGAATTTATAAAATTACGGACTAGTTTAAAAATTTTTTACTTAGATGTTAGGGCATGTAATTTTAAGGATGTAAAAAATAATGAAAGAAATTAGAACATGAAATTGAAAATCTTATTGACTACGTACAATTTTTACATCTACAGTAAACAGAAAATGATATACCTCTCATAAATATTAAGAATTTTTAAATTCAAAATTGTAAAATATACAAAATTATCTTTGCAAAATGTAAAATATCATTAAATTAAAAATAAAATTAAATATATATATATAATTCCACCCCCCCCCCTTTTTTTTAATCTGATAAAAAATATTGTGTTTACTTTTACTTAATTTACTCTTTCAACTGAAAAATTAAATCGGTCTGACCGTTTGTTGAGAATTGAACTATGAACATCTTTTATTAATTGATGTAGGGAGGTAGCAGAGACAAATGAAATCGTATTTTAAAAGTCACTGCTTAAGTAACATTGGTTTTTGGGTATACGGAACGGGGTGATAAAAATAGATAATTATGCATATATATAATTTGTAATGAATTATTAAACAAATTTAATGTTTGCCTCCACTTTACCATTTTTTGCAGTCATGTCAAAATCAAACAGAAAACAAACTGATTTTTGAATTTGAGGAGTGTATGGAATATAAGTGTCTACAAGAAAACACCGCAATTTATATATTATCCAAAATTATTAAAACGTTCCCGAAAAATTTCGTTCATGTTATCCACATTGTTAAAAAAAGAGTAAATTATCACTTAATTTATGAAAATATAAGTACGGATGAAAACATACAATAATGTCTCCTAAAATGCCCACGATGCCTCAATGCGATCTTCATACAATATATGGCCAAAGGTAACTGGCCACTCGCAATTTTAGACATTTTGTTAAATATCTAGAACAACACATGAAGAATAAAACTGAAACTATAACTGTGTAAACATAATAGTACAATTCATACATTTCCGTGAAGATTTTTTCCCGAAACTCCATAGGGGACCGTCAACAAATTGAAAAAGAATGAATATCTTTTGGATAATCCTCTAAAAAGTAATGTAGCTAAAGCTTTCAAACTGTAGATAATGATTAAGTGGCTTGTTATTATAATTTGTGATCATTTTCATACGGCTACCATCTATAATCGTAGAAAAATTAAGGTTTAAAAAAACAGTCCTAAATTTTTCCAAGTTTTTTGCTTATAATTTGCTGATTTCTTAATATAAAAAAAGGCTGTTTTCCGAATATACGACAAACAACATTGTACATAACACCCTGTATACTCAGAATTAAAAAAATAGTAAAAATTGTATGAAAAAGGAGCAGGTTTACAGAATAATTTTTCATTGCGCATGCGTAAACGCTAGCAAAATTTCTTTGTATATTGTTTTAGCTAGGTGTGTAGAGTAACTTTTGTAAAAGTTTCAAAAAATGAACCAAAAAATATTGGGATTGTGTCCAAATGTAGTAGTACGTGCAATATTGTGTATCTACATTGGCACTAATCAATGGATAAATGGATACAGCTAATGCAATATTTAATTAATAACTTATTATATTAATATTAATACAATTTTGCATTATTTTTTAATTCTGATTAAGGGTATTATATACAATGTTGTTTGTCATTGCTTCATTAATTTAGACAGGGTTATCCAAAAGTTTCTGTCCTTTTTCAATCTGTTGACGGTCCCCTAGGGTATTTCGAGAAAAATCTTCGCGAAAATATAAGACCTGTACTATTTTGTTTACACATCTGAAATTTCACAATATTTCCTCATGTATTTTTCTAGATATTTAACGAAGCGTCTAAAATCGGAAGAGTCCGGTTCTTAGTGGCCACATAGTGTCCAGGGCTGTACAAAATAAGTCCGTTTCTGTCTATTGGTAGAAATTGTTGAAAGTGAATGTGAACCGTGTAATTCGATTTATCACTGAACTTAATTTTGGCATATTATGTGGAATCTGTACAATCATATAGAGAACTGGAAGGCATTTCTGACCATGAAATATAATTGTTGAAATCTTGCCTTTCAAATGTGTTGTACATTTCCATTTTTAGGTGCGTTCGTAATTATGTAAATACGTAGCACCTATTGTTGTCGCTCAGTCCGTCCGTCTGTCTGTCCGTCCGTCCGCATATAACAACGCAAAAACTACCCAACTGAATCGTTTGAAATTTAAAATATATAATTATTACATAATTTTGTCGAGTCATTTCAAATTTTATGAAAATCGGACGCATAGATAAATTACAGGGACAATCAAAAGGATTCCGTTACATTACGGTCAATGGGTAAAAGGTTTCAAATGCATTTTAATCGTTTGAAAGTTTAAATACATAATTATTACATAATTTTGTCGAGTTATTTTCAAATTTTATCAAAATCGGATGCATAGTTCAATTACAGGGACAATCAAAAGTATTCCGTTACATTACGGTTAATGCGGAAAAATGTTTCAAATGCATTTTAATGGCGTTACATTTATTCGAACGTAATAAAATTGATATGCATCTATAAAGTACATATTATAAGATACATTTTGCATAATCTGTGGTACAAAGAATATTTGTTATTGATTTACAAGGCCACACAAAATTATTCCATTGCATAATGGTATAGGGAAAACATTGTTTGGTGCGCATTTTAATTGTAATTATTTACAATTTTATGAGATTAATATATAGGAGTGATATTTTTAAAACTTCGTTATCGTACGAATGCACTTCATTTGCTACGCTTCCCGTGCAATTTCCAACTTGGTGTTTTATTAATGTCTTCTCCACCTTATTAAACGGTTAATTTTTGTTAAAGAGTTCTGGAAATGTTGGAACAATTATGACAATCTGTGCTCGACGCACATTTTTTTCCCCTTGTTGCTGCGTTTGTAACATGCATTCATGAGTAAAAAGCGCTTCGAGTTTGAACACTTGTTATGTAGCTTGTCAACAGTTTCTTACTCTTGAAATCTCACTGAAAGCCTCATAATGCCTGCTCGCAACAACAGATGTCTAATGCGCAGATCTTAAAGAAGTAATCCATGATTTGGGACCGGTTGATTTAAGATCAGCCCGAGTGCAAGAAAATATTTCTAGTCACAATTTACTCTCAGAAGTAAAGAAAAAAGATATAAATTCGTACATTAATCATAGATTATGAAACACTTTCCAAAAACGCATTTTATTAGAACTTTTTTTGAAGTCGGTTACAATTTTTATTTAAAATTTGCTTTATGAAATATTATTTCAACTCATAACTATATATTAACGCAGGAGAAAACAAATTTGAATCAAGAAAACATGATCAAATAAAATTATATATATTAAAATTATACATGATATTTGTATAAATAAAAAATAAAATTTTGTACAATAAATGAATATATTTGTTTATTTATGAAAACATTTCATTATTTTATTTATATCGTGCCATGAAGAAATGATTTTTTTCCCTTTAACATTCATTCATACTCTATAAATTTTTATTGACTTAAAATTTTTTTAAACACATTTCAAACTATGTCGGTTCATTCTTTATTAAAATGAAAAACAATCATAATAAGAAGATTTCTTACTTTCAAAACGTTGTAGATGACAGGATAAACCTGTTGGGTCCAAGAACACACTTTCTTTGGCAGCTTCTTGCTGAGATATCCACCAGTAAACAACTCTACTAATAAAACGCCAATCGACCACGTATCTAGATGTTCTGGTTTAATTGGCCAGCTACCGTTGTCATCAAAAAAGGCCTCCGGTGATCTGAGAGGTTGCTGAAGACCAAATCTGCAAGAGAAAAACAATCAATATAAAACTCTCGTAATATAGTACTACATTTCCCCCCCCCCCAAAAAAATAAATAATAAATAAAATAAAATAAAATAAAATAAAATAAAAAGGAGTGTGAAAAAAGAAAAAATATATAACTTCGTCAGTTCTTAAACTATCAAATCCGATTAAATTTATTTTACATCTTCCCAATATAATCTACAATTTTTATGATGACAAGTTTTTTATCTGACTAATTCTTATAACAAAAAATAAAACAAAAATAGGAGTTGAAGAAAAAAAAAACCTCAAATCAAAACTGCTTGTATTCTGACTCATTTTTAAATTCATTTTTTATTTTAAACACATCCGCAGGTTCTGTTATTTAGAAACTATATAATGTGACGCATTGGTCAATTTTTTGTATAAAAACAGAATATATTTAAAGAAAGACTGCCAAATTGGGTATTTTGAACAGAATTTCCTGAAGCGATCGTGATTGAAAAGTTAAGGAAGTATTTAAATAACAAATTGGTTTTTTCTGACTCATTTTTAAATCCATTTTTGTTAACAAACGAATCCAATTGACAGGTTCTCTTATTTAGGAACTGTCAAATGTGTATTTAGTGGTCAGTATTTTGATAAAGGCTGAATATATTTAAAAAAAAAAAAAAAACTATCAATGTAGGCATTTCGTGCAAAATTTTCCGAAGCGATCGTGATTGACGAATTGAGGGTGTATTCAAATAACAAACTGCTTATTTTATGACTTATTTTTAAATTCAATTTTGTTCTCTAACGTATTCAAATGACAGCTTTTTCTTTAGGAACTATATAATGTGCTTTGTTGGTCGATTTTTTAAAACCAGAATATATATATCAAAATATGCCGTCAAAATGGACATTTGAACCGAATTTCGCTTAAGATGTTTCTGATAAAAACATTCCTTACAGAAAAATGAAATTGAAAATTTTTCAAAAGTGGCCAAATAAAGTTGTTAAACTGGGTTTATCTCTAATCATATATTATTTTTTGTCGTTGAAATGAGCACTCTTTGAAATCTACCTCCGCATGTAGGCCAAGCCGACAGGGATTTTTAAAATGATGCCGCCAAATTTGGCCTTTTGAACAAAATTTCGGGAAGCGAAAGATCAGTGAAAATCACTATGAGACAATAATCGCTTATAAATTAACATTTTTTTTTTTTTAAATAAAATTTTTAGGTTCGGATTGAAAATTCTATGGAAATTATTCTGTCCAGTCCGGATCCGGTTATGTTTATTTGAAATAATTTTGTCTGTTTAAGAATTAACATTTCCGGATTTTTCAAATTGAATTCTTTTATTCGGTTCAAATTAAATGTATACAGAAAATATTTTGTCGTAATCGGATCTGGTTATTGTCATTAGAATATTTTTATCCGGTTCAGATTTGCTTCGGGCGAGATTTCGAGCCCAGTACAAATTTGATTCAGGTCAGAATTATAATATCACTAAATTTCTTAAATTCGTATTTTATTTTCCACTCTCTCGACTAATATATCTACGAATAGGTTTGGTAATGGAGTTTCTTTCGGATGTAGGTTCCATAAGAAATGATTGCGCTCCTGGAGGTGAAAAGTGGAACTGACATATTTTACAGAGCAGCTTGCCTTATATACGGTGAAGCAAATAGCAGCGAGCCGAGTAGGAGGCTCTTAAAGATCAATATTGGGCTCTTAATTGAGTTGTGGTTACCAGTATTTCCGAATAGAATTTTCAAAAAAATTCTGAAATTGCTATTTGTATCACCACCTCATCTGCGGATAGATTGAAAATCGGAGTATCGTTCAGTTTACGAAAGTGTTCTTATCACGGTGATGGAAAGTGAAAGTGAAATATTTAGCAAAGCGTACATAGCAAGCCTTCCACACCATGATTCATGTCGGATTTTCCACCAAACATAATGCGTTCCGTGGCGGTGGAAAGGGAAACTAAAGCACTTTGTAGCACTTGATGGTTAGGATGTTTAGTTTATAGTTAGTGTTAAGTTAGAATTTGTTTACAGTTAGGTTGCGATTAGTCTGCAATAACGTTACGATTAGTCTTATGTTATATTTAATTTCCGATTAGGCTACAGTTAAGTCACGTTTAAGTTACAGCTAGGTTAAGGTTATGTTGCAGTTAGGCTACGGTTAGATTACGAATAGGTTACGATAGGGTGACGGCTAGGTTACATTTATGTTATATTTAAGTTACGGCTCGGTTACGATTAAGTTACAGTTAGGTTACAGACAAGTTATGGTTACAGTACAATTAGGTTACGGTTAGTATTTTCTCCACAGAGTGAATATTACGCATGCTTTGATTGGAAATTAAAACTTATTTTTGTACAACGGCTCTGAAATTATAATACTAAACTTTTAGCTAATCATTGAATATCGATTTCATTCTCGGTATAGTTCGATTTATCTACCGAATTATTTATCAATATATTGTTTTACCTTGATAATTATGTCCTTTAATATCTGAACATCTACTGGAATTTTCAGTTTATAATAATGCGAAATTCAGACATATTTTCTTTTAATTAAAACTGATTTAAAATATCGATAGTATAACTTTTTTTGTGAAATATTTACAAAAGTAATCTTATTAATTAACCAAAAAATACTCTTATGGAAATGTTCCCAATCTTAAAAAAGCAATGTATTTAAAATGTATTATGATCCTCTCTGTAAATTGAAAGGTTTTTGTAGCTAAAGATTTTCCATGTAAATTTTTTCTTAAAAAGAAAGATTTTAACTATGAAAATAATTAAGAATATCACCACTTTTTGACAATATTTAGCTTTTACTGTTTCTGTACGCTATCTAATTTTGATCGAGAAGAGCTTATTGTGCGACAAGAACATTAAACATTTATAATAGACTAAAAAAATAAATTTTATATTAAATTTTCTTCATTAATACTTAAAAGTACCGTCAGTGCATAAAGGGTCAAGAGTGATATAATAAATTTCAAATTCAAATATTTCACTTGGAAGTTCTATATACAAAAAGTAATTAATCACGTGACTTATTAGTGATGTTTACGGATAAATATCAATACTTTAACACGAAAATCAAGCAATCTTCGGACACATTTTCCTTCCCGCGTTTTCCATTGCAGTGATTTTGAGTATTTTTACAAATAAATATTAGTTTTTTGTTTTTTGTCGATTTTTCACTCAGTTAGTGATTACGTATTTCTGACAAAGTATTGCCACATTTTTCGGGTTAAATATAAAATCATGCAAATTTCAAGTGCATTTAATATTTTTATTACGGACCTGGGCAATGCCGTCCGTAGAGTCAGATAGTCTTAAATAATTCGGAATGTGCAACCGAATATCATTATGTTAACAAATTAAAAGAAAGTTTAGACTCGAAATACGAATCACGACGATATTCCAAAACAAACAAAACTCAAATAGATTGAAATGCATATATGTGAAATGCAGGAATAATGATTGCTAAACGGAAATTTGCAAAATCAATTATTTGGGATAATGATTATTAAAATGAATTCGTAAAATGTTGATAAATTACAAACATCTCTACAGTCCGATCAAGATCGACATTAGGTTAAGACTAAAGAAAAAGAAAGCATAATGATATTTACCTATCTGTGCGCCTATTTGTTGAACTCATGTAATGAAAGTCACATATTTGTATGACTCCATTTTTTGTAATATTCATACTTTTTGCTTGAATATTTAAATGTGCAAATTGAGTGGAATGAAAATACTGAATCCCATCAGCAACATCTTTCAGCCAACTTATCAATTTCCTGAGTGCGAGAGGATCTCTTTTGAATAAATCATCTTGAACTTTCTCTTGAAGTGTACAATCTTCAGCTGGTGAATAAAAAAGATATGAATCCGTTTTTTGGAGATATTCCACTTTTAGGAGAGTAAGAACATTAAGATGGTTAAATTTTTGCCATTTCTTCTCGTTTTCCCCGACGTAATTTCTCTTCCGGATTTTCACCTTCAATTCTGGATTTGTTTCGTTCTGCTTTACCATCAGAGATCCCCCGAAATGGCCGCACTCGATCACTTTACTGACATCAAAGCATTTTTCTTTTATGATGGATTCAAGATGTGCTATGTCTCCTGAAGTTGGTTGAATAATGGCGTTTTGACTTGGCTCCCTTTTCTTTCTAATCTTACAGCAAAGAAGATCCATATTATTTTTTATTGTGAATGTTTTAAATAAGAAGATCGTTTAAATATGTTTTGATATTAAAATAATTGTAAAATATTCTTAGAATGACACTTTTTTTTATATTAGACTTAAACTTTATGAAACGATATAAGTATAGTAGTTTTTAGAATGTGATATTTTCATTGTTTCAGTTTTCATTATATGTTTAATCTCATTGTTATAGCATTATTGTTGCAAATTTATAAAAACCATTGTTAAGTATATTGTCATACATTGTTGGAAACTTATTAAAGCGAATAACTATGAAAGAGTAGCGGATAGGTACAGATTGATGCAACAATGTTAAAACTTAGACTGAATAATGAAATGAGGAAAATATAAAAATCTCTACATGATTTTGGCGAGTTTTTTTCTTGGTATTGATGTTAAATAAACGATAAATAAGATGTTATACACTTATAAACAAGGTTATAATGAAAATAATATATCTTTAATTTTATTTTTAATGATGATTTTTATTGCTATTTTATAGAAATGTACAATGAAAGCATATTATAATCTTTCTAATTTTAGAATATTAATTATTATAATGCTTACTTTTCAAATATTAATGACATAATCCTAAACCAAACCAGACACTGGATTTTCGCGATTTTAGTGACAAGCACTGTCGAGTGAACTGAATTTTGAGAAGCCTAAAAATTCTCCTCAATCACAGCGCGGAATTTTCGGCAGACAATTACCAATGTGAACAGTTCCAACGATTGATTCCTAAGCGCTGCGCGCCTATTAAAACGAAAAAAAAAATCATTGGGCACAAGAAACGGACTGTGCAGCAGGCTCTAAAATAGACGAAACTCATCAATGCTGCGGTCACTAACGCACGTATGAGCGCTGTGCATCCATTAAAACAAAAAAAAAAAAAAAAAAAAAAAAAAAAAAAAATTACTGGATATACGAAACTCGCTTTGCAACAATCTCTAAAGTGTACGAAATTCGTCAATGCCGCAGTTATTAATGTACGTATGAGCACTGCGCGCCCATAAAAAAAAAAAAAAAAAAAAAAAAAAAAAAAAAAAAAAAAACATCACTGGATGTACGAAACTTGTTGTGGAGGAAACTCATCAATGCCGCGGTTATTAATGTACGTATGAGCGTTGCGCGTCCATTTAAACTGAAAAAACATCATTGGATGCATGAAACTCGCTGTCGCTGTGTAGTAGTCTCTAAAATACATGAAACTCGACAGTGCCGACGGCCAACGCGCTTATGAGCGTTGCTCGCCCATTTAAACAACAACAACAACAACAACAAAATGCTGGTTGCACGCAAGTCGTTGTGCCACTACGAAACTCGTCAAAGCTGCTGTCTCTAACGACACTAAAACCTAAAGAAACATCTTTGGATGCACAAAAGTTGAATTAAAGAATTTTCTAAAATGGACAAAACTGGTTAATGCCGTATTTACTAACGCAGGGATCAAACTATGTATAAGTTTGTTCAAAAACACGCGATAAAATTTTGAAATATTTTTCTGATATTTATAAGGCATAAATATTATGCTAATTTTTAAATAAGGAAAAAAGTATTTCTGATATAGGAATGCGCTGCAATATAAGCATCTCACATTATAATATTAAGAGTAATGAAGTTATGAGAAAAATAAAATATAAATGCACAATAAAATGTAAAACACAGGGAAAGATAATTGAAACAAACATCAATACCAAGAAAACAACTCGCTGAAACCGCGTATGGATTTTTTGGGTATTTTATTTCCCGTTTCGCTATGCAGTCTAAGTTTTAACATTGTTGCATTAAGCTGTCCCTATGCGCTACTCAAAAAAAAAAAAAAAAAACGCGACATGAGTAATAAAGGAATAAATTTTCTCTGTTATTTGAAAAAACAAATTGTTAAAAGATTACATTTCTTCACTATTCGAAAACATTGTGAGAAAGTTCCTTTTCATTGATTCCGGAAAGCATTATTTAATCAAACATGATGTATGAACCTATTCATAGTTTTGTTACTTGATTGTGTCAGCGTCAGTATTTACTAATTCCCGACATACGGCAACACTAATCTATCGTTCGTGCTTATCCGCGTTGTTGACAAATGGTAAGCAGGATGGAAATTTCAATTTGCTTTTCAGTTAATATCTTCACTGTATTGTCAGGGGAGCGCCGACACACCGGCGACTGTCATATCAAGCGAATAAAATATATTTAAAAATGCATATTTAAAATTTTATTTAAATTAATGTCTCTCGAAATTTTAATTATTTTATAGATTTATCTAAAATAAATCATTTAATCAATCAGATTGGGTAAGAGGGAAGGAAGGTCCATAACCTGAAACAGTGGTCGAAGGAGCTTTAAGATGATACATCACATGACGAGTTCAAAAAGTTTGAAAATGATCGACCCCCCACTTTTGCTCCGTCAGTGGTGGAAATTTAAAAATCGCAGAAACACGTGTCTAATTATTTTTAATAGATTTTTTTCTGCAATTTCGTGTTCCTACTTAAAACGGTTGCTGAGATGAGTCAAATGTCCTAAAATTTTCGACCCCATTTTAACCCTTTTAGGGGAGAAATTTGCAAAATTGCTGAAATATGTGTTTAATTATTTTTTTAGTAGATTAATAACCTGGAATTTCACATTCCTAACTATAACGGCTGCTGATGTATAACTAGATGTATGTTCTATAATTTTTTACCCCCCCCCCCCATTTAACATCCTCAGGAGCGAAATTTTGAAAAATCCACTATTGGGGACACTTATATGATTAGAAGTGTATTTTCTCCAATTTTCATGCTTATAGGTTCAGTAATTTGGGCTGAGCGTTAATTATCAGTCAGCCAGGACAAGCTATTTTTTGTATGCAGGGCTTGATTAAAGGTGTATTCGAAAAAACGCTTTTCCAACCTTCAACAGCTCGAAATTTTCCGATACAATTTCAGAAATATTTTTAAAAGTAGAAACACGAAACTTGCTGAGAGGATTCTTGAAGGGACGTATGAGGTGCCGTGTGCTCTTCCCTGATTAGTTTTTGAGGTTCTTTCGATATGTATAAGATGGGATCGGGGCTAATGCCCCTCTCCTTAATTTATATAGATGGGCTTTTATATGATAAAGCATATTCCTGATAAATTTAGGGGGTTCAATGATTAAGTATAAAAAGGGGAAATGGGTAGAGCTATCTCCCCCCCCACCCACTTAATTTGTTTTTCGAATGACGTTAACCCTTGAAAATATAAGGCTATAACGAACGAATAGTATACGTAGCCTGTAAGCTCAATGCCATCAGTTTAATTGGGCAATATTATTTCTATATTTATTATTCTTTATTGATTGATTGATTTAGTTTTGTCATAGAATGGGTACATATTAGAGTTGGGCAATATTTATCGTATTAGGATAAATAACAGTGTTACTACGCTGGAACCTAATATTGCATTAATATGTTACTGAAAAGTCCCTGTTAAATAAATAACACATGGTTCTTAATGACAGCATCTTCCTTCACTTGTTTTATTCAAGATTTCATTTTTTGTACCTCTAAAATAAGAATAATATTCATTAAAAACGTCCTTAGTCGTTTCTTTTGAGACATTTGCCGAACAATGTTGAATTCAGACACTTTTCTCAAGAGGGATTTCTGTGCTCTGGAAGAGGAACATTATAGAGTTCCGGTAGGTAGGGGGAAGCATTGCTTTTTCTGACCATTGAAAACCCAAAATCTCGAATCTTCCGAGGAAACATCTCATTGCTCACCGGCACTCCTCTCCCCCGGACCATCCCCTGAATTATACACTAGCACTCAGCATGACCTTATCTTCAGCTCTAGTTATGACCTGCTCTTTTAGATATGTGATGCTAATTTTTTTGCAGTTCATCAATCACTGTGACTAGTAGTGAATACATGCATGAATAGTAAGAACTTACACCATTAATTAAACACTTTTTCTGCTTAGTGCCTGATGATAGGTCACCATCATAACACACTTTCTCCTATTTTAATAGCACAAATGACTAGAGCGCAATATCTAGAGCACAAAACACAGAAATTTTTAGATCAGGAAAATATTTGAAAATTTATTAGAAAAACTTCATGCTTGAAATGTTTTCCTCGATAAACAATATATTATAATCAATATATAAATATATAATATACAACATATAGATTAATGATTGAAAAATAATTAAATTATGTTTAAAACATCCAAAAACATGTAAATCGATTAAAAGTCGGAAGTCTAAAATCATAAATCATTGCTTTTCATGAATCGTTTCTCTTTAGTAAAAATATGAAGGATAAATGTGCGCAGAAATGTATATTCGACATATCCTAAAAATTGCTTTAAATGCAATCTTATGTTGCAAATGCATTTTAAATTAATAAAGTTTTATATTTTAAAAAGAAAATCTTTTTTAAATGCGGCATAACCTAGCGCATATGATTGTTAGATTTTATTAGTATATTTACTGTTATGTAAATAAAAAAAGCAATTATTTCTACCTTTTCACCCCGAAAATATAGCAAAATTCGAGTTCAGAGATTAATTTTATAAAAAGTACCTTTTTTTCTACATATAACTAACATGCATTTATCTATAATTTAGTGCCTTAAGAATTCAATTCTCGATTTTAGTTGGAAATTCTATTTTAAAACTAACAAAACAATATTTTGCCCATTCAAATAAAATGCTTGAATCAATGCATATTTAATTAATTAGCTCATTTAAAACGTCTGCATTCAAACTTCAGATTGATTTGAATTTAAAGCAGCAATTGGAAACCAACCGATGCGCGTAACCACCGGGGGGGGGGGTGCCCGGACAACCCCCCCCCGCTTGCGCAGACCCATTCACAATTATTTAAAAACTTTGCGTCCCCCCCTTATTAAAACACCCTTAAAAACTCTTATTAAAAAATCTCACAATTATACACTCTAAGATAAAAACCTGTCTAAAACGGAATTTAAAACTGTTTTAAAGGCTTCCGTTTTAGAAGATTTTACTATATAAAATGAGATATTGTTTGTATCCAGCAAGTTCAGTTAAAAATTCTGGGCACCCACCCGTTCAAAAGGTTGGCTACGCCTATGCAACCACAGTAAAAATAATTCCTTAATATTCACTAATTCAATATCTGTTAGATTTTCCACCAGTTTTTTAATAAATGTAGTTCTTTTCTGCTAGATTTTCCACCAGTTTTTCGATAAATGTAGTTCTTTACATTACAAAAGAACATTTTATCGCTTCGTAATTATTGTTTATTTTCAAACGTTTTGTTACAAATTATTTGACAAGCTTGAAAAGTGCTGAGTAATACACATTATTTGAAGATAATTTTTTTATCGTTAACGACTTTTGATTTAAAGTTTCGTTTTCTGTTTGGTTTTTATTCGCGGTTGTTGAAGAGAGAGGATAAATAAAAAATGATTTCGTCTCTTTTTTATTAAATATCAGAAAGATTGAATTTAAGATTTGTGGATTTGATTTCTAAAGGGCTCTTCTTGGGGGGGGGGGGGGGGTACACCCCTCAAACATACACCTTAAAATTTCGCTCATTTAGTTCTCTACCATTTTTAACATGACACCCCCCCCCTTTCGGTGACTCACCAAATTTGTTCATTTCTTCAGTTCATTTCAATCTTTAAAAGGCTATAACTTTGCTTCTATGGGAGTAGAGCTGAGAGAAAAATTCTAGCATAGCTAACTTTTACTCGCCATTCTTTTTGCTATTTCAATTTTCTGGTTTTTTCCTATACGACCATTTGGGGGGGTAGGGGGGGGCCGTTTTTCATTTTTTGATGTAATATGTCTATCGAAAGCTTATGCTTCATACATTACAAATCTAGCATAAAAAAATTTCTCCCGTTATTCTGGGTCACGTTACGGACCCATAATGGGTTGAAATTTAAATTTCTCAAACTTCTTCGAGGTTTTTTGCCAAATCGGTATCTGAATAAAAGTGTGCCATTGTGATATGTGTATGACATCTGTGCCATATATATATTATTCAGGCTTTCTTATTGCACTTTTTTTATGTAAAACAATATGTATCATTTTTCATGTACAATTGCGCATTAAATGAAAATTGTAATGTAATTTTTTTAGTAGTACTTTATAATAATGAATAAAAAATAACATATTATTTAAAAGTATTTTCTGCACAATAAAATGTTTCCTGACGATTACAAAAAAATATGTCCTGACAATTCAAAAAATAAAAACGTAATTGTCCAAGTTTTCACTTCTGTCGGCACTCCCAAAATGTCACTTTTTTTTGGGAGGGGTGAAAATTTTGTGGAAATAAGTCTTATTTTTAATTTATGTATGGGTCCATATAAAAAAGCATGGGCTAGTGAACTTTGGAACCATTTTAATACAACTCATATTCAAAATATTAAAATAATTGAGAAAAAATTATTTAAAAAATTATTTTTAATTTAACCATTTTTGATACTAAGAAAATGCAATTAAATTTCTTATAAATTGAATCTGGAATGTTTAGATAAGATTTTAATATTTACAAAATATGAAATACTGTACAATATATTAGGTTTACAGCTTTCTGAAAAACATAAAAATAGTAGGATAAAATTTAAATGAGTTCAAAGTATTAGAATATTTTATTTTACGCAACAATATTACTTTATTAATATGAAATAAATGGTAGTTAATATTTTGTAGCACCCTCTTTTGCTTTCATAACAGCGTACAATCGATCTTGCATACTATAGATATTTGCTATTAAGAGACTAGACGAAAAAACTGAGTCTGGAAAAAATTTCTTTCTCTACCATCTGTCCTATCTCATAAGTCTCTCTGTCCTATCAGTTAGTACTTGTTTTATGTTTTGCAGCTGCTCTGGTAATGGCAGCACGCGTTGACTTGCTGTAAAAAAAATTCAGTATGCATTTCATTTCAGATTTTAAAACATCAACGGCGCTGATTGAGAAAACGTAGTATATGGAGGATAGATTTTTGAAAAATTCGTTTTCCTCTGTTTGTTAAAGAAAGTTTTCATAATATGTTTTCTTGTAATTTCTATTTTTCCTTTTTTTGTATTTCCTACAGGATACATTATTTTATATTCAAAAATATATGTGCCTATAGTTTTTTTTAAAATGTTGTTGCCCCACCAGTGGCCGAGAGATTCTGCCCTCAAAACTGGTAGACGGTAGGTACTGGATTAGAACAGAACCCAATCGCGGCCGTCAGCCTAATCATTCGGAGTTTTCCATGGTTTTCTCCGAACTTTGGATTTCCTTGCGTAAATATGGGCTGGGTTCTCTTAAAAAGACCCCCCCCCCCCTACGAAGGGCACCGCCTTAGGGCCCATATCCCATGTGTTGTCCGTTTGGGAGCATATTTAGCAATTGTTTATAAATTGTTTATTGTATCCTGTTACAAAAATAACAGGATGTTGGAACCTATTACCAGCGCTACTGTGGAATGATGTAACTTGTTAACGAAAAATAACCACATTTCCCACCTCTAGTACATATGCCAATAATTGTTATTGTTTTACGTTTAAATTGTTTATTATTAATTAATTCGCAATGGTGATTGAAACTCGTGATTGAAAAAAACTTCATGCTTGAAAACTATCTTAAAAGCCATAATAACTCATTCTAAAGATAGAAGTTTTCAAACAATTACCATTTGAAATTAACTTTTTCTTTATTCGACAATGCAAAAATTGAAAAATTGCAATATCTAGAAATTTAAAAAATGAAATAAAATAAATAAAAGTTAAATTTTTATCATCTGCTCTTGCCCTTCGCAGAATGCCACCAGAGTTACACACAGATTTTTATTCTTTATACTATAGATAATCTGAATTAAAATCTCCTTTCCCTGTTTGGTTCTAAAGTACACTTCATGCCTATTTATAGGATCTTGAAATACAATTCTGTTTAAAGTATTTTTGTGTACAACAGATTAAAGTTGTTATTGAGAAACGAAAAAAAAGATCGGGCAAACCGCTCAGAGGTTTAAAGGTATATTTAGTTTTCAGTATTTTCAAAATAAATCATACTATCTTTGCTACAATATTTGAACTTAAACATTTAGCTAGTACACTGCTCAAAACAATCAAAGGATATTGCAGTTTTAGGTGGATTTTGTATCTGAGAAACTTTTTAGCTGATTGATACATGGTCGACAGACATAGTAGGTTATATGAGAATAAATTACACATGTTTGGCAGAAAAAAATGCATTTTATTGCGCATTTGTGTACAAAAGGAAAAAAACATAATTTGTGCATATGAGAAAAAAAGAATAAGAAAAGGTGTTTTCTTCAAAGAAAATCATTTTCAGCAGGGGGTATGGTTTCCACGGGCGGCCAGCAACGTTGAACACCTTTGAGGCATGAAATCAATGAGGCTATTAATGACGAGTTGAGGTATTCTGCCCCACTCTTCCAGAAGAGCTCTTTCCAGTTCTTGGAGAGTTTGTGGGGGTTGTTGGCGGCCAGAAACTCGTCTTCCTAGAGCGTCCCAAACGTGCTCGATTGGATTCATGTCTGGAGAACACGCTGGCCATTCCCTTCGAACGATTCTTTCTTCGAAAAGGAAATCCTCCACCAGGTTTACACGATGTGGCCTGCAGTTATCGTCCATTAAAATGAAGTTATCTCCGATTGCTGCAGCGTAAGGGACTACAATAGGTCTGAGGATCTCATCCCTATATCGGCGACCAGTCAGAGCTCCATCTCGAATGATGTAGAGGTCAGTGCGCCCGTCAATAGAGATGCCACCATACACCAACACTCCTCCACCGCCAAATCTGACACTTTCGTGCACGAACGCAGGATTATTCCTACTGCCATGGTCCCTGTAGATGAAAATACGCCTATTATCTGGATGCACAGAAAAACGGGACTCGTCAGAAAACAGAATATTGCTCCATTCATTTCTCCTCCAGTTGACATGCTTGGTTGCCCACTTCCTGCGGTCGCGACTATGCCTTGATGTTAATCTAACACATACCATCGGTCGGCGAGCATACAGACCTACAGCATGGAGCCGGTTTCGGACAGTCTGAGTTGAAATCGGGGTGCCTGTAGCCGAGCCTGTAGCCGAGCGAAGGTGGTGTTGGAGAAGAGTAGCGTTCATGTTTCGGTGTCTCCGAGCTGTAAACGCTAAATACCGATCTTCATTGGGCGTTGTTGCCCGCCTACGACCTTGCCCTGGTCTTCGGCCTGCACATCCACTCTCCAAAAAACGGTTCCAGATCCTGGAAATGACACTTTGTGACACTCCAATGACTTGCGCTACTTCGGCTTGAGTTTGGCCCCCTTCTAACCTACCAACAATTCTCCAAGCTTCTGAATCTGTCAAATGACTTCGCTGAGACATCGTACTCATCGAAACAAAGCAATCACTGAATGCCGATCATCCTTGTCTTCATTCTCTTTTATCCAGTTGAAAGTCAAATTTCATTCGCTGCCGCTGAAGCGACGTTTTTGACGTCGAACTCAAAATTTGCATACTCCACAGTTTGAAAACCAAAAAATTTGCATTTGTGGTTCTCTTCTTCTATTTTCGACAAAAAAAATTTCGTTTATATCTTTATTTTATATAAAACTTTAAATATCCTTTAATTGTTTTGAGCAGTGTATTATTTTGTACTATGCATAAAAGTATTTTAAAACTATTTTTTTTTTAATTATTTAGAGATTAGCATTTTTTATGCGTCGTGTTTTTTGGAAAGTGTTTTTATAATTATATAGATTTGAAAGATTTTTCCTTTTATTAAAAACATTTTTGTTCAAAGTTGTATATGAAAAATGTGTGCAATTCATGTAATTTTTTTCAATAAATAAATATGTAAAATTGTTAGCATGTTTTATTATTATTATTGAATATTTCTTGTTTATTTTTTATTAAGTTACTTATTTATCATTTAATTTTAAGATTAATAATATTTGTTTCATTCATTTCATGGGTGCAAGATCTTCACTTCCAGGATTTATCTTGGAGAAATTTTTGACTGATAATATATATATATATATAGAAAGTAAAATCCGTTGAATTAAATCAAATTGACACGGTTTTAGAATTCCACGTGAAATCTAAACCCGTCACAATTTTCATCTCCTCAAAATTTACATGCGCACATTTCAATTTTTATCAGTTTTAAGAAAAAATGGTGTATTTCTGTTACCACATTTACAAAATTGGTACTAAAAACTATAAAAAATTTAATATCTCAAGAATAAATTAAGATGCAGCTTTCAAACAAATTGCATTTAAAAGTACATATTTTTCTCTATATATACGATGGTAAAAAAAAAAAAAAAAAAAAAAAAAAAAATGAAAATATGCGACGTTTAAATGTATAAAATTTGCAGTACCGAAAATTGCAGAACCCAATTGCATGTGAAAGTGTTGCCATTCACAAAATGACGTATGCGTTACGCACAGATACGTTTGGCCTCTATAATATAGATATTTAAGTGTTAGCAATTTTACCATCAAAAACTTTTAATCTTTTTCTTTCACTGTAAGTAATCAATTTTTAGCTGTAGTGTAAAAGATGTGAATATTGATGTGAATTTGTCTGCTTTTGAAGAAACTAGTCAAAATATGAATTGAAATTTATTATTCATGCTTAGAGTTTTATATTTATTCCTAAAGCAACAACATTGTAAACTACAAGCTTATCCCGCGGCTTTGCTCGCATAATAGTATAAATAAGCCATGTGATATTTCTATGTCTAAATTTTATTATAAGAAATCATATTTTTAGGAATAATTAAAAAATAAACATTCAAGTCACAGTTTGACTAAACTACACCATTGCACTTGATTACACACACACACACAAAAAAAGATGAAATAAATGAGAAGCACTATAGCTAATTTAAAACTAGTCGTTGGGGGCCACCGTAATACTTATTTATCATGGATATGTATATGAAAATAAAACACGTGAAAACTATTTATACAATGCATTGCAATCGATAAACAAAATTTAAATATTGTTAATATACATAGTAATGCTATATTAAAGAACTGCTGATTACCAATTTCGACAAATTATATAAAACGCCAAACTACTCAAGTAGTACCGAACTGGGTGAAAGAAACATCCTTATAACTCCAAAAATAATATTTCTATTAACAAACCATTAACTGCGTCGAATTAAGCTTCTCATTTTCAATTAAAATATACCACTGAATTGAAATTTGAATGAAATACAGGGTCACGAAAAATCGAAGAATGTGGAAAACATGATTACAAATATCTCGGCAACTAATAATCCGATCGACTTCGTTCTATATGCAAAATGTGTGCTATTTTATTGCCTTTTACGTCCATTCCTTAGAACAAAAAAATTCAAAAACTTTTATATACCTTTCATCAGAACGAATTTTTCGAGAGTCCGAAAAAAATTCCGGATAATCGAGGTTACTGATATTAAATAGGATTCGTCCCATTCTTACATACTAACTACATACAAAATTTCAAGTCTCTATCTCAATTTGTTCAGGAGATAGAGCATTTACATACAGACAGACGGACGGCAAAATTTTTTTTTCTAAAAATATATTTTTCAGAATCTCCACTATCTAAAACGTGTAAATCCGTCAAATTTTTTTTCGATTCTTAAAACGATTGCAAGACTTACCCTATACTACGTATGATGGGTAAGTAATAAATGATAAATTAGAAAATATTTTGAAACTTTTATGTTTAACCCATTACGTTTATTTCGGTATTGATTTGAAGTTTTGAATTTTTTAGAAACCATCTTAGTACGCATTTACTTCATAAAATTAACCATCGTGATGAATTCCAAGCGTCTTTTCTAACGCCTACCATCTCCCTAGGACTAGTGGCACGAGCATATTATGCCTATGTTGAACCACCATTGATTTTGATTTTGATTTGGTTTTTCCTATTACTCCGTATAAAGTAATTTTTAAAAATTTCAAAGGCTTTTTTAGAAAGTATGCTGTTTCTGTCAACTCCAGGTGGTAGCTTAAAATACAACCTGTTAAGGATCAGAGATTGTCACAACTGATAAGCTAATATTACTTTTATAATTGGTTTATTACATCCTGAGCTTGCATAGAAATCATAATTTAGGGATTTTTTAGAACGGATTTAGCTCTTTCCCATCGCTTCAAGACTTAAAATTTTGAATTTATTTTTGACGATTCTTAGAAGAGAATTATATTTTATAAGTAACTATAATGCCATATTTAAGTTTTCTAAACTTTTTAATATTACAGCAGTCGCAATTTAGAATTTTTTTTCTCCCCCTCTTTCAATCTTTTGGTGGTGGTGGTACGCTAATAAAAGATAGCCTATGTTTGAACAGGTTCTATCACCACCAATTTGCAACCATTATTTTTTGATTTGTGATTTAGATACATAGTAGCTGAAGTTTTTTTAAAATATAGAACGTAAGTAATCTACATATACTTAAAGATCAATATTCTTGTTTCATGAAACGCTTGCATTTTAAGCAGTAAATTCTTGTAACAGGAATTAATTCCTCAGCAGTTAACTCCTGTTTAACAGACTGACCGCTGCTGTAATCAAATTTCACAGTTTAACTTATGATTTTCAGTTTAACTAACTGATGTTAGGGGAATTTTGATTGTTTCGGAAACTCATTAGTATCGCTAGAGAAATCTGAATAAGGGGTTTTTAATTATTATAGGCCTTTACATAAAGTTTAGTACAAAGACAATATCTTATGACTCAACAATTTTTGTGTAATTCTGGGAAAACATTTCTAAAACTATGCGAGACGCATGTTTTTTCTTTCTTATTTATCTATCAAAGCATTGTTTTGACTATGAAGGCAATATACGTGAAAATTTCGCTTTCAATCTGTGATTTAATCTGAATCCTGCATCCTTATTCCGCTCTCGAATGCATTTCTTGAAAGTTGTTTTGGAGGTTACATTTGAATTTACAAAAGCTGGCACATGAAAGCTGATTTTCAAAGATACTCAAATATGTTCTTCAAACAATAAGGAAAAACTCTTATCATGAGTGCTATTTCGTTGGCACTAATTAAACATCTTCGAAAACAGGAAATGTCACTGGTAAAATTTATTGATTTATTGTCCATTTTTCTAAAATCAAGCAACAGCGCCTAATTTTAATTTAGAAAGCAAAAAAAGTATTTTAAGCTATTAAAAAAGGAAACTCTTTTTAATGAAAATATCTTCTTTTATCATTATGTATTTACACATAATTGAAATGAAACAAGTAAGAAAAATCATGCATTAAGCATAGATTATGAAGCATTTTCCAACACTTCTTGAAATCTTTAACAAAATTTCGTTATCCAGGGAAATGACGTTGTTTACTGTTCATATCCAAATATGTATTCCAATACTTTTGAAAAGTCCTGTATTTGATCTGTCGTTTAATACATGGACTATATAATGGTAGAATTTAGTTTAGAAAGAAAACGCCTAACTGGTTGAAAATTTCCTTTCAGCAATTTATACTAATAGATGGAAACATACTTGAATACTTTTGTTTAGCCCTGTAAAATACAAAGTACCTTTAATACACGAAAGTATTTTGCTAAAGTTTAGTTTAAAGATAAATTCTCTTTAAACTACTTAAATGAAATTTCTTGAAATTATCATCCAAAGGCGACCATGTATCCAGTTCTTTGCCTGATCCTGTATATCATTTTATCTATATTCTACAAATATTCATAAGTAAACTAAATGCATTTCATCGTAAAAAGGCACAACATATTATAAAACCACCTTTAAGCAAATTACGCTCATACTCAGTAACCTTTCCGAGATCTTTTGTGTAACCCTGTATATCTAATTGGTGTAACAATTAGCATTTATATAAACCATATAACATGCATACATCTAGTGAAACTTAAAAGCTATATCATAATGAAAAATGCATTTCATCCATCTAACAGCTATCTTCTATAATATACTTGACTTCGGATAGAATATACTTTTTCTAATCTTTTGTGTGTCCCTGTAAATGCTATGCAGCACTAGTATTATGCATGAAACAACCCATTAATCCTCAGCTTTGATTATATATGAAATCGTTTACCATAGTTAAAATATGTCGCAAACAACTTCCCCCCCCCCCCCACCATTTATTATTTTGTATTGAAATTCTTTTACATGAACCTGTAAATGAATAAAAACTATTCTTTTCGCTGCATACTTTACAAGATGCAAATTTTTGTGCATTTTGTTGATGCATATAAATTTGAAGATGTTTAACAAGTTGTAACATCTTTAAAATTCATTTGAAACGATTTTCCCCATAGACCATAATGTAATGGAAAACTTTTGACTGTCCCTGTAAATAAACTTATCATGGTAGAACCTTCATTTTCAATAGGGTTCGTGCTCGGGTAAATCTCATTAACGTCCAAAAATTTCATGACAATACGAGTCAAAACTGCATATATATCAAGCGTTCCAACTCCTATGGAAGAGCTGTCCGCAAGATTAAAGGCGGGGTCAAGGCATATGCCATCTAGCGGCAGGGGTGCATAACTAGAGGATTATTAAGTAGATTGCAGTTTCTTTTGTGTGAATGGCAACAAAACTGTTTTGTTTCTATAAAATGTTACTTTAAAATATTGCGTAGAATAAGTTTTAGGTTTGAAATATTGTAAATAAATATAGAATAAATAAGTGTAGTATGACTAAATATTAACATAAAATATACTAAGACGAAATATCATTTAACTATACAATACAAATATCGCTGATTAAAATATGTTCGATTTTAATTATGTTTTTAATGTAATGAAAGATGACTCATTAAATTTAGTAAGGAGTATGGAAAATTTTGAAATTGTGTCACATTTTACTAAATTCTTGATGAGCTAAATTATACAAAATTGTATATACCGTTATATTCCCTATGATAATATAATGTTTATCAATATTTAGAAATGTACAGAATTTAATACTAAATAAAATATTCAACTTTAGCCCCACTTTTCATTTACCAATAGCAGACGATAAAAATCCGATGTTTTCTTGGTCGTATCGACTTTTATTATTTAACTTGCAAACATTTCATTCTTTTTATTTAAAAACCTATTTCATTATACGTATGTTCCGAATAACTTTAATTTTAAATGTATGTATTAAATGTTGTTTTGTTAAATAAAGAAATATTGTTAGTTTATTTATTTAAATATTTAACGTTCTAGACAATCATTTTTCTAAAATCGTAGATTAGACTCTCTCTCTCTTTTTTTTCTTTTTTAACAGACAAAGCTTTTTCGAAAATTTATTTATTTTAAAAATTAATATAGATTAAAATTTAAATACTGTATGCATATATATTAAAAATGTTTTCTTTTAACCTGAATAGCTTTCAAGAAATTTAGGTCTACAATATTTACAATTTCAAAATTATATGAAGAGAAACAGACAAAACCATTTTAGAGAATACCTGTTAAAACTTTAGTCATGAATTTCAAATTTTCACTCAACCACGAATGATGAATTTGTTGTTTACCAGATTTAATTCAAAATATTTTTTGCTACAGCTTGTTTTGATAAAAATGTGTATATAAAAAATAGTCGCAATGTCGTTTTCATTTCGGGCAAAAAGCAGTGTTTTTGCTGCATTAAGGTACTTTTTTTTCCCCGAAATTAAAATGATATTGTGAATATATATATATATTTGCATATTTTTATCAAAACAAACTGTAACAAAAAATATTTTGAATTAAAACTGGTAAACAACAGATTCATCATTCATGGTTGAGTGAAAATTTGGAAAATATGCGCAAGATACGCGGAGATAATAAACATCTGCACATATATGATGTCAAACCCGCGCATTCATTTGCACCCCTGCCACCAGCTGGCGCAGCTTGTTAACTTACGACAGATTCCAGCATTAAGTTGGAACGCTCTAGCAGCTCTGATCCGAGTATATTTACAAGAATTAGAGCGCGACCAATCGGCCAGACAAATCGAATGCATAAGCACTTTTCAACTTTGTTGGAAAGTGCTAAAAAAAACGCCATGGTACGTATATGTAAATTGTGTTAGAAAAAAAATTTGAAAAACAGGAAGTAAATTTAAATAAAACAGTAAACCATGAAATATCGCATAACAATTGTGTTTCGCTTCTGTTTGTAGGATATTACTCATGATAAAGACTTCCACAATATAAGTGTTATTCATGTTCCTTATATTCATTTTTCTTTGAATTCCTTTGGGAAATTTTTCTAATGAAAAATATTGCTCCTTCACTTTTTGAAACGGGGGGGGGGGGGGGTTAAGAGAAGAAAACAAGGTATCAATATTACAACAAGGAAAATGTTAACTTAGATTATGAAATAGGTTATCCAGTTTTAAATTTCTACAGCAGGTCTGTCCAACGCGGCGCCCTTTGACGATTTTCATGGCGCTCTTACGAATGATTATTATTTCTTAAGAGTTTTTTAAATGAGAAATCAATTTTAAATGAAGTTTCTTTAAAATCCTTAGTATTCCGCATGCTTTTTTATTATAGGCAGAGTTAAATTTTCGGCTTCTTCCTTTACAAAATATTTTGATGAGCCTCTCTGTCAGGCAAATGTAATTTTAAAATTTCTATGATTTATGCTTTTTTCTGCATTTTTTTTTTTTTTTCACGCCGAGCTCTGGGTAGTAGATAGCATTATGGTCCAAATTGTTTAGTGCCAGTGCATCTTATGAGACGTTGTATTTTGTATATCCTTACTTTCTACCATGGTTGCCTCTATATCCTCTTTCTTTATAGAGAAAATCTTTACTGATACCAAAAATCATGAATAATAATTTATAATATATTTAACCCTTTCAGGGGCAAGGTATTTCTGCTCCAAAAATGTTCAAATAATTGACTCACACCACAATTTAAGAACAAACTTATTTGAAAATAATCAAGAGCAGTTTTTCGCGCATATTATAAAATCGAAATTGTACTTAAATTTTACTGGTGCCAGTTCGCAATTAGAAAAGTAATATTCTGTGTTTGCAGACTGCAAACACCGCCCCTGAAAGGGTTAAAAAATGAGGAAGCTGCACAAACCTTCACTTCGTCGAGACGATGGATAGCCCGATGGCTGAAATTACAGGATGAGTTAAAACTCTATTCGCATATTAAAATGCAACTGGTCTGCCATGTCATACCTTGTAAAAAAACCCTATAAACCCAATTGTAGTGATTGACAGATAAAATTATTATTGTGTTTTCCTGGCCTCAGTGCTCCATAATTTTTTACCTTTGGGTGCAAAGAAAGCACAATTATAAACCAACTGATCAATCACTTAAATCGAGTCTGCAGGAAGTTTCCTTCAAGACTAATGCCTTGAAAGATCAGTTGCATTTTAGTATGCTAATAAAGTTCTGTCTTATTCTGAAATTTCAGCCGTCATCTTCAGGAGGTGATTGATCTATGCAGCCGCTTCTCCGTCTATAATGATAAATATTTTAGAATTTCTTTTATAAAAACATCAGAATTTTCAGTATAAATTTTTAATTTTTTTTAAAAAGAAGAAAAAATGAGTCCAAATTGGCAACCCTTTTTTAGAATGGGGTCGTATTTTTCTGTATCTACAGACACGCGAATAATGGCGCCCTTGGCTGTTTAACACTCTATGAAGCGCGCCCACGATTTACTGAAAGGTTTGACAGCTCTGTTCTACAGAATAAATAAGTCGTTTCCAACCTAGCAAGCTTTTATGCCTAAGGTGCTGCATTCAAAGATCCCAATTAGTTCTGACACCACATTATTATTATTGAAACCACATTAGAATTTATCTCTACTTATATTAAAATAGATAAAGTTTGTTTATTAGTAGGAGCTACCGAATCGATTTCAAAAGTAATGACACCAAAAGATAGTATTCGCCCCGGATCAAACAAGGCTTATATCTTATGCGGACGTCACTAACAGTGCAAGAGCAAAAAACGTTCTGAAAATGTGATTATTGTACACTTTTTACAACATATAAAAAGCACTTGATCTATGGTCATTTCTTTTAATAGAAAATGTTAGCAGAATTATCATAATATATAACATTGGAAAATTATCGCATATCAATTAAAACAGTCGTCGTCCAACATTTATCTCATATCTGTGCCGAAACTCATAAGTCCTTAATTAGGACAGCAGTCTATAATTGATTTATGAGACATTTGCATTGAAATAAAATAAATTATTTTTAAAACGAAAGACAGAATTATAAATGTAAGGATACTTCTTAAATTAAGGGTGTGAAACAGTAGAGAAAGGCAAAAAGAACAACAACAACAACAACTAAGATTGTCTTAATAAAATGTGTATTCAGTTTGTAGTACAAAAACTTGGATTTACAATTTTTCTGAACTTTGCCTCATACATTAAAATTTTCACTTAATTGAAACATGGCTTGATTAACAATCATAATAATGACATACATATGTAGATCTTTGCAATATTTGGTCCATACGCAGAATGTAATTCTTTTCAAATGTTAGGGCATTCGCCCACATACAAAATCAAATTTGGAGTGCAGGTAAGAAATTCTTCTTTGTACAACGAAACCACCCAATTACAATGCTTAAAATACATCTATTTGAAGTTTCTGATAAATTCATTTTGATATGCTCTTTATATATATATTTTTTTCTTTTTTCATCAACCTTTGGCCTTTTTTAAATAATATTTTTGTAGTAGTGACATCATAGTGTTATTTTGTTATTATGAAATATTTAGGGACGATTAACTTTTTCTGATATTTTTTTTTCTGCAGCTATTCTGTAGCTTTTTCTGCTTTCTATTCAATCTATCTTCTTCTCTTTTTTATTTATAACATCTAATATTTGTTTTGTTTTTCTTCAAATGCTTGAAAAATACACCAACTTCTGAATTCATCTAGATATGTTCTATTTATCTATTTTCCAACTTTTTTGCTTTTTTAAATAATATTTTTGTAGCAGTGACGTTATTCGTTGTATTATTTTGTTATTATGAAGCATTTAGAAGCAACTGACTTTTTTTTTATAATATTTTTTATGGAGTGGCTTTCTATTTAATAGATCTTCTCATCTTTCTTCCTTATAACATCTAAATCTGTTTTGTTTTTCTTCAAGAACTTGAAAAATAACACCATCTTCTTTTCTATTCTTAATCAAGCCACTTTTATCAGCATTTATTTTTATTTTCTGGGAAATGAGATTTTCCGGAAAAGCATTTTCAGGTTTTAAGGATTGAAGATATGAAAGATTTTCAAGTTGAATTTTCCCAAAACATTCTTGGATTTAATTGCTATTAAGTTTAAAATATTCGTGTATTTTTATTTTATAACTATAGCAGAGAAACTGCATGAAAAAGAAAGTGAAACTTAAAAATGTATTTAAAAGCACTGATTTAAGGAAATTCAGTTCTGAAACTAGTAGAATAAGTTCTTTTTTTTTTCTGGTCATGTATATAGATTTTTGTAAAATTTGACCGAACTTTTGAAAGGTTACACTTTAGAAAATCGTTATATCCTGTAACATTTTTTGGTATTTTGAATATTTGTTGTAGTTTTATCAATATATTGTTTGTTTTCGTTAATACTTTCAATATTCAGTATGAATGCTACAGATAGATTAAATTTCTGAAAAGTTTAAACTACTCTTCAAAGCACTGGTTTAAAGGCATTAATTTCCCGAAAATCTGAAATACATCTGTATTCAGCAAATGTATTAATTTTAAAATATTTTTATTTTATTTTTATTTTTGTCCGGATTAAGTAGAATTTTAAGGACAAACTAGATTAAAAAAAAATACATATATCAATTGGAAATATTCTTTAATATGTATATATATAGTGACCGTATATATTGGCTCTTAAAAATAGTGCTCTCTTCAACCAGTGGAACATTCTTTTATTTAGCTTTATTCTTAACATTTTGTTCTCGGTGATAATCAGTTCTTCACTTATTTATTTGAACAACATACACACACATGTCGATCCGACTTGTGTGCTCGACATGAAAGCCTGCTTATAAGTCATCGTCAATATACAAGGTCGAGATAGCACAAGGAAATTTACATTACAAGAGAAATACAACCAGGAGCTCCACACAAAGCGTGTGTGCAATGGAGCCAACGGGAATCGAACCCACAACCTCCAGATTAGCAGAGCGGCGTTTTAAGGGTGTGTTCGAAAAAATGATTTTCCACCTTCAACAGTTGGAAATTTTCCGATACATTTTCAGGCTCATTTTTAAAAGTAGAAACATGAAACTTGCTGGGGTAACTTTTGATGTCATGTATAAGATGCCGTGTGGAGTAATTTTTCGCTGAATTAATTAGAATTTGATTTATAAGCAATTATTTTCTCAGCGTGACTCTTTTTTTCGTCCGCAGATCTCCCTCTTCGGAAAATTTGGTCCAAAATGCCGTTTTTGACAGCATTTTTTGTAAAATTTTCTGCATGTATCAAGGAATTGACAATCACAGCACCTTGTATAGTTTCTAAATAAGAGAATTTAAAAGTTTGGTGCATTTGAGAGCAAAAATGAATCTAAAAATAAATCTGAAAAAAGGCAGTTTGGATCTGAATACACCCTTAACCACTCGGCCACGGAGGCCCCAGTTCTTCAGTCTCTTTTCTCTCTATATCTTTCTGTCTTTCAACCTTCTGCTTCTTTCTAGTTTTCTCCTTGTTCCCTCTCCACTACTTCCACATCTCATGCACCATCCTGGCTATTTCCGTCCCTTACTTCTCCTACCACCTATCTGTCACACATTCACCTCTCCCCGACCTTCTCGTACTCTGCAAGCATTCCCTTCTAGAGACATCGTCTCTAGAAGGGAATGCTGCAAAAATTCCCATTCCTCTCTCATTCTCTCCACCTTCATTTCCACCTTCTATGTCTTTCCCTCTCACTTGTTCCCTTATATATGCGTGCACGCACCCTCTACACGCGCGCGCAAAAACCACGTCCACAAGCAAAAGCTCACATACACAATCACGCAAACGCAACACACACGCATACCATACACAGGCGCAAATACACATAGACACAAAATGTGCACTCGCATCCTTACATTCCATTTAAATAAGGCATGAGAGTGGGTAAAGAACAAAAAGTATGTAAATACACGAGTAAGCTAAAATTTTGTAAAAGACAAAAAAATAAAAAAATAAATAAATAAAATGAAATAAAATAAAATAAACACGCGCGTAACGATATTTTTCACAAAACAGGCATCAAATTTTTCGACATACTCGCGATTTTCTACATTTTCGCTCTTTTTTTAGTTGTTTCTCGCAAAGCTGGTTCTTTTTTGAATTATCCGAAAAGTTTTAAAAATCGATCAGTCCGAAAATTTTTAAGCAAAAAGTATCGCAAATTTCGACAAATTATCCCTGTAAAAAAATCAGTATCATAAAAAAATGCAAATTTTGTCAAAAGGTTCAGAAAAAGAGTGAATTTTGTTATATGACCGCGGAAAAGAAACGTGAATTTCGCTAGAGAACAGCAGAAAAAAATGCGAATTTCTTCAAAAAGATATGGAAAATATGAATTCCGCCAAAAGTGCCGCGGAAAATTCATGAATGTTGTCAGAAGATTCCAAGAAAACGTGAATTTCATCCAAAGATCTTCTAAGAAAAGTGAATTTCGCATTATGAGATCGCATTAAAGACGTAAATTTCGTCAAAAGAGCACAGAAAAAACGGAAATTTGATAAAAAGATCTCAGAAAAAACGAGAACTTCGTTAAAAGATCGTGAAAAAAGCGAATTTCTGCAAAAAATCGCAAAAAAGGAAAATGCGAGAAATGATTACCGAAACAGTACGAATTTCATGGAAAGATACTGGAAGAAACGCGAAACGTCAAAGGGCTGTGAAAAAAAAAAAAACTAATTTTTTCAAAGATTACAGAAAAAACGAGAGTTTCGTGTAAGAGTCGCGAAAAAACGCGAATTTTATAAAGGAACCGCGGAAAAAACGTGAATTCCATCAAAACATCGCGCAAAACGCAAATTGAATCTAAGTATGTCAGAAAAAAACGAGAAGATCATAAAAAACACGAATTTCTGCAAAAAGTTGCAAAAAAAAAAAAAAAAAAAAAAAAAAAAACGTAAAATGCATTAAAAGACTGCTGAAACAGCATGAATTTCATGAAAAGATAACGGGGAAAAAAAACGCAAATCGTCAAAAAGCTGCAAAAGAGAGAAAAAATAACTAATTTTGTCAAATATAACAGAAAAACCTTCATTTTCGTCAAAGAGTCGCTGAAAAACGCGAATTTTATCAATAGGATCGCGGAAAAGGCAGGAATTCCATCAAAAGGTAAAGCAAAAGGTAAATCGCGCAAATTGAGTTAAAGAATCGTTAATAAAATGAGAATTTCAAGAAAAGTTGGATTTTTTAATAAAATCTCTATAAATAAAAGGAATTCCGAGGATAATTAATTAATTAATTAATTGAGGCACAGGGGAAAGCAAATCTTGGCAATGCGCCAACTCGGTCCAGAGGAAGCAAATCTTGGCAATGCGCCAACTCGGTCCAGAGGTATAAAAGCAAGATAGAAAAAAACGCGCAGGTCTGTGCATTCAAGTACAACCACCCATATGTATATGCTGAAAGTTTGTTCTGACGCTCACCCGACGCACGTGGAGTGCCGATGGTCCGGGAAGCGTACCATAAACATAAATTATTAAATAAACCTTCAAATTAAGCCCGGCGAAGCGGGCTGGGTATGCTAGTTTAAGTAAAAAAAAAAAGCACTCTCATACATGTACAGTGCGCACAAACTGGTATAAAAGACATTTATGCACAGTGAACTTACATTCTCTTTAACCCAAAGGCAAAAACCACACGCACATATAAAGAAAAGCAAGCATGATATACACACACAACGCCCATACAGGAAATCAATCGTTCAGCCTTGCAAACATAGACACACAACCACCGTACATCCTACACACGCAACCCACATAAACACCCAATCCCTCACACACAAACAACTCTACATACAGACACGTAAACATAACACGCACTCGTCATACATACGCAACACAGCCATACGCAACACAGCCATACGCAACACAGCCATACGCAAACGACACAGCATACACACATATACAGACACGCAACATCCATACACACACAACCGTCAAACGCAAATGTAACATACACACACTGACACGCATAAACTACACACATGCCATATACACGTCTTACACACACAAGTACGCAAGCATAAAACACACATGCCACATACATACGTCATATACACCACACCCATGCACAAACAAACCCCATACACACATACACGCCATATACACCACACTCATGCACAAACAAACCCCATACACACATACACGCCATATACACACAGCGTGCACGCATATATAAGGCCGAACTTTGGAGAACGGAAAAGACAGAGAACTTCTTCATACAAGAGAATGAGAGAAGAGAAAACAAGATTTTGAGTATGAGAGGGAGAGGAGAGATGGATGGGCAACGGGTAGGATCGTGGCATACGAGAAACGTGTACTTCTCGTATGCCACGGTAGGAGACGGAAAGAGGAGGATGGTGATAAAAAGTGGAAGAGAGATATCTTTCAGTATACACATGGCGCATGAGTATACAGGACTATGGAAGGATAAGGGCTAGCTCGTCTCATTCAGGCATCATTCATCATTAGGGAACCGCTTCAACAAAACACAAACTCCCGCGTGACATCCGCTAGTTCACACTTAAGTAAGATAAGGAGGAGTAGATTTTGAATTTGTTATGTATCTAGATAGAAAAACTACAAAAACATATTTTCTTGATCTAATTTTTATGATTAAAATATAATTTAAATTTATATTTTATATTTTAAGAGATGTAAATATATTACATGCGCCAAATTTCTGTGAAGCAGAAAACATGTCAAATAAAAACACATGTTTTTTTCCCATCAGTTTTAAAAAGTGAAAATACAAATAAACGGAATCGCGCAGACTGACGTGATGAAATAAATCTAAAAAATTCCCAAATTTGCTGCGAGTTTTTTCTCTAAAAAGATTATATTAATAACCAACCAAACAAAGTATTACATCTGCTTATCACATGGATATTAACAGGATTCTTATGTTCCCGAATGTAAATCTGCCCGCCTTAAAATCTGAAGAGCAAGTAACATTTATTCAGACATATGAAATCAAAAAGATTACGTAAAATGCGCAAGTCAGGTTAAATGTTTCAGTCCAGTACAAACCTGAGCTATAGATATTGTCAGTGGGGATGATGCAAATGGGAATAAAAATCGAGAGAAGCAATTTCCAAAAATGCGAAGAATTTTTAGCAGAAATGTAGAAGAAAAAAAATTATCGATATAAAAAAATAGAACATCTCCACGTTTAATATTCTAGTACGAAAAAGAAATGAAAAAATAATTAACTGATTCTGGATAAAAAATGAACATTAAATTTGACATCTAAATAGCGCCAGAACATCTGAAACATATTCTAATCCCAGTAAAAAACAATCTTGGGTCACTAGTTTGCTTTTTTTTTTTTTTTTTTTTTTTTTCATATCGTGATCGACAAACAAAAGATATGAAAATGATTTTGCAATGCTCAAAACATAACGAGTTCTTTCAAAGTATGCTGCATAAAATCCTTAAACAAAGAACCTACTTTTATACATTAAATTTCAAATGATAATATAGCGTTGTATAAATGAGAAAATGAAAACACGGCCCAGAAAATTAGGATTTTTATGTTCATCTACCTTAAAATCTTCAGAAAGAACCATACACTACGTCATCAATGACATATCCTGGGGAGAAATTGAGCTAGTCCTTACCCTCAACCTTCAACATTTACGACCTGAAAACTGATTTGTGACGTCACTTTATAAAGAGATTTTTGTATAAATATGTGAGGATATACCTATTACAATAAAAAATGAGCTCCCCCTTCCTATTTTAAAGTTTTTCTTTATTAAGTCTTTAGATCTTTTCATTATAGCTGTTGCATGAACCTGCTTCAAAACCAACTCCAAAACCATTATTTAAAAAAATATTTTTATTTTTAATTTTTATTCAATACACATTTTATAAAAATAATTATTTTTTTTCGTTAAGAATAGCAAATCGTAGTAGTTACTTGAATTACCATATATAGACATTTTGCATTTACAGGTGATTTCTTATTTTATTTAATTTTTCATTAAAAAATATTTCTAATAATACATTTTGAATTTAACTGCTGTTAACATAAAGCAGTTTGTGTTCTCTTTTTATAAAAAAATATTTTTTATTACAGTTTGCGGACAATCAAGTAGTCTAAAATAGTTGTTCTGAGTAACAGTCGTTCTGAGTTGGTTTTTGCATCAAAAAGTTAAAAATCCATAATCATTACTAATTTTACACAACTCTTCGAAGAAACTCTGTTGTTTACACTTTTACAATGTTTATACAAATTTTCAAAGTATATATATATAGAGCGAAATATATTATTTGAATACAAGAAACAATGCATTGCAATTATTGAAGCAAAGTAAATAGACCAAATATCCAAAGCGAAGGGAGCGAGTGAGAAAAATATTGCGTTTAAAACATTGGACTTCTCATCAGCAAAGTACTCGACTATGACGAAACAACCAGTTTTCTGGCCGTAGGTGTCGAAGGTTGGTCCATAGTCCTTGTCCGCTTCATTCAAACGGCAACTTCAGGAATAAACCAACACATCCCAAAAGAAAGCCTCCACTTTGGATACCTGATGTTGTAAACATTAGTCCATCATAATTTACGCGGGCGATTAGGTGATTATCTTCCGTGTCAAAACATTGAGGCAACTAAACATTCTAACATAAGCCGAATTTTTATAACAACTTCTAATATCCTTCTTATATCGAAAAATTGTAACGTAAAGTGCAAGTCGATAGATAATTTATTCATATATATATATAGATATATATTATGCAGTGATAATGAATAAAGTTTTTAATTTGCAAGAATTGCTTTTTAAAAATAAAACAAACTAAGCAATATAATATAAACAGTTGATATTAAAATGGGGTTTACCCAAAAATATTTTCTTTGGATGGACATTATCGTTTTTTTTCTGTTGCAAATATGTTTTTATTATTTTGTGAGCCTCAGAAAAGTAAAACGGGGCCTCCGTGGCCGAGTGGTTAAGACGCCGCTCTGCTAATCTGGAGGCTGCGGGTTCGATTCCCGGTGGCCCCATTGCACACATACTTTGTAAGGAGCTCCTGGTTGTATTTCTCTTGCGATGTAAATTTCCTTGTGCTATCTCGTGCTTGTATATTGACGATGACTTATAAGCAGGCTTTCGTGTCGAGCACACAAGTCGAATGTATGTTGTTCAATTAAAAAATATAGTAAAACGAAGACATCGTTTGGAGCAATTTACAATGCTCCTTACAATGAGGCATGAAATATTCTGATACATTTTCCCCCTTTTAGCAATATTTCATTTTTTGATTTCATAGTGAACAATCTCTTTTCAATAGAATTGTAATTTAAAGATAGTTGGCACGTGGGGAATTACACGCCATCACTCAAGAAGTTTTGGGATTGCATCAATCTAAGTAGGGCAGGGAATTCTTTCTTTTGGGATGGCTTGATTTTGTTCTCTCACTGATTGAAGAGAGGATGACTTTTCTGCAATGCCGGGGTCCCCGAATTACGTGTTGCAAGCATCTCGAAATCTTTTACACTGGGGTCTTGATGTCTTCTTTCCACCGTGGCCGCGAATTTGTCTTCCCCTATTTTGGAGACGGAGTGGGGAAATACATTTAATCTTTGGGACCCCGAAGCTTCCCTTTTTTTTTTTTTTTTTTTATTAAGGCTCAATATTACATTGTTTAGATGCTTTTAATAGATCCAAAATTGTTACATTATTAAAATACTGTACATTAAAAAAATGTTTGTTTGTGCATATAATTATTTTGTTCTCTTAATATTTTATGCAGAAATTGCTAGGCATCAAATACTATTCGTAACAAACTGTTTTATAGAAAATTATTATGTTTAGAAAATTTTATTGCCAACTTTCAAATTTTTATTATATTATTACTTATACTTATACTGTAAGATAACAGTTAACATATCAATAAAAATAATGAAACTATACATATATATATGTATATTTACAGAATATATTTTGGTTTTTATATTATTTTTATAAAACTTTAAAGGTTTTAAAAAATGATTTAATAAATGATAATGATAATATCATTACTTCTTAACGAGAGCAAATGCCTTTAAACCAGTGCTGAGCTTTTCAAAATTTCTTTCAAAATTAATAATAATAATATTATTATTTTGCATATTCATACCTTTATGTTGTGGTTACAGCTATAAACATATTTCAAAAATAAATATTGGATATGATAACTTCAATTACGAAAACTTATTATTTACTATTAGTTATTTTAATATTTGTTATATATTACACATTTTTAAAAGTAACATTTAGGCAATGCCTTTTAATTTTGTCCACCTATTCTAACTATTTTTATGCTCAGCTATTAAAAGCCATCACAAAAATATTTTCAAGGGCTTTAGTTATTTATGTATTTAATTATCTTTTGAGCACCATTTATATACTTATTTTTAAGTTTTTGAATTCTAATTCAAAGAGAACTTACCTAAATTCCATTTTGAGGCAAATCTGGGTATTAAAAGGGGGAGCCAGTACTTTTTCCGTAAAATAGAAATTTAGCCCTGCTAGTAATTTGGAATAATTTCCTAAAACTGACTCCAATCATCGTAAATGCAATAGTAAGGAGCCAAGTAAAGGAAATGTTATGTATTTAATAATAGTTCCCTAACCAAACTATTTTTGCCCCCAACTAAGCACTGTAGTCATACACACGTTAGTATGTTTGGGAAGCTTCAAAATGAATTCTAAGTAAGTTTCTCTCGATTTAGAATTATATCCCACCCCCGATTTTTATAAAAAGATACTAAAAGCATTACTGAAATATAGGAGATTTGTTTAATTTTTGAATATATGTATGTATATACACAAACTTACCACGGTGCTCCAGTATTTTATATAGAAGTAACTGAGCATTAAATATTAGCTAGCTATAATAAATCTAGTTAAATATTTGTTAGTTGTAATCTTTAAATCAGTGCTAAACTGTTTTAGTCTATCAATGTTAACTAAACAAAGAAAAAAAATCACAAAATCTTTTCAATTAATTAAAAAAATTACAAACAATTAATAAAATTATGTTTGTGCTATAAAATATCTGCTGCAAAAATATATGCAAGTGAAAAAAAAATTGCTCAAGTAAATATTATAATGCATTATAAATTATATTTAAGGGAAATTTTTCCATTCCTCTTTTACTTATTTTAATAAAATTCTGGAAATAAATATCTTCTAATCACTTTAAAATACTTTCCACTTTAAAATCACTTTTCTGATTGATGCTTTTCTGTCGAATTAACTTATTATTCGAGCTATTGTATGAAATTATCTTGTAAATTAAATTATAGCATTTAATTAGCTTGTACGTAGCTATTGCATTCAATTAAACTATAGATGAGTGATTATTATTATTATTTTTTTTTTTTCAAAATTCCTCTCAAAATTACTTTTTTGCATTCTCATATCTTTATGTTGCTGTTACATATTTCAAAAATAAATATTAACTATAATTAGAAAAAAAACTTTTACTTATTTTAATATTTGTTATATATTACACATTTTTAAAAGTAACATTTAGGCAATGCCTTTTAATTTTGTCCAGCTATATTAACTATTTTTATGCTCAGGTATTAAAAGCTATCACAAAACTTTTTTCAAGGGCTTCAGTTATTTATGTATTTAATTATCTTTTGAGCACCATTTATGTACTTATTTTTAAGTTTTTGAATTCTAATTCAAAGAGAACTTACCTAAATTCCATTCTGAGGCAAATAGTAATAAAAAATGGGGGAGCCAGTACTTTTTCCGCAAAATAGAAATTTAGCCCCTCTAGTAATTTGGAATAATTTCCTAAAGCTGACTCCATGGTAAATGCTATAGTATGGAGCCATGAAAGGAAATGTTATATATTTAATAATAGTTCCCTAACCAAACTGTTTTTGCCCCCAATTAAGTACTGTGATATCATACGTTAGTATGTTTGGGAAGCTTCAGAATGAATTCTAAGTTAGTTTCTCTCGATTTAGAATTATATCCCACCCCCGATTTTTTTAAAAAGATACTAATAATATTACTGAAATATAGGAGATTTGTTTAATTTTTGAATATGTGCATGTATATACACAAACTTACCATGGTGCTCCAGTATTTTATAAAGGGCTAACTGAGCATTAAATATTAGCTAGCTATAATCAATCTTGTTCTTAGCAGTTTTTGTTCATCAATGATAACTGAATAAAAAAATTACAAAATCTTTGGAATTAATTAAAAAAAATTACAATCAATTAAACAAATTATATTTGTGCTATAAAAAATAAAAAACTGCAGAAAAAGAGTGCAGGAGAAAAAGAATGCACAAGTAAATATTATAATGCATTATAATTTATATTTATGGGAAAATCAACTTTTTTTGTTTCTACTTATCTTAATAAAGCTCGAAAAAAAAAATACCTTCATATCCAGAGAAAATGCTTTCCAGAAGTCCACTCCTTTATGTTTATGCCATATTATCTTCTGATTGATGCTTTCCTATCAAATTAACTTGTTATTAAAAGCTATCTTGTATTAATTATTGCGTTGAATTAGCTTCTCTGTAACTATTGTATTGAGCTATCTTTTGAATGGTGGTTTCGTTGTTTTTTATTTGGTCAGTTTTTTGGATACGCTGTGGAGGTAGTTCTGAGGGCTGCTTATGTCGTAATCATACTTGCTTTTTTCATAGCAGTCGAGAGTCCACTTCATAAATCTGTGAAAAAAGTGCTTGCCGGACGACAAAATGTTATTACTGGATGAAATTGTATCTTTAATTTTTCTTTCACCTGCGATTTCTCTTTCTTTTGTATTTGTGATTTCGCAATAACTATCGTTTGCTTCATTTTTAAGTAGATCTATTTTATTGTTTTTTGTATTGATCGCGGATCCACCAATTTCTGTTTTGCAATTTTCATTAATTCCCTTCAGAAAATCTTCAGATCTATCTTTATTTTTTGGAAGTTGTTTCTCTTCCGTGTCATTCTTTGTCATTGCTTTCGTCTCCTCGTCTGTTTCTATAATTTCTAACCTTCGTTTAGGGGATATGTCTCCGATGGTCAATCTGCTGTATTCGATGTTTTTCTGAAACTCTTCTGTTTCGGAATTCGTTGACTTTATTTTATCTAAACTCAATCCTGAAAGTTCTGAGGTAACTGATTTCTTCTCAAAAACTGATGTTTCAAAAGATGATCTGTCGTGGAAAGTAAAGGCTGTGTACGTATTTTTAATTTGATCTTTCTTTTTCAATAAAACTTCTTCTTCTTTGCCACTTTTTCCTTTTACAATATTCATTGCAGTACCATCAACTTTCATGCTATTTATTATGGAGCCACGTTGTTTTTCTTCATCTGTATTCACAGTAGGATCTTCAGCAAAAGGACCCCTTTCACCTTTTAATTCAGATTTGTCTCCTTTTGACAGATTACAACAGGTGCTAACTCTGCCTTCTGCTTTATCCTGTGTTTTATTCAATTTTCTTTCCTCTTCTCTCATAAATTCCAAATAATCTTCTTCTCTTATTCGTGAGTAATGTTTTTCTAATTCTTTCCGACCAACTAATCAGAGAAATGGAAAAAAGCCAGTATTTAATGTTTGATGAAATATTATTGTCACCTTATACTGAATTAGCAGAAAAAAGTAATAATGTTAAACTGAGAACGTGGGTTTTAAAATTCGCCTTATTTAACATACCAAATTTTGGGAAATACCACGAAAAACCTCTGTTTCGTGTCTATTCGTTTTAACTGTAAAACAAGATTTTACACTACCAGAAATACACAATAAAGCTAGTCTTTTTAGTAGTGTGTTCGATCAGTTGGAACAATAGAACAAATAAATCAAAAAACTCTTTAATTTAACACAAGGCAAGTTTTGAAATTCACGTTCTCAGTTGTCTTATATAATTTTATTATTTCTGGGCACAAAATAAACTCATCTGCAGTTTTTAAAGACACACAGAGAAAAGTCATGCCATTATTCTGATTATTGATTTAATGCCTTTTAAAGCTATATATATTTAAATTAAAGGCACGACATGAAACATAGGAAAATAATTCATTAGATACTTGATATATAAGGACTATTTTCACTAATTTACATTAATTATGAGCGAAAACTTTTTAAAGAAATAAGAAATTTAAAAAAAGGGCGTTTAAATCATACTAATGTGATGACTAAATAATCAGATACAGACAGAATAACATGTTAATACTTAACTCATATATGTTTAAAAAAAGCGTTGTTTCTTTTCATTTTCAGTTCTGCTATCATTAAATTTTTTATTATCAAATTTAATAACTGTACATAATGTCCTATATGTTTGCTGAATACCTTTTTGGACAAAGAAATTACGTGCTTAATTGTTTCATTGAAAGAGTAAAGGAACGGGTGGTGGATTGCGATTTCTTTTTAAATTATAAAATATGTCGTGCATCAAAACAACTAAATGGAAGAATTAAAAGAAAACAATTGGAAATTTTAAAAAGAGCAGATGTGATGTTGAAAAAATAAATAAATAAATAAAACGTTTTCAAATAAAAGAAAAACTAGATGGCACTCTTCATTAAGGTTTGGTGATAAATATAACTTAAATGAATTATTAGAAAAATTCGTGAATTTTTAATTCGTTGCTTTTAAATTAATTATTGAAATCGTGACAAATTTATATATTGCATAAGTGATTTCTATTTCTTTAAGGTGATATCTTTAGGATGCTGTATTTTTAAGCTATTTAATGAAGTGAAAGAATTTTAAGTTTATAATTTACATTTTTTTCACTTAACTTTTATTAAACATTTATCTAAAAGATATTGGGCAGAACATTTATTGAGTAGAACAAATATCAATATTTAATTTTATTCCTTTAAAAAAAAAAAAAAAAAAAAAAAAAATTAATCTTCCATTAAAAGCTACCGTGATTTTTATTCACACACACACATATATATAATTTAAATATAATTAGGATATAATTAATATAATTAAAATACATTAATCGTAAAACACTACATAAACCATTGAATTTAATACAAAATTACCACACTGAAACATGGGGGAGAAATTCAAGATGAATAAAATTGAAATCTGCAGAACCAAAGTAGAATCTCCAGGCCACGAATACTTTGGAACTACAAATGAAGTGTGTGGTTTCATCTTCGTTTTAGTCATGAAAAAGGCAAAATAATAATATGAATTTGGGGATACCAACACACATAAAACGAAAATAAAATGGAGTAAAAACATTAAAAATAAACCATAACATCACTATTAAAATGTATATGTATATAAAATACTAGACACTATAGTTACCCCTAAAATTATGTAGTACAAAATCATTTAATTTGACATTATTAACCTAAACTCAATATCTTAATATAAGATAAAATAAGGAATATAATAGATAATTAAAGTATGCATTACATACACTTAGAAATATCTTTTTAGGTATTATCCAAATTTTTAAAAGTTAGTATGAAGTTAATGTTTAACATTAATTATTAAATTGTATAAATAGATTTAATTAATATAACATTACAATTATCCATACATATTAGGGTGGAGCGAAAAAAATTATTTTTTAAAAATCAAAAACGGGTAGGTGCCAAAAGTTGCCTTTATACTAGTACATCAACTGCGTGAAATTTTACCGCTGAAAAAAAATGGCTTGAGTCTGCGCTTTTGCTCCAAAAATCGAAATTTTGGGTAAAATTTGTCATTTTTTGAGATTTTTTCAAAAAAATTAAAAAATTCCTACAGAGCTGGTTATTATTTAAAAGTGTTGCTTAAACCTTTAAAAGTGTTGCTTAACATATTTAAACTATAAAACAATATCTGTAGTCTGTATAATTGGAGCAAATCTGACAATTTTTGGTAAAAACCAGCGTTACCTCTCTATTGGAGCATACAACGAAATGTTGTTTTGAATGCATTTCTTACCTACCTGCTTTCAAAACTATTCTGCATATAACTCGTAGATGTGGCTATATATCATATCCCACCCGTCTCAGCCATCCAACAATCTGGACCCAGTGTTTTATTTATGTATTGAATTGTTATTTTTCCAGAAGAAGGGCATAAGTTTTCAATGTATCAAAGTATTTTACCTCTTCTTTGTTTTCACTGACATTAGTTGCTACTGGTGTGACCTGCTGCACATATATTTTTATACCTTGTATAACAGAAGAGGAAGCTAAGTAATGTATTAGGTATGTTATTAATTGAACCTATTCAGCAGTCTAATATCTTCAATAAATTTTCATACAATTAATACATTATGATTGAGAGTTCTGTTATCACAGCATTTTTTCAATCATTTACATTATATATATAATGATATGCCTAAAACTTGATTGTATGAATTCAATTTCTAGTATGTGATCATTTACTGTACCTATTACATTGAATATATTTTGAGAAGCTAGCAGTTTAATATTATGACGATCGTCACAGAGGATTGCAAATAAAATTTTCGAGTAAAGCAACAATATTTCGAAAGAAGTTTTAGCATTTGTTTTATGTCTTTTTCTGTGTTGTTTCGTAGTCGAGTAATTTCTAATAAGTTTTTAGATCTATTCTTTAGATGTGTATTACATTTGGTATAAAATATCCCTCGGTATAAAGTTTGATTATATATTTTGTGAGTGAATCTATGGACTCTGATTGCCAATATGTGCTTATATAAAGCAGAAAATTTTATTCGTTTTATGGGCTGTTTTTTTGTGCGAGATGTTTTCTAAATTCCTATTCCCCATTTCTTCTGAGAAATAGCTTTCCTTATGAATTAGCTTTGCAATCTCCGACAGAAATTTCTAGTCTGTTCAGAGTATCTTTTACTTAATTTGAGCAAATAATTTTTCAAAATTATTATCTATTTTATAAAAAATTGCAATAGGAAGTGAGTAGTACATAGACAAAGATTTTCTTATTGATCCAGTGTATCCATGTAGATTATAAGGTTTTACATTGACTTTTCTAATAATTGACGCAGAGGAAATTCACTGGAGTTGAAGTAGCATATGATCCATTATTATACACAATTCTAAGCTTACCCAATGCAAAATGGTTCACAGCGACAAATAGAATTCTCCTAAATTTAAATGAGTACTTATAGTCGATTAGAGTCTGTACATTATCTCAAAAAGTATTATGCATTATAAGTTTATGCCCAGGACAGTTCACCATCAAATATTGTTCACTTATAAAATGGGGATTTAAAAGTTAATGGGGAATTACCTGGCTACGAAAACACTTAGAAAACGGCATAAAACTATTGCAAAAAAGTTATTTACAAAAACGTTTTCTCTGCACGTGCAGGACAAATTTCCATTGCAATTCTCTCTGATGATCATCAGAAATCACATTAAACAGCTCGCTTCTCAACATATACAAAATGCAAAAGCGGAATAAATGATGGCATACTTATAGTTGAAATACCTGAAATCATTTTTGAAACAGATCATTACGTAAAAAAATATAAATAACTGAAAAAAGGTGTCGTAATAGAACTTCCAATCACTTTCATCAACTGGATGTAAGTTTGATAGGATAATAGATGGCCGAATAGATCCCTTTAATAATATTCCCGTACATTACTCTGCTTGTCATTTTTTTTGTATAAGCTGTAAAAATATACATTTAGATAGTCACAGCAGCATGTGGATACAAAGAACAGATAAACTAGGTGGATGCATCGAAAACATGCCAAATTTGAGATAAAGAAAATCACAAATCAATATATAATTAAAACACTGTACTAAGATGATCGAATAGTTGGGACGGGTGGTATATGAAATATAGCCACCTGCACGATGTATGTCCAAGGTAGTTTTGAAAAGAATAGCTGTATTAAAAACAACAATTCATTGTATGTCCCAATAGAGTGGTAATGCCATTTTTTTACCAAAACTTGTTTGTTTTGCTCCAGCTATACGGAATAAAGATATAGTTTTATAGATTAAATATGTTAAGCAGATAAATATAAAGGTCTAAGCAACACTTTTAAATACTAACCAGCTCTGTAGGAATTTTTTAATTTTTTTGAAAAAATCTCAAAAAATGACAAATTTTACCCAAAATTTCGATTTTTGGAGCAAAAGCGTAGACTCAAGCCATTTTTTTTCAGCGTTAAAATTTCACGCAATTGATGTACTAGTATAAAGGCAACTTTTGGCACCTACCCGTTTTTGATTTTTAAAAAATAATTTTTTTCGCTCCACCCTAATACATATGTGTTATAAAATGTATTGCATTTTATCAAATGTCCTCTAGCATCTACCAATCCAGCCAGCCTCTTATATATATTTAAATTTTTTTTTAATTTTTAATTTGTTATTATTATTTTTATGTTTTAAAATTTCTTATACATTTTTTACGCAATGTGTTAATTATTTTTAAGGTCATGTAATTATTAACTGTATATTAACGAATAAATGAACTTTTTTAAGAAAACCATTATTTAATAAATCATAAATTAATTTTTTAACATTTGCGTTAATAAGATGACAAGAACATAAACATTTTCTTCTATATAAATAATTAAGAATTATATTACGATAAACAGAAATATGAAGACAGGATTCAAAATTAGTAAATGTATTCACTTTAAATTTAAATTCGTCCCGTATGTCATTTATATCAGTTATTAATTTGTTTTCTTTTAGTATAATTTTAAGATCTAAAAAGTTAATGGTATTGTTAGAAAGGAGGCTTTTTTGTAAGCTCTAAATTAGCTGGATGATCTACTGGAAATTGAGGTATATTGATATTTTCAGTGGCAATTAAAATTATATCATCAGTATATCGATATAAATGTATTTTATTATTAATATATTTACTTTCATAATGATATAAGTCTGCTAATAAACTAGATGTACAACCATCTTGTGGTATACCGACATTTTATAGATAAATTGTATTATCTTGCTAATAAAATTATTATAGGTAATGAAATTTGTTAAAGTATGAAAATAATCAGAGTTGATATTCGTTGATAAATTCAAATCATGATGATATTTTTAAAATAATACATTTATTACATTATGTAGATCTAACAAATCTATATTATTAAAAAGATCTTTGAAATCATATGTTGTTATAATGTTTATACATTTAACATTATTCATAATATTGATCATTTCATAGCTATTTTTTTATACAATGCTATATTATCAATGTTTTTTGTAAGCGTATATATTTGATTAAGAATTTTTAATAGAAGTTTATTAGCTGTATTATTATATGTATTGCAATCATTTGCAATAGTCTTAAGTTTAATTGGATTCTTGCGAAATTTCGGTATAAGAACTAGACATGGATAATTTTAGTTTGTTGAGTTAATGTTTAATTCAGTGGAACCTGTTAAAGTGACTACATTGGTAAAGTGTTTACGTGACTAAAGTGACCACTTTTGCAAAATTTTACTCATGTTAAATAATAAGAGAATTGTTTGGTAATGTGACCACCTGTCTATAGTATAAAATGACCACATAGCCTGTTATTGCTAATGCTATTTGAACTTGTAAAATGTGACCATCCATTTTTCTGCATACCGAAAATTTTTAACCTAAAACACTAAAGTGACCATTTTCCGAATTTTCTATTTTCATCTGAATCTAATCGTAATTTCATAGGAATTTGTCTCCTATAATGACCCCCTGCAAAATGATTAATTTGCCCTTTAATTTAAAGATGTTTGCACCTCATTAAGATGACATTCCCTTCCCATTTTCCCCACTAAAGGGATAGAAGAGTGAGGAATATATCTGCCACACATATTGATGGATCGTAGGATAGAAATGCTTGAGCCTGCTACCAATTTGCTGACTAAGTCGTGTTAGTATGTATGTTTATACGAGGAAGTGAAATGGCAATTGTTCGAGTTTGTTTTAAAAAGTTTTTTTTATATATGTTACAGGCCAAACCCGATTTTAGGCCAAACTAGATTGGCCTAGGCCAAACCGGTCTATCCTAACGCCCATCGGATAAACTAGTTTTTCCTAGGCCAAACCGGTCTACCCTAACGCCCGTCGGATAAACTAGTTTTTCCTAGGCCAAACCGGTTTATCCTAACGCCCATCGGATAAACTAGTTTTTCCTAGGCCAAACTAGTCTATCCTAAGGCCCATAGGCCAAACTAGTTTGGCCTAACTCTTATAGGATAAACTAGTTTAGACTGTTGTTTACTGGTCTGAACTAGTTTATCCTAGGCCAATTCAATTTGGCTTGATTTTATTGAATTCAATGACCGCCTCAACGCCAACATTCTTGTTTGTCCTAGGCTGATCTAGTTTATCCTAGGCCAATGTAGTTTTACGTGTTTTTAGCTCACGGGCGTCAAAGCCAGAGAAATAATGGGCTCACAGGTTCTGTATGTATGTATGTACGCATGTATGTACGCATGTATGCACGCATGTATGTACATATGTGCATACGTATGTAAGTAATGCGATAATTCTTGATAGAGATATCCTATTTGGTTCAAATTTTGGATGTAGGTTCATTTTGATAAAATACGTTTCTGATTAATTTTGGGAATTCATTGGATAGGAATAAATGGTAATAGGAATAAATATGTATAGGAATAAATATGTATGTACGTACGTATGTGCGTAACGCGATAACTCTTGATAGAAATAATGTAATTTGACATGTTTTTAACTAATAAAGCTACCAAAGCCTGAGAACTAATGTGTCCGTAGATTCTGTATCTATGTATGTACGTAAGTACGTAACGCAATTATTCTTGATAGAAATAATCGATTTGCATCAAACTTTCAATATAGGTTTATTCTTATAAAGAACTTTTTTGATTACTTTTGGAGGTTATTGGAGAAGAATAAGTGGAGAGGGGGACGAGAGGCTGATTCGCCCCTTCCCTTAATTCAAATAATTGGCTTTCCATGCATTATTAGCATATTTTAGATATAGGAGCATTCTCTTGAGGGGCCTCCATGATTAGTTGTGAGTGTTCATTGTTTAAGTATAAAGGGAGGGGGAAATAGAAGTAAGGCCCCGTAATTTATGTAAATACCTTTTTTCACGCAGAATTTTCTGATTTACTTCAAATTTTAGAAATAAATTCAAACTGGTAAAGCGCTTCCCTAATTAGTTTTGGGGGTTAATTGAATAAAAACAACGAGAATTACGGGGGGATCCCGCCTAATTTTGGCAAATGTGTTTTTCATGCAGAATTAACCGATTTACTGCAAATCTTGGATTTGTTCATTCTAATGAAGCGCTTCACTGATTAATTTTCATGGTTCTTCGGTTAAATATAAGGGGGAAACTTACAATTCATTTATTTCCTTAAATTAGATAGATTGGGTATAATTCAGAATTATCTAATTTGCTTAAAATTTTGGACATGAATTAATTTGATCATGCGCTTCTATAATTAATTTGAGTTTTTCTTTTGTTTAAGTATAATGGGGCAGTGGACGTTTTATCGCCTTCCTTAAATTAGATAAATAGGTTTTTATCCAAATTTATCCGATTTTTCGTAAATTTTGAATATAGTTTTTTAAGGCGAATCCCTGAATTGTTTTGAGGATTTAATGATTAAGTATAAAGGGATGAATAGGGTATTACCCTCCTTAAATCAGATGAATTGCTTTTTGAGCAGAATTATCTGATTTGCTTCAAATTTTGGATAATTGTTTAACTTTATAAAGCGTATCTGTCTTTAGTTTTGGAGGTTCAATGGTTTAGTATAATCGGGGGAAATAGGAAAATGTAATCCAACTTAATTTATTTTTTGAGGATGTTATTCTTTAAAAAAAAATAAGGCTGTAATACACAATTAGTGTAAATAGCCTGTGAATGCAAAGCTATCACTTTAATTGGGCAATATTATTTTTAATATTGATCCCGACTACTGCTCCATAACTAACCTTGTGCAAAGTGGTTTTGTTATCAACTTTATATAATATATTTTATTCGAAGGGTTGTAGAATATTGTCAGAGGTTTGCACGGACTGGAATTTCCAGGCAAGGGCCCCGCCTGACCGGGCCGCCAGGCCTCTAAATTATGTTGTGTTACCTATACTGCCCTTTCTTTTAGAGTTGTGGATTTTTATTTTTTAAGTCTAAAATTTAGACTTAAACAATAAACATCTGCAACAAATCACGAGGGCACCTTGTCACAATGATCCTATGAAATTATCCTATTAAAATGAAAACTGATAATTCTGCATGATAAATCCATTTCTCTAAGTTAAAGGTGGGGGATTAGCCTCCCGTTCGCCCCCCTTTATTCCTATCCAATGAATTCCCAAAATTAATCAGAAAAGTACCTTATCAGAATGAACCCACATCCAAAATTTGAACCAAATCGAATATCTCTATCAAAAGTTATCGCGTTACGTACATACGTACGCACATTCGTACATACATGCGTACATACATGCGTACATACATACATACAGAACCTGTGAGCCCATTATTTCTCTGGCTTTGACGCCCGTGAGCTAAAAACACGTAAAACTACAATGGCCTAGGATAAACTAGATCAGCCTAGGACAAACAAGAATGTTGGCGTTGAGGCGGTCATTGAATTCAATAAAATCAAGCCAAATTGAATTGGCCTAGGATAAACTAGTTCAGACCAGTAAACAGCAGTCTAAACTAGTTTATCCTATAAGAGTTAGGCCAAACTAGTTTGGCCTAGGAAAATCTAGTTTGTCCTATGGGCCTTAGGATAGACTAGTTTGGCCTAGGAAAAACCAGTTTATCCGATGGGCGTTAGGATCAACCGGTTTGGCCTAGGAAAAACTAGTTTATCCGATGGGCGTTAGGATAGACCGGTTTGGCTTAGGAAAACTAGTTTATCCGAAGGGCGTTAGGATGGACCGGTTTGGCCTAGGCCAATCTAGTTTGGCCTAAAATCGGGTTTGGCCTGTAACATATATATACATTCTCAGAAATTCTAAAAATAAAATTACAAATGCTCTGTCATTGCTCTGGTATTGCTTGCAAGATTTGTAACATTTAACATTAAATTTTAGATGTATATCAACTTGTAGTTTTCTTATTGCTTTGGTAGTTTTTTCAAACTATTATTTTTAATACAGATATTTTTCTGCTTAAAATATGGAGAATAAGGAATCTAATGTAAAATGAACAAACGTAGTTCTTTAAATGAATTCAAAAGGAAGATGAATTTTAAATTAAATAACTTCTATATAGTGTATTTTAAATTAGTAATTCAATAATTATATTTGTTAATTAATCAATTCATTACTTGATACAGTGCACTTTTTCTATGTTTATTTTAATTTGCTTTATTTTTTGAGACCATAAAAAAGTTTAATGTGCTATTTTCAAAGACACTTCATAAAGTGACCACCTCTATATAGTGACCAGTTTAGATGGTCAGAAGGGTGGTCACTTTAAGCAGGTTTCACTGTAATTTATAATAACCTCCAATTTTGTGATTGTTTGTCATCATTCGTTTTTTGAAAAGAGGTTATTAAAAGAAATACTGAATGTAAACAGTTGATGATATTAGGATTTACATATAATACATGCATAATTATTTGGATATTTGTCCTCATAAGTGATTACAAAGTTTTGTTGCAATTTAGTGATTTGCTGAAAAAGACGCTTTGTATTAATATAAACCAGATGTGAAAGTTAATTTACCAATAAACAAAATTTTCCATTGATTGAAATATTCAATAAGGTTATTGTAATATATTGCAATTTTATAAGTAAATATATCTATATCATATATAAACTGTTTTATTATAGATTTAATGTTTAGTTTGGATGGAATTCTATACTTAGTTCCATAACTTATTATTTTTTCCACGTGAAATCATCTACAATATTTAAATTTCCAGAGTTTATTTTTAATGTAATGTGTCCATGTAATGTAATGTGTCCATGTAATGTAATGTGTTCATGATCATTATTAATGTATTTTTATAGAGATGTGTCATTGCATTTACGGGGGAAAGTACCAGCAACAAAAATTATGAGAGAATGAATCATAAGAGAGAACAGAGAATGAATTATAGTTAAATATCTTTCTTCCTATAGTTATTGAATATTTAAAAGATTTTTTAAATTTGAATATTATAAATTCAGCTTTTGTCATTTATTGAATTTATATTGATTTTATAATATATTTGATTAGAGAAAGTTATTACCATTTGAGTATTAGTATTTTGAATTTCATGTTTTTTTTTTTTTTTTAAATTGTATGGAAAATATCAACTCTAGTCAAAATGAGATCATAAAAAAATCAGAGAAATGCTTAGAGTAAGATTTAATAAAAATAACATTTAAATATTGTAGAATATATTTCTTTTTTATTGTAAAGATATGTTTTCGTATTAATAATCAGTTGTAATTTTTTATATAATTACTATGTGGATTATTTGTTTGTTTAGTTATACAATTTTTGGAAGCAATGAAAGTTGATGAACATCTACCTCCCTTGTTCCTCTTAGTTTTATGATTTATTTGATAATTTAAAATTAGATAAATTGGGGACTAATCAGTAGTGTTATTTATAGAGAAAAATACTTTAACTGGTCTTTTGAATGTTTCACTATTAATGTACATAAGGATAAATTGTAATATAATAATTCATATATGATGTTTCCAAATATAAACGTTCAGATTTGTTTTTTTTAACTTGCATTATATCAATTGTGGTATTTTTAAAGATATGTTTATAAAAATGCTGAATTTCAGCTGTAGAATGTATATTTTTTCGCTTTATTTTTATTAGAATTAGATCGATGTTGATTTATGTGTTTGTGTAATGGACCACATGTTTCAAATTTCATATGTTAGCTTTATAGAAGTACAAATATGAGGATGAAAACAATTTGAGACTGAGAAGCAAATGGGCAAGTCTTGCATCTAGCATCTAAGCATTTCTGGCAAAAATAGTGGAGTAGGAGGAGCATATAAATGGTAATTGAATGACGATTCAGGAACAACCCTACTATTGTTCCTGTACTGGGCACTACACTCCAAAGATCATTGTGTATCTTGCCAGGATCGAGATTTTTGAAAAGAACTGCCATAATATAATTTTGAAACAACAAAAATGCAATAATATATTTGAAGAAATTGTAAAAAATGTATATAGAAAAATAATAATTAAGAAATCGAATATCTTAATGAATATAATTTCTTAAAAAAGGGCAGATCTTGAATATTAATAAAAATTTAAGTATATACATAATGAAAAAGAAGTGCTCAAACTTCGAAAAATAAATCATAGTACTAATTATACATATATATATATATATATTTATTTATTTATTTATTTATATATGTATTTATATAATTGAATATCAATATAGTTCATTTATAAATAATTACATACAAAATATTTTAACTTAATTTTTTAAATAGAAAATAATCTTTTAAATTCTACATAATTTCAAATTATATTTAATTACAAAACATTCAATTAATAATAAAATTAATCTAAAATTCATAAAACTTCTACTCCTAATAAAATAAGACATTATTGAAACGAATTATCGCCACAAATATAATAATAAAAAAAATGTTGGCCATTGGGCTCGAACTTGCTTGCTCTACAAAAATTCAGAACTCTAAACTGTAGATTTAGACCACTAAGGCAGCAGGAATACGTCCTGCTTTCCTTGAAATGGAAGAGGTTTGAAAAAGAATTGGCGCATGCGCTAATGTGTCGATTTCGATATACTTAGGTTTTTGTCTTTTTCATTTTATACATATGATGTGTGTTTAACCGTTGAGTTCCCAAAAACGACCTTCCGGTGCAACATAAAAAAAAAAAAAAAAAAAAAAAAAAAAAAAAAAAAAACATTTTTGAATTATCTAGTTTTAGTTTGACAAATGAAATAAGCTCTCTTTAATCGAATTTCAGGGCATAAGAAAAAAAAAATCGAATAATCATAATGTTATCGAATTTTCCAAAATGTGCAATTTTAGAGGTAGTTGAGAAACAAAACACTATTGATCATAGCAGTGGTATGTACTTTTAAAAGTGTCATCCCATTACGTTCGATCTCATGTTGCAAGCTAAAACATTTCCTTGGATTTGTTTCTAGCAACTAATTAACCCTTGATTTCATGAGTAAATCGATCTCCACATTAACATATGTAGCCGGAATCAAATTACATCCATTTAATATACTATGGTTAAGAAGGTTTAAAAATACAGGGAAAACTGAAAAATTATAAAAAGAATGGGCTTACAACAGCAAATGTTTATTATATACGCATTTGTAAGATTAATTTAAATTTTATTTATAATCTAAATGGTACGTTTACTTGTGTATATTCTTATTTATTTATTCGATGCTTGATAAACTGAAAAAGAAACTTATTCCATTACGAAATTGTGAAACTAATCTTCAAAAAAGTTCATTTCTAGAATGTACGCGGTATAGAAATCAATTTTGCTGTTATATTGAAAAGATGGTAATTTTTAAAAGAATTTATTTTTAAAATACATATTTATAATAACTTTCAACAATTATCATGCTTTGAAATATTACTTATCCCCTTTTCTAACAGAAATATTTTTTGGTACCAACAAAAACTATAAATATCTGCATTCAAAAAAGTTGTTCAGTCATTACAGCTTAATTTTTTTTTTAATTTACTTACACTTATTTTTCCACATGTTCCTTTTTCTGAAATGCATTTTAATCTCTGAGAAGAATTTATATTGTAGGTCCATCATAATGAATAATTGGTGCAGCTTTTTAGCGGAAGGCCTATTAGATGCTTCTAAAGTGAGTATATAGGATGCCATGTATCGGACTGTCTTCAAATCAACAGATCCATGAGATTTTGGAAAAGATTTATGCACTAATCTGCTGAATTTTCGTTTCTGAAATGAAAATAAAAAAAATTATAGTTTGACATTTGTCATTTGACAAATTTATGAAAAATACGCGTTTCTCTAATTTGAATGGATGATTAAAAACTGATAAATTTTGTTAACGTATAAAGTGAAAAATATCAATTAATACAAATCCTAAATTTTACTATTGATGAAAAATAATAAAATCTTAAATAAATTACTTTTATTTGAAAAATTGTATTGTGGAATCATAAAAACTAATATATTGTAAATGAGGGGAACAGGTAAAAGATTTTTACCGCAGTAAGCATCGTATCGAAAGAGGCGTATATAATTTATAACACATTTTAAATTCTATTTTAATATGTGTTCGGCTGAATCTTTTGTGACTCAATAACGCCAAATTCAAGATATCGGATAGGACGAAATTCTGCAACGATTCTGTAAATTTAATTTCAAACCATTTGATTTGGTAGAATTTGTGCAGTTATATGTCGTCAGATGGACAGACTGACAAAAGCACCAGACGACGACTATAGTAGAAACTATGAATTTATAAAATTACGGACTAGTTTAAAATTTTTTTACTTAGATGTTAGGGCATGTAATTTTAAGGATGTAAAAAATAATGAAAGAAATTAGAACATAAAATTGAAAATCTTATTGACTACGTACAATTTTTACATCTACAGTAAACAGAAAATGATATACCTCTCATAAATATTAAGAAATTTTAAATTCAAAATTGTAAAATATACAAAATTATCTTTGCAAAATGTAAAATATCATTAAATTAAAAATAAAATTAAATATATATATATAATTCCACCCCCCCCCTTTTTTTAATCTGATGAAAATTGTTGTGTTTACTTTTACTTAATTTACTCTTTCAACTGAAAAATTAAATCGGTCTGACCGTTTGTTGAGAATTGAACTATGAACGTCTTTTACTAATTGATGTAGGGAGGTAGCAGAGACAAATGAAATCGTATTTTAAAAGTCACTGCTTAAGTAACATTGGTTTTTGGGTATACGGAACGGGGTGATAAAAATAGATAATTATGCATATATATAATTTGTAATGAATTATTAAACAAATTTAATGTTTGCCTCCACTTTACCATTTTTTGCAGTCATGTCAAAATCAAACAGAAAACAAACTGATTTTTGAATTTGAGGAGTGTATGGAATATAAGTGTCTACAAGAAAACACCGCAATTTATATATTATCCAAAATTATTAAAACGTTCCCGAAAAATTTCGTTCATGTTATCCACATTGTTAAAAAAAGAGTAAATTATCACTTAATTTATGAAAATATAAGTACGGATGAAAACATACAATAATCTCTCCTAAAATGCCCACGATGCCACAATGCGATCTTCATACAATATATGGCCAAAGGTAACTGGCCACTCGCAATTTTAGACATTTTGTTAAATATTTAGAACAACACATGAAGAATAAAACTGAAACTATAACTGTGTAAACATAATAGTGCAATTCATATATTTCCGTGAAGATTTTTTCCCGAAACTCCATAGGGGACCGTCAACAAATTGAAAAAGAATGAATATCTTTTGGATAATCCTCTAAAAAGTAATGTAGCTAAAGCTTTCAAACTGTAGATAATGATTAAGTGGCTTGTTATTATAATTTGTGATCACTTTCATACGGCTACCATCTATAATCGTAGAAAAATTAAGGTTTAAAAAAACAGTCCTAAATTTTTCCAAGTTTTTTGCTTATAATTTGCTGATTTCTTAATATAAAAAAAGGCTGTTTTCCGAATATACGACAAACCACATTGTACATAACACCCTGTATACTCAGAATTAAAAAAATATTAAAAATTGTATGAAAAAGGAGCAGGTTTACCGAATATTTTTTCATTGCGCATGCGTAAACGCTAGCAAAATTTCTTTGTATATTGTTTTAGCTAGGTGTGTAGAGTAACTTTTGTAAAAGTTTCAAAAAATGTACCAAAAAAATATTGGGGTTGTGTCTAAATGAAGTAGTACTTGCAACATTGTGTATCTACATTGGCACTAATCAATGGATAAATGGATACAGCTAATGCAATATTTAATTAATAACTTATTATATTAATAGTAATACAATTTTGCATTATTTTTTAATTCTGATTAAGATGTATTATATACAATGTTGTTTGTCATTACTTCATTAATTTAGACAGGGTTATCCAAAAGTTTCTGTTCTTTTTCAATCTTTTGACGGTCCCCTAGGGTATTTCGAGAAAAATCTTCGCGAAAATATAAGACCTGTACTATTTTGTTTACACATCTGAAATTTCACAATATTTCCTCATGTATTTTTCTAGATATTTAACGAAACGTCCAAAATCGGAAGAGTCCGGTTATTAGTGGCCACATAGTGTCCAGGGCTGTACAAAATAAGTTCGTTTCTGTCTATTGGTAGAAATTGTTGAAAGTGAATGTGAACCGTGTAATTCGATTTATCACTGAACTTAATTTTGGCATATTATGTGGAATCTGTACAATCATATAGAAAACTGGAATGCATTTCTGACCATGAAATATAATTGTTGAAATCTTGCCTTTCAAATGTGTTGTACATTTCCATTTTTAGGTGCGTTCGTAATTATGTAAATACGTAGCACCTATTGTTGTCGCTCAGTCCGTCCGTCCGCATATAACAACGCAAAAACTACCCAACTGAATCGTTTGAAATTTAAAATATATAATTATTACATAATTTTGTCGAGTCATTTCAAATTTTATGAAAATCGGACGCATAGATCAATTACAGGGACAATCAAAAGGATTCCGTTACAATACGGTCAATGGGTAAAAGGTTTCAAATGCATTTTAATCGTTTGAAAGTTTAAATACATAATTATTACATAATTTTGTCGAGTTATTTTCAAATTTTATCAAAATCGGATCCATAGTTCAATTACAGGGACAATCAAAAGTATTCCGTTACATTACGGTTAATGCGGAAAAATGTTTCAAATGCATTTTAATGGCGTTACATTTATTCGAACGTAATAAAATTGATATGCATCTATAAAGTACATATTATAAGATACATTTTGCATAATCTGTGGTACAAAGAATATTTGTTATTGATTTACAAGGCCACACAAAATTATTCCAATGCATAATGGTATAAGGAAAACATTGTTTGGTGCGCATTTTAATTGTAATTATTTACAATTTTATGAGATTAATATATAGGAGTGATATTTTTAAAACTTCGTTATCGTACGAATGCACTTCATTTGCTACGCTTCCCGTGCAATTTCCAACTTGGTGTTTTATTAATGTCTTCTCCACCTTATTAAACGGTTAATTTTTGTTAAAGAGTTCTGGAAATGTTGGAACAATTATGACAATCTGTGCTCGACGCACATTTTTTTCCCCTTGTTGCTGCGTTTGTAACATGCATTCATGAGTAAAAAGCGCTTCGAGTTTGAACACTTGTTATGTAGCTTGTCAACAGTTTCTTACTCTTGAAATCTCACTGAAAGCCTCATAATGCCTGCTCGCAACAACAGATGTCTAATGCGCAGATCTTAAAGAAGTAATCCATGATTTGGGACCGGTTGATTTAAGATCAGCCCGAGTGCAAGAAAATATTTCTAGTCACAATTTACTCTCAGAAGTAAAGAAAAAAGATATAAATTCGTACATTAATCATAGATTATGAAACACTTTCCAAAAACGCATTTTATTAGAACTTTTTTTGAAGTCGGTTACAATTTTTATTTAAAATTTGCTTTATGAAATATTATTTCAACTCATAACTATATATTAACGCAGGAGAAAACAAATTTGAATCAAGAAAACATGATCAAATAAAATTATATATATTAAAATTATACATGATATTTGTATAAATAAAAAATAAAATTTTGTACAATAAATGAATATATTTGTTTATTTATGAAAACATTTCATTATTTTATTTATATCGTGCCATGAAGAAATGATTTTTTTCCCTTTAACATTCATTCATACTCTATAAATTTTTATTGACTTAAAATTTTTTTAAACACATTTCAAACTATGTCGGTTCATTCTTTATTAAAATGAAAAACAATCATAATAAGAAGATTTCTTACTTTCAAAACGTTGTAGATGACAGGATAAACCTGTTTGGTCCAAGAACACACTTTCTTTGGCAGCTTCTTGCTGAGATATCCACCAGTAAACAACTCTACTAATAAAACGCCAATCGACCACGTATCTAGATGTTCTGGTTTAATTGGCCAGCTACCGTTGTCATCAAAAAAGGCCTCCGGTGATCTGAGAGGTTGCTGAAGACCAAATCTGCAAGAGAAAAACAATCAATATAAAACTCTCGTAATATAGTACTACATTTCCCCCCCCCCCAAAAAAAAAAATAAATAATAAATAAAATAAAATAAAATAAAATAAAATAAAAAGGAGTGTGAAAAAAGAAAAAATATATAACTTCGTCAGTTCTTAAACTATCAAATCCGATTAAATTTATTTTACATCTTCCCAATATAATCTACAATTTTTATGATGACAAGTTTTTTATCTGACTAATTCTTATAACAAAAAATAAAACAAAAATAGGAGTTGAAGAAAAAAAAAAACCTCAAATCAAAACTGCTTGTATTCTGACTCATTTTTAAATTCATTTTTTATTTTAAACACATCCGCAGGTTCTGTTATTTAGAAACTATATAATGTGACGCATTGGTCAATTTTTTGTATAAAAACAGAATATATTTAAAGAAAGACTGCCAAATTGGGTATTTTGAACAGAATTTCCTGAAGCGATCGTGATTGAAAAGTTAAGGAAGTATTTAAATAACAAATTGGTTTTTTCTGACTCATTTTTAAATCCATTTTTGTTAACAAACGAATCCAATTGACAGGTTCTCTTATTTAGGAACTGTCAAATGTGCATTTAGTGGTCAGTATTTTGATAAAGGCTGAATATATTTAAAAAAAAAAAAAAAAAAAAAAACTATCAATGTAGGCATTTCGTGCAAAATTTTCCAAAGCGATCGTGATTGACGAATTGAGGGTGTATTCAAATAACAAACTGCTTATTTTATGACTTATTTTTAAATTCAATTTTGTTCTCTAACGTATTCAAATGACAGCTTTTTCTTTAGGAACTATATAATGTGCTTTGTTGGTCGATTTTTTAAAACCAGAATATATATATCAAAATATGCCGTCAAAATGGACATTTGAACCGAATTTCGCTTAAGATGTTTCTGATAAAAACATTCCTTACAGAAAAATGAAATTGAAAATTTTTCAAAAGTGGCCAAATAAAGTTGTTAAACTGGGTTTATCTCTAATCATATATTATTTTTTGTCGTTGAAATGAGCACTCTTTGAAATCTACCTCCGCATGTAGGCCAAGCCGACAGGGATTTTTAAAATGATGCCGCCAAATTTGGCCTTTTGAACAAAATTTCGGGAAGCGAAAGATCAGTGAAAATCACTATGAGACAATAATCGCTTATAAATTAACATTTTTTTTTTTTTTTTTTAAATAAAATTTTTAGGTTCGGATTGAAAATTCTATGGAAATTATTCTGTCCAGTCCGGATCCGGTTATGTTTATTTGAAATAATTTTGTCTGTTTAAGAATTAACATTTCCGGATTTTTCAAATTGAATTCTTTTATTCGGTTCAAATTAAATGTATACAGAAAATATTTTGTCGTAATCGGATCTGGTTATTGTCATTAGAATATTTTTATCCGGTTCAGATTTGCTTCGGGCGAGATTTCGAGCCCAGTACAAATTTGATTCAGGTCAGAATTATAATATCACTAAATTTCTTAAATTCGTATTTTATTTTCCACTCTCTCGACTAATATATCTACGAATAGGTTTGGTAATGGAGTTTCTTTCGGATGTAGGTTCCATAAGAAATGATTGCGCTCCTGGAGGTGAAAAGTGGAACTGACATATTTTACAGAGCAGCTTGCCTTATATACGGTGAAGCAAATAGCAGCGAGCCGAGTAGGAGGCTCTTAAAGATCAATATTGGGCTCTTAATTGAGTTGTGGTTACCAGTATTTCCGAATAGAATTTTCAAAAAAATTCTGAAATTGCTATTTGTATCACCACCTCATCTGCGGATAGATTGAAAATCGGAGTATCGTTCAGTTTACGAAAGTGTTCTTATCACGGTGATGGAAAGTGAAAGTGAAATATTTAGCAAAGCGTACATAGCAAGCCTTCCACACCATGATTCATGTCGGATTTTCCACCAAACATAATGCGTTCCGTGGCGGTGGAAAGGGAAACTAAAGCACTTTGTAGCACTTGATGGTTAGGATGTTTAGTTTATAGTTAGTGTTAAGTTAGAATTTGTTTACAGTTAGGTTGCGATTAGTCTGCAATAACGTTACGATTAGTCTTATGTTATATTTAATTTCCGATTAGGCTACAGTTAAGTCACGTTTAAGTTACAGCTAGGTTAAGGTTATGTTGCAGTTAGGCTACGGTTAGATTACGAATAGGTTACGATAGGGTGACGGCTAGGTTACATTTATGTTATATTTAAGTTACGGCTCGGTTACGATTAAGTTACAGTTAGGTTACAGACAAGTTATGGTTACAGTACAATTAGGTTACGGTTAGTATTTTCTCCACAGAGTGAATATTACGCATGCTTTGATTGGAAATTAAAACTTATTTTTGTACAACGGCTCTGAAATTATAATACTAAACTTTTAGCTAATCATTGAATATCGATTTCATTCTCGGTATAGTTCGATTTATCTACCGAATTATTTATCAATATATTGTTTTACCTTGATAATTATGTCCTTTAATATCTGAACATCTACTGGAATTTTCAGTTTATAATAATGCGAAATTCAGACATATTTTCTTTTAATTAAAACTGATTTAAAATATCGATAGTATAACTTTTTTGTGAAATATTTACAAAAGTAATCTTATTAATTAACCAAAAAATACTCTTATGGAAATGTTCCCAATCTTAAAAAAGCAATGTATTTAAAATGTATTATGATCCTCTCTGTAAATTGAAAGGTTTTTGTAGCTAAAGATTTTCCATGTAAATTTTTTCTTAAAAAGAAAGATTTTAACTATGAAAATAATTAAGAATATCACCACTTTTTGACAATATTTAGCTTTTACTGTTTCTGTACGCTATCTAATTTTGATCGAGAAGAGCTTATTGTGCGACAAGAACATTAAACATTTATAATAGACTAAAAAAATAAATTTTATATTAAATTTTCTTCATTAATACTTAAAAGTACCGTCAGTGCATAAAGGGTCAAGAGTGATATAATAAATTTCAAATTCAAATATTTCACTTGGAAGTTCTATGTACAAAAAGTAATTAATCACGTGACTTATTAGTGATGTTTACGGATAAATATCAATACTTTAACACGAAAATCAAGCAATCTTCGGACACATTTTCCTTCCCCCGTTTTCCATTGCAGTGATTTTGAGTATTTTTACAAATAAATATTAGTTTTTTGTTTTTTGTCGATTTTTCACTCAGTTAGTGATTACGTATTTCTGACAAAGTATTGCCACATTTTTCGGGTTAAATATAAAATCATGCAAATTTCAAGTGCATTTAATATTTTTATTACGGACCTGGGCAATGCCGTCCGTAGAGTCAGATAGTCTTAAATAATTCGGAATGTGCAACCGAATATCATTATGTTAACAAATTAAAAGAAAGTTTAGACTCGAAATACGAATCACGACGATATTCCAAAACAAACAAAACTCAAATAGATTGAAATGCATATATGTGAAATGCAGGAATAATGATTGCTAAACGGAAATTTGCAAAATCAATTATTTGGGATAATGATTATTAAAATGAATTCGTAAAATGTTGATAAATTACAAACATCTCTACAGTCCGATCAAGATCGACATTAGGTTAACACTAAAGAAAAAGAAAGCATAATGATATTTACCTATCTGTGCGCCTATTTGTTGAACTCATGTAATGAAAGTCACATATTTGTATGACTCCATTTTTTGTAATATTCATACTTTTTGCTTGAATATTTAAATGTGCAAATTGAGTGGAATGAAAATACTGAATCCCATCAGCAACATCTTTCAGCCAACTTATCAATTTCCTGAGTGCGAGAGGATCTCTTTTGAATAAATCATCTTGAACTTTCTCTTGAAGTGTACAATCTTCAGCTGGTGAATAAAAAAGATATGAATCCGTTTTTTGGAGATATTCCACTTTTAGGAGAGTAAGAACATTAAGATGGTTAAATTTTTGCCATTTCTTCTCGTTCTCCCCGACGTAATTTCTCTTCCGGATTTTCACTTTCAATTCTGGATTTGTTTCGTTCTGCTTTACCATCAGAGATCCCCCGAAATGGCCGCACTCGATCACTTTACTGACATCAAAGCATTTTTCTTTTATGATGGATTCAAGATATGCTATGTCTCCGGAAGTTGGTTGAATACTGGCGTTTTCACTTGGCTCCTTTTTCTTTCTAATCTTACAGCAAAGAAGATCCATATTGTTTTTTATTGTGAATGTTTTAAATAAGAAGATCGTTTAAATATGTTTTGATATTAAAATAATTGTAAAATATTCTTAGAATGACACTTTTTTTTTTAAAATTAGACTTAAACTTTATGAAACGATATAGGTATAGCAGTTTTTAGAATGTGATATTTTAATTGTTTCAGTTTTCATTATATGTTTAATCTCATTGTTATAGCATTATTGTTGCAAATTTATAAAAACCATTGTTAAGTATATTGTCATACATTGTTGGAAACTTATTAAGGCGAATAACTATAAAAGAGTAGCGGATAGGTACAGATTAATGCAACAATGTTAAAACTTAGACTGAATAATGAAATGGCGAGTTGTTTTCTTGGTATTGATGTTAAATAAACGATAAATAAGATGTTATACACTTATAAACTTAGACAAAGGTTATAATGAAAATAATATTTCTTTATTTTATTTTTAATGAATATTTTTATTGCTATTTTATAGAAATGTACAATGAAAGCATATTACAATCTTTCTAAAATTAGAATATTAATTATTATAATGCATTCTCTTCAAATATTAATGACATAATCCTAAACCAAACCAGACACTGGATTTGGCGATTTTAGTGACAAGCACTTTCGAGCGAACTGAATTTTCAGAAGCCTAAAAATTCTCCTCAATCACAACGCGGAATTTTCGGCAGACAATTACCGACGTGAACAGTTCCAACGATTGATTCCTAAGCGCTTCGCGCCTATTAAAACGAAAAAAAAAATCATTGAACACAAGAAACGGACTGTGCAACAGGCTCTAAAATGGACGAAACTCGTCAATGCCGCGGTCACTAACGTACGTATGAGCGCTGCGCACCAATTTAAAAAAAAAAAAATAACTGGATATGCGAAACTTTCTGTGCAACAATCTCTAAAGTGTACGAAATTCGTCAATGCCGCAGTTATTAATGCACGTATGAGCACTGCGCGACCATTTAAAAAAAAAAAAAAAAAAAAAAAAAAAAAAAAAAAACATTACTGGATGTACGAAACTTGTTGTACAGGAAACTCAACAATGCCGCGGTTATTAAATACAAAAATCTCTAAAATACATGAAACTTGTCAGTGCCGACGGCCAACGCGCTTATGAATGTTGCTCGCCCATTTAAACAACAACAACAAAATGCTGGATGCACGCAAGTCTTTGTGCCACAACGAAACTCGTCAAAGCTGCTGTCTCTAACGACACTAAAACCTAAAGAAACATCTTTGGATGCACAAAAGTTGAATTGAAGAAATTTCTAAAATGAACAAAACTGGTTAATGCCGCATAACGCAGGGATCAAACTATGTATAAGTTTGTTCAAAAATACACGATAAAATTTTGAAATATTTTTCTGATATTTATAAGGCATAAATATTATGCTAATTTTTAAATAAGGAAAAAAGTATTTCTGATATAGGAATGCGCTGCAATATAAGCATCTCACATTATAATATTAAAAAAATTATTAAGGATATATATATATAAGGATATATATATAATTATAAAGGAATAAATTTTCTTTGTTATTTGAAAAAAACAAATTGTTAAAAGATTACATTTCTTCACTATTCGAAAACATTGTGAGAAAGTTCCTTTTCATTGATTCCGGAAAGCATTATTTAATCAAACATGACGTATGAACCTATTCATAGTTTTGTTACTTGATTGTGTCAGCGTCAGTAATTACTAATTCCCGACATACGGCAACACTAATCTATCGTTCGTGCTTATCCGCGTTGTTGACAAATGGTAAGCAGGATGGAAATTTCAATTTGCTTTTCAGTTAATATCTTCAATGTATTGTCAGGGGAGCGCCGACACACCGGCGACTGTCATATCAAGCGAATAAAATATATTTAAAATTTTATTTAAATTAATGTCTCTTGAAATTTTAATTATTTTATAGATTTATCTAAAATAAATCATTTAATCAATCAGATTGGGTAAGAGGGAAGGAAGGTCCATAACCTGAAACAGTGGTCGAAGGAGCTTTAAGATGATACATCACATGACGAGTTCAAAAAGTTTGAAAATGTTCGACCCCCCACTCTTGCCCCCGTCAGAGGAGGAAATTTAAAAATCGCAGAAACATGTGTCTAATTATTTTTAATAGATTTTTTTCTGCAATTTCGTGTTTCTACTTAAAACGGTTGCTGAGATGAGTCAAATGTCCTAAAATTTTCGACCCCATTTTAACCCTTTTAGGGGAGAAATTTGCAAAATTGCTGAAATATGTGTTTAATTATTTTTTTAGTAGATTAATAACCTGGAATTTCACATTCCTAACTATAACGGCTGCTGATGTATAACTAGATGTATGTTCTATAATTTTTTACCCCCCCCCCCCATTTAACATCCTCAGGAGCGAAATTTTGAAAAATCCACTGTTGGGGACACTTATATGATTAGAAGTGTATTTTCTCCAATTTTCATGCTTATAGGTTCAGTAATTTGGGCTGAGCGTTAATTATCAGTCAGCCAGGACAAGCTATTTTTTGTATGCAGGGCTTGATTTAGGGTGTATTCGAAAAAACGCTTTCCCAACCTTCAACAGCTCGAAATTTTCCGATACAATTTCAGAAATATTTTTAAAAGTAGAAACACGAAACTTGCTGAGAGGATTTTTGAAGGGACGTATGAGGTGCCGTGTGCTCTTCCCTGATTAGTTTTTGAGGTTCTTTCGATATGTATAAGATGGGATCGGGGCTAATGCCCCTCTCCTTAATTTATATAGATGGGTTTTTATATGATAAAGCATATTCCTGATAAATTTAGGGGGTTCAATGATTAAGTATAAAAAGGGGAAATGGGTAGAGCTATCTCCCCCCCACCCACTTAACTTGTTTTTCGAATGACGTTAACCCTTGAAAATATAAGGCTATAACGAACGAATGGTATACGTAGCCTGTAAGCTCAATGCCATCAGTTTAACTGGGCAATATTATTTCTATATTTATTATTCTTTATTGATTGATTGATTTAGTTTTGTCATAGAATGGGTACATATTAGAGATGGGCAATATTTATCGTATTAGGATAAATAACAGTGTTACTACGCTGGAACCTAATATTGCATTAATATGTTACTGAAAAGTCCCTGTTAAATAAATAACACATGGTTCTTAATGACAGCATCTTCCTTCACTTGTTTTATTCAAGATTTCATTTTTTGTACCTCTAAAATAAGAATAATATTCATTAAAAACGTCCTTAGTCGTTTCTTTTGAGACATTTGCCGAACAATGTTGAATTCAGACACTTTTCTCAAGAGGGATTTCTGTGCTCTGGAAGAGGAACATTATAGAGTTCCGGTAGGTAGGGGGAAGCATTGCTTTTTCTGACCATTGAAAACCCAAAATCTCGAATCTTCCGAGGAAACATCTCATTGCTCATCGGCACTCCTCTCCCCCGGACCATCCCCTGAATTATACACTAGCACTCAGCATGACCGTATCTTCAGCCCTAGTTCTGCTCTTTTAGATATGTGATGCTAATTTTTTTGCAGTTCATCAATCACTGTGACTAGTAGTGAATACATGCATGAATAGTAAGAACTTACACCGTTAATTAAACACTTTTTCTGCTTAGTGCCTGATGATAGGTCACCATCATAACAGACTTTCTCCTATTTTAATAGCACAAAAGTCTAGAGCACAATATCTAGAGCACAAAACACAGAAATTTTTAGATCAGGAAAATATTTGAAAATTTATTAGAAAAACTTCATGCTTGAAATGTTTTCCTCGATAAACAATATATTATAATCAATATATAAATATATAATATACAACATATAGATTAAAGATTGAAAAATAATTAAATTATGTTTAAAACATCCAAAAACATGTAAATCGATTAAAAGTCGGAAGTCTAAAATCATAAATCATTGCTTTTCATGAATCGTTTCTCTTTAGTAAAAATATGAAGGATAAATGTGCGCAGAAATGTATATTCGACATATCCTAAAAATTGCTTTAAATGCAATCTTATGTTGCAAATGCATTTTAAATTAATAAAGTTTTATATTTTAAAAAGAAAATCTTTTTTAAATGCGGCATAACCTAGCGCATATGATTGTTAGATTTTATTAGTATATTTACTGTTACGTAAATAAAAAAAGCAATTATTTCTACCTTTTCACCCCGAAAATATAGCAAAATTCGAGTTCAGAGATTAATTTTATAAAAAGTACCTTTTTTTCTACATATAACTAACATGCCTTTATCTATAATTTAGTGCCTTAAGAATTCAATTCTCGATTTTAGTTGGAAATTCTATTTTAAAACTAACAAAACAATATTTTGCCCATTCAAATAAAATGCTTGAATCAATGCATTTTTAATTAATTAGCTCATTTAAAACGTCTGCATTCAAACTTCAGATTGATTTGAATTTAAAGCAGCAATTGGAAACCAACCGATGCGCGTAACCACCGGGGGGGGGGGTGCCCGGACAACCCCCCCCCGCTTGCGCAGACCCATTCACAATTATTTAAAAACTTTGCGTCCCCCTTTTATTAAAACACCCTTAAAAACTCTTATTAAAAAATCTCACAATTATACACTCTAAGATAAAAACCTGTCTAAAACGGAATTTAAAACTGTTTTAAAGGCTTCCGTTTTAGAAGATTTTACTATATAAAATGAGATATTGTTTGTATCCAGCAAGGTCAGTTAAAAATTCTGGGCACCCACCCGTTCAAAAGGTTGGCTACGCCTATGCAACCACAGTAAAAATAATTCCTTAATATTCACTAATTCAATATCTGTTAGATTTTCCACCAGTTTTTTAATAAATGTAGTTCTTTTCTGCTAGATTTTCCACCAGTTTTTCGATAAATGTAGTTCTTTACATTACAAAAGAACATTTTATCGCTTCGTAATTATTGTTTATTTTCAAACGTTTTGTTACAAATTATTTGACAAGCTTGAAAAGTGCTGAGTAATACACATTATTTGAAGATAATTTTTTTTATCGTTAACGACTTTTGATTTAAAGTTTCGTTTTCTGTTTGGTTTTTATTCGCGGTTGTTGAAGAGAGAGGATAAATAAAAAATGATTTCGTCTCTTTTTTATTAAATATCAGAAAGATTGAATTTAAGATTTGTGGATTTGATTTCTAAAGGGCTCTTCTTGGGGGGGGGGGGGTACACCCCTCAAACATACACCTTAAAATTTCGCTCATTTAGTTCTCTACCATTTTTAACATGACACCCCCCCCCCTTTCGGTGACTCACCAAATTTGTTCATTTCTTCAGTTCATTTCAATTTTTAAAAGGCTATAACTTTGCTTCTATGGGAGTAGAGCTGAGAGAAAAATTCTAGCATAGCTAACTTTTACTCGCCATTCTTTTTGCTATTTCAATTTTCTGGTTTTTTCCTATACGACCATTTGGGGGGGTAGGGGGGGCCGTTTTTCATTTTTTGATGTAATATGTCTATCGAAAGCTTATGCTTCATACATTACAAATCTAGCATAAAAAATTTCTCCCGTTATTCTGGGTCACGTTACGGACCCATAATGGGTTGAAATTTAAATTTCTCAAACTACTTCGAGGTTTTTTGCCAAATCGGTATCTGAAAAAAAGTGTGCCATTGTGATATGTGTATGACATCTGTGCCATATATATAATATTCAGGCTTTCTTATTGCACTTTTTTTATGTAAAACAATATGTATCATTTTTCATGTACAATTGCGCATTAAATGAAAATTGTAATGTAATTTTTTTAGTAGTACCTTATAATAATGAATAAAAAATAACATATTATTTAAAAGTATTTTCTGCACAATAAAATGTTTCCTGACGATTACAAAAAAATATGTCCTGACAATTCAAAAAATAAAAACGTAATTGTCCAAGTTTTCACTTCTGTCGGCACTCCCAAAATGTCACTTTTTTTTGGGAGGGGTGAAAATTTTGTGGAAATAAGTCTTATTTTTAATTTATGTATGGGTCCATATAAAAAAGCATGGGCTAGTGAACTTTGGAACCATTTTAATACAACTCATATGCAAAATATTAAAATAATTGAGAAAAAATTATTTAAAAAATTATTTTTAATTTAACAATTTTTGATACTAAGAAAATGCAATTAAATTTCTTATAAATAGAATCTGGAATGTTTAGATAAGATTTTAATATTTACAAAATATGAAATACAGTACAATATATTAGGTTTACAGCTTTCTGAAAAACATAAAAATAGTAGGATAAAATTTAAATGAGTTCAAAGTATTAGAATATTTTATTTTACGCAACAATATTACTTTATTAATATGAAATAAATGGTAGTTAATATTTTGTAGCACCCTCTTTTGCTTTCATAACAGCGTACAATCGATCTTGCATACTATAGATATTTGCTATTAAGAGACTAGACGAAAAAACTGAGTCTGGAAAAAATTTCTTTCTCTACCATCTGTCCTATCTCATAAGTCTCTCTGTCCTATCAGTTAATACTTGTTTTATGTTTTGCAGCTGCTCTGGTAATGGCAGCACGCGTTGACTTGCTGTAAAAAAATTCAGTATGCATTTCATTTCAGATTTTAAAACATCAACGGCGCTGATTGAGAAAACGTAGTATATGGAGGATAGATTTTTGAAAAATTCGTTTTCCTCTGTTTGTTAAAGAAAGTTTTCATAATATGTTTTCTTGTAATTTCTATTTTACCTTTTTTTGTATTTCCTACAGGATACATTATTTTATATTCAAAAATATATGTGCCTATAGTTTTTTTTTTAAATGTTGTTGCCCCACCAGTGGCCGAGAGATTCTGCCCTCAAAACTGGTAGACGGTAGGTACTGGATTAGAACAGAACCCAATCGCGGCCGTCAGCCTAATCATTCGGAGTTTTCCATGGTTTTCTCCGAACTTTGGATTTCCTTGCGTAAATATGGGCTGGGTTCTCTTAAAAAGACCCCCCCCCCCCTACTAAGGGCACCGCCTTAGGGCCCATATCCCATGTGTTGTCCGTTTGGGAGCATATTTAGCAATTGTTTATAAATTGTTTATTGTATCCTGTTACAAAAATAACAGGATGTTGGAACCTATTACCAGCGCTACTGTGGAATGATGTAACTTGTTAACGAAAAATAACCACATTTCCCACCTCTTACATATGCCAATAATTGTTATTGTTTTACGTTTAAATTGTTTATTATTAATTAATTCGCAATGGTGATTGAAACTCGTGATTGAAAAAAACTTCATGCTTGAAAACTATCTTAAAAGCCATAATAACTCATTCTAAAGATAGAAGTTTTCAAACAATTACCATTTGAAATTAACTTTTTCTCTATTCGACAATGCAAAAATTGAAAAATTGCAATATCTAGAAATTTAAAAAATGAAATAAAATAAATAAAAGTTAAATTTTTATCATCTGCTCTTGCCCTTCGCAGAATGCCACCAGAGTTACACACAGATTTTTATTCTTTATACTATAGATAATCTGAATTAAAATCTCCTTTCCCTGTTTGGTTCTAAAGTACACTTCATGCCTATTTATAGGATCTTGAAATACAATTCTGTTTAAAGTATTTTTGTGTACAACAGATTAAAGTTGTTATTGAGAAACGAAAAAAAAGATCGGGCAAACCGCTCAGAGGTTTAAAGGTATATTTAGTTTTCAGTATTTTCAAAATAAATCATACTATCTTTGCTACAATATTTGAACTTAAACATTTTGCTAGTACACTGCTCAAAACAATCAAAGGATATTGCAGTTTTAGGTGGATTTTGTATCTGAGAAACTTTTTAGCTGATTGATACATGGTCGACAGACATAGTAGGTTATATGAGAATAAATTACACATGTTTGGCAGAAAAAAATGCATTTTATTGCGCATTTCTGTACAAAAGGAAAAAAAACATAATTTGTGCATATGAGAAAAAAAGAATAAGAAAAGGTGTTTTCTTCAAAGAAAATCATTTTCAGCAGGGGGTATGGTTTCCACGGGCGGCCAGCAACGTTGAACACCTTTGAGGCATGAACTCAATGAGGCTATTAATGTCCAGTTGAGGTATTCTGCCCCACTCTTCCAGAAGAGCTCTTTCCAGTTCTTGGATAGTTTGTGGGGCTGGTGGCGGCCAGAAACTCTTCTTCCTAGAGCGTCCCAAACATGCTCGATTGGATTCATGTCTGGAGAACACGCTGGCCATTCCCTTCGAACGATTTTTTCTTCGAAAAGGAAATCCTCCACTAGGTTTACACGATGTGGCCTGCAATTATCGTCCATTAAAATGAAGTTATCTCCGATTGCTGCAGCGTAAGGGACTACAATAGGTCTGAGGATCTCATCCCTATATCGGCGACCAGTCAGAGCTCCATCTCGAATGATGTAGAGGTCAGTCCGCCCGTCAATGGAGATGCCACCATACACCAACACTCCTCCACCGCCAAATCTGACACTTTCGTGCACAAACGCAGGATTATTCCTACTGCCACGGTCCCTCCAGATGAAAATACGCCTATTATCCGGATGCACAGAAAAACGGGACTCGTCAGAAAACAGAATATTGCTCCATTCATTTCTCCTCCAGTTGACATGCTTGGTTGCCCACTTCCTGAGGTCACGACGATGCCTTGATGTTAATATAACACATACCATCGGTCGACGAGCATACAGACCTACAGCATGGAGCCGGTTTCGGACAGTCTGAGTTGAAATCGTGGTGCCTGTAGCCGAGCGAAGGTGGTGTTGGAGAAGAGTAGCGTTCATGTTTCGGTGTCTCCGAGCTGTAAACGCTATATACCGATCTTCATTGGGCGTTGTTGCTCGTCTACGACCTTGCCCTTGTCTTCGGCCTGCACATCCACTCTCCAAAAAACGGTTCCAGATCCTGGAAATGACACTTTGTGACACTCCAATGGCTTGCGCTACTTCGGCTTGAGTTTGGCCCCCTTCTAATCTACCAACAATTCTCCAAGCTTCTGAATCTGTCAAATGCCTTCGCTGAGACATCGTACTCATCGAAACAAAGCAATCACTGAATGCCGATCATCCTTGTCTTCATTCTCTTTTATCCAGTTGAAAGTCAAATTTCATTCGCTGCCGCTGAAGCGACGTTTTTGACGTCGAACTCAAAATTTGCATACTCCACAGTTTGAAAACCAAAAAATTTGCATTTGTGATTCTCTTCTTCTATTTTCGACAAAAAAAATTTCGTTTATATCTTTATTTTATATAAAACTTTAAATATCCTTTAATTGTTTTGAGCAGTGTATTATTTTGTACTATGCATAAAAGTATTTTAAAACTATTTTTTTTAATTATTTAGAGATTAGCATTTTTTATGCGTCGTGTTTTTTGGAAAGTATTTTTATAATTATATAGATTTGAAAGATTTTTCCTTTTATTAAAAACATTTTTGTTCAAAGTTGTATATGAAAAATGTGTGCAATTCATGTAATTTTTTTCAATAAATAAATATGTAAAATTGTTAGCATGTTTTATTATTATTATTGAATATTTCTTGTTTATTTTTTATTAAGTTACTTATTTATCATTTAATTTTAAGATTAATAATATTTGTTTCATTCATTTCATGGGTGCAAGAACTTCACTTCCAGGATTTATCTTGGAGAAATTTTTGACTGATAATATATATATATATATAGAAAGTAAAATCCGTTGAATTAAATCAAATTGACACGGTTTTAGAATTCCACGTGAAATCTAAACCCGTCACAATTTTCATCTCCTCAAAATTTACATGCGCACATTTCAATTTTTATCAGTTTTAAGAAAAAATGGTGTATTTCTGTTACCACATTTACAAAATTGGTACTAAAAACTATAAAAAATTTAATATCTCAAGAATAAATTAAGATGCAGCTTTCAAACAAATTGCATTTAAAAGTACATATTTTTCTCTATATATACGATAATAAAAAAAAAAAAAAAAAAAAAAAAAAAAAAAAATGAAAATATGCGACGTTTAGATGTATAAAATTTGCAGTACCGAAAATTGCAGAACCCAATTGCATGTGAAAGTGTTGCCATTCACAAAATGACGTATGCGTTACGCACAGATACGTTTGGCCTCTATAATATAGATATTTAAGTGTTAGCAATTTTACCATCAAAAACTTTTAATCTTTTTCTTTCACTGTAAGTAATCAATTTTTAGCTGTAGTGTAAAAGATGTGAATATTGATGTGAATTTGTCTGCTTTTGAAGAAACTAGTCAAAATATGAATTGAAATTTATTATTCATGCTTAGAGTTTTATATTTATTCCTAAAGCAACAACATTGTAAACTACAAGCTTATCCCGCGGCTTTGCTCGCATAATAGTATAAATAAGCCATGTGATATTTCTATGTCTAAATTTTATTATAAGAAATCATATTTTTAGGAATAATTAAAAAATAAACATTCAAGTCACAGTTTGACTAAACTACACCATTGCACTTGATTACACACACACACAAAAAAAAAGATGAAATAAATGAGAAGCACTATAGCTAATTTAAAACTAGTCGTTGGGGGCCACCGTAATACTTATTTATCATGGATATGTATATGAAAATAAAACACGTGAAAACTATTTATACAATGCATTGCAATCGATAAACAAAATTTAAATATTGTTAATATACATAGTAATGCTATATTAAAGAACTGCTGATTACCAATTTCGACAAATTATATAAAACGCCAAACTACTCAAGTAGTACCGAACTGGGTGAAAGAAACATCCTTATAACTCCAAAAATAATATTTCTATTAACAAACCATTAACTGCGTCGAATTAAGCTTCTCATTTTCAATTAAAATATACCACTGAATTGAAATTTGAATGAAATACAGGGTCACGAAAAATCGAAGAATGTGGAAAACATGATTACAAATATCTCGGCAACTAATAATCCGATCGACTTCGTTCTATATGCAAAATGTGTGCTATTTTATTGCCTTTTACGTCCATTCCTTAGAACAAAAAAATTCAAAAACTTTTATATACCTTTCATCAGAACGAATTTTTCGAGAGTCCGAAAAAAATTCCGGATAATCGAGGTTACTGATATTAAATAGGATTCGTCCCATTCTTACATACTAACTACATACAAAATTTCAAGTCTCTATCTCAATTTGTTCAGGAGATAGAGCATTTACATACAGACAGACGGACGGCAAATTTTTTTTTTCTAAAAATATATTTTTCAGAATCTCCACTATCTAAAACGTGTAAATCCGTCAAATTTTTTTTCGATTCTTAAAACGATTGCAAGACTTACCCTATACTACGTATGATGGGTAAGTAATAAATGATAAATTAGAAAATATTTTGAAACTTTTATGTTTAACCCATTACGTTTATTTCGGTATTGATTTGAAGTTTTGAATTTTTTAGAAACCATCTTAGTACGCATTTACTTCATAAAATTAACCATCGTGATGAATTCCAAGCGTCTTTTCTAACGCCTACCATCTCCCTAGGACTAGTGGCACGAGCATATTATGCCTATGTTGAACCACCATTGATTTTGATTTTGATTTGGTTTTTCCTATTACTCCGTATAAAGTAATTTTTAAAAATTTCAAAGGCTTTTTTAGAAAGTATGCTGTTTCTGTCAACTCCAGGTGGTAGCTTAAAATACAACCTGTTAAGGATCAGAGATTGTCACAACTGATAAGCTAATATTACTTTTATAATTGGTTTATTACATCCTGAGCTTGCATAGAAATCATAATTTAGGGATTTTTTAGAACGGATTTAGCTCTTTCCCATCGCTTCAAGACTTAAAATTTTGAATTTATTTTTGACGATTCTTAGAAGAGAATTATATTTTATAAGTAACTATAATGCCATATTTAAGTTTTCTAAACTTTTTAATATTACAGCAGTCGCAATTTAGAATTTTTTTTCTCCCCCTCTTTCAATCTTTTGGTGGTGGTGGTACGCTAATAAAAGATAGCCTATGTTTGAACAGGTTCTATCACCACCAATTTGCAACCATTATTTTTTGATTTGTGATTTAGATACATAGTAGCTGAAGTTTTTTTAAAATATAGAACGTAAGTAATCTACATATACTTAAAGATCAATATTCTTGTTTCATGAAACGCTTGCATTTTAAGCAGTAAATTCTTGTAACAGGAATTAATTCCTCAGCAGTTAACTCCTGTTTAACAGACTGACCGCTGCTGTAATCAAATTTCACAGTTTAACTTATGATTTTCAGTTTAACTAACTGATGTTAGGGGAATTTTGATTGTTTCGGAAACTCATTAGTATCGCTAGAGAAATCTGAATAAGGGGTTTTTAATTATTATAGGCCTTTACATAAAGTTTAGTACAAAGACAATATCTTATGACTCAACAATTTTTGTGTAATTCTGGGAAAACATTTCTAAAACTATGCGAGACGCATGTTTTTTCTTTCTTATTTATCTATCAAAGCATTGTTTTGACTATGAAGGCAATATACGTGAAAATTTCGCTTTCAATCTGTGATTTAATCTGAATCCTGCATCCTTATTCCGCTCTCGAATGCATTTCTTGAAAGTTGTTTTGGAGGTTACATTTGAATTTACAAAAGCTGGCACATGAAAGCTGATTTTCAAAGATACTCAAATATGTTCTTCAAACAATAAGGAAAAACTCTTATCATGAGTGCTATTTCGTTGGCACTAATTAAACATCTTCGAAAACAGGAAATGTCACTGGTAAAATTTATTGATTTATTGTCCATTTTTCTAAAATCAAGCAACAGCGCCTAATTTTAATTTAGAAAGCAAAAAAAGTATTTTAAGCTATTAAAAAAGGAAACTCTTTTTAATGAAAATATCTTCTTTTATCATTATGTATTTACACATAATTGAAATGAAACAAGTAAGAAAAATCATGCATTAAGCATAGATTATGAAGCATTTTCCAACACTTCTTGAAATCTTTAACAAAATTTCGTTATCCAGGGAAATGGCGTTGTTTACTGTTCATATCCAAATATGTATTCCAATACTTTTGAAAAGTCCTGTATTTGATCTGTCGTTTAATACATGGACTATATAATGGTAGAATTTAGTTTAGAAAGAAAACGCCTAACTGGTTGAAAATTTCCTTTCAGCAATTTATACTAATAGATGGAAACATACTTGAATACTTTTGTTTAGCCCTGTAAAATACAAAGTACCTTTAATACACGAAAGTATTTTGCTAAAGTTTAGTTTAAAGATAAATTCTCTTTAAACTACTTAAATGAAATTTCTTGAAATTATCATCCAAAGGCGACCATGTATCCAGTTCTTTGCCTGATCCTGTATATCATTTTATCTATATTCTACAAATATTCATAAGTAAACTAAATGCATTTCATCGTAAAAAGGCACAACATATTATAAAACCACCTTTAAGCAAATTACGCTCATACTCAGTAACCTTTCCGAGATCTTTTGTGTAACCCTGTATATCTAATTGGTGTAACAATTAGCATTTATATAAACCATATAACATGCATACATCTAGTGAAACTTAAAAGCTATATCATAATGAAAAATGCATTTCATCCATCTAACAGCTATCTTCTATAATATACTTGACTTCGGATAGAATATACTTTTTCTAATCTTTTGTGTGTCCCTGTAAATGCTATGCAGCACTAGTATTATGCATGAAACAACCCATTAATCCTCAGCTTTGATTATATATGAAATCGTTTACCATAGTTAAAATATGTCGCAAACAACTTCCCCCCCCCCCCACCATTTATTATTTTGTATTGAAATTCTTTTACATGAACCTGTAAATGAATAAAAACTATTCTTTTCGCTGCATACTTTACAAGATGCAAATTTTTGTGCATTTTGTTGATGCATATAAATTTGAAGATGTTTAACAAGTTGTAACATCTTTAAAATTCATTTGAAACGATTTTCCCCATAGACCATAATGTAATGGAAAACTTTTGACTGTCCCTGTAAATAAACCTATCATGGTAGAACCTTCATTTTCAATAGGGTTCGTGCTCGGGTAAATCTCATTAACGTCCAAAAATTTCATGACAATACGAGTCAAAACTGCATATATATCAAGCGTTCCAACTCCTATGGAAGAGCTGTCCGCAAGATTAAAGGCGGGGTCAAGGCATATGCCATCTAGCGGCAGGGGTGCATAACTAGAGGATTATTAAGTAGATTGCAGTTTCTTTTGTGTGAATGGCAACAAAACTGTTTTGTTTCTATAAAATGTTACTTTAAAATATTGCGTAGAATAAGTTTTAGGTTTGAAATATTGTAAATAAATATAGAATAAATAAGTGTAGTATGACTAAATATTAACATAAAATATACTAAGACGAAATATCATTTAACTATACAATACAAATATCGCTGATTAAAATATGTTCGATTTTAATTATGTTTTTAATGTAATGAAAGATGACTCATTAAATTTAGTAAGGAGTATGGAAAATTTTGAAATTGTGTCACATTTTACTAAATTCTTGATGAGCTAAATTATACAAAATTGTATATACCGTTATATTCCCTATGATAATATAATGTTTATCAATATTTAGAAATGTACAGAATTTAATACTAAATAAAATATTCAACTTTAGCTCCACTTTTCATTTACCAATAGCAGACGATAAAAATCCGATGTTTTCTTGGTCGTATCGACTTTTATTATTTAACTTGCAAACATTTCATTCTTTTTATTTAAAAACCTATTTCATTATACGTATGTTCCGAATAACTTTAATTTTAAATGTATGTATTAAATGTTGTTTTGTTAAATAAAGAAATATTGTTAGTTTATTTATTTAAATATTTAACGTTCTAGACAATCATTTTTCTAAAATCGTAGATTAGACTCTCTCTCTCTTTTTTTTCTTTTTTAACAGACAAAGCTTTTTCGAAAATTTATTTATTTTAAAAATTAATATAGATTAAAATTTAAATACTGTATGCATATATATTAAAAATGTTTTCTTTTAACCTGAATAGCTTTCAAGAAATTTAGGTCTACAATATTTACAATTTCAAAATTATATGAAGAGAAACAGACAAAACCATTTTAGAGAATACCTGTTAAAACTTTAGTCATGAATTTCAAATTTTCACTCAACCACGAATGATGAATTTGTTGTTTACCAGATTTAATTCAAAATATTTTTTGCTACAGCTTGTTTTGATAAAAATGTGTATATAAAAAATAGTCGCAATGTCGTTTTCATTTCGGGCAAAAAGCAGTGTTTTTGCTGCATTAAGGTACTTTTTTTTCCCCGAAATTAAAATGATATTGTGAATATATATATATATTTGCATATTTTTATCAAAACAAACTGTAACAAAAAATATTTTGAATTAAAACTGGTAAACAACAGATTCATCATTCATGGTTGAGTGAAAATTTGGAAAATATGCGCAAGATACGCGGAGATAATAAACATCTGCACATATATGATGTCAAACCCGCGCATTCATTTGCACCCCTGCCACCAGCTGGCGCAGCTTGTTAACTTACGACAGATTCCAGCATTAAGTTGGAACGCTCTAGCAGCTCTGATCCGAGTATATTTACAAGAATTAGAGCGCGACCAATCGGCCAGACAAATCGAATGCATAAGCACTTTTCAACTTTGTTTGGAAAGTGCTAAAAAAAACGCCATGGTACGTATATGTAAATTGTGTTAGAAAAAAAATTTGAAAAACAGGAAGTAAATTTAAATAAAACAGTAAACCATGAAATATCGCATAACAATTGTGTTTCGCTTCTGTTTGTAGGATATTACTCATGATAAAGACTTCCACAATATAAGTGTTATTCATGTTCCTTATATTCATTTTTCTTTGAATTCCTTTGGGAAATTTTTCAAATGAAAAATATTGCTCCTTCACTTTTTGAAACGGGGGGGGGGGGGGGGGGGGGTTAAGAGAAGAAAACAAGGTATCAATATTACAACAAGGAAAATGTTAACTTAGATTATGAAATAGGTTATCCAGTTTTAAATTTCTACAGCAGGTCTGTCCAACGCGGCGCCCTTTGACGATTTTCATGGCGCTCTTACGAATGATTATTATTTCTTAAGAGTTTTTTAAATGAGAAATCAATTTTAAATGAAGTTTCTTTAAAATCCTTAGTATTCCGCATGCTTTTTTATTATAGGCAGAGTTAAATTTTCGGCTTCTTCCTTTACAAAATATTTTGATGAGCCTCTCTGTCAGGCAAATGTAATTTTAAAATTTCTATGATTTATGCTTTTTTCTGCATTTTTTTTTTTTTTTTTTCACGCCGAGCTCTGGGTAGTAGATAGCATTATGGTCCAAATTGTTTAGTGCCAGTGCATCTTATGAGACGTTGTATTTTGTATATCGTTACTTTCTACCATGGTTGCCTCTATATCCTCTTTCTTTATAGAGAAAATCTTTACTGATACCAAAAATCATGAATAATAATTTATAATATATTTAACCCTTTCAGGGGCAAGGTATTTCTGCTCCAAAAATGTTCAAATAATTGACTCACACCACAATTTAAGAACAAACTTATTTGAAAATAATCAAGAGCAGTTTTTCGCGCATATTATAAAATCGAAATTGTACTTAAATTTTACTGGTGCCAGTTCGCAATTAGAAAAGTAATATTCTGTGTTTGCAGACTGCAAACACCGCCCCTGAAAGGGTTAAAAAATGAGGAAGCTGCACAAACCTTCACTTCGTCGAGACGATGGATAGCCCGATGGCTGAAATTACAGGATGAGTTAAAACTCTATTCGCATATTAAAATGCAACTGGTCTGCCATGTCATACCTTGTAAAAAAACCCTATAAACCCAATTGTAGTGATTGACAGATAAAATTATTATTGTGTTTTCCTGGCCTCAGTGCTCCATAATTTTTTACCTTTGGGTGCAAAGAAAGCACAATTATAAACCAACTGATCAATCACTTAAATCGAGTCTGCAGGAAGTTTCCTTCAAGACTAATGCCTTGAAAGATCAGTTGCATTTTAGTATGCTAATAAAGTTCTGTCTTATTCTGAAATTTCAGCCGTCATCTTCAGGAGGTGATTGATCTATGCAGCCGCTTCTCCGTCTATAATGATAAATATTTTAGAATTTCTTTTATAAAAACATCAGAATTTTCAGTATAAATTTTTAATTTTTTTTAAAAAGAAGAAAAAATGAGTCCAAATTGACAACCCTTTTTTAGAATGGGGTCGTATTTTTCTGTATCTACAGACACGCGAATAATGGCGCCCTTGGCTGTTTGACACTCTATGAAGCACGCCCGCGATTTACTGAAAGGTTTGACAGCTCTGTTATACAGAATAAATAAGTCGTTTCCAACCTAGCAAGCTTTTATGCCTAAGGTGCTGCATTCAAAGATCCCAATTAGTTCTGACACCACATTATTATTATTGAAACCACATTAGAATTTATCTCTACTTATATTAAAATAGATAAAGTTTGTTTATTAGTAGGAGCTACCGAATCGATTTCAAAAGTAATGACACCAAAAGATAGTATTCGCCCCGGATCAAACAAGGCTTATATCTTATGCGGACGTCACTAACAGTGCAAGAGCAAAAAACGTTCTGAAAATGTGATTATTGTACACTTTTTACAACATATAAAAAGCACTTGATCTATGGTCATTTCTTTTAATAGAAAATGTTAGCAGAATTATCATAATATATAACATTGGAAAATTATCGCATATCAATTAAAACAGTCGTCGTCCAACATTTATCTCATATCTGTGCCGAAACTCATAAGTCCTTAATTAGGACAGCAGTCTATAATTGATTTATGAGACATTTGCATTGAAATAAAATAAATTATTTTTAAAACGAAAGACAGAATTATAAATGTAAGGATACTTCTTAAATTAAGGGTGTGAAACAGTAGAGAAAGGCAAAAAGAACAACAACAACAACAACTAAGATTGTCTTAATAAAATGTGTATTCAGTTTGTAGTACAAAAACTTGGATTTACAATTTTTCTGAACTTTGCCTCATACATTAAAATTTTCACTTAATTGAAACATGGCTTGATTAACAATCATAATAATGACATACATATGTAGATCTTTGCAATATTTGGTCCATACGCAGAATGTAATTCTTTTCAAATGTTAGGGCATTCGCCCACATACAAAATCAAATTTGGAGTGCAGGTAAGAAATTCTTCTTTGTACAACGAAACCACCCAATTACAATGCTTAAAATACATCTATTTGAAGTTTCTGATAAATTCATTTTGATATGCTCTTTATATATATATTTTTTTCTTTTTTCATCAACCTTTGGCCTTTTTTAAATAATATTTTTGTAGTAGTGACATCATAGTGTTATTTTGTTATTATGAAATATTTAGGGACGATTAACTTTTTCTGATATTTTTTTTTCTGCAGCTATTCTGTAGCTTTTTCTGCTTTCTATTCAATCTATCTTCTTCTCTTTTTTATTTATAACATCTAATATTTGTTTTGTTTTTCTTCAAATGCTTGAAAAATACACCAACTTCTGAATTCATCTAGATATGTTCTATTTATCTATTTTCCAACTTTTTTGCTTTTTTAAATAATATTTTTGTAGCAGTGACGTTATTCGTTGTATTATTTTGTTATTATGAAGCATTTAGAAGCAACTGACTTTTTTTTATAATATTTTTTATGGAGTGGCTTTCTATTTAATAGATCTTCTCATCTTTCTTCCTTATAACATCTAAATCTGTTTTGTTTTTCTTCAAGAACTTGAAAAATAACACCATCTTCTTTTCTATTCTTAATCAAGCCACTTTTATCAGCATTTATTTTTATTTTCTGGGAAATGAGATTTTCCGGAAAAGCATTTTCAGGTTTTAAGGATTGAAGATATGAAAGATTTTCAAGTTGAATTTTCCCAAAACATTCTTGGATTTAATTGCTATTAAGTTTAAAATATTCGTGTATTTTTATTTTATAACTATAGCAGAGAAACTGCATGAAAAAGAAAGTGAAATTTAAAAATGTATTTAAAAGCACTGATTTAAGGAAATTCAGTTCTGAAACTAGTAGAATAAGTTCTTTTTTTTTTCTGGTCATGTATATAGATTTTTGTAAAATTTGACCGAACTTTTGAAAGGTTACACTTTAGAAAATCGTTATATCCTGTAACATTTTTTGGTATTTTGAATATTTGTTGAAGTTTTATCAATATATTGTTTGTTTTCGTTAATACTTTCAATATTCAGTATGAATGCTACAGATAGATTAAATTTCTGAAAAGTTTAAACTACTCTTCAAAGCACTGGTTTAAAGGCATTAATTTCCCGAAAATCTGAAATACATCTGTATTCAGCAAATGTATTAATTTTAAAATATTTTTATTTTATTTTTATTTTTGTCCGGATTAAGTAGAATTTTAAGGACAAACTAGATTAAAAAAAAAATACATATATCAATTGGAAATATTCTTTAATATGTATATATATAGTGACCGTATATATTGGCTCTTAAAAATAGTGCTCTCTTCAACCAGTGGAACATTCTTTTATTTAGCTTTATTCTTAACATTTTGTTCTCGGTGATAATCAGTTCTTCACTTATTTATTTGAACAACATACACACACATGTCGATCCGACTTGTGTGCTCGACATGAAAGCCTGCTTATAAGTCATCGTCAATATACAAGGTCGAGATAGCACAAGGAAATTTACATTACAAGAGAAATACAACCAGGAGCTCCACACAAAGCGTGTGTGCAATGGAGCCAACGGGAATCGAACCCACAACCTCCAGATTAGCAGAGCGGCGTTTTAAGGGTGTGTTCGAAAAAATGATTTTCCACCTTCAACAGTTGGAAATTTTCCGATACATTTTCAGGCTCATTTTTAAAAGTAGAAACATGAAACTTGCTGGGGTAACTTTTGATGTCATGTATAAGATGCCGTGTGGAGTAATTTTTCGCTGAATTAATTAGAATTTGATTTATAAGCAATTATTTTCTCAGCGTGACTCTTTTTTTCGTCCGCAGATCTCCCTCTTCGGAAAATTTGGTCCAAAATGCCGTTTTTGACAGCATTTTTTGTAAAATTTTCTGCATGTATCAAGGAATTGACAATCACAGCACCTTGTATAGTTTCTAAATAAGAGAATTTAAAAGTTTGGTGCATTTGAGAGCAAAAATGAATCTAAAAATAAATCTGAAAAAAGGCAGTTTGGATCTGAATACACCCTTAACCACTCGGCCACGGAGGCCCCAGTTCTTCAGTCTCTTTTCTCTCTATATCTTTCTGTCTTTCAACCTTCTGCTTCTTTCTAGTTTTCTCCTTGTTCCCTCTCCACTACTTCCACATCTCATGCACCATCCTGGCTATGTCCGTCCCTTACTTCTCCTACCACCTATCTGTCACACATTCACCTCTCCCCGACCTTCTCGTACTCTGCAAGCATTCCCTTCTAGAGACATCGTCTCTAGAAGGGAATGCTGCAAAAATTCCCATTCCTCTCTCATTCTCTCCACCTTCATTTCCACCTTCTATGTCTTTCCCTCTCACTTGTTCCCTTATATATGCGTGCACGCACCCTCTACACGCGCGCGCAAAAACCACGTCCACAAGCAAAAGCTCACATACACAATCACGCAAACGCAACACACACGCATACCATACACAGGCGCAAATACACATAGACACAAAATGTGCACTCGCATCCTTACATTCCATTTAAATAAGGCATGAGAGTGGGTAAAGAACAAAAAGTATGTAAATACACGAGTAAGCTAAAATTTTGTAAAAGACAAAAAAATAAAAAAATAAATAAATAAAATGAAATAAAATAAAATAAACACGCGCGTAACGATATTTTTCACAAAACAGGCATCAAATTTTTCGACATACTCGCGATTTTCTACATTTTCGCTCTTTTTTTAGTTGTTTCTCGCAAAGCTGGTTCTTTTTTGAATTATCCGAAAAGTTTTAAAAATCGATCAGTCCGAAAATTTTTAAGCAAAAAGTATCGCAAATTTCGACAAATTATCCCTGTAAAAAAATCAGTATCATAAAAAAATGCAAATTTTGTCAAAAGGTTCAGAAAAAGAGTGAATTTTGTTATATGACCGCGGAAAAGAAACGTGAATTTCGCTAGAGAACAGCAGAAAAAAATACGAATTTCTTCAAAAAGATATGGAAAATATGAATTCCGCCAAAAGTGCCGCGGAAAATTCATGAATGTTGTCAGAAGATTCCAAGAAAACGTGAATTTCATCCAAAGATCTTCTAAGAAAAGTGAATTTCGCATTATGAGATCGCATTAAAGACGTAAATTTCGTCAAAAGAGCACAGAAAAAACGGAAATTTGATAAAAAGATCTCAGAAAAAACGAGAACTTCGTTAAAAGATCGTGAAAAAAGCGAATTTCTGCAAAAAATCGCAAAAAAGGAAAATGCGAGAAATGATTACCGAAACAGTACGAATTTCATGGAAAGATACTGGAAGAAACGCGAAACGTCAAAGGGCTGTGAAAAAAAAAAAAAACTAATTTTTTCAAAGATTACAGAAAAAACGAGAGTTTCGTGTAAGAGTCGCGAAAAAACGCGAATTTTATAAAGGAACCGCGGAAAAAACGTGAATTCCATCAAAACATCGCGCAAAACGCAAATTGAATCTAAGTATGTCAGAAAAAAACGAGAAGATCATAAAAAACACGAATTTCTGCAAAAAGTTGCAAAAAAAAAAAAAAAAAAAAAAAAAAAAAAAAACGTAAAATGCATTAAAAGACTGCTGAAACAGCATGAATTTCATGAAAAGATAACGGGGAAAAAAAAACGCAAATCGTCAAAAAGCTGCAAAAGAGAGAAAAAATAACTAATTTTGTCAAATATAACAGAAAAACCTTCATTTTCGTCAAAGAGTCGCTGAAAAACGCGAATTTTATCAATAGGATCGCGGAAAAGGCAGGAATTCCATCAAAAGGTAAAGCAAAAGGTAAATCGCGCAAATTGAGTTAAAGAATCGTTAATAAAATGAGAATTTCAAGAAAAGTTGGATTTTTTAATAAAATTTAAGTAAAAAAAAAAAGCACTCTCATACATGTACAGTGCGCACAAACTGGTATAAAAGACATTTATGCACAGTGAACTTACATTCTCTTTAACCCAAAGGCAAAAACCACACGCACATATAAAGAAAAGCAAGCATGATATACACACACAACGCCCATACAGGAAATCAATCGTTCAGCCTTGCAAACATAGACACACAACCACCGTACATCCTACACACGCAACCCACATAAACACCCAATCCCTCACACACAAACAACTCTACATACAGACACGTAAACATAACACGCACTCGTCATACATACGCAACACAGCCATACGCAACACAGCCATACGCAACACAGCCATACGCAACACAGCCATACGCAACACAGCCATACGCAACACAGCCATACGCAAACGACACAGCATACACACATATACAGACACGCAACATCCATACACACACAACCGTCAAACGCAAATGTAACATACACACACTGACACGCATAAACTACACACATGCCATATACACGTCTTACACACACAAGTACGCAAGCATAAAACACACATGCCACATACATACGTCATATACACCACACCCATGCACAAACAAACCCCATACACACATACACGCCATATACACCACACTCATGCACAAACAAACCCCATACACACATACACGCCATATACACACAGCGTGCACGCATATATAAGGCCGAACTTTGGAGAACGGAAAAGACAGAGAACTTCTTCATACAAGAGAATGAGAGAAGAGAAAACAAGATTTTGAGTATGAGAGGAAGAGGAGAGATGGATGGGCAACGGGTAGGATCGTGGCATACGAGAAACGTGTACTTCTCGTATGCCACGGTAGGAGACGGAAAGAGGAGGATGGTGATAAAAAGTGGAAGAGAGATATCTTTCAGTATACACATGGCGCATGAGTATACAGGACTATGGAAGGATAAGGGCTAGCTCGTCTCATTCAGGCATCATTCATCATTAGGGAACCGCTTCAACAAAACACAAACTCCCGCGTGACATCGGCTAGTTCACACTTAAGTAAGATAAGGAGGAGTAGATTTTGAATTTGTTATGTATCTAGATAGAAAAACTACAAAAACATATTTTCTTGATCTAATTTTTATGATTAAAATATAATTTAAATTTATATTTTATATTTTAAGAGATGTAAATATATTACATGCGCCAAATTTCTGTGAAGCAGAAAACATGTCAAATAAAAACACATGTTTTTTTCCCATCAGTTTTAAAAAGTGAAAATACAAATAAACGGAATCGCGCAGACTGACGTGATGAAATAAATCTAAAAAATTCCCAAATTTGCTGCGAGTTTTTTCTCTAAAAAGATTATATTAATAACCAACCAAACAAAGTATTACATCTGCTTATCACATGGATATTAACAGGATTCTTAAGTTCCCGAATGTAAATCTGCCCGCCTTAAAATCTGAAGAGCAAGTAACATTTATTCAGACATATGAAATCAAAAAGATTACGTAAAATGCGCAAGTCAGGTTAAATGTTTCAGTCCAGTACAAACCTGAGCTATAGATATTGTCAGTGGGGATGATGCAAATGGGAATAAAAATCGAGAGAAGCAATTGCCAAAAATGCGAAGAATTTTTAGCGGAAATGTAGAAGAAAAAAAATTATCGATATAAAAAAATAGAACATCTCCACGTTTAATATTCTAGTACGAAAAAGAAATGAAAAAATAATTAACTGATTCTGGATAAAAAATGAACATTAAATTTGACATCTAAATAGCGCCAGAACATCTGAAACATATTCTAATCCCAGTAAAAGACAATCTTGGGTCACTAGTTTGCTTTTTTTTTTTTTTTTTTTTTTTTTTTTTTTTTTTTTTCATATCGTGATCGACAAACAAAAGATATGAAAATGATTTTGCAATGCTCAAAACATAACGAGTTCTTTCAAAGTATGCTGCATAAAATCCTTAAACAAAGAACCTACTTTTATACATTAAATTTCAAATGATAATATAGCGTTGTATAAATGAGAAAATGAAAACACGGCCCAGAAAATTAGGATTTTTATGTTCATCTACCTTAAAATCTTCAGAAAGAACCATACACTACGTCATCAATGACATATCCTGGGGAGAAATTGAGCTAGTCCTTACCCTCAACCTTCAACATTTACGACCTGAAAACTGATTTGTGACGTCACTTTATAAAGAGATTTTTGTATAAATATGTGAGGATATACCTATTACAATAAAAAATGAGCTCCCCCTTCCTATTTTAAAGTTTTTCTTTATTAAGTCTTTAGATCTTTTCATTATAGCTGTTGCATGAACCTGCTTCAAAACCAACTCCAAAACCATTATTTAAAAAAATATTTTTATTTTTAATTTTTATTCAATACACATTTTATAAAAATAATTTTTTTTTTCGTTAAGAATAGCAAATCGTAGTAGTTACTTGAATTACCATATATAGACATTTTGCATTTACAGGTGATTTCTTATTTTATTTAATTTTTCATTAAAAAATATTTCTAATAATACATTTTGAATTTAACTGCTGTTAACATAAAGCAGTTTGTGTTCTCTTTTTATAAAAAAATATTTTTTATTACAGTTTGCGGACAATCAAGTAGTCTAAAATAGTTGTTCTGAGTAACAGTCGTTCTGAGTTGGTTTTTGCATCAAAAAGTTAAAAATCCATAATCATTACTAATTTTACACAACTCTTCGAAGAAACTCTGTTGTTTACACTTTTACAATGTTTATACAAATTTTCAAAGTATATATATATAGAGCGAAATATATTATTTGAATACAAGAAACAATGCATTGCAATTATTGAAGCAAAGTAAATAGACCAAATATCCAAAGCGAAGGGAGCGAGTGAGAAAAATATTGCGTTTAAAACATTGGACTTCTCATCAGCAAAGTACTCGACTATGACGAAACAACCAGTTTTCTGGCCGTAGGTGTCGAAGGTTGGTCCATAGTCCTTGTCCGCTTCATTCAAACGGCAACTTCAGGAATAAACCAACACATCCCAAAAGAAAGCCTCCACTTTGGATACCTGATGTTGTAAACATTAGTCCATCATAATTTACGCGGGCGATTAGGTGATTATCTTCCGTGTCAAAACATTGAGGCAACTAAACATTCTAACATAAGCCGAATTTTTATAACAACTTCTAATATCCTTCTTATATCGAAAAATTGTAACGTAAAGTGCAAGTCGATAGATAATTTATTCATATATATATAGATATATATTATGCAGTGATAATGAATAAAGTTTTTAATTTGCAAGAATTGCTTTTTAAAAATAAAACAAACTAAGCAATATAATATAAACAGTTGATATTAAAATGGGGTTTACCCAAAAATATTTTCTTTGGATGGACATTATCGTTTTTTTTCTGTTGCAAATATGTTTTTATTATTTTGTGAGCCTCAGAAAAGTAAAACGGGGCCTCCGTGGCCGAGTGGTTAAGACGCCGCTCTGCTAATCTGGAGGCTGCGGGTTCGATTCCCGGTGGCCCCATTGCACACATACTTTGTAAGGAGCTCCTGGTTGTATTTCTCTTGCGATGTAAATTTCCTTGTGCTATCTCGTGCTTGTATATTGACGATGACTTATAAGCAGGCTTTCGTGTCGAGCACACAAGTCGAATGTATGTTGTTCAATTAAAAAATATAGTAAAACGAAGACATCGTTTGGAGCAATTTACAATGCTCCTTACAATGAGGCATGAAATATTCTGATACATTTTCCCCCTTTTAGCAATATTTCATTTTTTGATTTCATAGTGAACAATCTCTTTTCAATAGAATTGTAATTTAAAGATAGTTGGCACGTGGGGAATTACACGCCATCACTCAATAAGTTTTGGGATTGCATCAATCTAAGTAGGGCAGGGAATTCTTTCTTTTGGGATGGCTTGATTTTGTTCTCTCACTGATTGAAGAGAGGATGACTTTTCTGCAATGCCGGGGTCCCCGAATTACGTGTTGCAAGCATCTCGAAATCTTTTACACTGGGGTCTTGATGTCTTCTTTCCACCGTGGCCGCGAATTTGTCTTCCCATATTTTGGAGACGGAGTGGGGAAATACATTTAATCTTTGGGACCCCGAAGCTTCCTTTTTTTTTTTTTTTTTTTATTAAGGCTCAATATTACATTGTTTAGATGCTTTTAATAGATCCAAAATTGTTACATTATTAAAATACTGTACATTAAAAAAATGTTTGTTTGTGCATATAATTATTTTGTTCTCTTAATATTTTATGCAGAAATTGCTAGGCATCAAATACTATTCGTAACAAACTGTTTTATAGAAAATTATTATGTTTAGAAAATTTTATTGCCAACTTTCAAATTTTTATTATATTATTACTTATACTTATACTGTAAGATAACAGTTAACATATCAATAAAAATAATGAAACTATACATATATATATGTATATTTACAGAATATTTTTTGGGTTTTATATTATTTTTATAAAACTTTAAAGGTTTTAAAAAATGATTTAATAAATGATAATGATAATATCATTACTTCTTAACGAGAGCAAATGCCTTTAAACCAGTGCTGAGCTTTTCAAAATTTCTTTCAAAATTAATAATAATAATATTATTATTTTGCATATTCATACCTTTATGTTGTGGTTACAGCTATAAACATATTTCAAAAATAAATATTGGATATGATAACTTCAATTACGAAAACTTATTATTTACTATTAGTTATTTTAATATTTGTTATATATTACACATTTTTAAAAGTAACATTTAGGCAATGCCTTTTAATTTTGTCCACCTATTCTAACTATTTTTATGCTCAGCTATTAAAAGCCATCACAAAAATATTTTCAAGGGCTTTAGTTATTTATGTATTTAATTATCTTTTGAGCACCATTTATATACTTATTTTTAAGTTTTTGAATTCTAATTCAAAGAGAACTTACCTAAATTCCATTTTGAGGCAAATCTGGGTATTAAAAGGGGGAGCCAGTACTTTTTCCGTAAAATAGAAATTTAGCCCTGCTAGTAATTTGGAATAATTTCCTAAAACTGACTCCAATCATCGTAAATGCAATAGTAAGGAGCCAAGTAAAGGAAATGTTATGTATTTAATAATAGTTCCCTAACCAAACTATTTTTGCCCCCAACTAAGCACTGTAGTCATACACACGTTAGTATGTTTGGGAAGCTTCAAAATGAATTCTAAGTAAGTTTCTCTCGATTTAGAATTATATCCCACCCCCGATTTTTATAAAAAGATACTAAAAGCATTACTGAAATATAGGAGATTTGTTTAATTTTTGAATATATGTATGTATATACACAAACTTACCACGGTGCTCCAGTATTTTATATAGAAGTAACTGAGCATTAAATATTAGCTAGCTATAATAAATCTAGTTAAATATTTGTTAGTTGTAATCTTTAAATCAGTGCTAAACTGTTTTAGTCTATCAATGTTAACTAAACAAAGAAAAAAAAATCACAAAATCTTTTCAATTAATTAAAAAAATTACAAACAATTAATAAAATTATGTTTGTGCTATAAAATATCTGCTGCAAAAATATATGCAAGTGAAAAAAAAATTGCTCAAGTAAATATTATAATGCATTATAAATTATATTTAAGGGAAATTTTCCCATTCCTCTTTTACTTATTTTAATAAAATTCTGGAAATAAATATCTTCTAATCACTTTAAAATACTTTCCACTTTAAAATCACTTTTCTGATTGATGCTTTTCTGTCGAATTAACTTATTATTCGAGCTATTGTATGAAATTATCTTGTAAATTAAATTATAGCATTTAATTAGCTTGTACGTAGCTATTGCATTCAATTAAACTATAGATGAGTGATTATTATTATTTTTTTTTTTTTTTTTTCAAAATTCCTCTCAAAATTACTTTTTTGCATTCTCATATCTTTATGTTGCTGTTACATATTTCAAAAATAAATATTAACTATAATTAGAAAAAAAACTTTTACTTATTTTAATATTTGTTATATATTACACATTTTTAAAAGTAACATTTAGGCAATGCCTTTTAATTTTGTCCAGCTATATTAACTATTTTTATGCTCAGGTATTAAAAGCTATCACAAAACTTTTTTCAAGGGCTTCAGTTATTTATGTATTTAATTATCTTTTGAGCACCATTTATGTACTTATTTTTAAGTTTTTGAATTCTAATTCAAAGAGAACTTACCTAAATTCCATTCTGAGGCAAATAGTAATAAAAAATGGGGGAGCCAGTACTTTTTCCGCAAAATAGAAATTTAGCCCCTCTAGTAATTTGGAATAATTTCCTAAAGCTGACTCCATGGTAAATGCTATAGTATGGAGCCAAGAAAGGAAATGTTATATATTTAATAATAGTTCCCTAACCAAACTGTTTTTGCCCCCAATTAAGTACTGTGATATCATACGTTAGTATGTTTGGGAAGCTTCAGAATGAATTCTAAGTTAGTTTCTCTCGATTTAGAATTATATCCCACCCCCGATTTTTTTTAAAAAGATACTAATAATATTACTGAAATATAGGAGATTTGTTTAATTTTTGAATATGTGCATGTATATACACAAACTTACCATGGTGCTCCAGTATTTTATAAAGGGCTAACTGAGCATTAAATATTAGCTAGCTATAATCAATCTTGTTCTTAGCAGTTTTTGTTCATCAATGATAACTGAATAAAAAAATACAAAATCTTTGGAATTAATTAAAAAAAATTACAATCAATTAAACAAATTATATTTGTGCTATAAAAAATAAAAAACTGCAGAAAAAGAGTGCAGGAGAAAAAGAATGCACAAGTAAATATTATAATGCATTATAATTTATATTTATGGGAAAATCAACTTTTTTTGTTTCTACTTATCTTAATAAAGCTCGAAAAAAAAATACCTTCATATCCAGAGAAAATGCTTTCCAGAAATCCACTCCTTTATGTTTATGCCATATTATCTTCTGATTGATGCTTTCCTATCAAATTAACTTGTTATTAAAAGCTATCTTGTATTAATTATTGCGTTGAATTAGCTTCTCTGTAACTATTGTATTGAGCTATCTTTTGAATGGTGGTTTCGTTGTTTTTTATTTGGTCAGTTTTTTGGATACGCTGTGGAGGTAGTTCTGAGGGCTGCTTATGTCGTAATCATACTTGCTTTTTTCATAGCAGTCGAGAGTCCACTTCATAAATCTGTGAAAAAAGTGCTTGCCGGACGACAAAATGTTATTACTGGATGAAATTGTATCTTTAATTTTTCTTTCACCTGCGATTTCTCTTTCTTTTGTATTTGTGATTTCGCAATAACTATCGTTTGCTTCATTTTTAAGTAGATCTATTTTATTGTTTTTTGTATTGATCGCGGATCCACCAATTTCTGTTTTGCAATTTTCATTAATTCCCTTCAGAAAATCTTCAGATCTATCTTTATTTTTTGGAAGTTGTTTCTCTTCCGTGTCATTCTTTGTCATTGCTTTCGTCTCCTCGTCTGTTTCTATAATTTCTAACCTTCGTTTAGGGGATATGTCTCCGATGGTCAATCTGCTGTATTCGATGTTTTTCTGAAACTCTTCTGTTTCGGAATTCGTTGACTTTATTTTATCTAAACTCAATCCTGAAAGTTCTGAGGTAACTGATTTCTTCTCAAAAACTGATGTTTCAAAAGATGATCTGTCGTGGAAAGTAAAGGCTGTGTACGTATTTTTAATTTGATCTTTCTTTTTCAATAAAACTTCTTCTTCTTTGCCACTTTTTCCTTTTACAATATTCATTGCAGTACCATCAACTTTCATGCTATTTATTATGGAGCCACGTTGTTTTTCTTCATCTGTATTCACAGTAGGATCTTCAGCAAAAGGACCCCTTTCACCTTTTAATTCAGATTTGTCTCCTTTTGACAGATTACAACTGGTGCTAACTCTGCCTTCTGCTTTATCCTGTGTTTTATTCAATTTTCTTTCCTCTTCTCTCATAAATTCCAAATAATCTTCTTCTCTTATTCGTGAGTAATGTTTTTCTAATTCTTTCCGACCAACTAATCAGAGAAATGGAAAACAAGCCAGTATTTAATGTTTGATGAAATATTATTGTCACCTTATACTGAATTAGCAGAAAAAAGTAATAATGTTAAACTGAGAACGTGGGTTTTAAAATTCGCCTTATTTAACATACCAAATTTTGGGAAATACCACGAAAAACCTCTGTTTCGTGTCTATTCGTTTTAACTGTAAAACAAGATTTTACACTACCAGAAATACACAATAAAGCTAGTCTTTTTAGTAGTGTGTTCGATCAGTTGGAACAATAGAACAAATAAATCAAAAAACTCTTTAATTTAACACAAGGCAAGTTTTGAAATTCACGTTCTCAGTTGTCTTATATAATTTTATTATTTCTGGGCACAAAATAAACTGATCTGCAGTTTTTAAAGACACACAGAGAAAAGTCATGCCATTATTCTGATTATTGATTTAATGCCTTTTAAAGCTATATATATTTAAATTAAAGGCACGACATGAAACATAGGAAAATAATTCATTAGATACTTGATATATAAGGACTATTTTCACTAATTTACATTAATTATGAGCGAAAACTTTTTAAAGAAATAAGAAATTTAAAAAAAGGGCGTTTAAATCATACTAATGTGATGACTAAATAATCAGATACAGACAGAATAACATGTTAATACTTAACTCATATATGTTTAAAAAAAGCGTTGTTTCTTTTCATTTTCAGTTCTGCTATCATTAAATTTTTTATTATCAAATTTAATAACTGTACATAATGTCCTATATGTTTGCTGAATACCTTTTTGGACAAAGAAATTACGTGCTTAATTGTTTCATTGAAAGAGTAAAGGAACGGGTGGTGGATTGCGATTTCTTTTTAAATTATAAAATATGTCGTGCATCAAAACAACTAAATGGAAGAATTAAAAGAAAACAATTGGAAATTTTAAAAAGAGCAGATGTGATGTTGAAAAAATAAATAAATAAATAAAACGTTTTCAAATAAAAGAAAAACTAGATGGCACTCTTCATTAAGGTTTGGTGATAAATATAACTTAAATGAATTATTAGAAAAATTCGTGAATTTTTAATTCGTTGCTTTTAAATTAATTATTGAAATCGTGACAAATTTATATATTGCATAAGTGATTTCTATTTCTTTAAGGTGATATCTTTAGGATGCTGTATTTTTAAGCTATTTAATGAAGTGAAAGAATTTTAAGTTTATAATTTACATTTTTTTCACTTAACTTTTATTAAACATTTATCTAAAAGATATTGGGCAGAACATTTATTGAGTAGAACAAATATCAATATTTAATTTTATTCCTTAAAAAAAAAAAAAAAAAAAAAAAAAAAAAAAAAAAATTAGTTTTCCATTAAAAGCTACCGTGATTTTTATTCACACACACACATATATATAATTTAAATATAATTAGGATATAATTAATATAATTAAAATACATTAATCGTAAAACACTACATAAACCATTGAATTTAATACAAAATTACCACACTGAAACATGGGGGAGAAATTCAAGATGAATAAAATTGAAATCTGCAGAACCAAAGTAGAATCTCCAGGCCACGAATACTTTGGAACTACAAATGAAGTGTGTGGTTTCATCTTCGTTTTAGTCATGAAAAAGTCAAAATAATAATATGAATTTGGGGATACCAACACACATAAAACGAAAATAAAATGGAGTAAAAACATTAAAAATAAACCATAACATCACTATTAAAATGTATATGCATATAAAATACTAGACACTATAGTTACCCCTAAAATTATGTAGTACAAAATCATTTAATTTGACATTATTAACCTAAACTCAATATCTTAATATAAGATAAAATAAGGAATATAATAGATAATTAAAGTATGCATTACATACACTTAGAAATATCTTTTTAGGTATTATCCAAATTTTTAAAAGTTAGTATGAAGTTAATGTTTAACATTAATTATTAAATTGTATAAATAGATTTAATTAATATAACATTACAATTATCCATACATATTAGGGTGGAGCGAAAAAAATTATTTTTTAAAAATCAAAAACGGGTAGGTGCCAAAAGTTGCCTTTATACTAGTACATCAACTGCGTGAAATTTTACCGCTGAAAAAAAATGGCTTGAGTCTGCGCTTTTGCTCCAAAAATCGAAATTTTGGGTAAAATTTGTCATTTTTTGAGATTTTTTCAAAAAAATTAAAAAATTCCTACAGAGCTGGTTATTATTTAAAAGTGTTGCTTAAACCTTTAAAAGTGTTGCTTAACATATTTAAACTATAAAACAATATCTGTAGTCTGTATAATTGGAGCAAATCTGACAATTTTTGGTAAAAACCAGCGTTACCTCTCTATTGGAGCATACAACGAAATGTTGTTTTGAATGCATTTCTTACCTACCTGCTTTCAAAACTATTCTGCATATAACTCGTAGATGTGGCTATATATCATATCCCACCCGTCTCAGCCATCCAACAATCTGGACCCAGTGTTTTATTTATGTATTGAATTGTTATTTTTCCAGAAGAAGGGCATAAGTTTTCAATGTATCAAAGTATTTTACCTCTTCTTTGTTTTCACTGACATTAGTTGCTACTGGTGTGACCTGCTGCACATATATTTTTATACCTTGTATAACAGAAGAGGAAGCTGAGTAATGTATTAGGTATGTTATTAATTGAACCTATTCAGCAGTCTAATATCTTCAATAAATTTTCATACAATTAATACATTATGATTGAGAGTTCTGTTATCACAGCATTTTTTCAATCATTTACATTATATATATAATGATATGCCTAAAACTTGATTGTATGAATTCAATTTCTAGTATGTGATCATTTACTGTACCTATTACATTGAATATATTTTGAGAAGCTAGCAGTTTAATATTATGACGATCGTCACAGAGGATTGCAAATAAAATTTTCGAGTAAAGCAACAATATTTCGAAAGAAGTTTTAGTATTTGTTTTATGTCTTTTTCTGTGTTGTTTCGTAGTCGAGTAATTTCTAATAAGTTTTTAGATCTATTCTTTAGATGTGTATTACATTTGGTATAAAATATCCCTCGGTATAAAGTTTGATTATATATTTTGTGAGTGAATCTATGGACTCTGATTGCCAATATGTGCTTATATAAAGCAGAAAATTTTATTCGTTTTATGGGCTGTTTTTTTGTGCGAGATGTTTTCTAAATTCCTATTCCCCATTTCTTCTGAGAAATAGCTTTCCTTATGAATTAGCTTTGCAATCTCCGACAGAAATTTCTAGTCTGTTCAGAGTATCTTTTACTTAATTTGAGCAAATAATTTTTCAAAATTATTATCTATTTTATAAAAAATTGCAATAGGAAGTGAGTAGTACATAGACAAAGATTTTCTTATTGATCCAGTGTATCCATGTAGATTATAAGGTTTTACATTGACTTTTCTAATAATTGACGCAGAGGAAATTCACTGGAGTTGAAGTAGCATATGATCCATTATTATACACAATTCTAAGCTTACCCAATGCAAAATGGTTCACAGCGACAAATAGAATTCTCCTAAATTTAAATGAGTACTTATAGTCGATTAGAGTCTGTACATTATCTCAAAAAGTATTATGCATTATAAGTTTATGCCCAGGACAGTTCACCATCAAATATTGTTCACTTATAAAATGGGGATTTAAAAGTTAATGGGGAATTACCTGGCTACGAAAACACTTAGAAAACGGCATAAAACTATTGCAAAAAAGTTATTTACAAAAACGTTTTCTCTGCACGTGCAGGACAAATTTCCATTGCAATTCTCTCTGATGATCATCAGAAATCACATTAAACAGCTCGCTTCTCAACATATACAAAATGCAAAAGCGGAATAAATGATGGCATACTTATAGTTGAAATACCTGAAATCATTTTTGAAACAGATCATTACGTAAAAAAATATAAATAACTGAAAAAAGGTGTCGTAATAGAACTTCCAATCACTTTCATCAACTGGATGTAAGTTTGATAGGATAATAGATGGCCGAATAGATCCCTTTAATAATATTCCCGTACATTACTCTGCTTGTCATTTTTTTTGTATAAGCTGTAAAAATATACATTTAGATAGTCACAGCAGCATGTGGATACAAAGAACAGATAAACTAGGTGGATGCATCGAAAACATGCCAAATTTGAGATAAAGAAAATCACAAATCAATATATAATTAAAACACTGTACTAAGATGATCGAATAGTTGGGACGGGTGGTATATGAAATATAGCCACCTGCACGATGTATGTCCAAGGTAGTTTTGAAAAGAATAGCTGTATTAAAAACAACAATTCATTGTATGTCCCAATAGAGTGGTAATGCCATTTTTTTACCAAAACTTGTTTGTTTTGCTCCAGCTATACGGAATAAAGATATAGTTTTATAGATTAAATATGTTAAGCAGATAAATATAAAGGTCTAAGCAACACTTTTAAATACTAACCAGCTCTGTAGGAATTTTTTAATTTTTTTGAAAAAATCTCAAAAAATGACAAATTTTACCCAAAATTTCGATTTTTGGAGCAAAAGCGTAGACTCAAGCCATTTTTTTTCAGCGTTAAAATTTCACGCAATTGATGTACTAGTATAAAGGCAACTTTTGGCACCTACCCGTTTTTGATTTTTAAAAAATAATTTTTTTCGCTCCACCCTAATACATATGTGTTATAAAATGTATTGCATTTTATCAAATGTCCTCTAGCATCTACCAATCCAGCCAGCCTCTTATATATATTTAAATTTTTTTTTAATTTTTAATTTGTTATTATTATTTTTATGTTTTAAAATTTCTTATACATTTTTTACGCAATGTGTTAATTATTTTTAAGGTCATGTAATTATTAACTGTATATTAACGAATAAATGAACTTTTTTAAGAAAACCATTATTTAATAAATCATAAATTAATTTTTTAACATTTGCGTTAATAAGATGACAAGAACATAAACATTTTCTTCTATATAAATAATTAAGAATTATATTACGATAAACAGAAATATGAAGACAGGATTCAAAATTAGTAAATGTATTCACTTTAAATTTAAATTCGTCCCGTATGTCATTTATATCAGTTATTAATTTGTTTTCTTTTAGTATAATTTTAAGATCTAAAAAGTTAATGGTATTGTTAGAAAGGAGGCTTTTTTGTAAGCTCTAAATTAGCTGGATGATCTACTGGAAATTGAGGTATATTGATATTTTCAGTGGCAATTAAAATTATATCATCAGTATATCGATATAAATGTATTTTATTGTTAATATATTTACTTTCATAATGATATAAGTCTGCTAATAAACTAGATGTACAACCATCTTGTGGTATACCGACATTTTATAGATAAATTGTATTATCTTGCTAATAAAATTATTATAGGTAATGAAATTTGTTAAAGTATGAAAATAATCAGAGTTGATATTCGTTGATAAATTCAAATCATGATGATATTTTTAAAATAATACATTTATTACATTATGTAGATCTAACAAATCTATATTATTAAAAAGATCTTTGAAATCATATGTTGTTATAATGTTTATACATTTAACATTATTCATAATATTGATCATTTCATAGCTATTTTTTTATACAATGCTATATTATCAATGTTTTTTGTAAGCGTATATATTTGATTAAGAATTTTTAATAGAAGTTTATTAGCTGTATTATTATATGTATTGCAATCATTTGCAATAGTCTTAAGTTTAATTGGATTCTTGCGAAATTTCGGTATAAGAACTAGACATGGATAATTTTAGTTTGTTGAGTTAATGTTTAATTCAGTGGAACCTGTTAAAGTGACTACATTGGTAAAGTGTTTACGTGACTAAAGTGACCACTTTTGCAAAATTTTACTCATGTTAAATAATAAGAGAATTGTTTGGTAATGTGACCACCTGTCTATAGTATAAAATGACCACATAGCCTGTTATTGCCAATGCTATTTGAACTTGTAAAATGTGACCATCCATTTTTCTGCATACCGAAAATTTTTAACCTAAAACACTAAAGTGACCATTTTCCGAATTTTCTATTTTCATCTGAATCTAATCGTAATTTCATAGGAATTTGTCTCCTATAATGACCCCCTGCAAAATGATTAATTTGCCCTTTAATTTAAAGATGTTTGCACCTCATTAAGATGACATTCCCTTCCCATTTTCCCCACTAAAGGGATAGAAGAGTGAGGAATATATCTGCCACACATATTGATGGATCGTAGGATAGAAATGCTTGAGCCTGCTACCAATTTGCTGACTAAGTCGTGTTAGTATGTATGTTTATACGAGGAAGTGAAATGGCAATTGTTCGAGTTTGTTTTAAAAAGTTTTTTTTATATATGTTACAGGCCAAACCCGATTTTAGGCCAAACTAGATTGGCCTAGGCCAAACCGGTCTATCCTAACGCCCATCGGATAAACTAGTTTTTCCTAGGCCAAACCGGTCTACCCTAACGCCCGTCGGATAAACTAGTTTTTCCTAGGCCAAACCGGTTTATCCTAACGCCCATCGGATAAACTAGTTTTTCCTAGGCCAAACTAGTCTATCCTAAGGCCCATAGGACAAACTAGATTTTCCTAGGCCAAACTAGTTTGGCCTAACTCTTATAGGATAAACTAGTTTAGACTGTTGTTTACTGGTCTGAACTAGTTTATCCTAGGCCAATTCAATTTGGCTTGATTTTATTGAATTCAATGACCGCCTCAACGCCAACATTCTTGTTTGTCCTAGGCTGATCTAGTTTATCCTAGGCCAATGTAGTTTTACGTGTTTTTAGCTCACGGGCGTCAAAGCCAGAGAAATAATGGGCTCACAGGTTCTGTATGTATGTATGTACGCATGTATGTACGCATGTATGCACGCATGTATGTACATATGTGCATACGTATGTAAGTAATGCGATAATTCTTGATAGAGATATCCTATTTGGTTCAAATTTTGGATGTAGGTTCATTTTGATAAAATACGTTTCTGATTAATTTTGGGAATTCATTGGATAGGAATAAATGGTAATAGGAATAAATATGTATAGGAATAAATATGTATGTACGTACGTATGTGCGTAACGCGATAACTCTTGATAGAAATAATGTAATTTGACATGTTTTTAACTAATAAAGCTACCAAAGCCTGAGAACTAATGTGTCCGTAGATTCTGTATCTATGTATGTACGTAAGTACGTAACGCAATTATTCTTGATAGAAATAATCGATTTGCATCAAACTTTCAATATAGGTTTATTCTTATAAAGAACTTTTTTGATTACTTTTGGAGGTTATTGGAGAAGAATAAGTGGAGAGGGGGACGAGAGGCTGATTCGCCCCTTCCCTTAATTCAAATAATTGGCTTTCCATGCATTATTAGCATATTTTAGATATAGGAGCATTCTCTTGAGGGGCCTCCATGATTAGTTGTGAGTGTTCATTGTTTAAGTATAAAGGGAGGGGGAAATAGAAGTAAGGCCCCGTAATTTATGTAAATGCCTTTTTTCACGCAGAATTTTCTGATTTACTTCAAATTTTAGAAATAAATTCAAACTGGTAAAGCGCTTCCCTAATTAGTTTTGGGGGTTAATTGAATAAAAACAACGAGAATTACGGGGGGATCCCGCCTAATTTTGGCAAATGTGTTTTTCATGCAGAATTAACCGATTTACTGCAAATCTTGGATTTGTTCATTCTAATGAAGCGCTTCACTGATTAATTTTCATGGTTCTTCGGTTAAATATAAGGGGGAAACTTACAATTCATTTATTTCCTTAAATTAGATAGATTGGGTATAATTCAGAATTATCTAATTTGCTTAAAATTTTGGACATGAATTAATTTGATCATGCGCTTCTATAATTAATTTGAGTTTTTCTTTTGTTTAAGTATAATGGGGCAGTGGACGTTTTATCGCCTTCCTTAAATTAGATAAATAGGTTTTTATCCAAATTTATCCGATTTTTCGTAAATTTTGAATATAGTTTTTTAAGGCGAATCCCTGAATTGTTTTGAGGATTTAATGATTAAGTATAAAGGGATGAATAGGGTATTACCCTCCTTAAATCAGATGAATTGCTTTTTGAGCAGAATTATCTGATTTGTTTCAAATTTTGGATAATTGTTTAACTTTATAAAGCGTATCTGTCTTTAGTTTTCGAGGTTCAATGGTTTAGTATAATCGGGGGAAATAGGAAAATGTAATCCAACTTAATTTATTTTTTGAGGATGTTATTCTTTAAAAAAAAATAAGGCTGTAATACACAATTAGTGTAAATAGCCTGTGAATGCAAAGCTATCACTTTAATTGGGCAATATTATTTTTAATATTGATCCCGACTACTGCTCCATAACTAACCTTGTGCAAAGTGGTTTTGTTATCAACTTTATATAATATATTTTATTCGAAGGGTTGTAGAATATTGTCAGAGGTTTGCACGGACTGGAATTTCCAGGCAAGGGCCCCGCCTGACCGGGCCGCCAGGCCTCTAAATTATGTTGTGTTACCTATACTGCCCTTTCTTTTAGAGTTGTGGATTTTTATTTTTTAAGTCTAAAATTTAGACTTAAACAATAAACATCTGCAACAAATCACGAGGGCACCTTGTCACAATGATCCTATGAAATTATCCTATTAAAATGAAAACTGATAATTCTGCATGATAAATCCATTTCTCTAAGTTAAAGGTGGGGGATTAGCCTCCCGTTCGCCCCCCTTTATTCCTATCCAATGAATTCCCAAAATTAATCAGAAAAGTACCTTATCAGAATGAACCCACATCCAAAATTTGAACCAAATCGAATATCTCTATCAAAAGTTATCGCGTTACGTACATACGTACGCACATTCGTACATACATGCGTACATACATGCGTACATACATACATACAGAACCTGTGAGCCCATTATTTCTCTGGCTTTGACGCCCGTGAGCTAAAAACACGTAAAACTACAATGGCCTAGGATAAACTAGATCAGCCTAGGACAAACAAGAATGTTGGCGTTGAGGCGGTCATTGAATTCAATAAAATCAAGCCAAATTGAATTGGCCTAGGATAAACTAGTTCAGACCAGTAAACAGCAGTCTAAACTAGTTTATCCTATAAGAGTTAGGCCAAACTAGTTTGGCCTAGGAAAATCTAGTTTGTCCTATGGGCCTTAGGATAGACTAGTTTGGCCTAGGAAAAACTAGTTTATCCGATGGGCGTTAGGATCAACCGGTTTGGCCTAGGAAAAACTAGTTTATCCGATGGGCGTTAGGATAGACAGGTTTGGCTTAGGAAAACTAGTTTATCCGAAGGGCATTAGGATGGACCGGTTTGGCCTAGGCCAATCTAGTTTGGCCTAAAATCGGGTTTGGCCTGTAACATATATATACATTCTCAGAAATTCTAAAAATAAAATTACAAATGCTCTGTCATTGCTCTGGTATTGCTTGCAAGATTTGTAACATTTAACATTAAATTTTAGATGTATATCAACTTGTAGTTTTCTTATTGCTTTGGTAGTTTTTTCAAACTATTATTTTTAATACAGATATTTTTCTGCTTAAAATATGGAGAATAAGGAATCTAATGTAAAATGAACAAACGTAGTTCTTTAAATGAATTCAAAAGGAAGATGAATTTTAAATTAAATAACTTCTATATAGTGTATTTTAAATTAGTAATTCAATAATTATATTTGTTAATTAATCAATTCATTACTTGATACAGTGCACTTTTTCTATGTTTATTTTAATTTGCTTTATTTTTTGAGACCATAAAAAAGTTTAATGTGCTATTTTCAAAGACACTTCATAAAGTGACCACCTCTATATAGTGACCAGTTTAGATGGTCAGAAGGGTGGTCACTTTAAGCAGGTTTCACTGTAATTTATAATAACCTCCAATTTTGTGATTGTTTGTCATCATTCGTTTTTTGAAAAGAGGTTATTAAAAGAAATACTGAATGTAAACAGTTGATGATATTAGGATTTACATATAATACATGCATAATTATTTGGAGATTTGTCCTCATAAGTGATTACAAAGTTTTGTTGCAATTTAGTGATTTGCTGAAAAAGACGCTTTGTATTAATATAAACCAGATGTGAAAGTTAATTTACCAATAAACAAAATTTTCCATTGATTGAAATATTCAATAAGGTTATTGTAATATATTGCAATTTTATAAGTAAATATATCTATATCATATATAAACTGTTTTATTATAGATTTAATGTTTAGTTTGGATGGAATTCTATACTTAGTTCCATAACTTATTATTTTTTCCACGTGAAATCATCTACAATATTTAAATTTCCAGAGTTTATTTTTAATGTAATGTGTCCATGTAATGTAATGTGTCCATGTAATGTAATGTGTTCATGATCATTATTAATGTATTTTTATAGAGATGTGTCATTGCATTTACGGGGGAAAGTACCAGCAACAAAAATTATGAGAGAATGAATCATAAGAGAGAACAGAGAATGAATTATAGTTAAATATCTTTCTTCCTATAGTTATTGAATATTTAAAAGATTTTTTAAATTTGAATATTATAAATTCAGCTTTTGTCATTTATTGAATTTATATTGATTTTATAATATATTTGATTAGAGAAAGTTATTACCATTTGAGTATTAGTATTTTGAATTTCATGTTTTTTTTTTTTTTAAATTGTATGGAAAATATCAACTCTAGTCAAAATGAGATCATAAAAAAATCAGAGAAATGCTTAGAGTAAGATTTAATAAAAATTACATTTAAATATTGTAGAATATATTTCTTTTTTATTGTAAAGATATGTTTTCGTATTAATAATCAGTTGTAATTTTTTATATAATTACTATGTGGATTATTTGTTTGTTTAGTTATACAATTTTTGGAAGCAATGAAAGTTGATGAACATCTACCTCCCTTGTTCCTCTTAGTTTTATGATTTATTTGATAATTTAAAATTAGATAAATTGGGGACTAATCAGTAGTGTTATTTATAGAGAAAAATACTTTAACTGGTCTTTTGAATGTTTCACTATTAATGTACATAAGGATAAATTGTAATATAATAATTCATATATGATGTTTCCAAATATAAACGTTCAGATTTGTTTTTTTTAACTTGCATTATATCAATTGTGGTATTTTTAAAGATATGTTTATAAAAATGCTGAATTTCAGCTGTAGAATGTATATTTTTTCGCTTTATTTTTATTAGAATTAGATCGATGTTGATTTATGTGTTTGTGTAATGGACCACATGTTTCAAATTTCATATGTTAGCTTTATAGAAGTACAAATATGAGGATGAAAACAATTTGAGACTGAGAAGCAAATGGGCAAGTCTTGCATCTAGCATCTAAGCATTTCTGGCAAAAATAGTGGAGTAGGAGGAGCATATAAATGGTAACTGAATGACGATTCAGGAACAACCCTACTATTGTTCCTGTACTGGGCACTACACTCCAAAGATCATTGTGTATCTTGCCAGGATCGAGATTTTTGAAAAGAACTGCCATAATATAATTTTGAAACAACAAAAATGCAATAATATATTTGAAGAAATTGTAAAAAATGTATATAGAAAAATAATAATTAAGAAATCGAATATCTTAATGAATATAATTTCTTAAAAAAGGGCAGATCTTGAATATTAATAAAAATTTAAGTATATACATAATGAAAAAGAAGTGCTCAAACTTCGAAAAATAAATCATAGTACTAATTATACACATATATATATATATATATTTATTTATTTATTTATTTATATATGTATTTATATAATTGAATATCAATATAGTTCATTTATAAATAATTACATACAAAATATTTTAACTTAATTTTTTAAATAGAAAATAATCTTTTAAATTCTACATAATTTCAAATTATATTTAATTACAAAACATTCAATTAATAATAAAATTAATCTAAAATTCATAAAACTTCTACTCCTAATAAAATAAGACATTATTGAAACGAATTATCGCCACAAATATAATAATAAAAAAAAATGTTGGCCATTGGGCTCGAACTTGCTTGCTCTACAAAAATTCAGAACTCTAAACTGTAGATTTAGACCACTAAGGCAGCAGGAATACGTCCTGCTTTCCTTGAAATGGAAGAGGTTTGAAAAAGAATTGGCGCATGCGCTAATGTGTCGATTTCGATATACTTAGGTTTTTGTCTTTTTCATTTTATACATATGATGTGTGTTTAACCGTTGAGTTCCCAAAAACGACCTTCCGGTGCAACATAAAAAAAAAAAAAAAAAAAAAAAAAAAAAAAAAAAAAAAAACATTTTCGAATTATCTAGTTTTAGTTTGACAAATGAAATAAGCTCTCTTTAATCGAATTTCAGGGCATAAGAAAAAAAAATCGAATAATCATAATGTTATCGAATTTTCCAAAATGTGCAATTTTAGAGGTAGTTGAGAAACAAAACACTATTGATCATAGCAGTGGTATGTACTTTTAAAAGTGTCATCCCATTACGTTCGATCTCATGTTGCAAGCTAAAACATTTCCTTGGATTTGTTTCTAGCAACTAATTAACCCTTGATTTCATGAGTAAATCGATCTCCACATTAACATATGTAGCCGGAATCAAATTACATCCATTTAATATACTATGGTTAAGAAGGTTTAAAAATACAGGGAAAACTGAAAAATTATAAAAAGAATGGGCTTACAACAGCAAATGTTTATTATATACGCATTTGTAAGATTAATTTAAATTTTATTTATAATCTAAATGGTACGTTTACTTGTGTATATTCTTATTTATTTATTCGATGCTTGATAAACTGAAAAAGAAACTTATTCCATTACGAAATTGTGAAACTAATCTTCAAAAAAGTTCATTTCTAGAATGTACGCGGTATAGAAATCAATTTTGCTGTTATATTGAAAAGATGGTAATTTTTAAAAGAATTTATTTTTAAAATACATATTTATAATAACTTTCAACAATTATCATGCTTTGAAATATTACTTATCCCCTTTTCTAACAGAAATATTTTTTGGTACCAACAAAAACTATAAATATCTGCATTCAAAAAAGTTGTTCAGTCATTACAGCTTAATTTTTTTTTTAATTTACTTACACTTATTTTTCCACATGTTCCTTTTTCTGAAATGCATTTTAATCTCTGAGAAGAATTTATATTGTAGGTCCATCATAATGAATAATTGGTGCAGCTTTTTAGCGGAAGGCCTATTAGATGCTTCTAAAGTGAGTATATAGGATGCCATGTATCGGACTGTCTTCAAATCAACAGATCCATGAGATTTTGGAAAAGATTTATGCACTAATCTGCTGAATTTTCGTTTCTGAAATGAAAATAAAAAAAATTATAGTTTGACATTTGTCATTTGACAAATTTATGAAAAATACGCGTTTCTCTAATTTGAATGGATGATTAAAAACTGATAAATTTTGTTAACGTATAAAGTGAAAAATATCAATTAATACAAATCCTAAATTTTACTATTGATGAAAAATAATAAAATCTTAAATAAATTACTTTTATTTGAAAAATTGTATTGTGGAATCATAAAAACTAATATATTGTAAATGAGGGGAACAGGTAAAAGATTTTTACCGCAGTAAGCATCGTATCGAAAGAGGCGTATATAATTTATAACACATTTTAAATTCTATTTTAATATGTGTTCGGCTGAATCTTTTGTGACTCAATAACGCCAAATTCAAGATATCGGATAGGACGAAATTCTGCAACGATTCTGTAAATTTAATTTCAAACCATTTGATTTGGTAGAATTTGTGCAGTTATATGTCGTCAGATGGACAGACTGACAAAAGCACCAGACGACGACTATAGTAGAAACTATGAATTTATAAAATTACGGACTAGTTTAAAATTTTTTTACTTAGATGTTAGGGCATGTAATTTTAAGGATGTAAAAAATAATGAAAGAAATTAGAACATAAAATTGAAAATCTTATTGACTACGTACAATTTTTACATCTACAGTAAACAGAAAATGATATACCTCTCATAAATATTAAGAAATTTTAAATTCAAAATTGTAAAATATACAAAATTATCTTTGCAAAATGTAAAATATCATTAAATTAAAAATAAAATTAAATATATATATATAATTCCACCCCCCCCCCTTTTTTTAATCTGATAAAAATTGTTGTGTTTACTTTTACTTAATTTACTCTTTCAACTGAAAAATTAAATCGGTCTGACCGTTTGTTGAGAATTGAACTATGAACGTCTTTTACTAATTGATGTAGGGAGGTAGCAGAGACAAATGAAATCGTATTTTAAAAGTCACTGCTTAAGTAACATTGGTTTTTGGGTATACGGAACGGGGTGATAAAAATAGATAATTATGCATATATATAATTTGTAATGAATTATTAAACAAATTTAATGTTTGCCTCCACTTTACCATTTTTTGCAGTCATGTCAAAATCAAACAGAAAACAAACTGATTTTTGAATTTGAGGAGTGTATGGAATATAAGTGTCTACAAGAAAACACCGCAATTTATATATTATCCAAAATTATTAAAACGTTCCCGAAAAATTTCGTTCATGTTATCCACATTGTTAAAAAAAGAGTAAATTATCACTTAATTTATGAAAATATAAGTACGGATGAAAACATACAAAAATCTCTCCTAAAATGCCCACGATGCCACAATGCGATCTTCATACAATATATGGCCAATGGTAACTGGCCACTCGCAATTTTAGACATTTTGTTAAATATTTAGAACTACACATGAAGAATAAAACTGAAACTATAACTGTGTAAACATAATAGTGCAATTCATATATTTCCGTGAAGATTTTTTCCCGAAACTCCATAGGGGACCGTCAACAAATTGAAAAAGAATGAATATCTTTTGGATAATCCTCTAAAAAGTAATGTAGCTAAAGCTTTCAAACTGTAGATAATGATTAAGTGGCTTGTTATTATAATTTGTGATCACTTTCATACGGCTACCATCTATAATCGTAGAAAAATTAAGGTTTAAAAAAACAGTCCTAAATTTTTCCAAGTTTTTTGCTTATAATTTGCTGATTTCTTAATATAAAAAAAGGCTGTTTTCCGAATATACGACAAACCACATTGTACATAACACCCTGTATACTCAGAATTAAAAAAATATTAAAAATTGTATGAAAAAGGAGCAGGTTTACCGAATATTTTTTCATTGCGCATGCGTAAACGCTAGCAAAATTTCTTTGTATATTGTTTTAGCTAGGTGTGTAGAGTAACTTTTGTAAAAGTTTCAAAAAATGTACCAAAAAAATATTGGGGTTGTGTCTAAATGAAGTAGTACTTGCAACATTGTGTATCTACATTGGCACTAATCAATGGATAAATGGATACAGCTAATGCAATATTTAATTAATAACCTATTATATTAATAGTAATACAATTTTGCATTATTTTTTAATTCTGATTAAGATGTATTATATACAATGTTGTTTGTCATTGCTTCATTAATTTAGACAGGGTTATCCAAAAGTTTCTGTTCTTTTTCAATCTTTTGACGGTCCCCTAGGGTATTTCGAGAAAAATCTTCGCGAAAATATAAGACCTGTACTATTTTGTTTACACATCTGAAATTTCACAATATTTCCTCATGTATTTTTCTAGATATTTAACGAAACGTCCAAAATCGGAAGAGTCCGGTTATTAGTGGCCACATAGTGTCCAGGGCTGTACAAAATAAGTTCGTTTCTGTCTATTGGTAGAAATTGTTGAAAGTGAATGTGAACCGTGTAATTCGATTTATCACTGAACTTAATTTTGGCATATTATGTGGAATCTGTACAATCATATAGAAAACTGGAATGCATTTCTGACCATGAAATATAATTGTTGAAATCTTGCCTTTCAAATGTGTTGTACATTTCCATTTTTAGGTGCGTTCGTAATTATGTAAATACGTAGCACCTATTGTTGTCGCTCAGTCCGTCCGTCCGCATATAACAACGCAAAAACTACCCAACTGAATCGTTTGAAATTTAAAATATATAATTATTACATAATTTTGTCGAGTCATTTCAAATTTTATGAAAATCGGACGCATAGATCAATTACAGGGACAATCAAAAGGATTCCGTTACAATACGGTCAATGGGTAAAAGGTTTCAAATGCATTTTAATCGTTTGAAAGTTTAAATACATAATTATTACATAATTTTGTCGAGTTATTTTCAAATTTTATCAAAATCGGATCCATAGTTCAATTACAGGGACAATCAAAAGTATTCCGTTACATTACGGTTAATGCGGAAAAATGTTTCAAATGCATTTTAATGGCGTTACATTTATTCGAACGTAATAAAATTGATATGCATCTATAAAGTACATATTATAATATACATTTTGCATAATCTGTGGTACAAAGAATATTTGTTATTGATTTACAAGGCCACACAAAAGTATTCCATTGCATAATGGTATAGGGAAAACATTGTTTGGTGCGCATTTTAATTGTAATTATTTACAATTTTATGAGATTAATATATAGGAGTGATATTTTTAAAACTTCGTTATCGTACGAATGCACTTCATTTGCTACACTTCCCGTGCAATTTCCAACTTGTTGTTTTATTAATGTCTTCTCCACCTTATTAAACGGTTAATTTTTGTTAAAGAGTTCTGGAAATGTTGGAAAAATTTTGACAATCTGTGCTCGACGCACATTTGTTTCCCTTGTTGTTGCGTTTGTAACATGCATTCATGAGTAAAAAGCGCTTCGAGCTTGAACACTTGTTATATAGCTTGTCAACAGTTTCTTACTCTTGAAAAATCTCATTGAAAGCCTCATAATGCCTGCTCGCAACAACAGATGTCTAATGCGCAGATCTTAAAGAAGTAATCCATGATTTGGGACCGGTTGATCTAAGAACAGCCCGAGTGCAAGAAAATATTTGTAGTCCCAATTTATTCTCAGAAGTAAAGAAAAAAAATATAAAAATCGTACATTAATCATAGATTATGAAAAACTTTTAAAAAACGCATTTTATTAGAACCTTTTTTGAAGTCGGTTACAATTTTTATTTAAAATTTGCTTTATGAAATATTATTTCAATTCATAACTAGATATTAACACAGGAGAAAACAAATTTGAATGAAGAAAACATGATTAAATAAAATTATATATACTAAAGTTATATATGTTATTTGTATAAATAAAAAACAAAATTATGTATAATAAATGTATATATTTGTTTGTTTATGAAAACCTTTCATTATTTTATTTATATCGTGCCATGAAGAAATGTTTTTTTTTTGTATTCCTTTAACATTCATTCATACTCTATAAATTTTTATTGACTTAAAATTTTTTTAAACACATTTCAACCTATGTCAGTTCATTCTTTATTAAAATGAAAAACATTCATAATAAGAAGATTTCTTACTTTCAAAACGTTGTAGATGACAGGATAAACTTGTTCTGTCCAAGAACACACTTTCTTTGGCAACTTCTTGCTGAGATATCCACCAGTAAACAACTCCACTAATAAAACGCCAATCGACCACGTATCTAGATGTTCTGGTTTAATTGGCCAGCTACCGTTGTTATCAAAAAAGGACTCCGGGGATCTGAGAGGTTGCTGAAGACCAAATCTGCAAGAGAAAAACAATCAATATAAAACTCTCGTAATATACGTACTACATTTCATAAAAGAAAATATCTAAGTTGACCAAATGTGCAAGGAAAAAAATCCATATAAAACTTTCGCACTATATGTGCTAAATTTCGCGAATAAATAAATAAATAATTCCTGTCAAAATGGTCTAATCAGCGTCGTTCTCCGTACAGCCAGAAATGTACGCCTTGCCGAAAATCAATCAAAGTACCATTTACCAAAATAGGCTCTAGTGGATCAACTACTGGTCCTCAGAATCCAGTTCTGATAGAAACAAATTTAGAGCTATACACTGTAAAAAAAAGAGTCGATCTACTAAAAAAAATTTAGTGATCCTTGTAATTACTAAAAAATTTTTAGTAATCTTACTCCAATACAAGGAATCTGTAAGAATTACTAGAAAAAAGCTAGCAACGAATTAAGTTAATAGTTTTACATTTTTAATAGCTATGACTAACACTCACTTGGCGTGGCCCTCATAGCCTAGTGGTCATAGCACCGAACTCCAGACTGAAAGTATCCTTGTTCGATGCTGGATGCCACCAAATATGCACCGAATGTATGAAATGTAAGTACTCACTGAATAAACTGATTAGAAATCCTGTCGTAGCAGTTACCATGAGTAATGATCTCTGGACTTTGCCTCCCCTTTAGGTTAAAATAGAGCAAAGTAGCAATGTTTGATGCTGTCATCTATTGTGGTTTTGCCGAAAATCTTCCGCTTCAGAAGTCTAAATATAATTTTTAATTAACTAAAAATAATTTTGGAGCTATTACTAAAATTTGCTTTGTGGCTCATACTAAAAAGTTTTAAGTTAGTTATACAAAAAATTCTTTTGTTCAGTTTACAAAAGAAATGCTTGTTTCACTTGCAAAAAAATGCTTGTAATGGTTAGTAAAATATTCTGTGGAACACAAATTTACTAAAAAATTCTTTAGTAACCTCTTGATTTTTTTCTTTTTCTTACAGTGTAGCTATACTTAACATTCCCAGTCATTTTCCAACTGTTCCATTTTTAGTTCAATCATTCCGAATCAGCTTCCACAAACAGGAAACAATGGGCCGCAAACAATGCTACTTTGGGGGTCATACCGAAGCTTTAAGATTTGCTATGAATGAAACTTTAAATGTTTTTTAAAATAATACCAGTTTATTGAAAAACAATTCCACATTTCTTAGGTTAAATATATTTCTGTTAGATAAGAGTATACATATAATCAGGGATCTGTTTAAGAATAAACTGGGTCCTTTAAAAGACCTTTCATAATTTTTTTTTTGAATTTCAAAATAAAATTCTTCACAAAATTGTTCATCTCAAAACAATAACCCTTCACAAAACTTTTCGTCTTCAGAAAGGATTCTTTCCAAAATTTATTGTCTTAAAAATAGGTTTTTCAGAAATTTTTGCTATCTTTAAACTGAATCTTTTTCATCATTTAAAAATAAAATTGTTACTTGACCTGTTAGTTTTGCATGCATAAAGACAGTAAATGAAATTTATGCAGTACATACCTTCTTTAAAATCAAAAAAAGAAAAAAAAATCTAAATGCAATAATTATTTTAAATTCATAAAATTATGAATAGAATTTTCACAAATATAAAAAGCGGTTCATAAATTCACAATGACAAGACCTTGGGTGAAAAATCTGGACAGAACTCTAGTACTAAGTATAATATCTTCATTTGGTTTGCATTTATCTATACTATTAAAAGATAAAAAACACTGTCTATGTGTGTGCGATTTTTAGTAAATCTTTAGTGATCTTTAGCGAAATCTACAGCACGTAGGAGGTTCAAAAATTTTTTGAGAGTTGCTCAAAGTCTCTCCTGATGTACCTGACATTGAGAATTTCAAAATTCTAATTATTATCTGAATAATTAATTAAGGGTGTATTTCGATTCAAACTGCTTATTTTCCGAGTTATTTTTAAATTCATTTTTGCTCTCAAATACACCAAATTTTCAAAATCTCTTATTTCGAAAGTACACAAGGTGCCGTGATTGTCGATTCTTTGATAAATGCAGAAAATATTGAAAAAAAAAAAAAAGCAATCAAAAACACCATTTCGAACCGATTTTTCCCAAGCGGGAGATCTGGGAACAAAAAAAGGGTCTTACAGAGAAGGTAATTGTTTATAACTCAAATTCTAATGAATTGAGCGTAAAAAGACATCACACGGTACTAGAGATGGGCAGTATCGAAAATACATGTATTTGAAATACATTTTCAAAATACATTTGTATTTTGTATTTTATCCCGTCGAAACGAAAGTATTTTAATAATGTATTTTGAAACACTTTTTCCAAGTATTTTGTGTTATGAAAATACATTTCATTTTCAAAATACATTTCTGTAAATTTCAAGTTGCTTCGTTTAAACCACCGTAGATGTAAGATTCACAAAAGCAAAACAAATGCCTCTCTGTTTTGTTTTGTCTGATAGGATTCGTTTCTAGAAGTTAATGTAAACATACTTTTTCAACTATTGCTATGATAAGGATTAGAATGAATGTTTCTGTTTAACTTAAGCATTTTTGCTGAATTGTACATGTACAATTCTAACGTTCTAGTTTTTATAATTGTAAAGTTGCTGTGAGAACGAAAAAAACTATTGTGTGATAAACAGGAAGAATCATTTAGAGTTCTGCTGTGTATTGTGTATAGTACTTTTTAAGAACCATAGAAAGGAACTTAATGTAGTAGCAGAAAGAAATGTAATGTATGTTTAAATCTCATGAAAGAATGGTTGATATTGCCCCAGCTGCTGATAACAATATATCAATGAATTACGATAGTGCACGTTGCGCTATATAATAATTTCCATCGACAATAACGGCAAAGTTAAAGCAGCTTGCCAAATGTGTACAACAAAGTCTACCGTTATTAGTGGAGCCTTCGACGCAACAACGCATTTTAAAACAAATTTAAAGGTAAAATTTTTAGTTTTATACCGTTATACCTTGATTGCAATATTTTATCTAGTTTCTTTGTATCCTTTTTATCAAAGTTCGGGCATATTTTAACCCACCCCTGATATTCATTTAAATGGGAGATAATTTTATTATATAAATAGTTCTATTTATTGATATAGAGATCAGATTTTTAATAATTGTATTTATGATTGAGTATGATAAATACTGGAGTTTTGGCTATAGACTTGTCGTTAATGGAGATGCATGTTTATATAGTGTGATTTTGCTTTTTCTTTTTCTTTGCTCATTTTATGTTTTATTTTATAGCGCTTTTTAAGGTAAGATATAAAATATAAAATGGTATCCTAACGAAACGAAAGTTGCTGTCCGAAACCGAAATTTTATTCCTTTTTGAATTCATAAGTAATAAAACTTCGAAACGAAATTTTCAAACGAAATTTCTCAGATGAAAATTTTATTATTGATAAGAATATTAATCAAGTTAATTACAAAATTATTCCCTTACAGCAGATTTATTATATATTTATGATTTTGATATTTATTTTGATGTGTATTTATGGTTTTAAATGTGCGGATATGTGTAGGGGCATGTTGAGAGAAAACCGCGCCCGGGGTAAAGACTCAATTTCGCGCCACCCCGCACCAATTTTTTCTTGCGACAAGCTAAAAATGACATTGGTAGTATAAATCTGACATCTCCTAAATTTCCGAGCCGAGGGCGACCACCTCCTTCGCTCCCCCTTTCGCAGGGCTCTAGTTATGGGCTTACTTTTTTAGAATAAAATTTAAAAAAATAATAATTAAACATTATTTTGTGCCGATTTATAAGCATAGAAAAGTATGCATTATTAATTGTGCAATTATTTATATCCTGTGTATTCTGAGATTATTTATGTATCAAGCGAGATTGATGTTCATTGTACAGAGTTCCAAAATGTTTAACATTTGGTTTACAAATTAATCAAAAACAAAGATCAATAAAAGATTCTTTAAGAGAATTATAGTATATTCATGCTTAAAGAAAATAAAAAGCAATTTTTAATTTACAATCATTATAAAAAATATAGTATGCCTGAGTTTTAAATGCAGTTTTACAATATGAATGATGGAAAAAATGTTATGAATATTTAAAGTAATTTTAATGCTATGACGGGTTCAAGATTATAGGGTATTTAACTTCTTGAGGGGCAGTGAAATATATTATATGCAGTGTTGAATTCAGGGTACATCTCCTCCCCCCCGGAGCAATAAAATGTGTACCTACAGAAAAATTGAAATTTTGCGTTTTCAATAGTCAAAAAGTACAATCCCCCCCCCTCCTCCCAGAACTCTATAATGTCCCCCTCCGGAGCCACTGAATTCAATCCCGGAGAAAAGTTTCTGAATTCAACACTGATTATATCCCACTTAATTTTAATCAAGATTCGCACTATAAACTTTTAACTAAATTTTATATACTTAACTTTGGTTCCAAAATGTTTCAAAATTGCTTTTTTTTAAATTTTTAAACTAGAATTTTTGGATTATTCCGGTGTGAATTTAAAATTACAAAGGCACAATTGCTTGTCCCTCAAAGTGTTGAAACTTTCAAGACCAAGAAGAAGAGCGATGCACAAATGGAATGCACTAATTATCTATTAAACACTAAAAACCATCACTTAAAAAACAACAAAAAATTATTCAGTGTCATGATATTTCCAGGATTTAAATGAAGATGTTTAACATGTTGTTTATTTAATATTTCTAATAAAATTTTATCTTATTTATTATTCAAGGGAAATTTACTTATATCTGCGTTGTAGTGATCGAAGTTCTATCGAATTATATATACTTTAAAAAAAAAAAACTTCCAACGAAAGCGATTATACAATTCTTTTATATATATGTGTGTTTATATATGCGTGTAAGAATAACTAACTGAACTGACACTTTGATTTTCAATCTCTTGCTCTTTTTACTTTCCTCTATCTTTACAATAAGAAAGTATTGGATTCGCGAAAAAATCTACTTCAGGTTTTTGATGGATTTATATGATTTAGAAGGTCCTGAATATCATTTGATTGTTTTTAGAAAGTGTCCATCTTGTGAGTTTGTTGACAAAAATTTTGTTGGCGCTCTATCCAGCGCCGTGCAAAAAAAAAAAAAAAAAAAAAAAAAAAGGGGGGGGGGGCGAAAGGAGCGATCACCCCGGTTGCGGAAATTTAAGTGGCGCCAAATTTATACTACCAACGTCATTTTTTAGCCTGTCACAAGAAAAAGTTGGAGGGGGGGGGCGCCAAATTGAAACATTGCCCCCCAGGCGCAGTTTTTTTCGCACGCTCCTGGCTCTAAAAATCTAAAAGGAAAAAAATCCTTTAACAGATTTCCTTTCAGCTGATATGATACACAGTTTTCTCTAAATTTAGTATATTCTTTTTGCTTGTTATAAATCCATTTTGCATGAATTGACACATTTGCCATTTAAGGCTGTTTTGATCTACTCTGCTTAGCAAGCGCAAAAAATTTTGACACATTTACAGACTCATTTTTAAACGGAAAGATATAAATTGAAAGACCCGACTATGGAAGCGATTTGGAACCGAACTGTGTTTTCGATTTTTTGATCAATGAATTAGTGATACATAGGCGATTTTGCTCATGCGGCAGACACGTTTCTTGTTTCTGTTTGAGTGGTTAATCTTCTTACGCGCACAAATGCAGTTCAAAACGCCCACTTTGACACTATTTTCTGAAACACTTATTATGTTTGTAAAAACACGGGAAAATGAGTGCGATTCCATTACTTTTGAATTACAACATTTGCTACTTTCTTCCATTTCGAACAAAAAATAAATCAAAACTTATTTCATAAAGTTGACAATTTGGATTTAAGAGCAGCCTTAAGAAAGGATTCCATGACAGATTCATTTTCAAAGTTCCTTTTATTGTGCTTTAATTTTATTGTCCAGAAATATATTTACTTTTCTTTAAAAATGATAAAATTAAAACTTTTAACTGTATAATTATAGCAATTTAAAAGTACATACATTATTTGGAAAAAATTGTTGGATCGGGCCAGATTGTACTGATTTTTGGATAGTTGAGGTCGAGATGGGATACCCAACTTACGGGCTGTATTCGGAAAAATACTACAATTTTTGACTAATTCAGACCTCTAGGAAGGATGAAGTCCATTTCCGGTCCGGTCTGGACAGAATAAATCAGGCCCGGCCCGAATTTGCAGAGAAAAAAGTAAAATCCTTGAGCCGAAAGAGTAATGAACAGGTCTATTTGAGACTATCCTTCAGGAAAATATAAACCGGATATCTGGCCCGGACCAGCCCGGAACGACTGAAGAGCAAGTCCGGACTGGGCTGGGGCGGCCCATCCAGAGGTTGTGGATAAAAAAAAAAATGTCCGAAACCGGACTGCAGACCGTGCCGGATACTGTCTGTGAAAACCCCCAATGTCATACACAAACTTTTAAAAATTTCAAATGTATTTTCAAAATACATGTATTTTGTATTTTGAATTTTTTTCAATAGGAAAGTATTTTGTATTTTGTAATTTATGTTCTAAAACTAGTATATTTTGTATTTTGTATCGAAAATTTTTTGATGTATTTTGCCCAACTCTGTTAGGAACTATATAATGTGCTTTGTTGGTCGATTTTTTAAAACCAGAATATACAGGGTGTTTCGCTACCAGACCGACAAACTTTGAGGGGTGATAGTAGACATGAAGACAAACATTTTTAAATGGGGAACCATGGGGCGCAAACGTCTTCTGTAGGAGCTAGGGGCCATTAAAGTTTGAGGCCCAAAACTTCAAACGATGATAAAAAACGGAGAAAAGGGTCGATTCGTTTGCGGTTTTCACTAAAATCATTCTTTATATCATGATTTTTTTAGAAAATTTTTTTAAAGGTTACGTTCAAAAATTGTCGATAGAGGGCGCTTTAGACTTTAGAGTAACGAACAACTACTTTTTACCATTATTTTGTGCATGGGGTTCAAGTTATACTAAAGTTTAGACTTTAACTTAAATTTTAAGCCCAAAATCGGAAACATTGGGATCGGGTAACTAGTGAAAATTGAACAGTGAACAAAGGGGAGAATTTTAAACGCTGATAAACATTGGACAATCTAATCGATTTTGTTTCGGTTTGCGTGTAAGTCATTCCCTTGGTAATTATTTTATTCAAAATGATGTACAGCTTTGGTGTCCTCATTTTTTCATAGAGGGCGCTTCCGACACATCTCCGATATTTCAATGGCAGTACTCCTGGGTGCTTTAGTACCAGAACAACATACTTCCAGGATGTGATATGGATGCAAAGACGACTCGGAATCACAAGGGAGTGTAACTTTGGAAATGCCTATTTTGGGAGTTACGGTTAAAAGAAGCAAAGAAAAAAGCAACAGAAACAGCAGAGAACGAGCAACACATTAATGTGAAAGAAAACAGTAAATTTAAAGGTTTTATTAGAAAAGGTGTTCAAAATTACGACCAGAAATATTTCGGCAAGTTTGACAGTGACGGTAGATGGCGCTAAACGGTAATGCGCGATGCGCGTGAACAGCGATCATTTTGAAGCTATTATTCGCGAACCAAAGGTTCCAAAGGTATCAGAAAGAAGTATTTGAACGACGAACAGCATGATGGGACTCCTCGACATTTTACCAATGACGTTTGCTGGCACTTCAAAGTAACATATGAACAGCGGTGGATAGGTCGTGGTGGCCCGGTTCATTGACCTGCCAGATCGCCGGACCGATCATGAATGGACTTTTTCTGCTGGGGTCAAGTGAAAAGTTGGGTGTATGTGACTTCCTTACCATCAGTTGAAGACCTCACAACTGATATTTCTGTAGCTTCTAGAAAGCTTTCTGAGATTCTAGGAATCTTTCAAAATGTAAGGAATTCCATGCGAGCCGCTATCAAGCATGCCAGACTACTTCTGGTCGTAATTTCGAACATCTCTTCTAGTTAAACATTTAAATAAACTGTTTTCTTTCACATTAACGTGTTGCTCTTTCTCTGCTGTTCCTCTTGCTTTTTTCTCTACTTCCTTTAACCGTAACTCGCAAAAAAGGCATTTACAACGTTACATTTCTCTATCATTCCGAGTCGTCTTTGCCTCCCTAACACTTCCAGGAAGTATGTTGGTCTGGTAGTAAAATACCCAGGAATAATGCCATAGAAATGTCGGAGATGTGACGGAAGCGACCTCTATCAAAAAATGAGGACACCAAACCTACATGCCATTTTGAATAACATAATTATTAAGAGAATGACCTACACGCAAACCGCAATAAAATAGATTAGTTTGTCCAATGTTTATGAGCGTTTAAAATCCCTCCCTTTGTTCACAGTTCAATTTTCGCTAGTTACCCGATCCCAATGTTTCCGATTTTGGGATTAAAATTCAAGTTAATGTCTAAACTTTAAAATAATTTCAACCATAAGCGCAAAATAGCGGTAAAAAGTAGTTGTTCGTTGCTCTAAAGTCTAAAGCGCCCTCTATCGACAATTTTTGAACGTAACCTTTAAAATTTTTTTACAAACAAATTGTGATATAAAGAATGATTTTAGCGAAAACCGCAAACGAATCGACAGTTTTTTCTCTTTTTTATCACCGTTTGAAATTTTAGACCTTAAACTTTAATGGCCCCTAGCTCCTACAGAAGACGTTTGCGCCTCATGGTTTCCTATTTAATAATATTTGTCTTTATGTCTACTATCACCCCTCAAAGTTTGTCGGTCTGGTAGCGAAACACCCTGTATATCAAAATATGCCGTCAAAATGGACATTTGAGACGAATTTCGCTTAAGATGTTTCTGATAAAAATACTCTTTACAGAAAAATGAAATTGAAAAATTTTTCAAAAGCGGCCAAATAAAGTTGTTAAACTAGGTTTATCTCTAATCATATATTATTTTTTGTCGTTGAAATGAGCACTCTTTGAAATCTACCTCCGCATGTAGGCCAAGCCGACAGGGATTTTTAAAATGATGCTGTCAAATTTGGTCTTTTGAACCAAATTTCGGGAAGCGAAAGATCATTGAAAAGCACTATGAGACAATAATCGCTTATAAATTAACATTAAAAAAAAAAAAAAAAAAAAAAAAAAAAAAAAAAATTAGGTTCGGATTGGAAATTCTATGGAAATTATTCTATCCAGTGCGGATCCGGTTATGTTTATTTGAAATAATTTTGTCTGTTTAAGAATTAACATTTCGGGATTTTTCAAATTGAATTTTTTTGTTCGGTTCAAATTAAATGTATACAGAAATTATTTTGTCGTAATCTGATCGGGTTATTGTCATTAGCATATTTTTATCCGGTTCAGATTTGCTTCGAGTGAGATTTCGAGCCGAGTACAAATTTGATTCAGGTCAAAATTATAATATCACTAAATTTCTTAAATTCGTATTTTATTTTCCACTCTCTCGACTAATATATCTACGAATAGGTTTGATAACGGAATTTCTTTCGGATCTAGGTTCCGTAAGAAATGATTGCGCTCCTGGAGGTGAAAAGTGGAACTGACATATTTTACAGAGCAGCTTGCCTTATATATGGTGGAGCAAACAGCAGCAAGTCGAGTAGCAGGCTCTTAAAGATCAATATTGGGCTCTTACTTGAGTTGTGGTTACCAGTATTTCCGAATAGTAATTTCAAAAAATTTCTGAAATTGCTATTTGTATCACCACTTCATCGGGCAATATATATGCGGATAGTCACGGTTAGGATTTTCTCCACAGAGTGAACATTACACATGCTTTGATTGGAAATATACACTTATTTTTGTACAACGGCTCTGAAATTATAATACTAAACTTTTAGCTAATCATCGAGTATCGATTTCATTCTCGGTATAGTTCGATTTATCTACCGAATTATTTATCAAGACATTGTTTAACCTTGATAATTATGTCCTTTAATATCTGAACATATACTGGAATTTTCAGTTTATAATAATGCGAAATTCAGACATATTTAATTAAAACTGATTTAAAATATCGATAGTATAACTTTTTTTGTGAAATATTTACAAAAATAATCTTATTAATTAACCAAAATTACTCTTATGGAAATGTCCCCAATCTTAAAAAAGCAATTTATTTAAAATGTATTATGATCCTCTCTGTAAATTGAAAGGCTTTTGTAGCTAAAGATTTTCCATGTAAATATTTTCTTAAAAAGAAAAATTTTAACTATGAAAATAATTAAGAATATCACCACTTTTTGAAAATATTTAGCTTCGACTGTTTTCTGTACGCTATCTAATTTTGATCGAGAAGAGCTTATTGTGCGACAAGAACATTAAACATTTATAATAGACTAAATAAATAAGTTTTATATTAAATTTTCTTCTTTAATACTTAAAAGTACCGTCAGTGCATAAAGGGATATAATAAATTTCAAATTCAAATATTTCACTCGGAATTTCTATATACAAAAAGTAATTAATCACGTGACTTATTAGTGATGTTTACGGATAAATATCAATACTTTAACACGAAAATCACGCAATCTTTGGACACATATTCCTTCCCGCGTTTTCCATTGCAGTCATTTTGAGTATTTTTACAAATAAATATTAGTTTTTTCTTTTTTACCGATTTTTCACACTCAGTTAGTGTTTACGTTTTTCAGACAATGCATTTTCAAATATTTCGAGTTAAAGATAAAATCATACAAATTTCATGCGCATTTAATATTTTAATTACAAGGTCAGATAGTCTTAAATAATTCGTAATGTGTCAGTATGTTAATAAGTTAAAAGAAAGATTAGACGAATCACGACGATATTCCATAACAAACAAAACTCAAATAGATTGAAATGCACATGTGAAATGTAGAAATGATAGCTGAGCTGAATTTAGCAAAATTAACTACTTAGGATACTGATTTTTAAAATGAATTCGTACAATGTTGCTAAAATAGCCCAAAAAATTACAAACATCTCTACAGTCTGATCAAGATCGACATTAGATCACGACTTAAATGTAATTAGGAAAGAAAAAGAAAGCATAAAGATATTTACCTGTCTGTGCGCCTATTTGTTGAACTCACGTACTGAAAGTCACATATTTGTAAGATCCCTTCTTTTGTAACAATCATACTTTTTGCTTGAATATTCAAATGTGCATGTTGAGTGGAATGAAAATACTGAATCCCATCAGCAACATCTTTCAGCCAGCTTATCAACTTCCTAAGTGCCAGAGGATCTTGTTTGAATAAATTATCTTCAATTTTCTTATCAAGTGTACAGTCCTCAGCTGGTGAATAAAAAATATATGAATCTGTTTTTTGGAGATATTCAACTTTTAGGAGAGTAAGAATATTAAGATGATTAAATTTTTGCCATTTCCTTTCGCTCTCCCCGACATAATTTCTCTTCCGGATTTTCACTTTCAGTTCTGGATTTATTTCGTTCTGTTTTACCATCAGAGATCCCCCAAAATGGCCACACTCGATCACTTTACTGACATCAAAGCATTTTTCTTTTATGATGGATTCCAGATATGCTATATCTCCTGAAGTTGGTTGAAGAATGGCGTTTTGACTTGGCTCCCTTTTCTTTCTAATCTTACAACAGCAAAGGAGATCCATATTGTTTTTTATTATGAATGTTTTAAATAAGAAGATCGTTTAAGTATGTTTTGATATTAAAATAACTGTAAAATATTCTTAGAATGACACTTTTTTAAAAATTAGACTTAAACTTTATAAAACGATATGGGTATAGTAGTTTTTAGAATGTGATATTTTAATTGTTTCAGTTTGCATTATATGTTTAATCTCATTGTTATAGCATTATTGTTGCAAATTTTTAAAAACCATTGTTAAGTATATTGTCATACATTGTTGGAAACTTATTAAAGCGAAGAACTATAAAAGAGTAGCGGATACAGTGTTGCCAGATTGTCGAAAGCGGATTTCCCCAAAATTTCTAAAATTTTCCCCAAATCAGGGCTTTTTTCAGAAAAAGTCCCCAACGCAATTTCTACTCAAAAAGGCAAGTTCTGAATTTTCAATTTTCTGTTATGAAGAATTTTTAAGAAATTTAAACTCAATTTTTTTCCCAAATCAAGCACTTTTTTAAAAAAATTCCCCATTTACAAAAAAAAAAAAAAAAAAAAAAAAAAAAAAAAAAATTAAATTTAGCAGAATTTTTTAACGTATATTCACAACTAATCGACGAGAAAAATGAGATATATTTTACAACGACAAGCTCGTTTACACTTGTTATTTAAATTATTGCCAGTCGATGATGCTGCCCTAGCATTTCATTAGCTCTATCTACACTTTTTATACCAATAACTTTTATAAGGTCTTGACTATCTCTGATAACTTAGAGTTTGAATGAATCTGAGATGATGTTGGCATTATGTGCTTCTGTCTGACTTAAGCTATAAAACATTTTTTTAATTTTTTGTCACTCCTCCCTTACTAAAGTATCTATCTAATGCAAAGCATCTATATTGTATCAATCACTGTGATTTTGTAAATAAGGAAAGGGGATGTTTACAAACAAACGCTTCCTTCAACCAATCTACCAGTTACATTTTTGCTTTCGCGATCATTACAGGAATCATCATAACGACATTGATCAATCATACAACAGAGCTTTTAATCGCAGACAAATCAGAACAATCCTAGACCAATCAGATCGCTTTGATTTCTTGGGTATAGTTGAAGTCTTAAAGACGGGCAGGAAATTACTGTGGATCCACAGTAATTTTGTCCACAGTGACATCAGCTGCCCTTTCCTTATAATAAAACAAATATAGCTGCTTTTAATATCTTTAATTAAGTCTTTTAAAAAATTACAGCAAATGAACATTTCGGACATGCCCTGAAAGTTTAGGCATGTTTTTAGGCAGTTTAATGTAAAGATCTAAGTCATTTAAGACTGCAGAGTTTTCATTTAAGTTTCTTATGAAAAGAACTAGGAAGGCTGCTGCATTCATTGAGCCATCGTCAATTATAAAGGTAGCAATCTAGCAATGTGATCACAGTATGCATTGTAAGTCTTGCAATTGCAAATATCTCTACTGGCATTCCATGAAACACACACTAACCATCATTGATAAAGCAAAAAAAATGTTATATATATACATATAATTGTATAAATTTATATTATTAAATGAGATATATTTCTGTTCTTGTGTGTCTGTCCGTGATGATAGGAAAAGCTTTCTGACTTATTTATCTGAAAATTCAGATGGAGAATAGTCCATTGCAGATTGTGATGAATTTGTAATGTGAGCACGACCACGAGAGTATGATTTATATCTATTATTTCTGTATTTTATTTTTGTTTTCAAAATCAAAATCGAATTCGAGACAGATCCAGTATTGGGAAATGTGAAAAGTAAAAATTTAAATTGCGAAAACAATTCCCCAAGCTTTTCCCCAAAAATCTTCGTCGTCCCCAAACATGTCCCCAAGAATTAGTTGTCCCCAAAAAATTCCCCTGGAGGCTCAAAATTCCCCGAATTGGGGACAAAATCCCCAATCTGCCAACACTGAGCGGATAGCATTTTTGCCGATCCCACCGAAGCTAGCATGGGGAAGAAAATACGGGCTTCTGATTGGCTGAATAATTTAAAGAGAATTTTGTTTTTGCTCAATTTTGAGTTTGTGTTTATGTAATGATCAGTTTTTGTTTGAAACCCTTTTAAAAGATGGAGTTTTAATTAATTTCCTTCTTTTTTTAGAAATTTAAAAGATAGATGAAAAGAACGATTTTTTGGAATTTGGAATTAAAGAAGTTAGTGATGATTTTTCTCAATTTTCCGGCATTATTTAACAACAAAAATAATTAATTTTGAATTTCTACTTAATTATTTCAATATGATATTCACATGTATGGCTCTACTACATAAATCCACATTCAGAACAATTTATTTTTAAAGAATATAACAAACACATTTCTTTTTTACGGCATTAATTACGCAACATTTACAAACCCAATTGCTCTATACAACATTTTTTTTTTTTTTAAATTAAATTGTAATTTCGTCTTATTATTTTAACATGATATACAAATATATGTCCGAATACGTACATCCACATTGAAAAACACCGTAATCACTGGTGATAAATTGATAAATAAGCTAAATAACTTTGTAAAATCACCATAAAAAGAAAATTAAACAGGACGCGTTTCGAGCTTCAAAAATAAGAGCTCATCATCAGCTAATCCAAACACGTGTCACAAGGGACAGTGTCGAGAACTCGACTCTGGATTCGCTGATGATGAGCTCTTATTTTTGAAGCTCGATACGCGCTTATTTAACGTACATCCACATTCAGAATAATTTATTTACAAAGAAAAATTGCTCTTTCAACTATTCAACCATTCAGAAGCTCGTATTTACTTAACTATGCTAGCTTCGGTGGGATCGGCAAAAATGCTAGCGGATAGGGACACCTTAATGCAACAATGTTAAAATTTAGACTGAGTAATGAAATGGGTGAAAATATAAAAATCCCTACGTGGTTTCGGCTAGTTGTTTTCTTGGTATTGATGTTAAAGTGATGTTATACACTTATAAACTTAGACAAAGGTTATAATGAAAATATTATTTCTTTAATTTTATTTTTAATGATGATTTTTATTGCTATTTTATAGAAATGTATAATGAAAGCATATTACAATCCTTCTAATATTAGAATATTAATTATTATAATGCATTCTCTTCAAATATTAATGACATAATCCTAAACCAAACCAGACACTGGATTTGGCGATTTTAGTGACAAGCACTCTCGAGCGAACTAAATTTTCAGAAGCCTAAAAATTCTCCTCAATCACAACGCGGAAATTTCGGCAGACAATTACCGACGTGAACAGTTCCAACGATTGATTCCTAAGAGCTACGCGCCTGTTAAAACGAAAAAAAAAATCATTGAACGCAAGAAACGGACTGTCCAGCAGGCTCTAAAATGGACGAAACTCGTCAATGCCGCGGTCACTAACGTACGTATGAGCGCTGCGTGCCTACTTAAACCAGAAAAACATCACTTTATGTACGAAACTCGCGGTGCAGCAATCTCTAAAGTGCACGAAACTCGTCAATGTCGCAGTCAGTAACGTACGTGTGAGCGCTGCGCACCCATTTAAACAACAACAAAAAAAATTCACCGGATGTACGAAACTCGCTGTGCAACAATTTCTAAAGTGTACGAAATTCGCCAATGCCGCGGTTATTAATGTACGTATGAGCACTGCGCGCCCATTCAAAAAAAAAAATCACTGGATGAACGAAACTTGTTGTGCAGGAAACTCATCAATGCCGCGGTTATTAGTGTACGTATGAGCGTTGCGCGCCTATTTAAACTGAAAAAACATCATTGGATGCATGAAACTCGCTGTGTAGCAGTCTCTAAAATACATGAAACTCGTCAGTGCCGACGGCCAACGCCCTTATGAGCGTTGCTCGCCCATTTAAACAAGAACAAGAACAAGAACAACAAAAAATACTGGCTGCAAGCAAGTCGTTGTGCCACAACGAAACTCGTCAAAGCTGCTGTCTCTAACAACACTAAAACCCAAAGAAGCATCTCTGGATGCACCAGAGTTGCTTTGAAGAAATTTCTAAAATGGACAAAACTGGTTAATGCCGCGTTTACTAAAGCAGGGATCAAACTATGTATAAGTTTGTTCAAAAATACGCGATAAAATTTTGAAATATGTTTCTGATATTTATAAGGCATAAACATCATGCTAATTTTTAAATAAGGAAAAAAGTATTTCTGATACAGGAATGCGCTGCCATATTAGCATCTCACATTATAATATTAAGAGTAATGAAATTATGAGAAAAATAAAATATAAATGCACAATAAAATGTAAAACACAGGGAAAAGTAACCGAAACGAACATCAATACCAAGAAAACAACTCGCCGAAACCGCTTATGGATTTTTTGGTTCTTTTTTTTTTTCCATTTCGCTATGCAGGCTAAGTTTTAACATTGTTGCATTAAGCTGACCCTATCCGCTACTCTAAAAAGAAACGCGACATGAGTAATAAAGAAATAAATTTCTTTGTTATTTGAAAAAACAAGTTTTTTTAAAGATTACATTTCTCCACTACTCGAAAACATTGTGAGAAAGTTCCTTTTCATTGATTCCGGAAAGCTTTATTTAATCAAATATGATGTATGACATGCTCGTAGCCGGGGGGGGGGGTGCCCTGGGTGCCCGGGCACCCCCCCCCCTTCACGCAGACACATGAAGGATTTTAAAATCTAAGTAAAATAATTATATAAGTATAATATAATATATTATATAAGTATATATATAAGTATAATATGATTCATTCATAAAAAAAAAAGAATAATTGAAAACAATGTAATTAAAAACAATTAACAATTTTTATTTTTCATACATCCTGTTCATATATCACTTTTGCGGAACACAACAACAATTTCTCAAGTATCATGATGCAACAGCTGATAATTAATATTTTCACATTACATTTGTACGATTTGTATTCATTTATAAATATTTTATAAAGTAGAGTATTTTAGGTTTTCAAATGTTCGGTAAGCAGGCGCCAGACACTACTGGCCTACTGTTAATCCAATGTTTGTAAGACGCCATTACATTAAATGTTCACACTGACAATAGACCCCCCCCCCCCCAACACTGAAGATATTTGAGAAAAAATAAAAACATTTGAATCTAGATATGGAAGCTATGCTTAATAATTTTTATCTTTTAAATAATAATACAGCGAAACCTCCAAATAAGGGACACTCATGGGACCGGAACTTTTGTCCCTTAAAAAGAGGTGTCCCTTATTCGGAGTTTTGATTGTTATTTTAAATTAACCGTTCAGAAGGACATAAAAATTTCAAATCATTAAAGGGGATGCTTAAATGTACCTGGAGTGTATAAATTACGTTAATGAGACACAAAAGGAAAAGAGAATTGATAAATTAAAAATTTCAATTGATTTCTAAATCATTAAATTAGTTGTAGAATTATTGATTGTTATTTTATATGCAAATTCTGTACATGCAAAAAATATTAAAACCCTTAAATTTTTTTTTAGATAACCCATCAAAAGTAATTGTTAGCAAATTTCAATTTTTTTACTACAAAACTTTCAAGTGTTCATTTACCATACTTATGAATTTTAGTTCTTCATTAGCAGCAATATTTACAAAAAAGTATTTAAAATGCTTTACGTATTTTAAGGCAACTAATCCAGGGTTGCCACGCCACCTGGAGAACCTGGAAAACCGGGAAAACACAGGGAATTTTAAAATCCCCTCCCAAAACAGGGAAAATCCAGGGAATTAAAAAAAATCATAAAAAATCTTGAAAACTCAGGGAATTTTTTTCTCTACTATATCCAAACATAAATTATTCTTTTCGGCTTTCATTTTGAAAGCCCAATATACACATCTTTGGATATTTTTTAAGATAAAAAATAAATCAATGTTGTGTATCAGAGTTATCCTATATTTTATGTGTCCTGTATTTTAATATAAATATTAATTTGAATGCATAAAATAAGTAGCTTTTCCTCTTTTCTTTTCTTTTTTATTACTGCACTTTCTTTTTTTTTAATTTGTGATATTATGTTCAAGATAATTGATTTTTAGGTAAGATTCTTTAAAATTTTATATTCTTTAAATTATTAGATACAAAGCTTTTAGATATTTTAACATTCATTTACAAATATTTCAAAGTATTTTTTAGCAGAATGTTTGAGCATCTTATTTGCTGATTTTATTATTGTTAATGTAAAACGTGGTATTCAATAATAAGTGTAACAACTTTAAAGGGTTTTTTCATTTGCTCATATCATATAATGTATTATATTTGTTCAATTAATTGGTTAATGGTAAATTATAAAATGTCTAATTAGCAGTGTTAGGCCTGGGTGACATTCCCTCCTCCCCGGAGATATCAAATCTCCCCCTCCCCCCCCCCAGAAATTTTGAGATTGTGTGTTTTCAATGATAAAAAAGTGTAATTTCCCCACCGGAACTCTATTGTGTCCCCCTTGGAGCCACAGAAGTCCCTTACGGAGAAAAAGTGTCTGAATTCAAAACTGCTGGTACATACACGCATATATTTTTGCTCACTCGACACAGAATAGACGCGTTGCAGTACAGGGAAAATACAGGGAATTTTTTTTCAAGATTAGAATGGCAACCCTGAAATCTCTCAACTAATATGATGAGCTAGCGGAAAACGTTTCGAAACATTTACAAATTCATTTTTTAATGAAAAGTACAAAACTGGAATGCCTGACTGTGAGTAACGATTTGGAATCGAACTGTGTTTTCACTTTTTTGATAAATAAGTTACCTATGGAATTATATGAGACTTTGATCATGTAACAAATATGCTTTTCATCCTTTCTGAATAGTTATTTCTCTTTCGCGAGGAAATTTCGTTCAAAAAGCCCACTTTGATAATATTTTCTGTAAGATCAATTGCGTTCCCTCCTCCCCCCCCCAAAAAAAAAATAATAAATAAATAAAAGTTTGATTACATTGATTGTTTCAGAACAACAATGCCTGCTAGTTTCAAGCATTTCCGAATAAAAATAAATTAAAACTTATGTCATTACGCCCTCTTGGATTTGAGTTCAGCCTAAAAGCATCTGTAATTTTATTATTGTTATTATTATTATTATTATTATTATTATTATTATTATTATTATTATTATTATTATTATTCTCCACTTTCAGAATCATTCTCAAAATTTTCAGCATTTTTTTCAATGGGGATAAATGCACATATATCAAATCAGAATTGTGGGTAAATAAATGATCATCAATTGAGTCATATGCCTCTGTATCCACATGACTGTATCTGGGTGATAAATTCACAAAAATCTGTATTTTCATTTTTATAACAGACGATTTCATTAGCTAAAATCCAGAAATCATTCCCTTTGATCTCATTTTCAACTGTCCCTTAAATCGAGTGTCCCTTATTCAGAGGTAAATACATTACACGGCCTATATTGATATAGGCCGTTACAGTCCCTTGAGGGACTGGGACCGGAAGTTTTGTCCCTTAAATAGAGGTGTCCCTTATTCGAAGTGTCCCTTATTTGGAGGTCTCACTGTAATAATAAATATTAAAGCCTGTCAGTCCCATTATAGGGTTTTCCGAGAAGAGAAAAATCTGTTTTATTCAGTTTTCATTCTCTTGGCCTGTATCATTCCGAAATGGGCCAAAAAACTATATTTAATTTGTTAATATACTTCGCACTTTACCAAGCGTATTTAAAAAATATGGGACGGCCAGAAAAGAGACAACGAGCTTTAGAAAAACCTGCAAAAAATGCCAGACAATTCAGGATATTTTTTAAGAAAAAATATCTGTCCAACATCAGTCGCAGACATTTAGCCGACAACCGACAAGACAATTAGCATACAGAAAAGGGTACTACGAAAAAATGTTACATCGTGTGGGTCTGGAATTTACAATTAATCGCGACCAATGAGGAAAAAAAAAAAAATTAAAAGTGTGTGTCCATGTGGCCTAAGTCAGTTCTATGGTTCTCCATCTCCGAACCTTGTTTAACAAACTTTATTTAAAAATATAACACATATAAAACTTTATTTAAACACATAATACAATGTACATAGAATTAAAAGGCAGGCAGCAGGCTAGCTAATGACGACCCCCGGAATCTTGAGGACCATCAGTCATCCGGGTATGTTCAAAATAGACGTCCTGAGAGTAACTTATGGTCTCAGAAACAATAATTTTCCTCATCATTTTTGCATAATTTTCTGAGCATAATCTCCGGATGACTCTTCCCAAGATCCAAGGGCACCGACCACGATCGCTTCAACTCGTACTCTTTTGTTATTTACTGTAAGTTCATGAGCTAAATTAGCGTATTTGTCTTCCTTCCTTTTTCTGGCAATCGTAAAGGCTTCCGCTCCATTCTCGAATGGGCACGTCACATCAATTATTAATATGTCATTATCTTTTTGGAGAATAAGATCGGGTCGGCAGTTTTGAGTCCCAATTACTTGATCCTCACCAAGGATGGTCCATCTACCAGAGGCAGCTTTTTTGATACGACTGACCACTGCATTATGGCGCTTTTTATATAGAGTACTATGTACCATACAGTGGTCTAACACATGAGGTAAAGTCTCCGGCAGTGGACATTTTCTACATTTAATGTTAGTGTGGCCACGGGCTTTCTTGATGGCATTCAGTTGATAGAGCAAGCCCAGCCGTGCCTTATGTATAAAACGCCAGTTTTTGAATGTTGTATATTTGCCATCTCTGAAAAAGTGACAGCTGGACTTGGCCGCAGCCACACATATAATCGTTTTGCCTTGGTGAGGGTGAGCCCTCAGTGACAGGGTACGTTTATTTCTAAGGAATTTTCTAATGGATTTAAAAATAAACTTCCTGTTACGTTGAGCATCGTCACCAAATTCAAGCTCGATGTTATGAGCATCCTCAATCGACCACCTCACCCCCAGTCTCCTGGTAGCTTGGCGTGCTCTACAGGACATTTAGCCGACAAGTACATTTAGCAGACACGTACATTTAGCCGACAGGACATTTGGCCGAAATGTACATTTAGCCGACAGGACATTTGGCCGAAACGTACATTTAGCCGACAGGACATTTGGCCGAAACGTACATTTAGCCGACAGGACATTTGGCCGAAATGGACATTTAGCAGACAGACAATTGGACGACAGGCATTTGACCGAAAGTTTTCACCTCAATTTAACTAAATATTGTAAATATTTAAAGTGAAAATTTTAAATAAATGATGAAACTGAAAAATAAAAATAAAAATCAGATTTTCAAAAATAAATCTTTTTGCCAGAAGGTGTAAAATATTTCTTGAATGATTCTAATTTTCTTTTATCTTCAATAGAAGAATGCATTGTAATTGAATTTTTTTCGACTTCCGGTTTTCGACGGATTTGCACTGTTAGGGATCAGCGATTCCAAAAAACATGTTTTTACAAAATGTCTGTCTGTCTATGTGAGTGTCTGTGTGCGTGTGTCCGTATGTCGCCCTTTTACGATCAAAAAGAGCATGAAGATATGCATAGAATTGAACCAAAGTTTTTGTGAACCGTGCCAAGCAGGTCTTCTTTCAATTTTGAAATATTTCGTCGGAAGAGGGCGCTGCAATAACAATTTTGTGCCATTTTCAATACTGTATAACCAAAAAGTGTACGAAGTTTTGCATAGAAGTGAGCCAAATTTTTTGTGCAAGTTTTTGGCCATGGATAGTAGGCCTTCCTTGTGAATTTGAAAACAATCTGCCATAGAGGAGCGCAGCAATAGTGATTTTTCTGCCAGTTTCAATAATGTACCATCGAGAAGTGTATGAAGTTATGCATAGAACTGAACCAAATTTTCTCTGTAAGTGTTTGGCTATAGTCAGCAGATGATCCCTGAATTTGAAAAAAAAATGCCAGAAGCTCGTTCTATAATTGCGATGTCTGTGTCATTTTCATTAATTTATTATCAAAAAGTGTATGAAGTTATGTATAGAACCAGGGGTGCAGTCGTAAAAATAACAGAGTACAAGTACATACGCTCTAAACAGAGGATATATGCTCAAAGCAAAACCCTAGAGTGTGTATACTTTAAGCTTTAATGAAAAAAAGAGAGTATACGGTGCTCCTTTAAAAAATCCAGAAGGTTTACACTGTTAAAACTAATGGTGACACATTGCACCTTTTAAGGGTGAAAGGCTTGTCTCACTGGTGACATCCTTAAAGGAGCCAAAATGGCACATTTAATTGGGGTGAAAAGATGGCACCCTTAATCCAGAGTGCCCAATAATAAAAAATTAAAACATATACAAACCAACTTTTGGCCCTCGTTGGATTCGAACCCACAATGTCTGATTACAAGCTAAGCGCTCTAACCTCTCGGCCATCAAGCTCACCTTCAAAGCCTCCCTGAAATGTACAAATGTCCTAAAAATCAAAGGATGCTTTATATAATAAAGCTCGCCAAAAGTTAGCCGAGCGAATTTCTAAACGAAATTGGGATAGCGTATAGCGGTGATAGTCATCATAGGAAAAAAATGCTGTGTTGATCCACCAGTGATAGCGAGTTGAAGGGCAAAGATACATGTAACAGAGCATGCGCAAATGACTAAGTGGTGAAAATTGTCCAACGGTATGCATTGCGCGGCATCCTAATTAGCGTGAAACACTCAATAGCACCCCAAACATATTTTCAAGCCCGCGGGTGTCAAATAATAATACCTTTTCACCCCTGTACGCCAAATGCAACCGGTTTATCACCTTTATTTTTAATAGTGTACGGTGTATATCCACGTATACCCTCCACTACATCCCTGTATAGAAATGAACTAAATTTTTTGTGTACGATTATTTTGGGGCATGACAAAAGGTTATCCCTGAATTTGAAAAAAAATCCTGAAGAGGGCTCTGAAGATATTTCAGTGCTATTTTCATTAATGCACCATCGAAAACATTATAAAGTTATGCACAGAATTGAACCAAATTTTTTGTGTATATTTTTGGCTGTGGCCAGCAGATCGTCCTTGAATTTGGAAATTTTCCGTGAGAAAGGAGCATTGTAATGGCATAGCGCTTCTTGTATTATTTTCTCGATTCTTCGTCGTTCTATTGTCTATCGGTTCGTACAGAGGCGGGAATGCTCGTCCTGCTAAGCCGGCTGTTTGTAAACAACTGATGATAACAGAATAAAGAATAATTGATTTTAATAAATATCATGATCCACATTAATTCGTTTTGACTCCGATTAATTGACTGAAGCAGAAATTTAACATGAAAATCAAAGTCGGTATAGTATTGAATTAATAATATTAAGGTAGTTAAATGTGTAACTATTTTTCAAATTTTAAATGTGCGTATGAGATAGAAGGAAGTTTTCGGATTGGTACATCTATCTAGTTTTAATCATTTTTAGGTGCATTCGTAATTATGTAAATACGTAGCACCTATTGTTGTCCGTCTGTCTGTCCGTCTGTCCGTCCGCATATAACAACGCAAAAACTACCCAACCGAATCGTGTGAAATTTAAAATACATAATTATTACATAATTTTGTCGAGTCATTTCAAATTTTATGAAAATCGGATGGATAGATCAATTACAAGGACAATCAAAAGGATACCGTTACATTACGGTCAATGGGGAAAAAAAATCCAAACGCATTTTAATCGTTTGAAATTTAAAACGTATATTTATTACATAATTTTGTCGAGTAATTTCAAATGTTATGAAAATCGGATGGATAGATCAATTACAGGGACAATCAAACGTATTCCGTTACATTACGGTCAATGGGGAAAAAAGTTTCAAATGCATTTTAATGATGTTACACTCATTTGAACATAAAAAAATTGACATGAATCTATGAAATATGTACTGAAAATAGATTTTGTACAACCTGTGATGCAAAGAATATTTATTATTAAATTACAGGGCCACACAAATGTATTCCACTAAACAATGTTATACGAGGAAACTTTGTTTGAGGGGTGTTTTAATTATATTAAACTACTTCACATTTTATGAATAAGATATACGTTAATGAAGTATAATAAAAATTACTCCCTGCATACTTACAGGAGCACAAAGATTTCGACCACTATACTGTATCCAAAGTACGCTCTACTATATCAGCAATATCTGAATATTTTAAAACTTCGTTATCGTATACGAACGCACCTCATTTGCTACGCTTCACGTGCAATTTCCAACTTGTTTTTTCTTTTGTGAGAGTGAGATTAAAAAATTTTAACTTTGTTTGAACTTCCGCTATTTTTTTTATTATTTTTATTTATTTATTTTTAATTTTGGAATTTTTAGTTTCTTGTAAACAGTTTGCTTTGTGTTAAAAAAAAAAATCTAAAATTTTCAATTTTACTGAAACATGCGCTAAATTCTTCAAAAATTTCAGCATTTAAATTTAATTTAAGGAATTTTTTGTTATAAGAAAACTTTTTTAAACCTCTACTATATTTTTAAAATTTCGAAATTAAAAATATTTTGAATTTTACATTTTATTCAAATATTTTGAATTGAACCTGCTGGAAGCTGTAATTTTCTGTTATTCGAAAGATTTCCAGTTTAAAACTCGGCATTGGATTTAAAATTGTGTCCGTAGAATACATTTTTTTATCTAAAAGTTTCTATTTTTATAAACTTTTTTTCCATTTTTCCAAAAATTTGTAAAATATTTTAGAAATTATTTTTCGAAACCTGCTAGAATTTTGTGTGCTAATCAAAAGATTTCCGGTTCAAAACCCGGCCTCGGAATTTACGGACAAACGGACTGACTGAACGACGCCTATAGGTGAAACGTATTCAAATAAATACGTTACGCACCTATAATATACCTATACCTACACCTATTTTTTTTTAAATAAAAACCAGTCTTGCTGCATGCTGTATTAGTTGGCGATTTTTTCATAATGCGCCAATAAATGAAAGATTTTAAAAGTAATTTTGACTTTGCTTTTTACATAACTTTATCGCACCAAGTTTAATTTTGGTTAAAGTCTCATATTTTGTGCATTTTACAAACTATAATGTTTTCTAATGTACTTTACAAAATACAATATTGAATCAATATACTACGATACTTACTGTAAGCATTTTTTTACAAATTTGGCATCCGATCAAAATTTTTACGTCAAAATCCTGTCATGTACGCTAATAGGGCCTGGTGCATGTAAAATCCGTCGTGGGTGCAAAGTCCTCCAAGTTACCTGTGAATTATACCTCTGGAGGTGCCTTGCCAGGTGAAGGTCTCGTTATCTGATCAAAGTTCCAAATTACGAGACCAACTTGAGTAGTAATTTGCAGTACAAACAACAGGACGTAACGCTAAGCAACCGACAATGCAAAGTATGCTCAAATGAGAAGCAAGTACTGCAGGTATGATGACAAGAGAAGCGAAGTTATCAGGTTTATTGCCACTACGCCGTGATTAGGCGGTCACTCGCCCCGATACCAGGTATCTAACCCGTTGCCTGGTCATCGGTTAGAAAGAAAGAAATGCGGTAATCCTATATATATATATATTAATTATTTGGAAAATGTTTGTTGGTCTTTGTACTGAGACATATCTAAATCATTAAAATGCCCGCATTTTATTCGTTTTCTGATTGGTCCATGTTAAATCAATGGCGTACGTGATATATGACTGTTATTACGTAAACCACTTTTTTTTGGTCAACAAAAAAGATTTAGTAATCCACTATTTTCCTTTTACAAATTGCCTTTAAAAATACATTTTTTCCCCTTGATGAAAGTGTAAAAATTAAAAATATGCGATGTTTAGAAAATTAGAAATTTGTAGTATCGAAAATTTTAAAACTGAAATTTCATTTAAAATCTTTCGTGATAGGTCCAGAAATATTAATGTTTAATCCAGGGCCTACGTAATAAATGACTCTGTTATTACGCAAGCCACGTTTGGATCACCACAGAAATGATGTTTATTAATCATTTGGAAAATGGTTGTTTCTCCCAGTCGAGAATAGAGATATCTTAATCAAAAGCAAATCTGAAATTCTGTGATATCCGGATTTTATTCGTTATCCGATTGGTCCATGCTTAACATTCAGAAATGGAATATTACTGGTGCCACGATAACAAAGAAAAAGTATTAAAAACTACAAAAAAAAATTAATAATTCGTTTTTTTTTTTTTTTTTTTTTTTTTTTTTTTTTTTTTTTTTTTTAATACAGCTTTTAAACAAATTGCATTTTAAAGTGCATTTTTTCACCTATACAACGGTATAAAATTTGAAAATGTTCAATGTTTAGAAGTTTAAATATCCGCAGTAAAGAAAACTGTAAAACTAAAATTTGTTTATGCTGGGTCCAGTAATATTAACGTTTAATCCATGGCGTATGTAATATGACTCTGTTAAAGTAAGCCACGTTTTGAGCATAATAAAAATGGTGTTTATTATTATTATTTTCTTAAATATAGAATTCATTTATAAGTCTAAAAAAAGTCTTTGGAAATATCATTTTCCAAATGGTCGTTGTGATTTGTTAAATTACTTTTTTAGCTCACAGGCTATCATAGCCTGAGAGCTTATGTGCCCGTCAGTTCTGTATGTATGTTCGTACGTTCGTATGTTCGTTCGTGCGTAACGCGATAACTCATGATAAAAATATCGGATCCACTTGAAATTTTGTATATAGGTATATCCTGATAAGGCGCTTCCCTGATTAGTTTTTGGAGTTCATTCGATATGTATAAGAGGGGGAACGGGGGTTCATGCCCCTCCCCTTAATTGATATAAACGGGATTTTCATGCAGAATTAACAGTTTTCGTTCAAAATTTAGATATAGCATCATTCTGATGAGGCAATTCCGTGACTGTTATTAGGTGTTCATTGAATAAGTATAAACAGGGGGAACGGGTGGCTCATGCCCCTCCCCTTAATTGATATAAACGGGATTTTCATGCAGAATTAACAGTTTTCGTTCAAAATTTAGATATAGGATCATTCTGATGAGGCGATTCCGTGACTGTTATTAGGTGTTCATTGAATAAGTATAAACAGGGGGAACGGTGGGCTCATGCCCCTCCCCTTAATTGATATAAACGGGATTTTCATGCAAAATTAACAGTTTTCGTTCAAAATTTAGATATAGGATCATTCTGATGAGGCGATTCCGTGACTGTTATTAGGTGTTCTTTGAATAAGTATAAATAGGAAACGGGAGGGAGGATCATGCCCCTCCCCTTAATTGATATAAACGGGATTTTCATGCAGAATTAACCGTTTTCGTTCAAATTTTAGATATAGAATCATTCTGATGAGGCGATTCCGTGACTGTTATTAGGTGTTTATAGAATAAGTATAAACAGGGGGAACGGGTGTTCTAATTCCCCTCCCCTTAACTTGTATAAATGGATTTTTCAAGCAGAATTGTTGGATTTTGTTCAAATCTCTGAATAGTTTTGGAAGTTTAATGGTTAAGTATAAAAGAGGGGATTAACTCCTCTTAAAATATATAAATGCTAAATGGGTTTTTATTAAAAATTATCCGATTTGCTCTGAATTTTGGATATGGATTTTTTATATGATAAAGCATGTCCTTGATAGTTTAGGAGGTTCAATGATTAACTATAAAAAAGGAGAAAGGGGGGAATTTGTTCCCCCTCCTTAATTTTATTTTCCGAACGGAATTAATCCTTGAAAATAAAAGGCTGTAATGTACAATTAGTATGCGTAGCCTGTGAGCTCAATGTCATCAGTTTAAATGGGCAATATTCTTTTTTATTTATTTTTTTCCTGACTGTAGAAAAATAAAAAACAATGAAGTATATTTTTTGGTTATTTTTCCTTATGGTAATTTATCACAAAAGTTAAGCCTAAATGAAAATCGAAATGTTGAATAAAAACAGTTTTTAGCTCACAGGCTATCATAGCCTGAGAGCTTATGTGCCCGTCCGTTCTGTATGTATGTTCGTACGTTCGTTTGTGCGTAACGCGATAACTCATGATAAAAATATCGGATCCACTTGAAATTTTGTATATAGGTATATCCTGATAAGGCGCTTCCCTGATTAGTTTTTGGAGTTCATTCGATATGTATAAGAGGGGGAACGGGGGTTCATGCCCCTCCCCTTAATTGATATAAACGGGATTTTCATGCAGAATTAACAGTTTTCGTTCAAAATTTAGATATAGGATCATTCTGATGAGGCAATTCCGTGACTGTTATTAGGTGTTCATTGAATAAGTATAAACAGGGGGAACGGGTGGCTCATGCCCCTCCCCTTAATTGATATAAACGGGATTTTCATGCAGAATTAACAGTTTTCGTTCAAAATTTAGATATAGGATCATTCTGATGAGGCGATTCCGTGACTGTTATTAGGTGTTCATTGAATAAGTATAAACAGGGGGAACGGTGGGCTCATGCCCCTCCCCTTAATTGATATAAACGGGATTTTCATGCAAAATTAACAGTTTTCGTTCAAAATTTAGATATAGGATCATTCTGATGAGGCGATTCCGTGACTGTTATTAGGTGTTCTTTGAATAAGTATAAATAGGAAACGGGAGGGAGGATCATGCCCCTCCCCTTAATTGATATAAACGGGATTTTCATGCAGAATTAACCGTTTTCGTTCAAAATTTAGATATAGAATCATTCTGATGAGGCGATTCCGTGACTGTTATTAGGTGTTTATAGAATAAGTATAAACAGGGGGAACGGGTGTTCTAATTCCCCTCCCCTTAACTTGTATAAATGGATTTTTCAAGCAGAATTGTTGGATTTTGTTCAAATCTCTGAATAGTTTTGGAAGTTTAATGGTTAAGTATAAAAGAGGGGATTAACTCCTCTTAAAATATATAAATGCTAAATGGGTTTTTATTAAAAATTATCCGATTTGCTCTGAATTTTGGATATGGATTTTTTATATGATAAAGCATGTCCTTGATAGTTTAGGAGGTTCAATGATTAACTATAAAAAGGGAGAAAGGGGGGAATTTGTTCCCCCTCCTTAATTTTATTTTCCGAACGGAATTAACCCTTGAAAATAAAAGGCTGTAATGTACAATTAGTATGCGTAGCCTGTGAGCTCAATGTCATCAGTTTAAATGGGCAATATTCTTTTTTATTTATTTTTTTCCTGACTGTAGAAAAATAAAAAACAATGAAGTATATTTTTTGGTTATTTTTCCTTATGGTAATTTATCACAAAAGTTAAGCCTAAATGAAAATCGAAATGTTGAATAAAAACAGTTTTTAGCTCACAGGCTATCATAGCCTGAGAGCTTATGTGCCCGTCCGTTCTGTATGTATGTTCGTACGTTCGTTTGTGCGTAACGCGATAACTCATGATAAAAATATCGGATCCACTTGAAATTTTGTATATAGGTATATCCTGATAAGGCGCTTCCCTGATTAGTTTTTGGAGTTCATTCGATATGTATAAGAGGGGGAACGGGGGGCTCATGCCCCTCCCCTTAATTGATATAAACGGAATTTTCATGCAGAATTAACAGTTTTCCTTCAAAATTTAGATATAGGATCATTCTGATGAGGCGATTCCGTGACTGTTATTAGGTGTTCATTGAATAAGTATAAACAGGGGGAACGGGGGTTCTAATGTCCAACCCCTTAATTTATATAAATAGATTTTTCAAGCAGAATTGTCAGATTTCGTTCAAATCTCTGAATAGTTTTGGAAGTTTAATGGTTAAGTATAAAAGAGGGGAATAACTCCTCTTAAATTATATAAATGCTAAATGGGTTTTTATTAAGAATTATCCGATTTGCTCTGAATTTTGGATATAGATTTTTTATATGATAAAGCATGTCCTTGATAGCTTAGGAGGTTCAATGATTAAGTATAAAAAAGGAGAAAGGGGAGAGCTGTTTCCCCTTCTTAATTTTTTTTTTTTTTTTTCGAACGGAATTAACGAAAATACAAGGGTGTAATGTACAATTAGTATGCGCAGCCTGTGAGCTCAATGCCAACAGTTTAACTGGGCAATATTCTTTTAATTTTTTTCTTGGATATCCAGTCGAGTTTCTCGACAAGAAAACTCCATCAGGCATGGCTTCCACATATAATTGAACTTTTTAAAAGGCGCAAATATTTTGCTCTTACGTAACTCAAACAATAAAAGAGAACTGTGCAATGATACTAGACTGAGGAATTTAAAAATAACTAAATTATTGCTGAAATACTCATACAGATACCACTAAAGGAGGAATTGTTTTCATTCCTCAGTTCGACCTGATGTTCCCCAGAATTCAAGTCTTACCATTTCAATTGACAAGACAGAAATTTCCGATCAAACTTGCATTTGCAATGACTAATAAGTCTGAAGAACAAACTCTACTATTTGTTGGCATTTACTTGCTTCATCCTGTATTTAGTCATGGGCAATCGCACATTGCATGCTCTTGAGTACGACATAGTTGCGACATTAAAGTTAAGTTTGATCAAGGACGACAGCAAGAAAAATTAATCCCAATTATGAATGAATTGGAAAGTGTTTCATAATCTATACCTGACACGTGCCGTTTGTTTCTTATTAAAGTTATGCAACTACATTGGGTGAAATCCTCAGTGAATTAATTCGTATAATGGCTGCATCACCGAAGGGTAACTTTGAATTTTCCATGCTAAATTTATTCTGTGTTAAAAATTTATTATTTTTATTACTGAAGCTCTTAGCTAATAATTCAATGATTATGCATTCAACGCATAAAGAGGAACTGGAAAAATCACAGTTTAATTTTTAAATTTCTTTTCCTTAAAGACCCGATGCAATACACTTCTTTTGAAACTATATTTTAGGTTCTTATAAAAATTAATAATAATCTTAACCGAAACGCTTTCTCAGGTTGTGGGAAAAACCGAAAGAGGTGGACAATTCTAAGCGAAAAAGAAATTGAATATTACGAATCAAGATCTTATCACTTCTTATACGTTAGGTTTTTCCTCGGTGCGTACCTCATATTTAGCATTTTTAAGAATTTTATACATCGAAAATCGTGATGGCAGAAACGTATCCTCTTGGGTGTGGTTCGCTTAAGTTTACGCAACATGTGTTTAAGGTGGAGTAATGGGAGTGTCCATGAAATCTTATCTTCCGCAACGTTTCTAAGGGGACCTGTGCATAAACCGACACGCTATAATTTTCGAAAATTAATAAATTCACTTAGACAGTTTACTTTTTAAATATACAGTCGAGTCTCTCTACAACGAAACTCCATACATCGAATATATATAACGAATTTTTAGTAGGAACGGTCCCCTTTTCGCATGATTACATTAAAAACAGTCTCTGTATAGCGAAATATCTATCTCCATATAACGAATTTTTTCATAAATTGGTCTTAATCTATTCAGTTTTAAAAAAGCTTCGAAATCATATGGAATCAATTTTCCATCACTTATTTTTGATTTATCGTTCAGTGCTGAGTTTTTTTTTTATAAATATTACTTCTCTCCTTGTTCTTTAAATCCAACGACTTCGTTCCACCTCCCACACACCTTTCCACATCCTTCTCAAAACAGAGTCAATTGGATTGATGCACATGTAAGAGAGGAATCAATGAGAGGCACTAGGCACATAAGAGATGTATTCAAATGGAGGAAAATGTTAACTACAATTTTTCATTCCTTGCTAATTTTTTTTTTTTTTTTTTTTTTTTTTTTTTTTTTTTTTGAGCGTAACAATTTTAAAATCAAAACAACAAAAAAATTACAGATTTCTTCGTCTGAAATTAAAGCAAGTCTTACTTATTTGATTTTCATTAAGCTTTCAAATAAATGTCTGTTCTCTTTTTTGAAACTGCTTAAATAGTTAAGAAATAAAATGTTAGGTTAATATATACTTTTAAACGTTCCAAATTCTTAATTAAAAAGATCAAAAATAATATTTGTTCAAAATTTACATATTAAATACGATTTTTAAAATCATTCTCTATACATCGAATTTCTCCATATAACGAATTTTTTACTGGAACGATGGTTTTCGTTATATAGAGACTCGACTGTATTTGCAATCAACAATTACATCATAAATGTATAATATTTTTTGAATGTACGTACAATTATAGGTGCCGCCAGTTATGGGCAAGCCACTATTAAAAATTACAAGTACTTGATTAAAATGATAAAGGTCAAGGGATCCTATATGTTACTCATTTTGTAATTTGATATCATAATCGAAAAATTTCAAGCAGTAGATGATTAAAAATGCATAAAATGATGAACCTCTTCAAGGATCTCCTCTCAATGAATTACTTGAAAGTAACTTCTTGATATAAAATGCGTAACTTTTACAAAACATATTTCAGTTTTAAGACTTAAAAAACACGATTTTATTAAAATGACGTCATTTGCATTCGCAGAAGAATTCCAAATTTATGATTTAGTCTTAAGGAACGTCTATAGAAAAATTGTGCATATGATCTCACCATCACGGAATAATACACAAAACCAACAAAAAGCCATTTTGCAAACTCGACAAATAAATAAATAATCGGTTATCTAATTATTCGTATGCTTTCATTTGCTTATAACAATAATATCATATAAACAAGTTGGAAATTGCACGTGAACGTAGCAAATGAGGTGCGTTCGTACGATAACGAAGTTTTAAAAATATTCAAATCTTGCTGATATAGTAGAGCGTACTCCGGATACAGTATAGTAGTCGAAATCTTAACGTTTCTGTAAATATGCAGGAAGTAATTTTTGTTACACCTCAGCAACGTATATCTGATTTTTAAAATGTGAAATAGTTGAATATAATTAAAACACGTCCCAAACAATGTTTCCCCGTATAGCATTATGTAGTGGAATACTTTTGTGTGGCCCTGTAATTTAATAATAAAAATTCTTTGGATCACAGATTGTACAGAATGCATATTTCAGTATATATTTCAAACGATTCGGTTGGGTAGTTTTTGCGTTGTTATATGCGGACAGACGGACGGACAGACAGACAGACAGACAGACAGACAGACAGACGGACAGACAGACGGACTGAGCGACAACAATAGGTGCTACGTATTTACATAATTACGAACGCACCTAAAAACTGGTGGAACCAGAGAAAAAAGTAGAGCTTAATCTATAAAAAATGTTACAGTAAAAATTGGGAAATATTTTCATTTTAAAAATGTGCGTGGAAAAGAAACGGAATCAGATGATCTATGAAGCTTGTGAAATAATCCAAATTTTTGTTAGCTGAAAATCAGACGTATTTCTACCGCATTCTCTATAAAGATTTACTACGAAGTTTATTATTTAGAAAAAGAGGTGTTGATTTTTTTTTTCAGTATTTTTATGCGAGAAACATCCAATCTTAGTGATATTATCACTTTTGTTATATTGCTTTATTAAACTATTTATATTATTTTAATTGCTGTTTTGTAACCTTTTTATAAGTTTGTTGCGGCCCGCGTAAAATAGGAAACATATTTACGGCCCGCTTAAAGTCGGAATCTTAAGTTAGCGGCCCGCGAGAACAAACGGTTGAGTATGGCTATTTTAGACAAACAAAGATGCTTTTTTGATGCACTTTTTTTTTTAATAAAAACTAAAAAAAAAATGCAATGTTAATTCTGCATTTCTTGTAAATAAAGACATTTTTTAATAATACAAAATAGCTGACTGTAATCAAATGTTGCAAATGTAATAAGTATTATGATTTGACAAACAATTGTTATTTTCATTTTACATAATTCTTTCGGGTCCAAATTATTTTTTTTTATTAAAAAAAAAAATTATTCTACGTTAATTGCCGAAACGTCAGCGAAGGCTTATTTTAGAGACATGAAAATTTTTCGTTTCCGTCTGTCTGTCTGTTCCGCGATAATTTCCATAAAAAGCATCCGATCTCCTTAAAATTAAGTAAGCACGTTCATGAGGTATCCGGGATTAGCGGTATAGGTTTTTGTTAGGTTTGTATCATTCGTTCGAAAAATACAGAACACTTTATTTTGCATCATAACTGTTTTGGTAAAAATCGTCTGCTTTCATTTATGTGAAAAAGCTCCAGTAAGAAATTGTATTATTCGTTACCATGGTAATTTATTCTTCTTATTTTATGTTTTTGGCAGCATTCTATGTTTTGTTTTAAGTTTGTGTTTATTCGAATGTAAAATGATTATGGAATGTTGATAGCCGTGTAATGGCTCGCATATTTCAGTGTTAAATAAACCGCATCTACGGTCCATATTTGTTGTGTTTAAGAACGAGCGTGTGTTGTTTCTTATTAGTTTAAAAACCGCTAAGATCAATAATGATGTCCTATGGCAAATCTGTCAATACTCATTTTGTAATTTGTTGAAAGAAAATGGCCCTTTTGATTAATTGATTTAAACTAGTAAATCTGTAGATCAGGAACCTCAACGTCAGCTCTTCAAAGAACTGCTTTTTAAAACACTTTTTAATATTTAACTTTATACAAACAGCAATTGAAAGACTTTAAATAACACAAATAAATATAAGGATAAACAAATCGGAAATGGCACTTCAAACCTATCAAATGAGGTGCGTTCTTACTATAACGAAGTTTTAAAAATATTCAGATCTTGGTGTAAGAGCTGGTGCACTGTTATGCAAAAATGTATAAATGGATAATTTATAATGATTTTATATTTTAAACTCAGTAATACAGAAATAATATTACTACCTCTTAAATGGGGCATAATCATCATGTCAACCTAGAATCATTACCTATCATGGGATATGACTGAATTACAGTAGACTCCCTCAAATCCGCACAGCTTGGGACCAGAGGTTTTGCGGATTTTAGAATTTTGCGGATTTCTGGTCATTGCTTTGTTTACATTTAAAAAAAATTATTTGAGTGTAATTAATAATGAATTCAAAAGTATAATGAATGCATACAATGTACTATAAACATTAAAATAAGTAATAAACTAAAATAATAAAAATTTACATATTTTTTTTAAATACCAAAAGGAAAGGTCAAGTTAATAATCAATAATGTACAATTAAATATTCATTATATAAGAGGAAATGTGTTTTTCCTAAATTATCCAATGAAACTTGCCTCATAAAGGTACATTACTAATTCACATCAGGATTATAAAATAATGAAACTTTATTTCAGGTTTAGCCAAACTTAATGACTAAAAAAGCTTGATTAATGCATAAATATATTTGGTAAGATTGTGATTACCAATGATATTAGCAATATCTGTATTTTTTCAGATAATAATTAATTCTTTCTTCATGAAAAAACATGAATTCAATATCCTTAACAAAAATTATAAACTAGAAAATGTATGGAATTAATATAAAACTGAAAAAAATCAATTTTTGCATCTATATCTGAACTGAATGTTTCATTGTTTACATCCGTAAAATATGTGCGGATTTTAGAGAGTTGCGGATTTTAGGAGTGTGGATTTGAGGGAGTCTACTGTATTTACGTATTTCAGTTCGTGAAATCATAACAAATATTGTCCCGATTTGTAAAATTATGGTAAATATCGTGTTGGTTTGTATAGTTATTAAACCATATTATTGCAGTTTTAAAAATATATCTAGCTTTCTAACTTCTTTTCAATTATTTAGAAACTTCAATGCATTTATTTTAAATTGTTTTTGATGATTTTATATGATATTTTGCATGATTACTAACTATCTTGTATGATTTTGTATAAATTGTCCACGACTATAAGAAAAAAGTTAACAATGATTTATAAACAGCCTTCCGATTTGTGAATTTTTCTATAGTGAGACATGTTCGTATTCGGAATTTAAAAAAGACCGGCTAGATAACAACACTGATATACATGTCTTTCCAATGTTTGCGATCTCTCAGAGCACGATTGGTGCGAAAGAGTGTTCGTTCAAATTTTATTCAACATGCGTGCTGCAAGAATTGTATGAAACATCGGAAATTTTTCTACAGTTTGACGGGCCACATACACTATATGGCCAAAGATAAACGGCCACTTGCGATTTTAGACATTTTGTTAAATATCTAGAAAAATACATGAAGATTTTTCCTGAAATTCCAGGTGTGTAAGTATAATAGTACAGGTTATATACTACCGTGAAGATTTTTCCCTGAAACTCCATAGGAGATCGAATATCTTTGGAATAACTCTGTCAAAACTAATGTAGCAAAAGCTCTCAAACAGAATATTATGATTTAGTGGCTCATTGTAAAGAACTGTGTTAATTTTTATGTAGATAGTATGTATTCTCCTGGAGAAATTAATGTTTTTATAAAAACAGTCCCAAATTTTTTGCTTATGATTTGCAGAGTTCTTAATATAAAATAATGTTTTTTTCTTTTTAAATATGACAAATAACACTGTACACAGAACCCTGTCACAAAAATTAAAAAATAACAAAAATTGAATGAAAAATGAGCGGGTTCACTAAATAATTTTTTACTGCGCATGCGTAAACAATATCAAAATTTTATTTGCATATTATTGTGTTAGCTAAATGCATAGATCAACTTTTGTAAAACTTTCAAAAACGTAGCTTGAAAATTCTGAAAGCGATCACGTATAGAATAAGCTCAAAATCCGTTTTTCCCAAAGTCAAGCAAAAAGATGAGGGGTTGTATTCAAATAGCCATTGATTATTGCTAATATAGAATACACAATATGGCATGTAGTACTATATATATTTGGATAAGACTCCATGTTTTTTTGCGCCATTTTAGGAATAACGGATTTTGAGCTTATTCTGTATTAGGGATGCACCGAATAGTGATTTTGGCAGAATACCGAATACTGAATATTCGGTCGACAGGTGAACCGAATATCAAATATTCGGCTAGCTGAATAGTAATTGTTGGGCCGAATGCCGAATATTCGGCCAGTAGAATAGCAACTATTCGGCCGAATACCGAATCTACCGAAAGGATTTCCAAATACTTTTTTTATGTCAAAGTTTAAAGGTATTAAAATGTTACTTTTTTAAAACATTTTTACATAATATTTAATAAAAGAAACTTACATTTTGATAAACAAGAAGTTTTTTTTTTATAAAAACATTTAGTATTGAAAAAAAATCTGACTTGAGTTATTTAAGAAGCACAATTATGAGACTTTTTTAATTAATAAAATTTTAAATTTCATGATTTCTTCTACGAATTAAAACAAACATTTTAAAATCAAAGAAAAATAATGAAAAAAATGGTCAAAGGAAAACTTGACAGTCTTTTAATTGTCCTTTTTCAATAACTCAAGGCAAATTTTTTTCAATATAAAGTACAAATACTTTCAACTTAATTCTGAATAAAGGAATATATAGCTCATAGTTCTTTTCTTATGAATGATGTCATTTTCTATCCTTCCCATCGTATCATATTTTGCAGAAATCAAAGCAAGCAAGTTGAAAATATAGTTATGATGTCTTATTTATTGTTAATGCAACAAACGAAAACACAAGTTTGACTTAGAGTGTGATGAAATTCAATGTATTTATGACTTAATAAGTTGATTATGATTATGGTTCATGAATAAAAATTGCCTTGATAGCTATTACTATTCTCAAAAGTTTTTCTTTCTTGTTTAAGGACTTTTATTTGGGAAAAGCAAGAAACAGATTATTTATTAAACAAAATTTAGGAACTTGCATTTGCTCATCATTTATTCTTAGAGAAAATTCTAATAAATCACCATTTTAATCCTTCTCATGGTTAATTTTCTTAAGTTGTACTTTACAAACAACAGATAAATAATGTAAAAACATTCTTTTTTATTTAAATATGATTTTCTTTCTAATTATATTAAATATATTTATAAATTGTCAGTAAAAAACAGAAATTGTGAATTTTTATTTAAAAATGTACTTTAAAAGGTTTTATTAAGTATTGGATTTGGCCGAATACTTTGATATTCGGCCAAACCGAATATTCAGCTTAACCGAATAGTTTGATATTCGGCCTAACCGAATATTCGGTAACATGGCCGAATACCGAATAGATACCGAATATTCGGTACATCCTTATTCTATACGCGATCACTTTCAGAATTTTCAAGCTATGTTTTTGAAACTTTTACAATAGTTGCTCTGTGCATTTCAATTATGTGAAAATCGAAAATCGAATTATATGAATTATGTTAAAATCGAAAAACTCCCATAACTTCTTGATTATAATAGATAACAAATCGTTTAAAGTGATTATTATTTCTAGGAAAAAGGGCAAAAATTTACTTACAACACATTTTTCATAAAATTAAAGATAGGCTCATGGGGGTGAAAAAAATAGGGTTTTAAAAGAAAAAAAATCCATAACTTCGTCAATTGTCAAGAAATCAAATTCAATTAAATTTATTATAAATCTTCATAATATTATCTACAACTTTTATATTGACAAATTTTTGATAGGACCAAGTTTTACTGCAAAAAAAAAAAAAAAAAAAAAAAAAAAAAAAAAAAAAAAAAAATAAATAAATAAATAAATAACACAAAAAGGGGAGATAGGCCAGTCAAATTGTCATAAATAGATGCAAAAATTCTGCTAGAAGATTTTATGTTTTAAAACTGTTTATGGGGATGCTAGTAACAAGAATTAATGGTTTTCCAACAAAATATCTCGAGGCTAAATTTTGTGGAGCCAAAAAACCACAAAATTTTCGGACTTTTTTCAGTTTTTTGCCTATAACTCAAAATTTATAAAAATTTTTGCATGCTATACTCTATACTCAATTACAAAAAAAAGAACATTAAATTCTCTACAAATTTCATTCAAAAAATGTTTTTCTAAAGCCATTATTAAGCCCGCTACAACTGTCTGAAAGTGACTCTCTTTTTCTAATTTCGTGAAAAAATTGCAAACACGAAAATTTGACCCCATTTTTCTTTATTTTATCCACTTTAATGTAGCTTATTTAAATTACAGGTATTTGCATGATAACAATCATGATGAATTACAACGGAACATTGTAAAAAAATTAAGAACAGTAACTTTTTTTTTGTATTTAGAGCTTTAGTGGAGAACATTAATATTAGTAATATTTAACTGAATGTAAGTAAAAACTACTTACGGTGACATTTTTACAACCCCTCCTTCTGATAAATAATGTCATCGACATTTTCGTGGTTGATCCCATTACATTTTTACAAATTGCCGAGCATTTGAGTCTTAATTTATGAAAAGAACAGGCTTTGTTGCACTCTTTTTTACAGCTACATGACACAACATGGAGCAAGGATTGAAGTGCCGGGACTTGGCACATTTGAACTGGCTGAAAGAGATCCTGTGAGCCCAACCCCATCTTTCAGGAGGGAATTTGTTTCCTAGCCTAGATTGTACCTGATGATAACATCGGTGAAAATGATGCTGCACAGCCTCTTGTGTTGGTGGTAGCCTTGCAAAATGAACTTTGCTTTTTGGGGCAGATTTAGCAAATAACTGGAACCTTAAGGTGTTCAAATTCTGTGTGGTAGCTATGCATCCACTGTATAGTGCAATATAGAATTTTTTTCCAATCTTGATGATTTCTTGACAGGTAGAACCTATTTTGTTGAATACGCAGGCTATTTCTCCAAGCTGATCATGCTTTTTCAAAGTGTTACAAAACTTTGACTTTCTTTGCCCCAAAAAAGATGTAGCGCATCGGCTGATTGCATGAGGGAAAAGAAATTTGTTATAATTGTATTTGAACGACATGGTTGAAAACCTCTTGATTTCGATGTTACCTCTTCCTGGCTTTTAGAAAAACAGATTTTTGTGCTAGAAGATCAATGTTTTCTCCGACAATTGCGATGCTTTCAAAAGGCTTCTCTTGACATGGCTGAGGTAACTATCATGACATCAGCTTCTTCTTTTGCCTGCTCAACATGAATTCTGTTATTTTGAAATTCTTGTTTTGAAATTTTTAATTTGTTTTAAGCAATGAAATGAAGCGGCTCTTGTTTCTGTCATTCTTTTTTCGTCAACGGATGATGGGAGTTGACGCCCACTTTTCTCTCCACTTGTTACATCTGTAACAACAACCTAGTTTTACGCAACAAAAACTGTAATTCCATGCATCTGCAAATCACGTTCGTGCTGAATACGTTCAATTACTTTCTGGAACCCTTCATCCCCACGTTTTTCAGCAGCTTTCAAAAATATAATTTTCGCTTCTAATTTCATTACTTTGTTAATCAAATTTCTCTTTGCGTAGGGCTTTTTTTTATTGTTTTTCGTTGAAGACACCGGGATTACCTTCGTCACATAACAAGCAATTATCTTGAAGCTTGAAAGAAGTGCTTGATCTGAGGGACAAACTATAGTCTGTGTGGAATCTTCACCCCGACAAACGTATGCTGCTCTCATTCCCTCATTCGCATATGTTTTTCAGCAATCATCCTGTATTCTAACTTCTTTGCTACTTTTCAAAAAACTGATGAAGATTACTTTTGATGAATATTACTTTGACGCTAAACGATGCTATGTTCAAAGAACTTGGCAAGTCTTTTCTGGCTCACAACGCGAGCATCACTATTTGAAGCCGTTTGGCAAATGAAACACAATTTCGGGTCGAGCTCACTCATTTTTCAAGAGAAGAGATGCAATAAACGTAATATCAGCATTTTAGAAGAGTATGTCTTTGAAAAAGGACACTAACATCTGAACGAAAGCGGCTCGGGAACGTCACTGGCCACAATCTTTCATCTGCATTCCCCTTTTTTATCCCCTGCCTTCCCTCCCTTTGTAATTGTTTTTCTTATAGGGTTTCTAGAATTTATGCATCTCCTACCTGCCATTCTTAAAACTTTCATTTTTCATCAATCAATAGGTCTATTTAATTTTCTTTGATACAGTTGAAAAAAGTTTTTTTGGGATGGGGGGTGAAAAATAGGTCACTTTCTGTTATGTAAAAAAAAAAAAAGAAAAAAAAAAAAAAAAAATTGACATTTTCAAAAAACCATAGCGCGCTTAGTAATGGGTTTAGAAAAACGTTTTTGTAGCAAAATTTATAGAGAATTTAATGCTCTTTCTTTTTGTAACTAAGTATGTTACCAAAAAATTTATAATTTTCGAGTTACAGGCAAAATACTGAAAACATTTTTTACTTACTTAATATTAATGTTCTCCACTAAAGCTCTCCATACAAAAAAAAAGTTACAATGTTCTTAATTTTTTTACAATGTTACCTTTGTAATTCATCATGATTGTTATCATGCAAATACCTGTAATTTAAATAAGTTACATTAAAAGGGGTAAAATAATAAAAAGTTTTGCCTAATTTTCGTTTTTGCAAATTTTGCACAAAGTTAGAAAAAAAGAGTCACCTTCAGAAAGCTGTAGCACGCTTAACAATGGCTTTAGAAAAACAGTTTTAAAATGAAATTTGTAGAGAATTTAATGCTTTTTCTTTTTGTAATTGAGTAGAGTATGCAAAAATTTTATAATTTTTGAGTTATAGGCAAAAAACTGAAAAAATTCCGAAAAATTAGTGGTTTTTTGGCTCCACAAAGTTTAGCCTCGAGATATTTTGTTGGAAAACTATTAATTCTTGTTACTAGCATCCCCATAAACATTTTAAAAACATAAAATCTTCTAGCAGAATTTTTGCATCTATCGGCCCTTTTTTCTGACAATTTGACTGGCCTAAGAGATGATGGTGATGAAGAAATATAGAAAGATATTAAATCCGCTTGAATTTATTATAAATTATAAATTATTATATTTATGGAGATTCTTCTTTAAAAAGTTCTTTTGAACACATAAGTAAATAAACTCGGAGGTAAATTAAATTCTGACACCGTTTTTAAACTTTTAAATGATTTATATTAAACGTTAATATTTACAAAAAAGATATTTACATAAGACTATTTACAAAGCTAACAATCATAACTCTAATTAATCAATTACATCTTATACGGGAACTCGTCCTCATCTTACGTTCTTTTTACCCCAACTTAAAACTAAAAACATTCCATTCTCCTTTCTTCCGTTCAGTTCTTTTTTCTACCGCTTAAATCGTCTGGCTTCTTAGGAATTAATAGTTTCTTCAAAATCGTCTGCCTCACTGAGAGCCTGTTCATCAGAGTTGCGATGCGTAGAAAATAATATGCAGATCTAATAGTGGAGGAGATTTCCCATATTTCGGCCATACTGATGAGACATCGAATGTATTCTTGCTGGCTGGAAACAGCAGCTGGATCATCTGAAAAGATAAAGAAAAAAAAACACAGCAGCATCCAAAGTCTAAATTGAAAAAAAGAAGTCATTATTCAAATTGTTTATCAAAGCTTAAATTATTTCTTGAAAAAATTCATATATTTTTTTTTCGCGTCTTTTCGTCTTCTCTTTCTTACGTCCTTTCATCTTCTTTTATCTTACGTCTTTTCGTCTTCTTCTTTCATACGTCTTTTCATCTTCTATTACCTTACGTCTTTTCGTCTTTTCTTTCTTACGTCTTCCGTCTTCTTTTATCTTACGTCTTTTCGTCTTCTTCTTTCATACGTCTTTTCATCTTCTATTACCTTACGTCTTTTCGTCTTTTCTTTCTTACGTCTTCCGTCTTCTTTTATCTTACGTCTTTTCGTCTTCTTTCATACGTCTTTTCATCTTCTTTTACCTTACGTCTTTTCGTCTGAGGTTGTAAGTTTTACGGTTCTCTTCTTGGACTTTTAAAATCTGTTTTTTAGCATTTTTTCTCATATCTTCGCGATTATTTGTAAAATCAGATTGTATTTCAGCATTCAGAAGACTAGTAATTTCAATGTTATTTTTTAGTTTCATTTTAGTACCAAACATCAATTCAAAAGGAGTTGTGCTTATACTTCTCTGAAAAGTCGAATTTATCACCTGTTGGACGTTGCTTACATGTGTATACCATTTTTTAGGATTATCGACAGACAATTTAGACAGAACAGATATTATGACAGAATTTAGACGCTCAACTTGGCCGTTAGACCTGGGTAATCCAGTGGTAATCGGGATATGTTTAATATTTTCATTGATGCAATAATCTTCAAAAGCTTTAGAGGTAAATGCAGGACCTTTATCTGATATAATTCGAACTGGATTTCCAAAGATAGATTTTTGGATTTCTAATTTAGAAATTACTTCGGCAGCATCGGTAGATTTTGTGGGATACAACCAAACAAATTTTGTGAATGCGTCAATGACCGAAAGGATATGTTTGTAATTTTTATTAGTGCTTTCTAATGGACCTAAGTGATCAACATGGTACGTATGTAATGGAGTTTCTTCTTTTTCTATTGGGTGAAGTAAGCCTTCTTGTTTACCACATTTTCTATTAACTAAAATACAGGGAACACAATTTGCTATACATTTCTCAATTTTTTGTTTAACTTTAGGGATGTAAAAATCATTTTCTAAACTTTTCTCTGTTCTTGCAACTGCGTAATGACCTTTTTCGTGAGCGGCCTTGATTATATTCATTTGCATGTCTTCCGGTACAACTAATAAATCATTACCATTAACACATTTATAAAGAACATCATTTTTAACTAGATAATCATCATAAGATTTCACCTTTAGGATTTCTTTTATTGTTTTAATATGGTCATCGGTTTCTTGAGCTTGGATAATTTTTAAAGTTAAGCTATCTTGGATTACCATGCAAATAGGATACCTACTTAATGCATCGACATGTCTCATACTGCTACCCTGTCTATGTTCAATAACATAATCAAAATCGGATAACATTATTGCCCATCTAGCTATTTTTGTACTCATTTCTTTTTTATCCATAGTCATTTTAAATGCATTACAATCGGTTACAATTTTAAATGGGATACCTAGCACATATACTCTAAACTTTTTCAGGGCTTCAATTACAGCTAAAACTTCTAATTCGTAACTAGTGTACTTCCGTTCAGCTTCGGTGGTTTTTTTACTGGCGAAATAAACTGGATGAAACTGATTATCTACTGGAGATTGTTGCATTAAAACAGCTCCATAGCCATCAATACTGGCATCACAATGGATTTCGGTCGCACTTTTGGGATTGTAAATTAAAAGTACTGGTTCTGACGACAAAATACGTTTGAGTTCATTAAAAGCTCTTTGTTCTTCTATATCGAATTTAAATTTTGAATCTTTTCTTAGCAGGTCACTTAACGGTTTAGCTATAACCGAATAATTTCTTATAAATTTTCGAAAGTATCCTGTCAATCCTAAATAACTTTGAACATCTTTGGTACACTTTGGTTCGGGAAAATTTATTACTGCTTTAGTCTTCAGTGGAGAGGGATACAATTTACCATTTATGATTCTATACCCCAAGAAATCAATTTCACGCTTCAAAAAATTGCATTTTTTAAGATTTAATTCTAATCCATATTCCGATGCAGTTTCGAGTACAAGTTTTAATTTTTCTAGACCTTCAGCTTCGTTTTTAGCAGGTATTATTAAATCATCCATATAAATGACAACAATGTGATCTTTTAATAGGTTTCGAAATACATTATAAATATACTTTTGAAAAACACTAGGGCTATTGGTCAACCCGAATGGACATTTCAAAAATTCGTATTGTCCTTCATGAGTAACAAACGAGGTGTATTTCCGCGAGTCTTCTTCAACATCTACATGAAAGAAACCGTTTTTCAAATCTATGGTGGTAAATACTTCGGCAGAATGTAATTGGTCTATTACATCATCAATAACTGGCAAGGGGAAATGCTCGCGTACTGTCTTTTTGTTAAGACATCTGTAATCAACACAAAGTCTCATTGTGTTATTTTTTTTCTTGACTAAAACAACCGGCGAAGAAAAATTAGAAGAACTTTCTCGAATTATTCCCTGAGCTAGCCACTCCTCAATTTGGTTTTCGACTATTTTTTTCTCGCATAGCGGTAATCTTTGAGGAGAAGAACAAACTGGGATTTCGTCAGTTAAATTAATTTTCATTTTAACATCTACTGTTTTAGTTTTAATTGGTACATAATTTTCAATTAAAGAGTATAACTCTGAACGTAATTTTTTGTCAGCAATGTGAGTTAAATCAATTTTAGGCTCATCCAAAACATTTACAATATTAACTAAAAAGTCATTAGACTGAACTTCAGCTTTAAACAGTTTCACTTTATTCTCAGAAATAGTTAATGTACCTTGATGAATAACATCAGTGCCAATAATTAAATCGAAATTAATACAACTGTCCTTAACGACAAAAATAGTAACTTTAAATTTTGAACCATCTACTTCGATTTCTGAATTGAAACAACCTTCTGGTTTAATTGAGGCTTTTCCTAGACCGGTCAAAGAGATACTCGTAGGTTTTAATTCTACAAAGTTCTTCAAATTATCATAAATACTTTTCTTTAACAAAGTCTTTTGGCTACCAGTATCTATTAAAGAGATTAAACGCAAAGAATAAAGCTTTATCTCTTTCAGAATTAAATCTTGGGATGTAATAATGTTTACTTGTGACTGAGCATTTTTAACACTTGTATCTTTAGATTTATTACATTGAAATGATTTATGACCATAAGCGTTACAAGCAAAACAAAGCGGCCCTTTATCTTTATTTACACAGTTAATACTCTTATGATTATTCCCGCCACAATTAAAACAACGCATATTTGGCTTTACAGGCTTAAATTTGTTCTTAACTTCAACTTCGGATTTAATTTTAGGCTTAGCTCCTTCATATTTATGAAATTTTGCATTTTCATACTCCGATCTTATTTTTTCATAAATCTTTAATTTTTGTTTAAATTCAGCAATATTGGGACAACCATACAAAAAAGATTTTTTAGAAATGGGGTCATTAAATCCATTTATTACATACTGAATAAGGGCAGAATCTTCAATATTGCCTTTTGAGCATAATTGTTTCATATTTAAAAAATATTCATCTAACGATTCATGTGGTCTAATTTTTCTTTTGGACAGCAATTCGTGTAATTCAGCTGAATTGCACGTTTGACCAAATTCAGATATGAGTAGGGCTTTTAATTTAGACCACGAATTAATATTTGTTTCACTTTCAAGAAATAATTTTGCTTTGCCTGTCATACGGCGTTTAGCCAAAATCAATTTGTGCAAATCACTAACGTTAAATAATAAAACAATATCTTCAAAATCGGCAATCCATTTATTAATATTTTGTACTTGAGTACCTTCAAACATTGTAATCATACTTTCAATATCATTAATAGAAATGCTTGGTTTAATAACATAATCAGGAATCAGGATTTTCTGATTTTCATTACTTTCACAATTAGAACTAACAGAATCATTTCTCATATTATTCTCAAAAACAGTTGAAATATTTTTAGTTTTATCTTGTAAATCATCATTAAATTCATCGACACTTTCGTCATCACTAAGAGTACCTACATCGGCTATCATATTAATTTTTAAAATATTAAAATCACATAAACTAGAAATTATTCTGGCAGCAATTTCATCAAAAGTTCCCGAATTATTTATACACAAAACATTGCAAATGGTAATTAAGTCGTTAACAGAAAAATTATCTTTAATTTCTTTGAATTTAGTTTGATATTCATCGGAATCTACTTCAAACGTAAACCCAGTAAAATTCCGAATTCTACGTCGATTATTTCTGTCACCGATTTCTCCAAAAATTAATTTGTGCAATGTCTTAATACTAGCTGATTTTTCAGTTTTCAAAGAAAACTCTAATTCCTTTAAATCAACTAATTTTTCCATTATTGAAAAGAAAAATGAAATAATAAACTCACTTCATAATCAGATGCTCAGCTTCGCACACTTTGATTTCACTTTCATCGCAAAATTTTACCTCTTCTGAAATAGCTTTGTAGGCTTGACATTCCATCACAGTTCTAAAAAATATCGGCTTCCAAGATATTAAAAAATATATATATTTCCATCTCTGTGGGCGTGGGTTCGAATCCCACTTCTGACACCAAAATTTATGGAGATTCTTCTTTAAAAAGTTCTTTTGAACACATAAGTAAATAAACTCGGAGGTAAATTAAATTCTGACACCGTTTTTAAACTTTTAAATGACTTATATTAAACGTTAATATTTACAAAAAAGATATTTACATAAGACTATTTACAAAGCTAACAATCATAACTCTAATTAATCAATTACATCTTATACGGGAACTCGTCCTCATCTTACGTTCTTTTTACCCCAACTTAAAACTAAAAACATTCCATTCTCCTTTCTTCCGTTCAGTTCTTTTTTCTACCGCTTAAATCGTCTGGCTTCTTAGGAATTAATAGTTTCTTCAAAATCGTCTGCCTCACTGAGAGCCTGTTCATCAGAGTTGCGATGCGTAGAAAATAATATGCAGATCTAATAGTGGAGGAGATTTCCCATATTTCGGCCATACTGATGAGACATTCGTCCTCGAATGTATTCTTGCTGACTGGAAACAGCAGCTGGATCATCTGAAAAGATAAAGAAAAAAAAAAACACAGCAGCATCCAAAGTCTAAATTGAAAAAAAGAAGTCATTATTCAAATTGTTTATCAAAGCTTAAATTATTTCTTGAAAAAATTCATATATTTTTTTTTCGCGTCTTTTCGTCTTCTCTTTCTTACGTCCTTTCATCTTCTTTTATCTTACGTCTTTTCGTCTTCTTCTTTCATACGTCTTTTCATCTTCTATTACCTTACGTCTTTTCGTCTTTTCTTTCTTACGTCTTCCGTCTTCTTTTATCTTACGTCTTTTCGTCTTCTTCTTTCATACGTCTTTTCATCTTCTATTACCTTACGTCTTTTCGTCTGAGGTTGTAAGTTTTACGGTTCTCTTCTTGGACTTTTAAAATCTGTTTTTTAGCATTTTTTCTCATATCTTCGCGATTATTTGTAAAATCAGATTGTATTTCAGCATTCAGAAGACTAGTAATTTCAATGTTATTTTTTAGTTTCATTTTAGTACCAAACATCAATTCAAAAGGAGTTGTGCTTATACTTCTCTGAAAAGTCGAATTTATCACCTGTTGGACGTTGCTTACATGTGTATACCATTTTTTAGGATTATCGACAGACAATTTAGACAGAACAGATATTATGACAGAATTTAGACGCTCAACTTGGCCGTTAGACCTGGGTAATCCAGTGGTAATCGGGATATGTTTAATATTTTCATTGATGCAATAATCTTCAAAAGCTTTAGAGGTAAATGCAGGACCTTTATCTGATATAATTCGAACTGGATTTCCAAAGATAGATTTTTGGATTTCTAATTTAGAAATTACTTCGGCAGCATCGGTAGATTTTGTGGGATACAACCAAACAAATTTTGTGAATGCGTCAATGACCGAAAGGATATGTTTGTAATTTTTATTAGTGCTTTCTAATGGACCTAAGTGATCAACATGGTACGTATGTAATGGAGTTTCTTCTTTTTCTATTGGGTGAAGTAAGCCTTCTTGTTTACCACATTTTCTATTAACTAAAATACAGGGAACACAATTTGCTATACATTTCTCAATTTTTTGTTTAACTTTAGGGATGTAAAAATCATTTTCTAAACTTTTCTCTGTTCTTGCAACTGCGTAATGACCTTTTTCGTGAGCGGCCTTGATTATATTCATTTGCATGTCTTTCGGTACAACTAATAAATCATTACCATTAACACATTTATAAAGAACATCATTTTTAACTAGATAATCATCATAAGATTTCACCTTTAGGATTTCTTTTATTGTTTTAATATGGTCATCGGTTTCTTGAGCTTGGATAATTTTTAAAGTTAAGCTATCTTGGATTACCATGCAAATAGGATACCTACTTAATGCATCGACATGTCTCTTACTGCTACCCTGTCTATGTTCAATAACATAATCAAAATCGGATAACATTATTGCCCATCTAGCTATTTTTGTACTCATTTCTTTTTTATCCATAGTCATTTTAAATGCATTACAATCGGTTACAATTTTAAATGGGATAGCTAGCACATATACTCTAAACTTTTTCAGGGCTTCAATTACAGCTAAAACTTCTAATTCGTAACTAGTGTACTTCCGTTCAGCTTCGGTGGTTTTTTTACTGGCGAAATAAACTGGATGAAACTGATTATCTACTGGAGATTGTTGCATTAAAACAGCTCCATAGCCATCAATACTGGCATCACAATGGATTTCGGTCGCACTTTTGGGATTGTAAATTAAAAGTACTGGTTCTGACGACAAAATACGTTTGAGTTCATTAAAAGCTCTTTGTTCTTCTATATCGAATTTAAATTTTGAATCTTTTCTTAGCAGGTCACTTAACGGTTTAGCTATAACCGAATAATTTCTTATAAATTTTCGAAAGTATCCTGTCAATCCTAAATAACTTTGAACATCTTTGGTACACTTTGGTTCGGGAAAATTTATTACTGCTTTAGTCTTCAGTGGAGAGGGATACAATTTACCATTTATGATTCTATACCCCAAGAAATCAATTTCACGCTTCAAAAAATTGCATTTTTTAAGATTTAATTCTAATCCATATTCCGATGCAGTTTCGAGTACAAGTTTTAATTTTTCTAGACCTTCAGCTTCGTTTTTAGCAGGTATTATTAAATCATCCATATAAATGACAACAATGTGATCTTTTAATAGGTTTCGAAATACATTATAAATATACTTTTGAAAAACACTAGGGCTATTGGTCAACCCGAATGGACATTTCAAAAATTCGTATTGTCCTTCATGAGTAACAAACGAGGTGTATTTCCGCGAGTCTTCTTCAACATCTACATGAAAGAAACCGTTTTTCAAATCTATGGTGGTAAATACTTCGGCATAATGTAATTGGTCTATTACATCATCAATAACTGGCAAGGGGAAATGCTCGCGTACTGTCTTTTTGTTAAGACATCTGTAATCAACACAAAGTCTCATTGTGTTATTTTTTTTCTTGACTAAAACAACCGGCGAAGAAAAATTAGAAGAACTTTCTCGAATTATTCCCTGAGCTAGCCACTCCTCAATTTGGTTTTCGACTATTTTTTTCTCGCATAGCGGTAATCTTCGAGGAGAAGAACAAACTGGGATTTCGTCAGTTAAATTAATTTTCATTTTAACATCTACTGTTTTAGTTTTAATTGGTACATAATTTTCAATTAAAGAGTATAACTCTGAACGTAATTTTTTGTCAGCAATGTGAGTTAAATCAATTTTAGGCTCATCCAAAACATTTACAATATTAACTAAAAAGTCATTAGACTGAACTTCAGCTTTAAGCAGTTTCACTTTATTCTCAGAAATAGTTAATGTACCTTGATGAATAACATCAGTGCCAATAATTAAATCGAAATTAATACAACTGTCCTTAACGACAAAAATAGTAACTTTAAATTTTGAACCATCTACTTCGATTTCTGAATTGAAACAACCTTCTGGTTTAATTGAGGCTTTTCCTAGACCGGTCAAAGAGATACTCGTAGGTTTTAATTCTACAAAGTTCTTCAAATTATCATAAATACTTTTCTTTAACAAAGTCTTTTGGCTACCAGTATCTATTAAAGAGATTAAACGCAAAGAATAAAGCTTTATCTCTTTCAGAATTAAATCTTGGGATGTAATAATGTTTACTTGTGACTGAGCATTTTTAACACTTGTATCTTTAGATTTATTACATTGAAATGATTTATGACCATAAGCGTTACAAGCAAAACAAAGCGGCCCTTTATCTTTATTTACACAGTTAATACTCTTATGATTATTCCCGCCACAATTAAAACAACGCATATTTGGCTTTACAGGCTTAAATTTGTTCTTAACTTCAACTTCGGATTTAATTTTAGGCTTAGCTCCTTCATATTTATGAAATTTTGCATTTTCATACTCCGATCTTATTTTTTCATAAATCTTTAATTTTTGTTTAAATTCAGCAATATTGGGACAACCATACAAAAAAGATTTTTTAGAAATGGGGTCATTAATTCCATTTATTACATACTGAATAAGGGCAGAATCTTCAATATTGCCTTTTGAGCATAATTGTTTCATATTTAAAAAATATTCATCTAACGATTCATGTGGTCTAATTTTTCTTTTGGACAGCAATTCGTGTAATTCAGCTGAATTGCACGTTTGACCAAATTCAGATATGAGTAGGGCTTTTAATTTAGACCACGAATTAATATTTGTTTCACTTTCAAGAAATAATTTTGCTTTGCCTGTCATACGGCGTTTAGCCAAAATCAATTTGTGCAAATCACTAACGTTAAATAATAAAACAATATCTTCAAAATCGGCAATCCATTTATTAATATTTTGTACTTGAGTACCTTCAAACATTGTAATCATACTTTCAATATCATTAATAGAAATGCTTGGTTTAATAACATAATCAGGAATCAGGATTTTCTGATTTTCATTACTTTCACAATTAGAACTAACAGAATCATTTCTCATATTATTCTCAAAAACAGTTGAAATATTTTTAGTTTTATCTTGTAAATCATCATTAAATTCATCGACACTTTCGTCATCACTAAGAGTACCTACATCGGCTATCATATTAATTTTTAAAATATTAAAATCACATAAACTAGAAATTATTCTGGCAGCAATTTCCTCAAAAGTTCCCGAATTATTTATACACAAAACATTGCAAATGGTAATTAAGTCGTTAACAGAAAAATTATCTTTAATTTCTTTGAATTTAGTTTGATATTCATCGGAATCTACTTCAAACGTAAACCCAGTAAAATTCCGAATTCTACGTCGATTATTTCTGTCACCGATTTCTCCAAAAATTAATTTGTGCAATGTCTTAATACTAGCTGATTTTTCAGTTTTCAAAGAAAACTCTAATTCCTTTAAATCAACTAATTTTTCCATTATTGAAAAGAAAAATGAAATAATAAACTCACTTCATAATCAGATGCTCAGCTTCACACACTTTGATTTCACTTTCATCGCAAAATTTTACCTCTTCTGAAATAGCTTTGTAGGCTTGACATTCCATCACAGTTCTAAAAAATATCGGCTTCCAAGATATTAAAAAATATATATATTTCCATCTCTGTGGGCGTGGGTTCGAATCCCACTTCTGACACCAAAATTTATGGAGATTCTTCTTTAAAAAGTTCTTTTGAACACATAAGTAAATAAACTCGGAGGTAAATTAAATTCTGACACCGTTTTTAAACTTTTAAATGACTTATATTAAACGTTAATATTTACAAAAAAGATATTTACATAAGACTATTTACAAAGCTAACAATCATAACTCTAATTAATCAATTACATCTTATACGGGAACTCGTCCTCATCTTACGTTCTTTTTACCCCAACTTAAAACTAAAAACATTCCATTCTCCTTTCTTCCGTTCAGTTCTTTTTTCTACCGCTTAAATCGTCTGGCTTCTTAGGAATTAATAGTTTCTTCAAAATCGTCTGCCTCACTGAGAGCCTGTTCATCAGAGTTGCGATGCGTAGAAAATAATATGCAGATCTAATAGTGGAGGAGATTTCCCATATATTTTTATTGGTGAGATTAGTACGTAACTTCGAAATCTACCACAGTCTGCATATCGAGACGGTAGGGAATTTACTTTACTTCTGTTTTTTGCACACATTCTGTACACACTTCATATTACACACAAGTAAGAAAAATCATGCGTTAATCATAGATTATGATGCACTTTCCAACACTCCAGGAAATCTTTAACAAAACTTCGTTAATTAGGGAAATAAGGGTATATAGCCAAATATGTATTCCAATACTTTTGAACAGCCCTGTAATTGATCTATCAGTTGATAGACATATTATATAATATAAAAATTAGTTTAGCAAGACAAAAGCTTAAAATTTCCTTTTCAGCAATTTGTACTAATAAATAGAAAGATACTTTAAAACTTTTGTTCAGCCCTGTAGTTTACCTTGTACTTTTATTACACGTCAGTGTTCTTATTAACGTATAAAATTTATGAATATATTAATATTATGAATATTATCGAGTTTAAAATAAATTACTAAAATTTATTTTAAACTCGAACACTCTTAAAACAACTGAAATCACATTGTTATAAATTATCATTCATAGGCGTCCAAGTACCCAATTCTTTGCGTGGTCTTGTATATCATTTTATCAGTATTCTGCAAACATTTCTTTGTAAATGGAATGCAGTTCAGCGTAAAAATGCATACCTTATTTAAGAACCATTTTAAAGTAATTTACACTCATACTCATTAACGTTGGAGAGCTCTTTTGGGTAGCCCTATACATCAACTATAACATTTATACACACCATATAATGTACAAAGATTTAGTGAAACTTAAACGCGTATAACATAATTACCCAGCAGTATATCTATCATTAAATGCATTATATCCATCCATCAGCCATCATTGGACACACGTACAGTACATCAGAAAGAATATGCTATTTAAAATCTTTTGTGTGTCCTTTTAAATGCAATGTACTTTATATTATGCAAGACAGTATCGTATAATTTATTTTAAGCCTCAGTGACTTACATCACTTTTGTTATACATGAAACAGTTTAATATATTTAAAACATGTCGCACACTATTTCCCCCTTTACCATTATAAAATGGAATTCTTTTGTGTGGCCCTGTAAATGAATAATAGCAATACTTTCACCGCATATTTTATAGAATGCATATTTTAGAGCACCTCTTAAATGCATATAAATTTTAATATGTTTGACAGGGTGTAACATCTTCAAAATGCCTTTGAAACGATTTTCCTCCATAGGCCGTAATGTAATGGATAACTTTTGACTCTCCCTGTAAATAAACTAATCATGGTAGAAAGTTCATTTTCAATAGGGTTCGTGCTAGGGTAAACGTCAATAACATACAAAAATTTCAGGGCATTTCGAGTGTAATTACAGGAGCTAGAGCGCGGCCAGACGGGCAGACAAGCCAAATGCATAAGCAGAATGCATAAGTAGAATGTATTTTTAAAGAATGCATAAGCAGTTTTTAAACTTTTGGAAAGTGTTAACAACATTAAAATTCATTTGAAAAAAAATTTCCCATAGGCCGTAATGTAATGGAAAACTTTTGACTGAGCCTGTAAATAAACTAATCATGGTAGAAACCTCACCTTCAATAGGGTTCGTGCTGGGATAAACCTAAATAACGTCCAAAAATTTCATAGCAATCCGAGTATATTTACGAGAGTTAGAGCACCGCCATACAGCCAGACAAACCGAATGCATAAGCACTTTTCAACTTAGTTGGAAAGTGCTAACAAGGCTAAGGGGGTGGTAAGAGGGCCTCAGCTCCGTCTTCCCTAAAACATTTTGAACCTCCTCTGGAAAAGATTCCGAGGGCACTCAATGAATTTCTGTTTCAAAAATCAAAAATGAAATTCTTTTCAAAAATCTAATTTAGTTTTGAGGTCCTTTCACAGTTTTGCAGAAATACTAAATTGTAACTAAAATAAGTGTTCCAACACTCGCTCATCCTATTTGCACATATGAAGCTACCAGGATGTTTAATATTGCACTGGTTATACACTCGAATTTTTCATGATCATGTTCTTTTCTTAGCCTAAAACGAAACTATTACAACAGTTTAATGAGAAACGCAGTGCATAGTATGTGAATATGCTCTAATTTATCTTCAGAGAGAAAAAGAAAATGTAAGCATCGCCGTACACTTTTTTGCGCGCCCCTGTTATTTACACCTACGACCCTGATCACATATCGTCCTACACACACACACGTCATCTTTCAACAAAAGGGTTTGTCCGCAACTTATCAGTTTTTAACCTCCTCAGTACTGAGACAAATATCACGATGGGCCAAAAAACCCAGTTTAAAACTACTATAAAGAATCTGCAAAGATGTATCAAAGATGCTTATGGCATGCATTCATTTATTTAAAGCGAATAGAATTAACTAAATATATATAGGACAGTTGCACCATAAACTTTAACTAATAATAACACATTGCTCAGTGATGCACAAAACAGGAATTTTAATATACATTAGTACATATTAAAATAAAATAAAAATTTTCAACGTTTCGCGCCGTCTTCTGCGGGCGTCTTCAGGAAAATATGAAATGGAAGGACTACGTTTGCATCTTGTTCGAGAGATATTTCTATTAAATTAAAAATTAAATGAATTAAAATTTAAAAATGTTGCCAATTACACATGAGTAAAAATTAAAATAAATATTAAAATAATAAATATTAAAATAATTAAAATTTTTATTTCCTTGCAATATTTTAATTTTTACTCACGTGTAATTGGCAACATTTTTAAATTTTAATTCATTTAATTTTTAATTTAGTAGAAATATCTCTCGAACAAGATGCAAACGTAGTCCTTCCATTTCATATTTTCCTGAAGACGCCCGCAGAAGACGGCGCGAAACGTTGAAAAATTTTATTTTATTTTAATATGTACTAATGTATATTAAAATTCCTGTTTTGTGCACCACTGAGCAATGTGTTATTATTAGTTATTATTAGAATAGAATTAATTTTAACAATTATAGAAGCATTTAAATTAATTTAAAGAGTGTTATTTAGTGTCTTCTGAAACGACATCAGGACTGAGGAGGTTAAATGCTCTGTTGTTAGGGATTATAAACATGAAATACTCCCCTTTCCTTGGACCAATGTATAACTTATTTAAAACAAACTACAAACGCTGCAATTCCAGTTGCATTCCCTAGATCCTGATAAATACTTTGCATACGCTATCAGTATGGGCAGGGAAACAAAGAAAATTCAAAACAAACAAAAGAGCGGGTATTTTATAAGACAGCGTATGTTCATCTTTGGCAAAGCTTTTTAATTTTGAGCAACGAAAAGTCACACGCAAATAAATACAGTCGAAATTTCCGCTTAGAAAAGATTGCGCATCCTCAATGCCATTTGGAAGAAAGTGCGCCAGATAAAAAGTGTTTATCGCTACTTTGGCGCACAAATTAGACAGGAGAGTTGAAAAAGCCACAAGAAAAATAAGCATTTTTTTTTTCTGACTCAGAAAAAACTTGCCTGTATGATATAAATATTGGCAGAATTTAGATGGTATTTCAATAGTACTCAATATAAAAAAGAAATGCTCAATACATTACAATACATTTTTGTATTGTAAAAACACGCAAAAATTTCCCTATTCTTCTGATCGACATCACTTTTTAAGTTTCGCAGATGTTTTTATTTTGTGTATGAGGGCTTCCTCAAAGACAGATCGTTGCTCTGTTTTCAAGGTTGCATATTCCGTAGTACAAAATCACTACATAGTATAAAACAAAGTCGCTTTTTCTGTCCCTATATCCCTATGTGCGCTTAAATCTTTAAAACTACGCAACGGATTTTGATGCGGTTTTTTTTTAATAGATAGAGTGATTCAAGAGGAAGGTTTATATGTATAATAACATCCATTAAATAGTGGAGAAATACTGTTATTTTTGAGTTTTTTAATGTGATGTCGTAAATAATTTCATTTTTTCCGCTTATGCATTGCAATCGCAGGTTGAACCCTACAAGATTTATTGTGTATAAAGACATCCTGTAATTGTTGTAAAAATAATATAAATAGGTAAAAATGTAAAAAGTAAATAAGTAAAAGTGTAGTGTATGAATTACAAATAAATAAAAAATAATACTAATATCCGAATTTTCTTTTATAAGTTTACACTTTTTTAATAACTCCACCCACAAAGAAGAGAGTATGAGTATGTGTGTAAAAATTTATAACTTGAATTTTTTTTTTAATACCCGTACAAAGCCTGGGAGGGCTGCTATAATCTATATTCATAAAACAAAGTCGTGTTAGTTACACCATCTATAACGTAAGAACGGATGGATCGATTTTTATGAAACTTTGTATGGAGTTATCTGGCACCTTAGATTAACATACAGGCTACTTTTTACCCGACTACTAAAAAGGAGAGTAATGGTTTTAGTAGTTGAATTTAATGGGATGAAGTGGTAGTAACAATTTGCAGTGTCAGTAGTGACACGGGACTACCCGAAGCAAAGCGAGGGCGGGCCGCTAGTAATCTATATGATAAAGACCAAACGTATCTGTGCGTCATTTTGTGAATGACAACACTTTAAAATTTGAAATGAAATTTCGTTTTTGCAATTTTTTGCTACTGTAAATTTTTTAACTTTTAAACATCTCACATTTCCAATTTTTACACCATCGTAAAAGGGCGGAAATGTGCTCTTAAGTGCAATTTGTTTTAAAACTTTATATTAATTTATCTTTGAAATATTATTATTATTATTATTATTATTATTATTTTGTAGTTTTTAATACCGTTTTCTAATCGTGGCAACAGAAGTACTCCATTTCTATTAAAAGCAAAAGGGAAAAGGAAAAAATTGATTACTGTACCTTTAAGTTGCCATTTTCTCTTTAAAAGTGAAAAATTTTGAAATTTAAATACATGCTGTGTCAAGAATTTCGTCTGTTCTATGAATTTTGGTTACATTTATAAAATTTCATTTACTCTTAAAAGAATATAGATAGTTTAGTATCTGTTTCAGCTTAGCCATCGAGACTTCAAGTTTTGAATCAAAATGATCAAATTAAAATACTATTTCTTAAGAAAGAAAAAGGTGAATACAGATATGAAAGATGCATATGTAAATTTTGATATGGTGAAAATGATGTCGGGTATAGATTTCGAGGGATGGAGGGGGGGGGGGGGGGGATTCTATGATTGAGTCGAAGTGAAATAAATTTTATTTATTTATTTATTTTTTCATTTTTGAATACTAGCATAATATGATAGCGTAATATGATAGCGATCTAGCGTAAATGATAACTTTATCATAATAGATTTTTTTTTTTTTTTTTTTTTTTTACTGCTTACATGTACGATTAAAGTTTAATTTTATTAATTTCTATAGCTGAGTGTTATAGAAATATTATTTTGTTAACTTTAGAGTTATTGTTTGAGAGTTAGACTTACAAATAAAATAGTTTTTTTTAAACTAATTTTGTAGGTTTATTATAAATGAATGAAATTGCTCCTTCTTAAACACTTTTTTTCGTCGAAATTCGATGGGTTTTACCTTGTTTATATAAAAGCGACACTTACCTTTTTATTTACATTTTCCTTAAAATTTTATGTTCGTATTCAGTTTGCGATGCTCCAGAATAAAAAACAAGACATTTAAAAAAATCATATTAATTTCTACTAAATTTATTTATTTTTAAGTGATTTATTTATGCATCGTTTTTCATGTAAAATGTTCTGGTAAATTTAAGTTTAGTTTTTATTAAATTTATTACGTTTTAACCATGTTTAAAATTTGATATATCAATTCAAAGAATATTTCTTTTTAGCGTTCCATTCATCTGACGAAACATTATTCGACTCATTCCTCTGTCTGTCTGTTCATAAAAACTCTATGTCAGAGATTTCAAATTTTGTTTACTTACAGCTGAATTACCTAATGTCACACGACAAATCATAAAATTAAAAAAAAAATCTCTTTTTTAACTAAATTAATTTTTTTCAGTGTCGTCCGTTCATTTTTGCTACTTAAAATTTAAAAGTGAACCTTCATTTCAACGCTTTTCGTGTAGACATCACACATTGGAGGTAAAGCACCTCAGTAGTAAACGGAAGGTTCTCACTTCAAATCCCCTGCTGGAAATGGGAATTTTCATAATAGCATGGATTTAATTAAAAGAATTTTCGTATCTTTTGTCAGTTTAAGAATTTATATAATTTTCATTATTTGTATTATGCTGTGATAAATAATAATCACTGACATTCATAATATTTTTTTTTAATCCATTTCCTTTTTAATTAAAAATCTATCGCGATATATTCATGATTTAGCAATTTTAATTTCACCTAAAGAATTTTTTTTTTTTTTTTTTTTAGAGTTTAGAAACTTAACTCAAATTAGTCATAAATATTTAAAAAATATTTATTTAAAAATTTTTAAGAACTTTTAAAACAAAAAATGTCTGTCTTTTATTTTTTAAAAACGTGAATTATACTTATAAATTTTCTAAAAAAAAAAAAAAAACTAAAGATTATTGAAGAACGCAATAAAGAAAAATAGTGTAAAAAGAAGAATGCTGCAAACAGGAAAATACTGAAGCGTACTGTTTCACAATTATAGCTTTTATAGCCATGTATACAAGCACCCAGGGGATGCAGTGGAAGTTATACGGGGATATACGCTGTATACCTTCTTTAGCATATACTCTTTGATTTTTTGTACAACTACAACACTGAACCCCCCCCCCCCCCCCTCCAATCAGTAATTAAAGAAAGATTTGAAAAATGCAATACTGAGAGAATGTAAATAATTTAAAAAAAATAATTGTGATTGAATCGTTTTTTGCACGACTGTAATTTCACTGTTTAGTTTTACTTTAAAAGTTTTCAGTGTCTTTCTTTACAAATGTAAACCGTAATTTTATTTTATCTTAATCGTTATATCATTTATTATTCACTAACACTGCTAAACATAAGCAGTGAATGTCTTCAGTTTCCTGGTGTCCAGTGGCGTAGCTAGAATGGGTGACACCCGGGGCGGGTGTAAAAGGTGTAACCCCCACTTACCCGGGCGTCATCCCCCCCCCCCCGCTCCGTCCGTCATATTTTTTCAATCACAATTCTACGTTATTACAACAAATGGCCATATCATTCCTTATTTACCTTTTGTCCTCCTGCATAAAAAAAGAAAAAAACCACAGGAGCGACTCCTCACTCAATCCATAATCTGCATAAGTCAGTACGGTGTCTATACGTAGAAGATAAGTCTTTCTTTTAAAGTTTGCTTTCGCTACCCATTCGTTGGATAGCTTGGTTTTTCTTCTCTGGTGCATATCTTTTTAAGAAAAATTTCACGTTCTCAAAGAAAAAAAAATTATCTCTGTTGCGTCATACGCTAAAATTTTCATTTTATTTCAGAATTCTTTTCCAAAATCTTACACCATTATATGTATGGATTTGTAAAAAGAGATTGGGTGTCACCCCTTAGAGGGTGACACCCGGGGCGGACCGCCCCCTCCGCTCCCCGCTTCCTACGCCACTGCTGGTGTCATAATTTTCTAAGACAACGCTTCCCAACCTTTCTTCTTTCATATACCTCTTTCTTAGGCTATCCAATTCTGAATACCCTCGTCAGGGCCGAAACTAGCTTTTTTGTATCCGGGGCAAACATGGATTTCACCCCTCTACCCTGTCCCCTTCTTCCCCAGTTATATCTACAAAGAGAATTTTACTAATTTTCTAATAGGAGATTTATTTACAAATTTAAAATATGTAATCATAAACTATGTAACACTGAACTACGCAATCTTCTTTGTCAAATATTGATTATTGAATACGTAACCGAAAAGAGTAAAAAAAAAAAAAAAAAAAAAATTCTCTTTATACAGGATTTTTTGGAGCAGTAATTTTTCTTTTCCATACCATCCTTAGCTTCTTTAATGATTTTGCTTTCTCGTTCCCCAGACAGAAAACTTTTTACAATATAACATTCTAAAGATATAGATGTAAGAAAAAGTGGCAAACAAAATTTTCATTTGGCGCCCCTTCGTTCCATTGCATGCCCCCCCTACCTTCGCTAATTTCTGCTCTAACCCACATTTCTCATAAGTATACTCACCCCTAACTAGATAACGCAAACATACTTGTTTTAATTAGTATTTACATTCGTAATCTATGCAATAAATCGATATAAAGTACAGTGTCATTTCTAACATTTTAATGGCTTTACTGTCCATTTTTGTGATTTCCATCATATTGTTTTCACGTACAGATATTTTTCTTGGAGGAAGGAAATGTAGGGTTTTTAATTTACAATACCTTTTTAAAAAAACTAGTTGGATGTGTCAATCCCAAAACTTTCTTCTATCTCATAAGTATATTTTAATATTAAACGTGGTGACCTCAAAGTTACCCACTATCGAATTTCCTCGAACATTTGACCTAGCCTAATGAGATTCTGGTATCCGAAAAGCCTATAACGCAAAATTCAATTAATATTCTGAGAAAATGAGCTTAGTAGTGCCTCATGTTGGGTAATCTATACTAAAACCTAATAAGCATCTATTTATGTCAAGACCTAACAGAATCTGAAATTTCATGGAATTTCGTCCATTAGTTCTTGAGATATAGTTATGACAAAAAATTTGCAAAACGTATCACAGCAACACCATATTTTTTACAATTTATGCCAAAACGTAAAAAAGCGTCTAATTATGTTATGGTGTAAAAAAATGTGAACTTTGATGAAATTCTGTGCATTAGTTCTTGAGATATAGCTAGTTAAAAAAAACCGTGTAAAATATAGCACAGCAGCACCATAAGTTGAAGAATTTATAACAAAACGTAATCATCGTGTAATTATGTTATATGTCATTTTGTAACAAAATCTAAAGATTGATGAAATTCTGTGCGTTGGTTGTTGAGATATAGCTATCGGAAAAATCGTGCAAAATGCAGCATAGCTGCACCAACTGTTGCAAGGTTAATACCAAAATGTAATCAGCGTCTAATTATGTTATATATTCTAGTGTAACAGAATCTAAAATTTGATGAAGTTCTCTGCATTAGTTCTTGAGATATAGCTATCGCAAAAATCGTGTAAAATGTAGCATAGCAGCGCCACCTATAGGACAGTTCACACCAAAACCTTATCAGCAGCTATGTATCTCAAGGTATAGCGGAATCTGAAGTTTGGTGAAATTCTGTGCATTAGTTCTTGAGATATAGCTATCATGAAAATCATGAAAAACGTGGCATAGCAGCGCCACCTGCAGGCCATTTTACACCAAAACTTAATCAGCGTCTATGTATATCAAGGGGTCACAGAATCTGAAGTTTGGTGAAATTCTGTGCATTAGTTCTTGAGATATAGCTATCGCAAGAATCATGCAAGATGTAGCATACCAGCGCCATCTGTTGAGCATTTCACACCAAAACCTTATCAGCGCCTATGTATATCAAGGGGTCACAGAATCTGAAGTTTGGTGAAATTCTGTGCATTAGTTCTTGAGATATAGCAATCTTGAAAATCATGAAAAACGTAGTATAGCAGCGCCACCTGCAGGCCAATTTTCACCAAAAACCAATAGGCACTAATTCATATCAAGGTCTAACTGAATATAAAATTTTATTAAATTTCGAGCATTAGTTCTTGAGAAGGAGCGCCCACAAATTTTTTGTCACATACAGACAGACACACAGACAGACAGACAGACAGACAGACGGACAGACTCACAGACAGACATTTTCTAAAAATAGTCAAAACGTCTTCAGGACCTTCTAAAACACATAAATCCGTCGAAAACCGGAAGTCGAAAATTTTCATGAATCCAATACTTTCTTCTTGTAAAGATAGAAGAAAGTAATAAAAGTGCATGACTACATCCTTTTTCCAATTAGTATTTCTGCCATACCACTACCACACACACACGCATTATGGCGACGAACTTGATAGAATTAGACCCGAGAGCAGAATCGGCGCAACGCTGTGACGCACGTCGCAGACTCTTGGGAAGGTCTGCAGACTATTTTTAAGTGTTAAAAATTTAGCAAAAATTAAACAATTTCGGTCTTAAATCCAAAAATTCGAATATAAAATTTATCGCGAATTTTGACAAATAGTGTTTGAAAAGAAATCAATTTCGTCATAGATCGCGAAAAACACGCGAATTTCGTCGAAAATCGCAAAAAACGCTAAATTACTCCAAAAGATCACTAAAAAACCTCAGTTTTCGTAAAAAAAATCACGAAAAAAACCTCAGTTTTCGTAAAAAAAATCACGAAAAAATGCAAATTATCTCAATAAATTGCGAAAAAGCGGGAAATTTCGTCAAAAAATCGCGAAGAAACAGCAAATTTCTTCAAAAGATAGCAAAAAACGGCAAATTTCTTCAAAAAATCGCAAAAAAACCCCGGAAAATTGTTTCAATAGATCATAGAAAAAAGGCAAATTTCGTCAAAAAATCGTAAAAAAAAACGGAAAATTTCTTCAAAAGATCTTGAAAAAAACCCAGTAGTTTTCGTCAAAAAAAAAAAAACACGAAAAAAACCGGCAAATTTCTTCAAAAGACCGCAAAAAATGGCAGTTTTCGTGAAAAGATTCTTTTTATGAAAACGGCAGTTTTCATAAAAAGATCACGAAACAACGGTGTAATTTCTTCAAAAAATCATGAAAAAACGGCAAATTTCATCAAAAAATGACTTAAAAACGGAACATTTCTTTAAAAAATCGCGAAATTTCCGCAAATTTCTTTAAAACATCGCGACGTTAAAAAAAATCACGAAAAACTGCAAATTTCTTCAAGTGGTCGCGAAAAAACGGCGAATTTCTTCAAGTGATCCCGAAAAAAACGGCAAATTTCTTCAAGAGATTGCGACAAAGCGGCAGTTTCCGTCAAAAGATCGCGAAAAGACGGCAGCTTTCGTCAAAAGATCGCGATAAATCGTCAAATTTCTTCAAAAAATCACGAGAAAAACAGTTTTCATGAAAAGATCAGAAAAAATGTGAAATCTTGTCGAAAAAGATGGAACAAAAAGGGCAAACGATCGCGAAAAATGACATCTTGTCAAAACATCATGAAAAACCCGCAAATTTTGTCAACACTTTGTCCCTCTTTCGGACCTGCAAATTTTGTCCCTGTTTCGGACAATGTATGAGGTGTTAAAAATTTTGAGAACTAAAGCAACTTCTTTTTTAGAGTATAATTTTCTTTTATGTCTATCACAAATACTTGGGAGGTTTGAGTGCATATAATGTAATACGAGGGATTGGTCTGCGGACTGTTTTTTTAAGTTTTTATTTGTGTTGCAGACTGCAGAAAAAATTCTGCTGCTGGGGAATTAGATAATATCGTGAAAATGTTATTGATTTTTATTATTAGAACTTTCCAACAAAGTTGAAAAGTGGTTATGCATTCGGTTTGTCTGGCTGTCTGTCCGCGCTCTAACTCACTTAAATATACTCGGATTGCCATGAAATTTTAGGACGGCGTTGACGTTTACCCTAGCACGAACCCTATTAAAAATGAAGTTTTTACCTGGATTAGTTTATCTACAGGGAGAGTAAAAAGTTTCCCATTACATTATGGCCTATGAGGAGAAATCGTTTCAAACGAATTTTAAAGATGTTATACCCTGTCAAACATATTAAAATTTACATGCATTTAAGAGGTGCATTAAAATATGCATTTTATAAAGTATGCGGTGAAAATACAGCTATTATTCAATTACAGGGCCACACTAAAGAATTCCATTAGATAATGGTAAAATTGGAAATTATGTGTGACATATTTTAAATATATTGAACTATTTCATGTATATTAAAAATGGTGTATATCATTAGGCTTAATATAAATTATACGATACTGACTTGCCTAATATGAAGTACATAGTATTTACAGGTGCACTCAAAAGATTTCAAATAGTACATTCTTTCCGAAGTACTGTACATGTATCCGATGATGGCTGATGGATGGATGAAATGCATTTTAATTACGATATAAGTTTCACTAAATATATACATTAGGGTAACACTCCCAGTAATTGGCATGCACCAGTGATTGGCACATTTTACAAACATGTCCTAAAAAAAGATTTATATCCAGTCTTTTAAAAATTCAAGACCATATATCAGTTATATGCTCATTTACGTTAAAGATTATAACTTTGATTTATTTTACAAGAGGACAATAGAGCCTAGGAAAGAGAAACAAATCTGGCTTGTATCAAATTAGCCATTTTGTTGCAAATTCTTGTTCTTTGGCTTAAGGAAGGCATGCTTTTCAATTCATTATTATCTGATTTATAATATATTTTAAATTTTAATTGACAACAGTTTTGTTTAGTTAAAAAGGGTTACTTTAATTGTGTAAAAGTATTTTCGACACAAATATTTGGATTTCTGAATTAATGGTAGTTGCCAATTAATGGTGCTTCAATTTTGCTAGTTCCGAGTAATTGGCACCTATTCCAATTACAAGGAATTCGCAAGGAATTTGAGATTAAACTATTTATTTTGGAAGTATTTTTAAAATTATAGACTAATTTTGTTTATCATTTGTTTTTATTTGAAAATATAAATTTTATCAGTAATTGGAATCCATTAAAGCTTCATATGACAATTACTGGGGACAGCATGACAATTACTGGATATTAATGTAAGTATATTGTATTGTTTTAAAGTGTTCACATTTCAGATTAATATGCTGATTTCTTACTCTCAAAAACTTGAAATATGGCATCTTCATCTACAGTAAATTAATTTAAAGCGATTAAACCCAATGCAAAATGTAATTTTTTTAAAAATATAAACATATGCCAATTACTGGATCACAAGGTGTCATACATTGGTGCTCTAAGTGCCAATTACTGGTGATTTCAGCAACTTTTTATAAATATATTTTTATAAAAATACTTTTTCAATTTTATTTTGCTTTTAGTGGGCAAAATAGATGCACAGATATGCATTCTTTGATTTAAAAATATTTCCAAGTAAATAGCTTATTTCTTTGTAATGAAAATTTAAGTAAGTTTAACGACAAATTCTTAATGTACCAATTACTGGGGATGTTACCCTATATGGTGTGTATAAATGCTATAGTTAATATGCAGGGCTACCCAAAAGAGCTCACCAACGTTACTGAATATGAGCGTAAATTACTTAAAGGTGGTTTTTAAATAAGTTATGCATTTTTACGCTGAGCTGCATTCAATTTACTGAGAAATGTTTGCAGAAGATAGATAAAGGGATATACAGGGCCACGCAAAGAATTTGGTACATGGACGCCTATGAATGATGATTTATGAGAATGTGATTTCAGTTGTTTTAAAAGTGTTTTAGTTTACAATAAATTTTAGCCTAATGCTGACGTGTAATAAAGGTACAATGTAAACTACAAGGCTAAACAAAGTAGTCAAGTATGTTTCCGTCAGTTGGTACAAATTGCTGAAACAGAAATTTCAAGCTAATAAGCATTTTCTTGCTAAACTAAATTTTCCCATTATATAGTATGTATATTCGCTGATAGATCAAATACAGGGCTGTTCAATAGTACTGGAATGCATATTTGGTTATATTTGGCTTTATACCCTTATTTCCCTAAATAACGAAGTTTTGTTAAAGATGTCATGAAGCGTTGGAAAGTGCTTCATAATCTATGCTTAACGCATGATTTTTATTACTTTTTAAATATGTATATATATTCTTTAAATCAGAGAATATAACTAGCTTTTAATTAAAGAAAAAAAGTTTAAATATTGTTTTCTTTGAAATTATTAATATTGACGTGCATTTTATTAGAAGCGCAATTAAAGTTCTTATGGTTATGATGTTTCTTTTACATATATATATATATATTTTAAGATAGGCCCTTCAGAAGCTGTATTTTTAAATTTATATTTTTTAAGCGAATTCCTGTATCATAAATGCCAAATAGGCATCATATAAGATGTGTGTGTTTTCGGTCTCTTTGTTGCAGCGTCCGAGCCTGACGTTTTGAAATCCGAGCTCTGTGTCATCCAAACCCGAGCCCGTCACCGAAAGTACGCACTACAAAATTGTTAATAACATTTTAAAACTGCTTGCAGATTAATTTTCTCATTTAGAAATCTCTTATTACATAGAAATAATTATGAATCCCAAGCATTCCCTCATGACAAGTTTGGAGATTATTATGTCCTTGAAAATGGGTTAAAAATAACAAATCTTTTATTTATACCACATTATTAGAAGAATTTACTGCATTAACATGATTAAATGATTATTAAATGATTAAATGGTACATATAATGATTACTGTATTAAATGACTCTGATTCTTTTAAAAAATTCTTTGTAAAAAACAGTGGCAGAAAGACATGAATTCTGTTCCCCAGTAATTAGGATAAAGAACCTCAAGACAGAAAGTTACTACAGAGAGACAAAATGATATCACATGGTTTCTATATGTTCTAACACACACACACACACAAAGAGTTAGTGCTGAAAAGTTTGATTACTTATAGTTCACATAGAAAAACAAAATTTGACTCATTTGAAAGTTTAAAATCTTATTATACAACTCTAATAACATTAGGTGTTTCTGATTATTATAATTTTTTCTGTTCCGAATGAAAGCTATGATAAAGTAGGCGCAAGAAAATTTCACGTCTTTGGAGTTATGAGAAGTCATGAAAGATTTTGTTCCTACATTAACTACCGTGTTTATTTTCGCAATAATCGCCCGCTCTACCTTTTTTTTTTCTTTTTGTCAAATTTTTTATTGTAAAACTTTAGGAGCGACTATCATGCGAGGAAATCTACTAAACAATATTGTACACTATAACACTAAAACATTACAGGTATTAAAAAAACAAATTGTAATAAAATTAGTAAATTACCAAATGTTTTTTGATTATGTGCTGTTTATTAAGTATCATTTTTCTTTTTATGATAACATTTTTATAGTTATAAAATTTAAAAATAATCTTTATAAAAATACTGACGAAAAATTCGCATAATAAATCACATTCAAGGTATCAGTATTTCTATTTTAATTTGAATCGGTGTCTAAAGAATGGAGCGACCACTGGGTAATGGGTATGTCAATGGCAGTGACAGAACAGATGAATCCATTATGAGGACTAGTTCAGATAAGATTATACAGTTGGTAATTTTCTATTTTATAGATGGAAGTCAAATACTCGACTACGACTTTTATGCGAAGAAAATATTTCGATAATTTTTCTGCTTCTAAACAAAGGTACGACTATTGCGCTATAGGGCGACAATTACTCGAGTAAACACGGTAGATTAAAAAAATTAGCGCATATTTTGTCACAAATAACGAAAACTTCTCCAGTATAAAAAGATTATTACGATACGAGATTTTACCATCAGCTCAGTTCGTATAGAATGTAAGTTTTCAATTTACTTAATTCATAGTTTATCTAATTAATAACTCAAATGCAATCAAATCCGTTCAATAGAACATTTAAAAAAATTAATCTTTCAGAATCAGATTGATTTAATTATAGAACTTTCCCCCATAACACTATAACTAAGCAAAGTGAATCAAACAAACTATTAACTTCAATAAACTATTATCCAACGGCAATGTAAAACTCATAAAAGTGCGTTTCGTAGACCGTATAAGCGTCCGAAATTAAATTTCCATTTCCTTATCATCTTTAAAGAAGAAATTTCTTCCGTAGCTTTGTAACTACGCAACGTAGATTAATTCTTATACACAATGTTGAATTAATGTACTTTTCTCCAGAAGGGATTTCTGTGTATTTTTTTTTTTTTTTTTTTTTTTGGGGGGGGGGGGGAGGGGCATTAAAGTACGGAGGAGAAACTGCACTTTTTACCATAGAAAATACGAAATCTTTAATTTTTCGGGAGGGGGGATTGTCTCCCCGGGCCAACCTCTGAATTCAACAGTGTTTATGCACTAAAATCTTCCACCCAAAACGACCTGGTTGACAGTGTAAAACCCCATAAGGATGCACTGCACTGAAAGTGAGTTATAAATAAGTATTCGAAATGAATTTTTCATTTGTATGTTCATTTACTACGTATATAAAATTTCATTTAATAACATTTTATATATATACAATAGATGATGTATCATAATATAAAATCGTGATTTTTCTCCTTCTTTGTCGACAATATATTTATATATATATATATTATTTCAATGTGTTTATGCAATATTAAATGTGAACATTATTATTATTATTTATTATTATTATTATTATTATTATTTTTTTTTTTTTTTTTGCTGGTGGTACAGCAGAAATAGGAATTTTGATTTACTAATAACAATAGTCTAAAAGTCCTCTCTACTTTTCACCATCTCTTATTTGGGATTTTCTAAATATTTTATAACATATGCTTCCTTTATAATACAAATTAAAACCTCAGATGATCTTCATTTCTGAAAAAAAAGTCATTTTAGCATCAGCACTTTTAGCCAAATATTCATTCGAATTCATCACTCCTTTATCTTATGGCGATTTCAAGTTCTCCGCTTTTATCTTCGTTTTATCTCACTAACATCGAAGATAAAATCATTTTCTAAAATATACCATAAAACAGAGAAGAAAAAAAAAAAAATTTAGCCACCAACGCTCACGAAGACGTTAACTGTAAATCTCAAAATCAATAGAGCTCTTGAGAGAAATAAATGAACAGAACTATTATTAATTTTTTCTTCTTTTTATCTGTGAATGATTTGATAACGCAAATGGTGTTTCCGCTGTTTTCGCAACTTATTCCTTTTCCTGTGCGAAGAGATTTGAGCTGACAATTTCAAGATTCTATAGGAGAAGGGAGATATTTCATTTTTATTCGACGGTCACGAAAATTTCGAATTACGGGAATGAGGAACGGAAGAGCAAGCAGAGTGCAATATGTGAGTGGGTGGATTTTTTCAAAAAGTGTTTCATAATTTCAGATTTTTAAGAGACGTGATTCAGTATTTGCTTTATGCATCATTGCTGAATAACGTTTCTTATGATGCAATTTATGGTGAATTGGTCACTGAATTTTTTTTCTTTTCTTCCTTTACACCTTTTTACTTACCCATCATACGTAGTATAGGGGAAGTCTTGCAATCGTTTTGAAAGTCGAAAAAAAATTTTTGGCGGATTTACACGTTTTCGACACTGGAGATTTCGAAAAACATATTTTTAGAAAAAAAATTTTGCCGTCTGTCTGTTTGTCTGTCTGTCACTCAGTCTGTATGTCTGTAAACGCTCTACCTCCCGAACGAATTGAGATAGAGACTTGAAATTTCGTTTGTACTTAGTATGTAAGAATGGGACGAAGCCTATTTAATATCAATAACCTCGATTATCCGGAACTATTTTTTTCGGACTCTCGAAAAATTCGTTCTGGTGAAAGGTATATAAAAATTTTCGATATTTTTTATTTTAAGGAGTGATCGTAAAAGGCAATAAAATAACACAAATTTTGCATAAAGAACGAAGTTGATCGAATAATTAGTTGACGAGATATCTGTAATCATGTTTTCCACATTCTTCGATTTTTCATGACCCTGTATTTCATTCAAATTTCAATTCAAAGATATATTTTAATTGGAAATGAGACGCTTAATCCAACGCAATAAACTGTTAGTTAATAAGGTAATTATTTTTGGAGTTATAAGGATGTTTCTTTTTCGCAATTCAGTATTACTTGAGTAGTTAGGCGTGTTGTATAATTTATCAAAAGAGATTCATCAGCAACTCTTTAATACAGCATTACTATGCACAATAAAAATATAAATACACGTTTAAATTTTGTTTTGGAATTGCAATCCATTTTATAAATAGTTTTCAACTGTATTATTTTCATATATTATATATGCATATATATGATGGGTAAGTATTACGGTGGCCCCCAACGACTAGTTTTTACTTTTACTAAACTTTTTTAGACCGTAGTTAAAACTGATAAAGTAAGAAATGAGTAGTTCATGGTGCTCACAAACAGGATTGCCAGTTTGACCTCCAATTTTAAGCTTAAACTGCAAATTCACGCCGGAAATTTCGAAAAGAGAACTTTCACTTCATGATATTTCTAAATGCCTCTCATTAAATATAGCATAAAAATTATTCTTTTTTTTTTTTTTTTTTTTTTTTTTTTTGGTATAAACTCGAAATTTCTGAATGAAAAATGACGACCAAACTGTCAACTCTACTCACAAACCGCTTCCCATAAGTGTTGATTTCAGACATTTTTCTTAGTAATAAGCACAACAAAATTAAAAGTTCATGCAAATGGCAATCTTACAAATGCCCATAAAACAGTAGCAAATGTGGCAAAATAATAATAATAATAAAATAATAATAATAATTTGCCGGAAATAGCCCGAGATTCTGCCAAAAACTTCAGATTAGACATTTGCCTGGATCAAAATTTCGATTATTTACATTATTTTATTTATTTATTTACCGTATATATTCGTAAAAGTTGAAGAATTTTAGACAAAATTTGGGAGTTGAAAATGGAAATACGAATTAGTACCAAAAAAAAAAGACAGATAATTGGCGAATGGACAAGACTTTTAGCACATACAAATGGATCTAGAGGTTGGAGAGAGAGATAAAAGCGGACAGTAGTCATTTCCCTGAGATTAACAAAAGAAGCTCAATTATAATATCTCTGTAATTGTTCTGCATCCATTTTCTCTCGGGATAGAATTCCCTTTAATACAGATACTTTCAATGTTTTAATCTCCTTTTTAAAAAGAGTTGAACTTGAGAATGCTTGTAGATATTTCTTCTAAAAGACCTACAATACAAATAAGTAGGGGAAAGTTGGATAAAATCGGGAACAAAGATTTATGGCTTTATTTGTGGCGGTATCTAGCAGAAACTTCTAGAATTACTTCTAGGCGAGTTACATGCCAGCCATCAGTAATCAGAAGTCATGTATTTCGCAGTTGTAATTTTTTTTTTTTTTTTACGTGAAAAAGTAAAAAATTCGACGTCTGCAATATTACGTTACCAATCCTAAATACTTAAGCATTTATTTCAGGTAAGTATAACGTATCATAGTCTATGATTTACTTGTTATTCTAACGTTTTGTATTGATGTCTACGAGTTATCTGAAAATCGCTAGAGTAACATTTTATAAAAATGACGTGGTCAGACAAAACCGGGATGGAGATGGTCGGACATAACTGGAAAGTTTCCGGTTTTTGACAACTCATTTATTTGCATGATTGAAGTAGAATTGGCTTATTTATGTATTGTTTGACGATCTATTAATATCTAAGAAGTATACAAAAAATTTTATTTAAATTAAGTTTTTTTATAGAACACAAGGAGGATGAAAAGCCCCAAAGCCCATGAAAGTGGAAAAATATACTTTTAGCTGAATCTCAAAAACAAGATTCTGATATAGAGCTGCCTGTAGAAACCTACAAGCCTCAGCCTGAGAAAGAGAATGGGTCTATATAGAAGCAGTCAATGCCAATTTTGAAGGCTCCAGTTCCTGTACAAGACGACGACGTCGATTTGCAGGCTCCTGTACAACCCACATAGCATGCATGGTCACAGTGACGTCACAGTGATGTCACTGTGAGTCACTGTGGTCACGTCACATCTGTGACCAAAATGCCACCCCTCAGTGACGTCACATTGTGACTGAAATGTGACGTCACACCTGAGACCAAAATGCCACCCCTCAGTGACGTCACATTGTGACTGAAATGTGACGTCACATCTGTGACCAAAATGCCACCCCTCAGTGACGTCACATTGTGACTAAAATGTGACCTTCTTAGAAAATTAAAAAATATATACAAAAATTCTTTAAAAGATGTTATTTAATGGAAAAAATATTTTTCTGTCAATTGAAAAAGTTTTTGTGACGTCACTGTACCAAAAGGCCACCACTCAGTGAAGTCACATTGTGACTGAAATGTGACCTTCTTAGATAATTTTAAAAAAATACAAAAATTCTTCAAAAAATATGTTATTTAATGGAAAAAATATTTTTCTGTCAATTGAAAAAGTTTTTGTGACGTCACTGTAATGCGACTGCAAATAACGTACGTCACGTCACATCTGTAACCAAATGGCCACACTCAGTGAAGTCACATTGTGACTGAAATGTGACCTTCTTAGAAAATTTAAAAAAAAATACAAAAATTCTTCAAAAGATGTTATTTAATGGAAAAAGTACTTTTCTGTCAATTGGAAAAGTTTTTGTGACGTCACTGTAATGTTACTACAAATAACGTCCCTAATATCATGCATGGTCACAGTGACGTCACTGTGAGTCACTTTGGTCACATTACATCTGTGACCAAAATTCCACATTAATGTCAAATTAGTCACAAATAACACATTTTTCACAAATTTGTCACATTGTGACCACTTTGTGAAACGTCACAAAAGAGCTCTAAAACGGCCATAACGACTTCATATTTTAGTCACTGTGACTTCACATCGACAATCGATTGTCAAAAAGTCACAATTAGACTTCAGAACGGTGTTGCAGTGACGTCACCATGCTTTACGGGTTAATTCACCAGCGACTCAAAATGCTTTTCTAGTTATACGAATTTTATCTGATTAAAAAATATTTTAGACCTAATACTTACGTTTATCTTTTATAATAATTTTTGTAAATGATCATTTGTTCTACTAGAAATTTCTCAAAGGTATTCGAATCAATTCTGCATTTTCAAACTACAATTTTTATTATTACAATTAAATCTGCAGTTTATAATGTGCATGTAGGTCACATAACTATTTATTCGAATTTCAAATTTTTGTTTAGAAGTATGTTTTTTTTTTAAGTTACTTTACAAGATGCTTTATTCTGCAAAAAATTAATATGAAAATAATTAGTGATTGACCAATAAAAAACTTTTCATCCTCTATAAGACCCCCCCCTTTTTTTTTATTAAGAAGATACTATGTGTTATTGCATGTGATACAAACTTTATTTTTTAATTTTTTTCTTTATATTGGCATTAAATCTATCATTTTCATTCTCTAAAAACAATATTTTATCTAATGAATTCTAATTATGAATTTCCAATATTAATTAATTGTTATTATTTGCAAAACACGGTTTTACAACTTATTTTAACTTGAATTGTTTTGAAACTAATAAAAATAAAAGGTAAAAATACATTAAAACATTCTTTAAATAAAAAAATTTAATCAAAGACACACTCATAAAATTATTGCGTATTTAAGTTCCTAAAATACTGTATAGAAAAAGAAAAAGCAAAACGGCCATGCGCGTGGAAAGTTAAAATCGTCTGCAAACGAAAGGATCACGGAGTAAGAAACTTACTCCGTGGAAAGAATAAATAAACATAAACAGAAATATTTTAAATTGATGATAGACGCAAGCAGTTAGTTGGCTGGAATTTATGGCAGTTGTTGATAGTTTCGTATTGATACGGATTTAACAATTTAAACAAGAAGGTCTACTACAGCTCTTCCAAGCGGTAAAATATAAGTCCGAGAAAATTAATGGGGCTTTGACTGTGAAAATGATTTGGTCTTTGCCACTTTAATTATTATCGGATTTAGTTTGTGCGACAAAAAGAGTAACTACAACGAATGACTTCGATGGAAAAAAAGGTGTGGAAAAATATTTTTCATGGTTGCTTTTTAATTATTATTGTTCTTAGAACGATTTTAATTAGCTACTCAAAAACATGCTATAAAACATTAATTTTCCATTAACTTTATAAAGTCTAATACATTCATTATTTATTTTGTTAACATAGAACACTTGATTATTAATAATTTGGATTAGGTTGTTAAAGGTAGTGATTTTAACTGCACTTTAATTTGCGTTGTTTCCTTATTTAAAATACCTGGTTAAAATAATATGTTTCCATAAACATAAAATCTTATATTTTTTAATAAAGAAGCTTTAAATAGAATAAAATTATTTGCAAACATCTTTTTTTAATTTTTGTATTAAGTAATCTTCTGAAACATTACATAAATTTATTTAAAAAAATCCCTGTCGGCTGGGCCTATAGGCGGAGGTAGATTTCGAAGAGTGCTCATTTCAACAAAAAAAATATATGATTAGAGATAAACCCAGTTTAATAACTTCATTTGGCCGTTTATGAAAATTTTTTAATTTCCTTTTTCTGCAAAAACTGGTTTTATCAGAATCATCTTAGGAAAAATTCAGATCAAATGCCCATTTTGACAACATACTTTGAAATAGATTCTGAATTTATGAAAAAATCGACCAAAACAGTACATTATACAGTTCCTAGATAACAGAAAACTATCAGTTGAATGCATTTGAGAAAAAAATTGAATTTAAAAATGAGTCATAAAATAACCTATTTGTTGTTTAAATACATCCTTAATTCTTTAATCATGATTGCTTAGGAAAATTTTGTGCGAAATACTCACTTTGACAGCATTTTTAAAAATATATTCTATCTTTATCAAAAACCTGGCCAATGCGTCACAGTATATAGTTCCTAAATAAGAGGATCTGTAAATTGGATACGTTTGAGAGCGAAAATGGATTTTAAAACGAGTCATAAAAAACGCAATTTACTATGTGAAAACTTCCTTAAATTTTCAAATCACGAAGACTTCGAGAAATTCTGTTCAAAATACCCTTTTTGGTAGCCTTTTTCAAAATATATTCTGTCTTTATCAAAAAACCGATCAATGCATCACATTATATAGTTCCTAAGAGGATCTGTAAATTGGATGCATTTGAGAGCAAAAATGGATTTAAAAACGAGTCAGAAAAAAACGCAATTTCTTATTTGAACACTTCCTTAAATTTTCACTCACGATAATTTCGGAAAATTCTGTTCAAAATACCCTTTTTGGTAGCCTTTTTTGAAATATATTCTGTCTTTATCAGAAAATTGACCAATGCGTCACTTTATACAGTTTCTAAATAAGAGGATCTACCATTTGGATGCGTTTAAAATCAAAAATGAATTTAAAAATGAGTCAGAATATAAGCAGTTTGGATTTGAGATTTTTTCTCCAACTTCTATTTTTGTTTAATTTCTTTTTGCTATACGAATTGGTCCTATGAAAAACTTGTCAATATAAAAATTGTAGATATTTTTGAGAAGATGTAAAATAAATTTAATCAGATTTGATATCTTAAAAATTGACGGAGTTATGGATTTTTCTCTTTTTTCAGCGCCCTTTTTCTTTTCGTTTTTAATTTTTTTCATCGGTAAAAGTCGGTCATATCAAAAACTTGTAAATACAAAAGTTTTAGATAATTTTAAGAACATTTACAAAAAATTTAGTTGGATTTGATATCTTGAAAATTGACGAAGTTATGAATTTTTTTCTCTCAAAACCCCTGTTTTTTTCGCCCCTTGAGCCCACTTCTAAATTTATCAAAAATCTGTTATGCATATACTTTTGGCCCATTTTTAAGAAGTAATATAAACTTTAAACCGATTCGTTATCTATTTTAATTAAGAAGTTATAGCGTTTTTCGGTTTTCACAAAAACGCCCCCTATTCCGACCCCCTTGGTCCGATTTTGCCCATTAACGAACTTAGCCAAGATTTTAACCCCTTTGATTTTATGTACCAGTTTGGTGGAGATTGGTGAAGAATGATAGAAGTTATCGTGTCCATAAAAAAGTGAGATATATAGATAAATAGATAGATAGATAGATAGCTATATAAACTGGTGCGATTGCAACAGGTAGTATTTCTTACGAAATCTACCTAAAATTACATATGTTCAAAAGAGGAATTTATAAGAGAACGAGAAGAACAATTAAACGAAATCGTAGATGTTTCATATTAAAAAAATAATGATTGCTTAATGTATTTTTCAAACTGTGAAATGTTATAAAATTTCTAAATGGATAGTGGATGAAAACGTTTCAGTTGTAAATATTCTTACTGAAATGTTTTCAGAAAGAACTAGAAGTCTGAATCAAAATTTGGAAGTTACGCAATCAATAAGAATTTAAAGATGATTGTATTTAAAACAAATAACGCAAATACTTAAACGGTATGAAGCTAGAAATTAATAACTGTATTTATTATTTATTTTCCATTCTAGACACTTTTATTATTTCCTTTCCTGAATGATTTTACAGAGGTAAATTTCACAATATCCATTATATGTAGTATTAGTATACATCGTGATTAACACTAGAACGCCCAGAAATTTTACTCAAGTTTGATAATAATATTTCTCACCAGAATTTTTATTCAACATTATTTAATTGATTTATTTAAAGTAAATCCTTGTGGTTTGAATTTAACTTATTTCTGGAAAAAATTTCTGGCTAGAATTGAAATTTAAACGCATGGTCAGAGTCAAATCGACTCCTTCCGAGAGTTCTAGTGTTACACTCTCAAAAAAACTTCCGTCTTTTCACAGAAAAAGTACTGGCAGCACTGCTGCCAGAAATTGTCTGTACATTGACGAATATCCGTTTATTTTTTTCTCCGTTAAAAGAAGTAAAATATCCGTCTTTTGAAAAAAAAATCTGGAAAAGATACATACGCCGACGGTGGGGATCGAACTCACGTTCCCAGTATTAGAAAGCCAGAGCCTTGCCACGGCACCACGATTGCTCAGGAGAAAAGTGCTTTGAAGTAGAAGCCTTTATTTCTTATGAGTGTGGTTTGGTTTATTTCGTTAAAGAACTTTTAATTTTGAAATTAATTTCGGGAAGATTTCATCTTTAATGAAACTTTGGCTGGGGTTTTTTACGTTTGTATTAATATAGTATAAAAATGTGAATTTTAATTATATTTACGTAGATTGCTAGAAGAAAAAATATGGATGTTCTATGACAAGATTTTTTTGAATGATATCAATTTATTTTTCTTTTTGCATTTTATTTTTTTTATTAAAATATCTTTTAAATGTGTTCACTTAAAGTATATTTTAAATGGGAATATTTATTATATAAATAACTTAGTAAATTCAACTTTATTCAACTTATCCAACTTTAAATATGAATAACAAATTGTGAGAATTTTTGATTGAATGAAGAAAATAATTGTTATTTATTTTTAAATTCGAAAACATTTGTGTCTTTTTAAACTAAATTAGACATTTTAATCTATAGAATATTTTGTTTTTCATTTTAAAAATAAATTCGAATTTATTACTAACAGACCCAATACGCATGCGTGCAAGAAATAAACGGAATCTCTTCCTCATTTTTCGACGTTCGGAATGAATTCACAGATCAAATACGTTTTCTGGGAATACGGTAATTATTTGTGAAAAAATAACGATAACTTAGTGTATATTGACGAATTTTTCTGACAGTGTACAGTGGGTCTCTTATTTATAATTACTCTCTAATATTATAAATAAAATATTAATAATTACAATTAACGTATTTGTTGTTCTATTTTATCGTTGGAATTTTTATTAGGTAGATGTGTTTGTGATGGACAGCCTTCCAGTAATGGATAGCCCCTTAATGTTTTTTGTTCATTAATATACTAATAAATATTTAGCTTTAACTTTTTTCATAATTCCTCTTTGCATGTTTTAATAGTATTTTAATATTTATAGAAGATAGTATTTGAAGATAGTTTGCGATTATTTTTTGATTTGTGACAAATTTGTCACTAACTTTGTGACGGTGGCAGAATTGTCAATGTTGTGGAGTCCCACTGGGACACAATTATACAGTTATGAATATTGTTATGTAGTGTAAAATCACTTACATCTATAATTTTATTATACTTTGGCGATACATCTCAATTAAAACTTGGGAGCTGCTATAAAAAGAATGTACCAAAAGAAAGTTACTGAATCAAAATGTAATGCTATGCAGACTTTAATCTTTGTTACATATTTTTTTCTGTTGCAATAAATGAGAATATTTAAGACAATTGAATATTCGACCTATCACAATTATTTCAAATTTAGCAATTTGTTTTTCTGATAAGCATTCAAATTATCATAAAAACACTTCCTATAAGGTGCAACACTAGTCACAGAAAAAGATTCGGATGATAATGTAAAGTCTGTGGGAGCATTCTTTTCAAATATCTCGCTCAAATTTTAATATTTTTACTTTTTTTTTTTTTTTTTTTTTTTTTGCATAGGATAGCTGAAGGCGATCTACAACCAAACTAGTTTTTACTTTTTAAATTTTGCTTTCAGATTTAGAAAAAAAAATCTTTTAAATTTCAAAACCGGTTTAAACCGGTTCTGATGTTGAAACTATCATAATATAAAAAATATACAAGCAAAATTGAAAAAGTGAAAAATAGGCCGGTTGTAGATCGTCCCCAGCTATCGTATGCAAAAATCATGTAAAAATATTAAAATTTGAGCGAGATATTTGAAAAGAATGCTCCCACAGACTTTACATTATCATCCGAATCTTTTTCTGTGACTAGTGTTGCACCTTATAGGAAGTGTTTTTATGATAATTTGAATGCTTATCAGAAAAACAAATTGCTAAATTTGAAATAATTGTGATAGGTCGAATATTCAATTGTCTTAAATATTCTCGTTTATTGCAACAGAAAAAAATATGTAACAAAGATTAAAGTCTGCATAGCATTACATTTTGATTCAGTAACTTTCTTTTGGTACATTCTTTTTATAGCAGCTCCCAAGTTTTAATTGAGATGTATCGCCAAAGTATAATAAAATTATAGATGTAAGTGATTTTACACTACATAACAATATTCATAACTGTATAATTGTGTCCCAGTGGGACTCCACAACATTGACAATTCTGCCACCGTCACAAAGTTAGTGACAAATTTGTCACAAATCAAAAAATAATCGCAAACTATCTTCAAATACTATCTTCTATAAATATTAAAATACTATTAAAACATGCAAAGAGGAATTATGAAAAAAGTTAAAGCTAAATATTTATTAGTATATTAATGAACAAAAAACATTAAGGGGCTATCCATTACTGGAAGGCTGTCCATCACAAACACATCTACCTAATAAAAATTCCAACGATAAAATAGAACAACAAATACGTTAATTGTAATTATTAATATTTTATTTATAATATTAGAGAGTAATTATAAATAAGAGACCCACTGTACACTGTCAGAAAAATTCGTCAATATACACTAAGTTATCGTTATTTTTTCACAAATAATTACCGTATTCCCAGAAAACGTATTTGATCTGTGAATTCATTCCGAACGTCGAAAAATGAGGAAGAGATTCCGTTTATTTCTTGCACGCATGCGTATTGGGTCTGTTAGTAATAAATTCGAATTTATTTTTAAAATGAAAAACAAAATATTCTATAGATTAAAATGTCTAATTTAGTTTAAAAAGACACAAATGTTTTCGAATTTAAAAATAAATAACAATTACTTTCTTCATTCAATCAAAAATTCTCACAATTTGTTATTCATATTTAAAGTTGGATAAGTTGAATAAAGTTGAATTTACTAAGTTATTTATATAATAAATATTCCCATTTAAAATATACTTTAAGTGAACACATTTAAAAGATATTTTAATAAAAAAATAAAATGCAAAAAGAAAAATAAATTGATATCATTCAAAAAAATCTTGTCATAGAACATCCATATTTTTTCTTCTAGAAATCTACGTAAATATAATTAAAATTCACATTTTTATACTATATTAATACAAACGTAAAAAACCCCAGCCAAAGTTTCATTAAAGATGAAATCTTCCCGAAATTAATTTCAAAATTAAAAGTTCTTTAACGAAATAAACCAAACCACACTCATAAGAAATAAAGGCTTCTACTTCAAAGCACTTTTCTCCTGAGCAATCGTGGCGCCGTGGCAAGGCTCTGGCTTTCTAATACTGGGAACGTGAGTTCGATCCCCACCGTCGGCGTATGTATCTTTTCCAGATTTTTTTTTCAAAAGACGGATATTTTACTTCTTTTAACGGAGAAAAAAATAAACGGATATTCGTCAATGTACAGACAATTTCTGGCAGCAGTGCTGCCAGTACTTTTTCTGTGAAAAGACGGAAGTTTTTTTGAGAGTGTAACACTAGAACTCTCGGAAGGAGTCGATTTGACTCTGACCATGCGTTTAAATTTCAATTCTAGCCAGAAATTTTTTCCAGAAATAAGTTAAATTCAAACCACAAGGATTTACTTTAAATAAATCAATTAAATAATGTTGAATAAAAATTCTGGTGAGAAATATTATTATCAAACTTGAGTAAAATTTCTGGGCGTTCTAGTGTTAATCACGATGTATACTAATACTACATATAATGGATATTGTGAAATTTACCTTTGTAAAATAATTCAGGAAAGGAAATAATAAAAGTGTCTAGAATGGAAAATAAATAATAAATACAGTTATTAATTTCTAGCTTCATACCGTTTAAGTATTTGCGTTATTTGTTTTAAATACAATCATCTTTAAATTCTTATTGATTGGGTAACTTCCAAATTTTGATTCAGACTTCTAGTTCTTTCTGAAAACATTTCAGTAAGAATATTTACAACTGAAACGTTTTCATCCACTATCCATTTAGAAATTTTATAACATTTCACAGTTTGAAAAATACATTAAGCAATCATTATTTTTTTAATATGAAACATCTACGATTTCGTTTAATTGTTCTTCTCGTTCTCTTATAAATTCCTCTTTTGAACATATGTAATTTTAGGTAGATTTCGTAAGAAATACTACCTGTTGCAATCGCACCAGTTTATATAGCTATCTATCTATCTATCTATTTATCTATATATCTCACTTTTTTATGGACACGATAACTTCTATCATTCTTCACCAATCTCCACCAAACTGGTACATAAAATCAAAGGGGTTAAAATCTTGGCTAAGTTCGTTAATGGGCAAAATCGGACCAAGGGGGTCGGAATAGGGGGCGTTTTTGTGAAAACCGAAAAACGCTATAACTTCTTAATTAAAATAGATATCGAATCGGTTTAAAGTTTATATTACTTCTTAAAAATGGGCCAAAAGTATATGCATAACAGATTTTTGATAAATTTAGAAGTGGGCTCAAGGGGCGAAAAAAACAGGGGTTTTGAGAGAAAAAAATTCATAACTTCGTCAATTTTCAAGATATCAAATCCAACTAAATTTTTTGTAAATGTTCTTAAAATTATCTAAAACTTTTGTATTTACAAGTTTTTGATATGACCGACTTTTACCGATGAAAAAAATTAAAAACGAAAAGAAAAAGGGCGCTGAAAAAAGAGAAAAATCCATAACTCCGTCAATTTTTAAGATATCAAATCTGATTAAATTTATTTTACATCTTCTCAAAAATATCTACAATTTTTATATTGACAAGTTTTTCATAGGACCAATTCGTATAGCAAAAAGAAATTAAACAAAAATAGAAGTTGGAGAAAAAATCTCAAATCCAAACTGCTTATATTCTGACTCATTTTTAAATTCATTTTTGATTTTAAACGCATCCAAATGGTAGATCCTCTTATTTAGAAACTGTATAAAGTGACGCATTGGTCAATTTTCTGATAAAGACAGAATATATTTCAAAAAAGGCTACCAAAAAGGGTATTTTGAACAGAATTTTCCGAAATTATCGTGAGTGAAAATTTAAGGAAATATTCAAATAAGAAATTGCGTTTTTTTCTGACTCGTTTTTAAATCCATTTTTGCTCTCAAATGCATCCAATTTACAGATCCTCTTAGGAACTATATAATGTGATGCATTGATCGGTTTTTTGATAAAGACAGAATATATTTTGAAAAAGGCTACCAAAAACAATGTTAACTATGTGAACAATGTTATACAGTGTAAAATCCCTTACATCTATAAGTTTATTATACTTTGGCGATACATCTCAATTAAAACTTGGGAGCTGCTATAAAAAGAATGTACCAAAACTAAATGAAAGTTACTGAATCAAAATGTAATGCCATGCAGACTTTAATCTTTGATAAAAAAAAAATTTCTGTTGCAATAAACGAGAATATTTAAGACAATTGAATATTCGACCTATCACAATTATTTCAAATTTAGCAATTTGTTTTTCTGATAAGCATTCAAATTATCATAAAAACACTTCCTATAAGGTGCAACACTAGTCACAGAAAAAGATTCGGATGATAATGTAAAGTCTGTGGGAGCATTCTTTTCAAATATCTCGCTCAAATTTTAATATTTTTACTTTTTTTTTTTTTTTTTTTTTTTTTTTTTTTTTTTTTTTGCATAGGATAGCTGAAGGCGATCCACAACCAAACTAGTTTTTACTTTTTAAATTTTGCTTTCAGATTTAGAAAAAAAAAATCTTTTAAATTTCAAAACCGGTTTAAACCGGTTCTGATGTTGAAACTATCATAATATAAAAAATATACAAGCAAAATTGAAAAAGTGAAAAATAGGCCGGTTGTAGATCGTCCCCAGCTATCGTATGCAAAAATCATGTAAAAATATTAAAATTTGAGCGAGATATTTGAAAAGAATGCTCCCACAGACTTTACATTATCATCCGAATCTTTTTCTGTGACTAGTGTTGCACCTTATAGGAAGTGTTTTTATGATAATTTGAATGCTTATCAGAAAAACAAATTGCTAAATTTGAAATAATTGTGATAGGTCGAATATTCAATTGTCTTAAATATTCTCGTTTATTGCAACAGAAATTTTTTTTTATCAAAGATTAAAGTCTGCATGGCATTACATTTTGATTCAGTAACTTTCATTTAGTTTTGGTACATTCTTTTTATAGCAGCTCCCAAGTTTTAATTGAGATGTATCGCCAAAGTATAATAAACTTATAGATTTAAGGGATTTTACACTGTATAACATTGTTCAAAACTGTATAATTGTGTCCCAGTGTGACTTTACAACATTGACAATGGTGCCCCCGTCACAAAGATAGTGACAAATTTGTCACAAATAAAAAAATAATCGTAAACTGTCTTCACAACCTTGTCACTATCGTCACAGAATAGTCACAGTTTTAATGAGAATTTTGTCACAAATGACACATTTTTCACATTTTGGTCACATCGTGACGTCACAAAATGGTCACAATGTGACGTCACAAAATGGTCACAATGTGACGTCACAAACGAGCTCTAAAACGGCCATAACGACTTCACATTTTAGTCACAGTGACTTCACATCGACGTCACGTGACGTTACATCGACGGTCACAAAGTCACAATGTGACTTCACAACCACGTCACCGTGACGTCACCATGTCTTACGGGAATCTTCTACGCCTTCTCAAGGATCTGAACACAGATATCAAGCGTCTTTTTGCAGTCTCACCACACAATATAAAGCCCATTCCAGTAAAAACGAATCCTAGGGCCATCAGGAAATCTGACAAGTGGCGAGGGAAAAGTGGCGAGGCGTCTTTATTTCAATCCCTACAAATTAGATCTCGAATAAGAAGATAAAAAAGGATGGAAAAACAAGACAAGAAGAACTTAACCCTGAAACGAAAATTTTCCATGATGGCAGAAAAGAAAAGGAGAAAAAACTGATGTGAAAAAGAAGAGTCTAAAGAAAAAAACCTTCACATCAAACGAGGAAGAAGATAAAAGTAAAGCATACATATTGTGCAACAGCTTATATGAACAATCTAAACCTAAGGAGAGTTGGATAAAGTGCCTTACTGTAGAGTGTGGGCTCATGAAGCATGCAATAATGCAAATGAACAAGATTGAACTTTCATTGATGATTTTTGTGCCTAACAATTGTAACTCTTCAAGCATAACTTAATTCATTCATTGTTATTTTATGTAGATTTCATGTAAATTCATATTCTATAAGTATAATATGTCAATGTCCCTTTAACAAATAGTATTACTGCAAAGTTGCAATGTGTTTTTAACTATTTTTCCCGTGCCCGGTTTTGTCCGACCAGGTCGGACAAAACCGGGACATTGCACACTTCTAAAAAAAGTACTTTTATGATCTCAATTGCTACTGTTCGCGACTGAAAAAATATTTTTTTTTCTTTGCAAGAAATCAATTTATCGTTTTAATACAAATTTTGACTGTTTTGTTTACTTTGTGCACAATAATATAAAGAAGAACATTAGGGTCCCGGTTTTATCCGACTTTCCCTTACTATATTGCAATTTAAGAAGTTGTTTACCTTTGCAAATAAGGCATGAATAGATATTTGAAAGATTTTTTTCTTTTTAATTATATCATTAAATTGGAATGGAAGAGCCGAATGCAATATTTGAGTTGGTGGTGTTTTTCAAAAGCGTTTCATAATTTCAGATTTTTCCGATACAGTCGTAATTTAGTATTTGTACAATGCTCAATAACGTTTCTTATGATGCAATTTGTGGTAAATTTGTCACTGGAAATTTTATTTTATTAGCCTCCGATGCTATTTCTTTCAGACAAACTAAAAGGTGTTGTGTCAAAAATTGTGGCCCACTTTTTCATAATCTGACCGTTAAAACGAGACACTCATGCAATCTTTATATTTAAAAGACCTGGTCTATATATTTAAAAGACCTGGCTGTTTTTTTTAATCATCAGCCCTGAATTTTCTACTCAACGGATTTTGATAATTATTTTTTTTAATGAAAGCTATTTATTTGTAGTTGTGCCCATTTTAGCTACTTTTTTTAAATTTATTTCCATTTTTATATTTTATTTTTAATTTTAAATGCTTTTTACGATATTTCTTTAAAAAAGTGGCAACTCAGTTTAGCTTTTCTCTGGATAATAAAAGTTTATTTTCCATTATCACTTTCCACCAGTCAGAAGCTTTATTTCATAAGTGAACATGTCCTCGCATTTAAAAGAAACAAGTTGGAAATCGCACGTAAAGCGTAGCAAATGAGGTGCGTTCGTTGATAACTAAGTTTTAAAATATTCAGATCTTTCTGATATAGTAGAGCGTACTTTGGATATAGTATAGTGGTCGAAATCTTTGTGTTCCTGTAAATATGCAGGGAGTAATTTTTATTATACTTCATTAACGTATATCTTATTCATAAAATGTGAAGTAGTTTAATATAATTAAAACACCCCCCAAACAATGTTTCCCCGTATAACATTATTTAGTGGAATACATTTGTGTGGCCCTGTAATTTAATAATAAATATTCTTTGCATCACAGATTGTACAAAATGTATTTTTTAGTACATATTTCATAGATTCATGTCAATTCTGTTATATTCAAATGAGTGTAACACCATTAAAATGCATTTCAAACTTTTTTCCCCATTGACCGTAATGTAACGGAATACTTTTAGTAAGAACGAACTTCCCTGATAGATTGTCCCTGTAATTGATCAATGCATCCGATTTTCATAACATTTGAAATGACTCAACAAAATTATGTAATAAATATACGTTTTAAATTTCAAACGATTAAAATGCATTTGAAACTTTTTTCCCCATTGACCGTAATGTAACGGAATCCTTTTGATTGTCCCTGTAATTGATCTATTCATCCGATTTTCATAAAATTTGAAATGACCCTACAAAATTATGTAATAATTATGTATTTTAAATTTCGAACGATTCGGTTGGGCAGTTTTTGCGTTGTTATATGCGGACGGACAGACGGACAGACAGACAGATAGACGGACAGACGGACGGACTGACCGACAACAATAGGTGCTACGTAATTACATAATTAGGAACGCACCTAAAAAGTTAATTGTTTTCGTAAAATTTAACCACAATAAAATGATTGCGTATAATTATGCACTAATTGAGGTAAAAAAAATATATATATATTTACTGAGAAATAATATTAATAATATAAATAAAATAATAGAAAACAATTTATGATAAAAATTAATGTATAAAGCAAAATAAGAAAAGTCCTTCCGGAAGTGCCAGGAGAAAGAGGTAGCTTTCATATACTTATTTCTTTATTTATTTATTTTAAATTAAGTTATATTATTCAAAAATACTAAGCTCAAATTAGTGGAACCTTATTTTATAAGATTGAATACTAGTTTTTATCAAGACTGAATATTAATAGGATTTTTTAGAAATTATTCATCTTTTATTCAACCTGGTTTTATTTTAAGCGATTTAGAGAGTCACCAAGTTCGACGATATTATGAAGTGTATGCCATTTTAAAGCAACATGATGGATCGTTCAGATCAGATCGTTTCAAAATGTCAGCCAAAAGAAAAATTCAAAGTGCTATAACTCAATCATTTTTTAAGATATAGACAAAGTAAAAAGTGTTCTGGAATCGTTGTTTTACATTCTAACCAATAAAAGAAAAATATTTTTCAACTTTTGATTTTTTCAAATTTAATTTTCAAATTTAAATTTTTAAAAAAATTTAAAACGACCGCCATTTTGAAACAAAATGGCAGATGATACTGGCCGACGAACTCGGTCGAGACATTTGTATGTACTATGTACATACCAAGTTTCATTCAAATCGGTTTATAAATACGCGTGTTATCACGTGACAAAAATCAGATCGTTTTAAAATGTCAGCCATAAAAAAAAAAATTCAAAGTGCTGTAACTCAATCATTCTTTAAGATATTGACAAAATAAAAAGTGTTATGAAATCTTTGTTTTAAGTTCTAACACGTAAAAGAAAAAAATTTTCAACTTTTAATTTTTTACGCATTTAATTTTAAATTTAATTTTTTTTTAAATTTAAAATAGCCGGCATTTTGAAACAAAAGGGCAGATGATGCTAGCCAACGAACTCGGTCGAGACATTTGTATGTACTATGTACATACCAAGTTTCATTTAAATCAGTTCATAAACACGCGTGTTATCAAGTGACAAAAATCAGATCATTTCCAATTGTCAGCCATAAGAAAAATTTAAAGTGCTATAACTCAATCATTTTTTAAGATTTAGACAAAATAAAAAGTGTTCTGGAATCTTTGTTTTAAGTTCTAACACGTAAAAGAAAAATGTTTTTCAACTTTTAATTTTTTCGTATTTAATTTTAAATTTTAAATTTAAAAAAAATTAAATTGGCCGCCATTTTGAAAGAAAATGGCGGATGATGCTGGCCAACGAACTCGGTCGAGAAATTTGTATGTACTATGTACATACCAAATTTCATTCAAATCGGTTCATAAATACGTTAGTTATCGCATGACAAAAATCAGATATATATATATATATATATATGTCAACATTTGAACGGAGGGTGGTTTTGGGGTCTGGGGGTCATGATCAGTGAAAATATATCAAAATTTTCTGGAAGTGCTTTCCTCCGGACGGCTGCAATAGGTAGCTTTTTACTTTTTGTAATGAAAGCTACCTAAAAATTTCGAATGATGAAAATCATGTCATTCAGCAACCAGATAAATGGAAATTACAATATTATTACGGATGCCTTTTTCATATTACTAATAACAGTAACTCTTAAAAAACATTTGAAGAGAAAATGACGTCACTATTTAAAACATCGCATTTACATATTCTTACTCATAACATTTCAATATTTCTTTTCATTATGAACACTGAGGTTGAGATTTTACTTTCAGATGACTTCAGTTAGTGAAAATAATGTCATAGTAAAAATGAAATTAGTTTTTTTTTTTTGTTTTTTTTAATCAAAGTATTTTTCTGTGATTGCTTATAAAATAAAGTTTCTGGATTTCGCCGGCATTCACATTACAATTTTAACTGAATATGTGCAAATATCTGCATGCAAAATTGTAACTGGCAAACTTGACACTAAGTTTGGAAATACATTTATTATATATTGATTCAATAATGTAATTACTTTTGCTTTTTTTAAAACCAAATCGATCCGGTCTTTTAAACATTTCATTCGCCGAATTCGACGGGATTCCACTCGTTTTATTGTTAAAATGCATTTCCTTTTTCTCAGGGTCTATAAAAAAGCGTTTAAACTAAAGAAAAAATCAGTTTTTGATGAATCTAGTCAATGAAGAAGTAGCACGTTAAATTGTATCTCTTTATTATTCCGCAATTCCAATGTATCAGAGAGAAATTGCTAATCAGTTGGGTTGGTTGGTTGGTTGGTTGATTAGGGTTTTATGGCGCAAAATCCCTTTAGGGACATGCTGCGCCAAGAACAAGGTGAGAACAAAAAGTTCAAAAAAACGTAATACAGCTTAAAATGTAAAAGTTAAAATGTAAAAATAGCATTAAAAGGCTGTCCTAGTATTTGTCATAATTGGAAAGTCAAGTTAGGATTAAAATCTGTCTCCAAATGTCAAAGTTAAAATCAAACAATGTCTAAAAAGAAGCACAAAAATATATTAAAACAATTTAAAAGGGTAAAATCACTGAGGTCTATATTCTTCAAAAGTAACATTTTCATCATCATCACTCGAGTCGTAAGATGCCGACTCCATAGCCTCCTCCACGTACTGATTCATCTGCCGTGGATCTTTGAGATTAGCTGTAGATGGGCTATGACATGATTTTCTCTGTTTATTCTTCACAGTTTGCCACTGTGAAGAACCCCGAATAGTTTTATTCTCTTTTGTTTTCTGGGTAGGTTTTACAGTTAGATTAGTTTTGGGTTTGTGGGAATTTGATGCAGATGAATCAGGTGTTTTTCCATTCTCAGGTTTGGTTATATTTTTTGATTGGCTTGATTTCTGTGCTTGACTAGTCCAATATTCAATTTTCACAGGTTCTGATTACGGTTTCCAAAGCACTAATTTTGGCAACACTCTGGTAACAGCAGTAGCGTGGGCATCACGGGTCTTTTTCTTTATAGGACTAGATGTTTTTTCAGGAGAACTGTTCTTAAAAGGAGCTTCAGTCTGGGTACTAATGTGTCTTACAGGTTTTGTTTGTTGCTTAAGTAAGCTAGAGTAAGAAACTCCAACAGATGGGGTTCTCGATTCTACAATTTTACGAGCTTCAGGGTAAGGAAGGTTTTGGGTTACTTTTATAGTAATGATCTCTTTTTCACGGTTCCAAATAGGACAGGAGCGAGAATATGATGTATGATCACCTTTGCAATTTGCGCAGCGTTCCTGTTTTTCACAAGTTTTACTGTCGTGGCCAACTTCTGCACAATGTGCACAGGTAACAGTGCCACGACATTGGCCATTAGTATTGGTATGGCCATAACGCTGGCATTTAAAACAATGGATCGGATTAGGGATATAAGGTCGGACTGGACAATTTAAATAGCCTGCTTTAATTCTAGTAGGTAAAATATGGCTATTGAAGGTTAATATTATATGTTTAGTAGGAATTATCTGACCATTTCTACGGATAGTGATACGGCGGACATCTACGACATTTTGATCCTTTAAGTTAGTTAGAAGTTCTTCTTTTGGGGAAAATAACAGATCTGGTTCAGATATTACACCACGACAAGAATTTAAAGTTGGATGTGCTTTAACAGATACAGAAAAGGTGCCTATTGTATTACTATTGGACAAAAATTGTGACTGGTTGGCTGTAGAAACTTCAACCAGTAAATCCCCAGACTGTAATTTTTTGAGGGAATGGCCATCACCAAGAACAGATTGAAAGGTTTTAGCAATAACAAATGGTGAAGTTTTTTTGAAAGAGCTATCAGAGAGGCTATCATTGCGTTTAATTACGAAAAATCGAGTAAAAGAGGAATTCTTTGACATTTGTTGCTCTCCACATGGGAGAGAGATAGATGAAAGAGAAGTTTTTTCCATCCATATTAAGTGAAAAAGGAATTCGGACCCCGGCCGCACCACCCACTCCCGAGCCCAACAAGGGGATGCATATTCGTGCACCAGTGCTAACCAGGGTCTATACGGTCACAAGACAATCCTATGTCAGTCTCCACCCTTAACGAGATGACTAGTAATTGCTCGCTCACTTGATCCCTAAAGCCAGTGACAAAAGTCAGCGCTAATCAGTTGGGTATTTCACGCCGTTCTGTTCGCTATTATATTGATAAACACTAGTAAATCTGCAGATCAGGAACCTCAACGTCAGCTCTCCTAATGACTCCTTTTTTACACACTTTGCGTATAATTTAACTTTATACAAACAGCAATCGAAAATTTTCAAATTACATAAATTTATAAGTGAATAAACAAGTCTAAAATTGCGCGTCAAACCTATCAAATGAGGTTCGTTCTTACTACAACGAAGTTTAAAATATATTCAGATCTAGGTGTAAGAGTTGCTGTACTCCTATGCAAAAGTGTATGAATACAAAATTTATAACGATTTTACATACTTAATTCAGTTATACAGATATGATATCAGTTATACGGATAATATTACTGATTCTTAATTGGGCCATAATCACCATAGCAACCTGGAATCAATATCTATCATGGGATATGATTGAATTATTTAAAAATGATAGATTTGATAGATTGGAGAAAACTTTAATTAAGTTGCGACTGGATTTTCATAAAATTTGAAATGATGCAACAAAATTTTGCAACTATTTTGTATATTTAATTTCAAATCATTCAACCTGGTAGTTTTTGAGCTATTATATGTGAACAGACCGACAGACAGATGGCTGGACCAGGTAACGACTATAAGTGCTACAAAGTTGAAACTTTACGATATTTTCCCATGAACGATAATGTAATAAAATTGTTTTAAGTGTCTCAGCAAATAAACTACAAGCTTTACGCACTTTATTTTCAATAATGAACAGGGCATAGTAAATTTCAATAAAATATATCAATTACAGATCAATCCAACGATATTAAAGCAAGTTCGGAAAGACATAGACAGATATAATTCACAAACTAATTTTAAATTCTTGTAATGCTTTAAAAACGCATGACAGATTTAAATTTCACTTTCAAAAAACTATAAATGGAATCATACTTGAGTGTTCTTATACAAGCCTTTATTTTACTCACTTTTTATTTACGCGATACTAATTGGCTGTTATTTAATTATAATCTGTAATTTAATTAAGACTTATACACACTTAAATCTACTGAGATCATTGTTCCAGAGATTATCATCCATAGAAGGCCTTGTATCCAATTCTTTGCGTGGCCTTGTATATTATTTTATCTGCATTGCACAAAGGTATCTTAGTGTACTAAATGTAGTTCAACATGAAAATGCATAATTAAAAAAAAAAAAAAAAACTTTTATGCTATTTCTGTTTACACTCAATATCCCTTAGAAATTCTTTTGTATAACCCTGTATATGAATTATAGCATTTATACATAAAATGTTACATGCAAAATTTTAGTTAAAAGTTCATATCTAAACAAAAATGAAGCATCAGTAGTCATCGATTATATACACTACTTCATCGCAGTATCGCATCTGAAATCTTTTGAGTGTCCCTGTGAATACTATGTGTTTTCTGTTACATAGAAATTATCATGTAGTTTACCTCATCAACGTATAGCAATTTAATAAAATGTTAACTAATTCAATATAATTAAAATACTCCCCAAACAAAGTTTCCTCGTATACCATTATGCAATGAAATACTTTTGCGTGGTCCTGTAATTTAAGTACAAATATCCTTTGCACCGTACATTGTATAGAATATTTATTTTAATGTACTTCATAGATGCATATCAATTTCAAAATGTACGAAAAGTGTAACATATTTAAAATTCATTTGAAGATATTCTTCCCATTGTCGTTATGTAACGGAATACTTTTTAACTGTCCTTATAATTAAACTATATATCCGATGCGCATAAAATTTGCAGTGACACGGCAAAATTATGCAACAATTACATATTTTAAATTTCAAACCATTATGTTGGGAACTATTTTCATAGTTATGTACGGTCAGGCACACATACGAACAGACCAGGCACGATTATAAGTGCTACGTATTCATATAGTTAAGAAAGCATTTAAAAATACGTAGAACTGAATATTATAATTTTTTAGACAACAAAGTACATTTCTTCAGGGGGGCTCTGGCCCCCCCTGCACCCCCCGTTGATTCATTAAATTTACATTCGTAATTTTCTACTGAATATGCGGCAGTATTGATTTTTTTTTTTTTTTTTTTTTTTTTTTTTTAACTTACTAACCAAAAAACCTGTATTTGATATATAAGTAATTTATAGAAAAGGAGATATAAAAATTTATGTAAAGGAGTTACCTAATTTAGAATTCTAATGTTTTTACAATTTTTGTTTCTCAAAAATTTCACTTTAATTACGTTTCTATAATATTTAGAATCTAAGATTTTATCTAAATATAAATCCATATCTCTTTGATAACTTTACCTCGCTAAAATCACCCAATAAAGACACTTATTTCCCGCTATTCTTGACGTCATTTTGACATCGATATCTATGCGATGCAAGTTAATGGCATTTATATCTATATGGGACATATTATAAAAATTTACTATCCAACCACTTGCTTAACAGTTTTATTAAAATTTTTTTAGACAAGTTTATTATTATTTTAAATATTTAAAAAAATATTTTAACGTGCTTCCGACAAATTTTAAAATTTTGATAGTAAATTTCTGTAAATAAATAAGGATTGATATCATAATCAAAGACCATTTAATTTAAGAGCCAAAGTGATTAGTTTTATTTTCGGTATGTGACGTCATAATCGCTCGTTTTCGTGCCATATAATTCAATCTTCCTTTATTTTTTATTATTATAAGATACTTGAAAATTACCATTTTCTTTCCAATATGAAATTATATTAATTTTCTTTTAATTTATATATATATATTTTTTTTCATTTACCTTTATTTACATGAAAATTCAAACATTACAATGACGCACTATACATGCTTTTAATATTATGATGATAAAGGTTTGCTAGGCAACTATAAAAAGTAAAAGAAAAAATGCAATAAATACATTTGAAACTAGTATTAAAAAATGCTCTGACGAGCACCAAAAAAGTTTAATATGTTTTAAAGTATGAAAAAGTGTTTGACAAGAGATTCTAATTGAGAATGAGAAAGGACAATGGGTCTCTTCTTGGCTGCAATTCACTGTCAATGCCAAATTTCAAAAAATCATATTTGCGCTTTTCCATATAAAAGAAATTTGCTTAAAACTTTCTATCTTTACTTTTTAGTAAAACTTCAATCGTGCTTTACATGTTAACTGCATTGTTGACTCTGCACTGCAATTGCACTACAAATCAGTTTTCTATGCTGTTTTACACTGCGACAGTTTATGGTGGGACTGCGTGAATGTGATACGATGCAGGCAGTGTTGAATGCAGGAGGTGGGCCGGGGAGACATTCCCTACCGAAGGTATCAAATGCTCCCCCCCCCCCAATAAAATTTAGATTTTGTGTTTTTAATGGTAAAAAGGTATAATCCCCTTAGAACTCTATTGCCCCCCCCCCCCCCGAAACCACAGAAGACCCTCCCGGAGAAAATGTCTGAATTCAACACTGGCTGCGGGAACTATGATTTTTGGCCCTATTTTGCTTTACATTCATGTTTAATCGCGTGGTGTCTTTTCTAATTATGCATTTACACTACACAATTTTATCGTAACAGTGACTGACTTCTTTTATATGGAAAAAGCGCAAATATGATTTTTTCAAATTTGGCATTGACAGTGAATTGCAGCCAAGAAGAGACCCCTTGTCCTTTCTCATTCTCAATTAGAATCTCTTGTCAAACACTTTTTCATACTTTAAAACATATTAAACTTTTTTGGTGCTCGTCAGAGCATTTTTTAATACTAGTCATTTAAATTTTTTTATAATTATAAATTGAATATAAGAAAACCCCAGTTGCTTTTAAATATTCCCAGTACTTTTTCTTATTTCGCTCAATATTGAACTATTTAATCAATGGACAAAAAACGTGAAAAAACGAAATTAATTTTAATTTGTTCGTACAGAAATTGACAGATTCAATTAATTTTAGATAATACATATTTTGTAGAAAAATAATGCGAAATAGAAATTTCTATTCTTTTCGCATAGGATTCGTAACATTCTTATCTACTTGTTTTAAAAATCAGATGTTATAAATAAGAAATATTTCCGCCATTAGCGCGATTTTTGTGATCATGGCACCCAAAGGTCGCTAAACATAATTTTGTAGTGAATGCACATAAAAACGAATTTTCCCATTTAAATTAAAATAAAAAAATATAAGTGAAATATTTTTATTTCTCCTTCCTGATATCTATTGGAATAGCTTATTCCAATTATTGAATAATACTCTAGGACATTTTCAGGAAAATTATTAGTTAAATTATCTTCCTTAGAGAAAGTCGCTCGAAATACAGCCTTAATAGATTTGCAACCAAGGATGAAAATATACTGAAAATTCATTTCTAGTATTATTTGTAAAATTGACATTGAAATCACCAGCTGTAATTAAATTTTTATATAATATACAGTGGAACCTCAGTTCACGATCATAATCCATTCTTGTATCTGACTTTCTGTATGTGATATAAATTTTTTGGGCGCTCTATCCAAGAACTAATGCATGGGATTAAAAAAAATATATTCAGGTAATCCCTGATATAAATTGATGCTGTTTGCTGTTTACATTTTGATTTAAATCGTTCAACAGATGGCTTAACCATGTTGCATTTTTCATTATTTTCGCAATAGTTCTATCTCGAGAATTAACGCACGGATTTTCATCAAACTTCAAATTCAGTTAATCTTTATATGAATTGGCTTTGTTTACGTTTTGGTTTCAATAACCAAAACACATGGCGCTGCTATGCTGAATTGTTCCGATTACCACAATATCTCTATCGCAGGAATTAATGCACAATTTTTCATCAAACTTGAGATTTAGGCACGCTTTGATTTATATTATTGCTCATTGCGTGTTTTGGGTAAATCTCCCAACAAGTGTCGCATGTATGCTATATTTTTCCCGATATCCGCAACAGTCCTATTTCAAATTTCAAAAACTAATGTTCGAAATTTCATGCCTTTAGAATCCTCACGGTGAGCATATGATTGTCATTTGATTTTGGCACTGTAATAATGAATTTTGACTCATTAAATGCATGAGATACAAAATAGTTTTGGGGTTGCCACATCCGACTAGTTCTTTATAATCGGAGTAATCGACGGTTCATCTACACTGTACTGTTTAGCTATTTTGAATACACTATCATAGTTCTTAAGTTTTGTCACTACTTCTTTTCATAATTGATCAGTAATTCGCTTAAGCTTCTTACTACTGCTATCACTAAACGCTTTTTCATTCTTAGAAGTCATAATAAAGGCTAAAAATTTCGCAAAACTGATTAAAATTAAAACAATAAGTTAAATTTTTTTCTGTACTGAAGGTCACAAAGCACTCTGATACGCGCCCTTTACTCCAAACTTGACTTATAACAAGAGTTATGTGAGGGTTGCCAACTGAACTATTCGACAGCTTTGGTCGCGAATCGAGTTATCCTACGCCGAAAGAGTAAAATTTTGATCAATGAAGTTGGTCATAAACTGAACTTGTCAAAAACAGAAGCGGCCGTAAACCAAGGTTCCACTGTTTTTTGACCGATAAGTTTGCAAATATGGCATTATTTATATATTCAGTGGCGATGATCATTATGCAACTTGGCGATTTAGCCGATTAAATTTGCAATTTTAAAATAGCTTTGTTAATAACGGAAAATTGAGAATTTCTATTAGAAAAATTAGGATAATTACTATAATTTTTATGCACAGTTTTAAGTAAACGCTGATTTTTTTTCCATAATTTTAAATTTAGTACATTTGGAAATGGAAGGGAGAGGGAAAGTATATCTTTGCAATGCTTTTTCGACAATATCTCAAGCAAAAATACTTTTAAATGCCAATAATTGCTGATCGTGTTACATTCACTTCACACCATCACAAAAGTTTTTTGCATCACCATGTGTTTTTCATTTGATGCTTTCTTGGCACAGATGTCGTATATGCACGTCATTGTGCGATATTCTTCTGACGCCAATTTCGCAAAAGCTTAGTTTTCAAACTTCAATTACATGCATATATATTACGGTACTACTTAGTTATCCCGTCGACCAATTTCACCAAACTATACAAATTGTCAAACTCATAGCGAAATTATACATATAGACATAATTTTCAATTTAAATAACACAAAAAAATAATTTGTAGAATCTTAATAAAAAATACAAAGTCGAAATAAAAATCCCTTAATGGCGTTTTAAACACGTGCATCGTATATAATGTCATTGGATGCGACATTCACGATCATCCATTATTGGCATATAATATTATAGTTTGGCGATGGTTTTTTGGTCGACGGGATAACCAACCTCTATTAACTATTTTCTATTATTTTCAAAAGAAAATAATAATGACTAAAAACCGGTGATAATTGATTACCTTTCGACCAAAAAATTATCGCCAAATTATAAAATTAAATGCCAATAACGGATTATCATAAATGTTACATTCAGTTTACATTAAATAGGTTACCCATGATTGTTATGCCATACTGTGATTTTGAATTCAACTTTTTATTTGTACTTTTATTGATGTTTTACTAATACTTCTTTCGTTATTTATAATAAAAATTATGCCAATATGAATTACATGGTGAATAAATTGATGTTTTGTACAATTTGGCGAAATTGGTCGACGGGATAATCAAGTAGTATTGAAAAGTTTAATTAATAACAACAGAGTGAAATGATTTATAAAATACAACAAAATTAAATAAAGGTAAATGAATATATATTTTTAATAAACATTAGCCCGGTTATCATATCAGACAAGATAACAAAATTTTCGTGCCAATTAGGTACCCTAATGTGAATTTGACATCACATCCCTATTTAAAATCAATTGAATGCTATTTAAGATATGGGCAGAATGTGAAGTTTTTGTTTTACTCTATATATTTTCCTTATGTAAATTAGGACGTTATATGATCATAATTAAAAAATCTTACATTTAGTTCCTGAAAAGAAATTTTGGTTTTCCCAGATACTTTTTTTTCAATGTATTTGTTTTTTCCCCATTTTTTTTCTACTACAAAAGTTCAAAATGTTAGGACACTCGAGAAAATCCCATGGTCATATAAAATGCTTGTTATTTGAAAAAATAACCATGGATTCAAGCAAAAAAAAAAAAACCACTGCGTTTACAACTTTATTATTTAAAGAACTGAAACTAAAGGCTTCGCAATAAAAACAAACAACCATGTTTTTCACGTGATTTGTTTAATTTGAATGAATTATGATACATACATGACAATTTTTATATTAAATTTGGTGGCAATGAATAAAAAAACTACAATCGCAACAGCAAAAGACAATATTCAACTGAAGGTTTAAGACATAAATTCGATTTTCTCAGAATCCATCAAACATACAAAGATGAAAAAAAAAAACTGTTCTACTAAGTTTTATCAAGACGATAAAAATAAACCAAAAACGAAGTTAATCCATCCATAATAACGTTAGCTATTGCTTGTTGAATTTTTCGTCTTCATTTTTTCGTTAAAAGTTAAATAAAAAACTACAGTAAACTGCGATATATTTTTTAATGCTATCATTTTATTCGTCTCGTCGAGTTCTATCTTTTGAAAACAAAATCACTGTTGTACGTCAACTGGTTCGCCAGAAATTTCAAAAAGACGTTCGCATTTTCTATTTCTTAAACATATTATACCAAACGCTACCGCGTTTGCTATGATAAGTAAATCTCTAAAACAAATTGTTTTATATTATTGGAACACATTTATAAAAATTATCCAAAAATTACAGTAATAATTTAAAAAATTTGACAAATGCATCGACAAAATTTCAAAATAGTTTGAATAATTTCAGCCTCGTATTTGTAAATTTCAATATCCAATTTGTCATTTAATGCCATTGAGCAAGTGAGCCATTTTCTTTCAACAAATGAAAATTTTTTAAACGGCTGAATTGCCATAGAAAAGCATTATGGTGCAAAATTAAATGTCCTGTATTTTAAGAACAAATGAATCAAATAGAACAGAAAACTATACGGCTAAATCCAAGTATCTCAAGAACATACTCACTTAATTTCAAGTTAATCGGGTGCTTTTTGCGGCAGTTATCGCGGAACAGACAGAAACCGAAACATTTCGTGTCTCCAAAGTAAGCCTTTACTGACGTTTCGGCAACAAGAAAAATGAAGTTAGTTCATTGCATTCTAAACGGGGTCGCCCTTCTAAAAGACCTCTATCGATTTTTTTTTCTAATCGGAGGCGAAACTGAATTCTGCAATGGCAGAATCTACATTCAACTTGTAATGATTTTTATTTCTGAAACCTCTTTTGGTTAGTGGCAGACATAAGACAGCACTATGTTTGAACCGGGGCGAATACCATCATTTTGGTACCATTGCTCTTGAAATCGGTTTAGTAGTTTGAGAGATTAGCCCCGATACTCGCCAAAAGTGACGCCAACTTGGCACTATTTCTGGCATTTTGTGAAATTCTTATAAACTTCCATTGTAATCCAATGTTTATCTTCTAACCAACCATTAATGTTTAATTAATGGTGATTTCTGATTTTTTCCTATTTATAAATCCAATAACCTACCTCCACTCCAAATTTCAACTTCCTAAGTCACCTGGAAGTAATCAAACATTTTGATGAGTGAGTCCGTGGTAAAAACAGTGATTTTCAGACGTCAATTTCCCGTGAACGGTAAAAGATTTTTTAAAAAATTTATAAGATTCGGAAATTAGAAGATGGTCTTACATGACACGAAAAATTGCAAGTGTATAGGTCAAATAGAATTTAAGTTATTGAGGGGTCAAAAATGGCCCTAAATGGTTCGGGTAATATAACCCACGGCCGGTGTGTCGCTTTTTAGGTGCGTTCGTAATTATGTAAATACGTAGCACCTATTGTAGTCGCTCAGTCCGTCTGTCTGTCCGTCCGCATATAACAACGCAAAAACTACCCAACCGAATCGTTTGAAATTTAAAATACATAATTATAACATAATTTTGTCGAGTCATTTCAAATTTTATGAAAATCGGTTGGATAGATCAGTTACAGGGACAATCAAAAGGATTCCGTTACATTACGGTCAATGGGGGAAAAGTTTGAAATGCATTTTAATCGTTTGAAATTTAAAACATATAATTATTGCGTAATTTTGTCGAGTCCTTTCAAATGTTATGAAAATCGAATGCATAGATCAATTACAGGAACAATCAAAAGGATTCCGTTACATTACGGTCAATGGGGAAAAAAGTTTCAAATGCATTTTAATCGTTTGAAATTTAAATCATATAATTATTGCGTAATTTTTCAAATGTTATGAAAATCGAATGCATAGATCAATTACAGGGACAATCAAAAGGATTCCGTTACATTACGGTCAATGGGGAAAAAAGTTTCAAATGCATTTTAATCGTTTGAAATTTAAAACATATAATTATTACGTAATTTTGTCGAGTCATTTCAAATGTTATGAAAGTCGGATGCATAGATCATTTACGGGGACAATCAAAAGTATTCCATTACATTACGGTCAATGGGAAAAAAGTTTCGAATGCATTTTGGTGATGTTACACTCATTCGAACATAATAGAATTGGCATGAATCTATGAAATATATACTAAAATATGCATTCCGTACAATCTGTGATGCAAATAATTTTTATTATTAAATTACAGGGCCACACAAAAGTATTCCACTACATAATGCTATACGGGGAAACATTGTTTGGGGCGTGTTTTAATTATATTCAACTATTTCACATTTTATGAATAAGATATACGTGTTGCTGAGGTGTAATAAAAATTACTTCTAGCATATTTTCAGAAACACAAAGATTTCGACTACTATACTGTATCCGAAGTACGCTCTACTATACCAGCAAGATCTGAATATTTTTAAAACTTCGTTATCGTAAGAACGCACCTCATTTGCTACGTTCACGTGCAATTTCCAACTTGTTACTTTGTGAGCTTGGCTGACACCAGCCGTATGTCTAGATATTTGGTGGTCATAATTAGGCATTGTTCATTGCTGAAAAATTTTTATTTGCGTTTTGCAATTATGTGGTTCATTTTTAAAAGACCGCATCACACCGCACAATTTTCTTTTGTTTTTTATTTTTGAGCAATAAAATGTTAAACATGCATTTGCTCTTAGGAATAACTTTGTTTTTTTTTTTCAAATATGCTATTTAATTGTCTACGCTTATCATCACATTGTTCAAACTATTGCAAGAATTCTGCCTGCCATCTTTCTAATTATACAATGGTCTTTCTGATTTCTCAAATCATGTAAATGCACACAAGTTTCCTCTTCCTCAACAAACTTCATGTCTATCACAGTTACATAAACTGTGGTCTCGCAGTCACGCTATCTCTAATAAATGTAATTACCACAAGTAAAAGGAACTTAAGATGTCTCGCATATTTTGAATATTAAAGGTTTGTATTCTTAAAATTACCTATAACCGATGATTCCAAACGGATGACTTAACACTTAGGCTTGTTCAGCGCAACTTACCAAAGTAACCAATGTTACCGACCGATTGTAGGGGAGTACGAAAGCGAATTGTGGCACCAATGAAAACTATCCTGTTGAAATTGTAGCTGACGTCACACTTCGCCTTGATTTTCATTTCGTACTTGTCTACAATCGGTAAGTGGCCGGTAAGTAACCGGTACGTTGTGCTGAACACGCCCATTGTTATTTTTATATCTCCTTTTCTATAAATTACTTATAAATCAAATACAGGTTTTTTGGTTAGTAGGTTAAAAAAAAAATCAATACTGCCGCATATTCAATAGAAAATTACGAATGTAAATTTAATGAATCAACGAGGGGTTCAGGGGGGCCAAAGCCCCTCTGAAGAAATGTACTTTGTTGTCTAAAAAATTATAATAATTATTCAGTTCATAAAATTTTAGAATATCGTTGCATAAAAACGGGGCCAATTTAATGCATCAAATTTCTGAAAACTTCCACGTATTTTTAAATGCTTTCTTAACTATATAAATACGTAGCACTTATAATCGTGTCTGGTCTGTTCGTATGTCTGTCTATCCGCCTATCTGTCTGGCCGCACATAACTATGAAAATAGTTCTCAACCAAATGGTTTGAAAATTAAAATATGTAATTGTTGCATAATTTTGCCGTGTCATTGCAAATTTTATGAGCATCGGATATATAGTTTAATTATAAGGACAGTCAAAAATATTCCGTTACATAACGCCAATGGGAAAAATACCTACAAATGCATTTTAAATATGTTACACTTTTCGTACATTTTGAAATTGATATGCATCTATGAAGTATATTAGAATAAATATTCTATACAATGTGCGGTGCAAAGGATATTTGTACTTAAATTACAGGGCCACACAAAAGTATTTCATTGCATAATGGTATACGAGGAAACTTTGTTTGGGGAGTATTTTAATTATATTGAATTATTTAACATTTTATTAAATTGCTATACGTTGGTAAGGTTGTGAGGGAGTGACCTTTATTAAAGGCACTTTAGTATTTCTGAGATCGTGACGTCAATAATTTAACATGTGTAAGCGTAAAAGCGACATCTATCCTCTCTTTTACTTTAACTTTCTAGAGTGTGTGTGCTCTTTCGGATTTTGCAGTTAGCTCGCGGTTATTAGTAATATGTTAATGTGAAGTATCTCAGTTTGCAGCATATAAAAGCTTGGGTTTGAGTGAATGGAGAGCGTCTCTGGCATTAGCTAGCGAGTGTCTCTGGCATTAGCCAGCGAGAAAGCATCTGTGGCGGTAGCCAGCGAGAGAGGATCTCTGGCATTAGATATCAAAGTGAATTATTGTTCAGCGAAGTGCTAGGAAATTGAAAAGTAGCAGCGAGCCTCCAGTGAAGTGCAAAGGAGTTTCGATATTTGATTTGAGAGTTGGCCGTGGTAAGAAAATTTATAGTAGTTTCATTTTGATTATTTGTGAATAAAAAATTACACACAGCCACGGGCTGTCTAATTAAGCTTTATCTAGTAGCTCAGCCAAGAGATAGTGAGAAGTGTTAGAAGGTGCTACGATTGAGCTCGCCCGGAGCCTGTGAGTATGCGTTTAACTTTTTCATAGTATTCTCAGTTGTGTAAAATTAAGACTTGCTCCACTTCCCTTCAGCCCTCATCATTTTAATAAACTTTGTTCTTTTATCTTAAGTACTGAGTATGTCTGCATTTAACTCCCACCACGAACAACCAAACGTTATAAATGACACTCAGCATGCATATAACGTTACAAATGGCGCCCAACGAAACATCGGACATTGTGAGATTGTGCCACGTGTGTATTTCACCGGTGAGGGTGATATTAGTGAATTTTTAGTTAAATTAGATGATTATATTTTGTTCAATAATATACCTGAGAAAAGTAGATACGTAGTTTTTAAATGCTCATTGAAGGGCGAAGCACTTTTGTGGTTGGAAAATATAGGAAAGTTTTTGATTACTGATGAAGCGAAAAGATTTGAACAAACTGTGATTGAGTTAAAGAAGGCATTTCCTCCCGTTAAATATAAGAGTATTTTGAAAAAAGAGTTCTATTGCAACAGGCAGAATATTTATGAGTCGGCGTCAAAATTTTATCTTCGTAAGCTGGAACTAAAAAATAAATTAGATTTAGATATCACATTTGAGGAATTGTTGGACATTGTTTTTCCTCTTTTTAATCCAAATATACAGGACTTTATTGAAGTTAGAGCACCGAAGAATTTTGCAGAAATGCATCAGATATTATCGAAGTATGAGACTCGGCATAGCTGGGATCAACGGGATTTGCGTAGCCCTCGTCAGAGACCTGTCGCGGATAGTAATTTGAGAAATGAGGGGGAACATAATTTTGTGAGAGGGGGACAGCGATTTCCGGATAATGATTTGCGTAATAGAAATGATGGATTTGGTCGTAATATGTCGAATACTGGTAATAGGAATGGTGGTGGTGCTAAGAATTTTAGAAGTGGTGAGAGAAATATGTATGGAAATAGACAGAATAGTGTTTATGATCAGAGAGGGGGAGTACGGGACAGGAATGTTTCTTCGCAAGTAAGGAGATTAACTTCGGATGAGAATTTTGAAGGTAGATCAGTGCAAAGGAGAGGTGTGAGGAGGTCGGGTCAGTTAAACTGGTAAGTGACTGTATTTCGGAAGGTATGCAGTCACAGATTAAATCGGAAAAGCCTTCTGTGAGTTTGAATAAAATTACTATTAATCCGGTTGAGTTACCTGAAGTGTTAATTGTGTTAGATGGTATTGTCGTTAAAAGTGTCTTCGATACAGGGGCAGATAAGTCGTTCATTTCTTTTGATTGTTATCGGAAATATTTTTCGTATAAGAAGTTGAAGAGGTTAAGTCTGGTGGTTCAGTCGGCACAGGGAGTAGCTTGTGATAATAAAGGTTCAGTAGAATTGGAAGTTGAAATTCGTTCAGTTAAGACATGTTGGGAGTTTTGTGTGTTAGATGGATTAACAGTGCATTGTATAGTTGGTGTGGATTATATAAAGGATAGAGGAATTAGTTTGGATTTCTTTAAAAAGTCGTTAATAGTGAATAATGATGAGAATGTGAGTAAGAAAGAGCCTGTTTCAGTGTCAGTTAATTTGGAGGAGTCGGGGTTAAGTGAAATCGAGAAGGAGGAATTAAAGTTTTTGAATGAATTTGGAGAGGTTTTTTCTGATAAACCGGGTTTAACGCATGTTGCGTGGCATGAGATTGATACTGGTTTGAAAGCACCTGTTGCTAGTAAACCATATCGTTATGATAAAGTTAAACAAGGTATAATTGATTATCATATTCAAAAAATGCTAGCGGACGATATTATAATGCCGATTGAGTCTCCTTTTGCATCTCCAGTAGTGGTATGTCGTAAAAATAATGGGAAAAGTTTAGATAATCCAGAGGCATATAGGTTTGCAGTAGATTATAGAAAGTTAAATGCGATAACGCAATACCCTCAGTATCCTATTCCAGTTATTGATGACATTTTGGCTAATATAACGTGTTCGAATTATATGTCAACGTTAGATCTTACGTCAGGTTATTTTCAGATTGCAATGAAGCCGGAGGACATACCTAAGACTGCGTTTATTACTCGGGACGGTTGTTTTGCTTTTAAGAGAATGAGTTTTGGTTTATCGGGAGCGCCAGCAACGTTCCAGAAGGCCATGAATAATATCCTTAAACCTTTGATTGGTAAGGGTGTCCTGGTCTACCTGGACGACATAATTATAATGGCAGCTACTTTTGAAGAGCATTTAAGATTATTGAGGGAAGTATTTACGTTGTTAAGAGATGCTGGGTTAACAGTTAAGTTAGAAAAATGTAAATTTTTGAGAAAAGAGATAAAGTATTTAGCAGTTAAAATTACGCGTGATGGTATTAATATAGATAATGAGAAAATTGAGGCAATTACGTCAATGAGTCCCCCCCAAAAATAGTAAGGAAGTAGCGACATTTTTAGGAATGGTGGCTTGGTTTGCCAAGTTCATCCCACGTTTTTCAGAGTTATGTGAACCGTTGTATAATTTAAAAAGGAAAAGGGTGAAGTTTGTATGGTCGTCAGCGGCTCAGAGGTCGTTTGAATTATTAAAAGAGGCAGTAGTTTCCCCTCCTGTTTTGGCTCACCCCGATTATTCGTCTCAGTTTGAAGTGTATTGCGATGCGAGTGCAGTGGGGGTTGGAGCGATGTTAGCACAGAAAGGTCGACCTATAGCGTTTGCGTCGAGAATTTTAAATGCAGCGTAAAGGAATTATTCGATTACGGAAAGGGAGTGTCTTGCAGTAATTTGGGCTTTGAATAAATTTCGTTGTTTTTTCACTAATATACCGGTTAAAGTCATTACGGATCATTCAGCTTTGACAAAGTTAACTAATGGAAAGGATTTGTCGTCTCGTATGGTCAGATGGTGTTTGAAGTTAGCAGAGTATAATGTTGTTATAGAACATAGGGCTGGCAAGGAAAATGCGGTAGCGGACGCTTTGTCTCAAAACCCGCATGGTGGTTTAGAGGTCACGGAGGAAATTAAGTGTTGTGCATTGCCATCGTTGGTGTTAAGGTCACGAGAGCAGTTAATAAGGGAACAGAAACAAGATGAGGAGTTTGGTAGTTTGTCTCGTTATTTGGAAAATCCTGATGATGTCCCGAGCGCAGATGTGCCTATGTTTGAGAAATGGTCCCAATCTTTTAAGCTTATCGATGGTCTTCTTTTTTATTCTAAAACTAGCAGGCTATGCCCGCTGCGCTGGTCAATATTTCAAAATCAACTGTGGGTGAAACGAACTGGTGAATTTAAATTTGTATTTTAAATAATTTGACCTCCAGCAGAACCTCGCTCATTGCTGAAAACGATTTAGACATCATTGTGATATTAAATTATCTTAAACGTTGCGCTAAAACCAGCTATTTAAAAGTAACTATTTTAATTTATTACTAACAGTGCACATTTAGAAGCGAAATGAGACCATTATGGCAACAGGATTTAAAATTTTCCCTTATCTGAAGAAATATTAATTATTACAGTCGTTACCATGGTACAACTTCTGAAAAATTTCTTCACAACTTTTCATTATGTGAAGCCAGGAACCCAAAGCTACTCCCACCTAAAAAGTTTATATATATATTAAATTTTGTCCGCGCGATTAAAGGCACAATTATGCAAGAATCATCTTCAAACTCGTCAAGTACATTGAGATGGTTAATATCTCAGGGGGAATTGCAAATGAGCAAAATCGGCCCAAGGGGTTGGTAATTGGGAAGGGTTCAAAAATTTGAATACCATCTTAACATGGCTTTCACAAAACCAGCTCTTACAAAACAATAGCAGGAAAAAAATAAACATTTTTCGTTACAGCAAGTTGCCAACGATAAAAAAAAAAAAAAACACACACACACACACATTAAAATTCCCACTATAACAAATACTTTATTCTTGCAAAATTTCCTCCTGAAAAATGAAAACAAAATTATTTGCTCTTTCGTATTTAAGCATTTTCTTTTTAGTTATTTAAGATAAAATTATGTAAATTTGTATAATTTAAAATTATGTAAATTTGTATAATTTGGCGAACGATTTGGCGAATTTGGTTGACGTGATAATCAAGTAGTAGCCAATTTACACTTTTCATATTTCACAAAAGATTCCTACACAGACATCATATACGCAATAGGTTTAGCACGATTATCTTGCAACTACAATGTGGCAAAATCTTCGTTTTAGAATACCAAAGAAATTTATGTATATTTTGTTATTTTCTATCATTTTAAACAGCAGTTAACAATAAATAAAAATTAACTGTAGAACAAAACAACAAATATCATTTCAAAAAAGAAAAAACTGAAAGTAAATAAACAATTTATCATCAGATAAACAACTATAGCTGGGTTACCATATGAGGCAAATAATGCCACTTTGGCGCCAGTGAGATACCTCGATGAGTATATGACCAAATCCGTGACAAAATTTCCATTTGGAAAAAACTTTAATCGGTATTTATACTGCATTTTCCCTACTTATGTATAAGAAAAAACCTTGACACAGATGTCATGTATGCACCACATTGGCGCAATTTTTTTCTGGCGCCAATTTGGAGAACTTGGTTTTTAATTGCCAATTTCATAAATATTTTTTAATTATTTTGTATTATTTGAAAAAAAATAACAAATAAAAAAGTTTAATTAATAGCTATAGAACAAAATGATTTATATTATTTTAAAAAACAAAATGAAAGTTAATAAATAGTTTATTAATAAATAAACAACCATAGTCGGTTGTTACCATAGTCAGAGTTTACCATGTAAGGCATAAAATCGCCATTTTTTTTTGCAATCGTGCGAATGTAATGCGTATATGACATCTGCGCCAAAACTTTAAAAAGTTGCAATTAAATTATTTTACAGTTTGGATGAGGAACAAATTTATACTAATATTTAAACATTATACGCATTTTTTTTTTTTTTTTTTTTTTTTTTTTTGCTATAACTGCTATTTATATATTTACAATTAAACATAAAAAAAATATCTTAAAAATGCTCTCACACATTTAAAAGAGAGTGAGAGAATTTAGTAATTGTGAACATCGCTCCAGCTTATGCCTTCTTGGTATAAAATCGCATTTTTTGATGTCAAAAGTAAATTGAAACACCCAAATAAACAAATAACATACAATTAACAGATAAAACCACTTTTAAAAGTAATTCTGCTATTTTGTCCTGTAAGACACATAATGGTAGAATTAGATTTTAAAAATATTTTTCTTTTAAAATAGAAGAATGTTATTTACCTTTTATCTAATAAAATATTTAAAATACATCTTTGTTAGCCTGCGCGAAAGAAAATAGCGAAAGTTTGATTGAAGAAATATTGAAGATGAAATGGTCAATTAAAAAAGACTTGTAAATTTTATTCAGCGGGAATTTTTCATTTCAAAATGTTGAATTTATCTATAGTAATAACGCATAATTGCATAAATTTACTTTGAGTTGCAAAATTTTTCCTTCAGTACTATTTGGTTATACCGCCGACCAATTTCGCTTAATTATACAAATCGCCAAACTATTAGCCAGATTATATAGATTAGCATAAATTTTCATTTAAATAACGAAAAACAAATTAGCAGAACATATATAAAAATAGAAATAAAATGTCGAATAAAAAATCACTTGATGACATAATTAGTATTTATATTATGCTTAATGTCAAGTGAATGTGACATTTAGGATCATCCATTATTGACATTTAATCTTAGAATTGGGGGCTAGATTTTTAATCGATGGGGTAATCTTTCCTTCTTCAGTTTTTAAATTTTAAAACTGAAATTTTTCCTGTAAGTGAAATTGACGAAATGGCGCAAGAAAAATTAAATTAACAATGAAAACATTTGCAAAAAGAAATAAAAGAGTTATACTCATATCTATATAATTTACGATTGAATATTAAAATATACTCTAAAAATTATCTTCACTTGAAAATAACAACATTATTGCGACCATTAAGAACCTAAGTCAGGCATTAAGTCAGTAGTGCATTTTCGGCTTAAAAACACATTCTTTGGCGACAAAAGCAAGATGAAAATCGTATAGAAACTAATAGTAACTCATAACTTACAGTGTCTTTTACAATCAGATCTGCTTTTTTCTGCTGTAAGTTATATTATACGGAAGTTCGATAAAAAAAGAGAAAGAAAATAATAAAAAGGGAAATAACTATCATTCAAAATTCATTTAATCAATTTCTGAAATGCACATTTTTTTATTCTAACACCAAGGATAAGTCGCCAAAAGTTGAACCAATTGTTATATTTCGCGTTAATTTATTTTTTAAGCATTACAAATATTTTTTCATTTTCAAGATAAATATATATTTTTATAATAATACGCCTCACTTAAGCGGTCTTTCTTTATTATTATTAATATTATCAGTAGTTATTTTCTGCTATTACTTGCAAGATATTTGTAATATTTCTAATAGATATAGCCATTTTAATTCTTTTGGCAATTATAATTTTCGCCAAAAACAGCTACTGGCAACCCTTTTGTCAAAAATAACCGAAAAATACGAAATTTACTACGAAAAATCAGAGTTATCCCTGTAAATTTGAATCATAAACCTTCGGAAAAATATTTCCTATCGAATGATACAATCGGCAAAAAAATCCATCGGGTAGTTTTTGAAAACACTCGTTTGGAAGTTTCAGAACTTCTGCTTTATAATATATATGATTGTAAATTCACGTGGAGAATTAAGAGTTTTTATTCCGGCTAGTCTTCGTAAGGCCATCTTGAAAGAATTTCATGATAATCCATTAGCAGGTCACTTAGGAATCAGGAAAACTTATGCTCGAATTTGTGAATCCTGCTACTTCCCTAAAATGCGGGAAGCAGTGCGCGCTTATGTCTCCAGCTGTAGCACATGCCAACGTTATAATTATAAAAATGTAAGTCCAGCTGGCAAATTAATTCCTATTAAAGTAAATTTTCCTAATGAATGTGTAGGTGTAGATTTAATCGGTCCTTATCCATTGTCTAATCCTAAAAGATATAGATTTGTACTAGTTATAGTTGATTATTTCAGTAAATGGGTAGAGTTAGTCCCCCTCAGGAAGGCTTCTGCACCTGCAGTTGCCGATGCATTTTTTGAGAATTATATTTCTAAATATGGTGCACCAATTAGGGTAGTTAGCGATCATGGCCCTTGTTTTATTTCTGATATATTTAAGGCCCTGTGTGAGAAGCTGGAGATCGATCATTCTTTTACTGTTCCTTATCGTCCTCAGTCTAATATGGCTGAACGTGTAAATCGTACATTAATTCAAATGATTTCTTCTTATGTTGGTTCTCATCATGCAAATTGGGACCAGTTTCTTCAGCATTTTGCGTATGCACTTCGTACGGCAGTTCACGAGTCGACGGGGAAAACGCCGGCTGAATTGTTTTTGGGTAGAAAAGTCATTACTCCATTCCAAAGGTTAGTTATGGTGCCAGATGCGGAAAGTCAGTACATGTGTCAGGATATTGAGAGGTTGGTTAAGGAAGCTCAAGTTCAGATGGGAAAAGCGCAAGAAAAGCAAGCTCAGTATTATAATATGCGTAGAAGGGAGTTAGAAGTGAAAGTTGGAGATTTTGTGTTGGTAGAAAAGCATTGGTTAAGTTCAAGTCGTCAAAAGAGAGTAGCTAAGTTTGGTCCGAAGTTTGTAGGTCCGTTTGAAGTTTTGGAAGTTCGAAATAATAATTTGGTTGTTGATGTCAATGGTGAAAGAGTGACGGTTAATCTGGATCAGGTTAGAGTTTATAAGTTTAGAGAAAATGGTAGTGAAGGTTCTCATGTGTCGAGTGGTGTTTCGCGAAATTCCCGATCCAATGAGTGTCCCGAGTCCAGCACTTCTTCATCTAATTCTTTTCATCAATATTCAAGAAGAAAATTTGGTCAAACAGCTCCAAAAACTGTTATTGAAAGTCGAAAGCCTAGCAATTCGAGAGCAAAGTATGATAATAAAAATAAGAGAACAGTGTCAAATACATCAGACTCTGTGTGCCATAAAAGGCAAAAGATTATAAACTATCCCGTTCCTCCACTTGTTAGACAGCAACCTCAGAAACACAAGTTATCTAATAGTTCACCATCTTCGGTACTTAATCCCCGGAAAAGATTTCAGATGGACACTCGCCAAACTGTTAAAAGGACTTTAAAGTCGGAATTTTTGCCCAATAAGAAACAGCATAGGTCCGGAAAGAAACGTGGTCTAGGATCTTCAGTAACTTCGGGTGCATCTAGAAAGAGGAGACAACGCTCAGATTACCGGCATCAACAGTGTGAATCTCGCCATGGAGTGACCCCAGCGAACCGGCCAGAGCAGAGTCGTCGAGCGGAACCTACAAGTATTCCACGGCATCCATTCAGAACCAGGCTGCAGGCACGACAGTCAACTGTGGCGTCACCGTACAGTTCTGATGACGAAAGATCCTTCGTACAAGGTTTCTGGGACAAGAGGAGAAAGCCATCCTGTAGTATGAAGCCGGCTAGCAGCGAATCATCTCTATGATTGGGTGATAATGTTCTTTATTAAATTTCTATTAGAGTGCATATATGTGGTAGCAATGTGAAGGAATAGAAAGCAGAGAGACTGTTTTGTACTTTTGGCCATTTTTGGAATTTTTTGACGGACTCACGATTAGTGCTTAATTGTGTTCAAAATTTGTTTGCAAAATTGTTAGTTTTATGTATGCTTGAGATTTTGGTATTAACTGCTTTTAAAAATTCTGGATCTATTGTTAAATTTTTGTTATTTGTTAAAAATGTTACTATATTGTTATATTGTTCATGTGTTATAAAATGTATGTTAATGTATGTTTAAATTTTCAGAAAGTACAGATAGTAATTTGGGTTATTTTGTACACGCGCCGCGGCTCAGGCGCGCACGTGTTTTGCGGTCAAGAAGTCCTTGACACGCGTTTCTATCTCTTGTACTAACATTTAATGAATTAACTTTCTTCTTACCGTTCGTGTTTTATGTGTTACGTTTGTACTTTAGTTGGGAATGGTTTCCGCAAATTGCGAAGTTTTAAGCTGCGTTTGAATTTGAAATTGTATTGTATTAAAATTGAATGTTAATGTGATTTTCTTGCAGGGAAGTATACCTGTGTTATGTATTGATTCTGCTATTTTTTCTTTTAGTTAATACAGATGAAGAGCATGATGACGTCATTTTGTAAATTTGATATTTTTTTTATTGTTGCATAAGCACAGCGATGTGACGCTGTACGTATGTGCCTCAATTATTGTTAAAGTGGAGTTAAGTTCTGAAGAATTTTGGGAGTTAGTTCATTGGCTAATGGGTATGTAGGTATTACGTAGTAGCAGGGTTATTTTAGTATGAAGTAAATTTAATTTTAGATGAGTTCGGAATTTGGATGAGGAAAATTTTTGCGCATTGGGTTTTTTGGACTTGGTGCGAATTCTAGTATTAGGAAAGTTATGGAGAGATTTTTGGTAAAAGTATAGTTGTATTGCAATATTGAGGAAAATTTCGGAAGTTTAGTGTTTTGAGAAATTTTAGCACTCCCAGTGGAGTGGGCTGTTTTGAAAGAAGAAGTAATTAGTTTTGGAAGTTTTACGGAGGCTATTTGTAACATAGAAGAATGATTGGATTGAATATGTGAATTTTTGAGGCAAACTGAGGTTTTTTGGTTGTGATGGGTTAAAGTTAATATTTTAAAATTTATGTTTCGGCGCTAAATTTCACCCATCACTGTGTTTTTTTTACGGTTTGAAATTTATAACAAGAAAAAGTCCTGGGCATGCAGTTGGCCCAGTCCTTTTTCTCTGCGGAATCCGAGGGGGGTTGTGAGGGAGTGACCTTTATTAAAGGCACTTTAGTATTTCTGAGATCGTGACGTCAATAATTTAACATGTGTAAGCGTAAAAGCGACATCTATCCTCTCTTTTACTTTAACTTTCTAGAGTGTGTGTGCTCTTTCGGATTTTGCAGTTAGCTCGCGGTTATTAGTAATATGTTAATGTGAAGTATCTCAGTTTGCAGCATATAAAAGCTTGGGTTTGAGTGAATGGAGAGCGTCTCTGGCATTAGCTAGCGAGTGTCTCTGGCATTAGCCAGCGAGCGAGGATCTCTGGCATTAGATATCAAAGTGAATTATGGTTCAGCGAAGTGCTAGGAAATTGAAAAGTAGCAGCGAGCCTCCAGTGAAGTGCAAAGGAGTTTCGATATTTGATTTGAGAGTTGGCCGTGGTAAGAAAATTTATAGTAGTTTCATTTTGATTATTTGTGAATAAAGAAATACACACAGCCACGGGCTGTCTAATTAAGCTTTATCTAGTAGCTCAGCCAAGGGATAGTGAGAAGTGTTAGAAGGTGCTACGATTGAGGTCGCCCGGAGCGTGTGAGTATGCGTTTAGCTTTTTCATAGTATTCTCAGTTGTGTAAAATTAAGACTTGCTCCACTTCCCTTCAGCCCTCATCATTTTAATAAACTTTGTTGTTTTATCTTAAGTACTGAGTATGTCTGCATTTAACTCCCACCACGAACAACCAAACGTTATAAATGACACTCAGCATGCATATAACGTTACAAGGTAAACTACATGTTTCTTTCTAGGTAACAGAAAACACATAGTATTTCACAGGGACACTCAAAAGATTTCAGATGCGATACTGAGATGAAGTAGTATATATAATGGATGACTGCTGATGGTTCATTTTTGTTTAGATAGGAGCTTTTAACTAAAATTTTGCTTGTAACATTTTATGTATAAATGCTATAATTCATATACAGGGTTATACAAAAGAATTTCTAAGGGATATTGAGTGTAAACAGAAATAGCTTAAAACTTTTTTTCTTTTAATTATGCATCTTCATGCTGAACTACATTTAGTACACTAAGATAGCTTTGTGTAATGTAGATAAAATAACATACAAGGCCATGCAAAGAATTGGATACAAGGCCTTCTATGAATGATAATCTCTGGAACAATGATTTTAGTAGATTTAAGTGTGTGTAAGTCTTAATTAAATTACAGATTATAATTAAATAACAGCCAATTAGTATCGTGTGAATAAAAAGTGGGTAAAATACAGGCTTGTATAACAATACTCAAGTATGATTCCATTTATAATTTCTTGAAAATGAAATTTAAATCTGTCATGCGTTTTTAAAGCATTACAAGAAGTTAAAATTAGTTTATGAATTATGTTTTTCTGTCCATCTGGTTGTCTATCTGTCTTTCCAAACTTTCTTTAATATCGTTGGATTGATCTGTAATTGATATATTTTATTGAGATTTACTATGCCCTGTTCATTATTGAAAATAAAGTGCGTAAAGCTTGTAGTTTATTTGCTGAGACACTTAAAACGATTTTGTTACATTATCGTTCATGGGAAAATATCGTAAATTTTCAACTTTGTAGCACCTATAGTCGTTACCTAGTTCGTCCATCTGTCTGTCGGTCTGTTCACATATAATATCTCAAAAACTACCAAGCTGAATGATTTGAAATTAAACATAGAAAATCGTTGCAAAATTTTGTTGCATCATTTCAAATTTTATGAAAATCTAGTCGCAATTTTAATAAAAGTTTTATCCAATCTATCAAATTCTATCATTTTTAAATAATTCAATCATATCCAATGATAGATATTGATTCCAGGTTGCTATGGTGATTATGGCCCAGTTAAGAAGTAGTAATATTATCCGTATAACTGATATCATATCTGTATAACTGAATTAAATATATAAAATCGTTATAAATTTTGTATTCATACATTTTTGCATAGGAGTGTAGCAACTCTTACACATAGATCTGAATATATTTTAAACTTCATTATAGTAAGAACGAACCTCATTTGATAGGTTTGACGCGCAATTTTTGACTTGTTTATTCACTTATAAATTTATGTAATTTGAAAACTTTCGATTGCTGTTTGTATAAAGTTAAATTATACGGAAAGTGTTATAAAAAGCAGTCATTAGGAGAGCTGACGTTAAGGCTCCTGATCTGCAGATTTAGTAGTGTTTATCAATATAATAGCAAACAGAACGGCTTGAAATACCCAATTGATTAGCAATTTTTCTCTGAGACATTGGAGTTGTGGAATAATAAAGAGATACAATTTGACATGCTACTTCTTCATTGACTAGAGTCATCAAAAACTGATTTTTTCTTTAGTTTAAACGCTTTTTTATCGACTCTGAGAAAAAGGAAATGCATTTTAACAATAAAACGAGTGGAATCCCGTCGAATTCGACGAATGAAATGTTTAAAAGACCCGATCGATTGGGTTTTAAAAAAAAGCAAAAGTAATTACATTATTGAATCAATATATAATAAATGTATTTCCAAACTTAGTGTCAGGTTTGCCAGTTACAATTTTGCATGCAAATATTCGCACATCTTCAGTTAAAATTGTAATCTGAGTGCCGGCGAAATCGAGAAATTTTAGTTTATATGCACTCACAAAAAATAGCTTTATTAAAAAAAAAAAAAAAAAAAAACTAATTTTATTTTTACTATGACATTATTTTCACTAACTGAAGTCATCTGAAAGTAAAATCTCATTCTCAGTGTCCATAATGAAAAGAAATATTGAAATGTTATGAGTAAAAATGCGATGTTTTAAATAGTGACGTCATTTTCTCTTTAAATGTTTTTTAAAAGTTACTGTTATTACTGATATACCACATTTGTAAGATCCTCACTTGGCAAAATGTCAGGCCAATTCCATTCAGACTTTAGGGAGAATAGCCTATGAGGCCCAGACTGCTTCTACGTATTCATGGAAATGATATTAAATAATGTTTCTATTTTTTGTTCTGGGTAAAATTTAATTTTAAATTAAATAGATTGTGCACCTTCTATCAGTTTTCGGTATAACCTTTCCAAAGCATATATTTTCTCCTACATTTTTTTGTGAAATTTAATAAAAACGTGTCTGTTTTTTTTTTTTTTTTTTTTTTTTTTTTTTTTTTTTTTTTTCATTTATATTTATGGCTAAAACGCAGTTTTAACGATTGCTTGGCATTTGACTTGGTGGCTATGCAAGAAATTCGCCAATTCTAACAACTTAAATATTCAGGGCACATGTATATGTCATATACTCACTGGGATTTACTTGGCGCCAAAATGGTGTTATTTTGCCTAATATGGTAACCCTGATATTGTTGTTTATTTTTTAATAAACGGTTTATTTACCTTCATTTTTCTTTTTTCAAATTATATAAAATGTTTTTTGTTCTATAGTTATTAGTTTTTAAAATTTAACATATTTAAAATTGTTTTATCTATTGTTATTTTTTTTTAATAATAGAAAATAATTTAAAAATGTATATTTAACCAGTATTCGAAAATGAGGTTTTCGCCAAATTGATGTTGGAAAAAATTTGTATCAAACCTTGTTCATCAAACCTTGTTCGTCTATGATATCTGTGCCATATTCAAATTCATAGCCAATGTATGCAAATAATATAAATAAATAATGTACACAATAATGTAAAGAAATAATTTTAAAAAATTGCTAATATGGCAAGTTTTAAAATCACGCTATGCAGCCGTTAATTTTAAAAAGATTAAGTTACGCTGTATTGCGAAGTAAAAAAGTATTAAGCTAAGTTTAATAATCATACCTTTAAATCATCTTTTTTATTATATTTGTCATTTTATAACTTATTTTAGTGTAACAGAATTACAATGTAATATTTAAAAAAAGATAATTCAATTATAGAAACAAAATGGTATTCACCAAAAAAATTCGACATTATCTAGGATGTTTAATAAACAAACTCATCTCGAGATGGTACGAACTTTTCCATTTTCGAAATGGACTCGTTCTTTTCGCCCATGCGCAGCTCTGTCCAGGTTTCTATCAAACGTGCTTCATCAATACGCAAGGAAATTCAAGGTTCGAAGAAAACCAACTAGCGTCTAGACGCCGCCCCAAACAACGGCTTTTATCACAAATGCACCCAAGAAATACCCTAGCAAGTGGCGCAGATTCACATGCGTTATTTTTGCTTGGAGCGTGGTCTAGACGCTAGTGTCTGTATGTCTGTGTTAGTCTGTTTGTTTATTTGTCTGTTTGTTGTCTGTTTGTTTGTTTGTCTGTCAGTCTGTTTGTTTATGTGTTTGTTTGTCTGTCTGTTTGTTTTTCTGTCTGCCCGTCTGTCTGTTTGTTTGATTGTCTGTCTGTCTGTTTGTTTGTTTGTCTGTCTGTATGCCTGTTTGTTTTTTGTTTGTCTGTCAGTTTGTTTTTCTGTCTGCCCGTCTGTCTGTTTGTTTGATTGTCTGTCTGTCTGTTTGTTTGTCTGTCTGTATGTCTGTTTGTTTTTTGTCTGTCAGTTTGTTTTTCTCTCTGTCCATCTGTCTGTTTGTTTGATTGTTTGTTTATCTGTCTGTTGTTCTGTTTCTCTGTTTGTCTGTTTGCTCTTTTGTTCATTTGTCTTTCTGTCTGTCTGCTTGTCTGTCTGACGGTCTGTCTGTCTGTTTGATTGTTTGTTTCTTTGTCTGTCTGGCTGTCTGTTTGTTTGTTTGACTATCTGTCTGTATGTCTGTCTGTCAATTTATCTGTTGGATTATCTGTTTGTATGTATGATTGTTTGTTTGTCTTAATAGAGTTAATCTGACACCCTGTCTGTTTGTTTATATGTCTGTTTGTATGTCTGTCTGTCGGTTTGTCTGTCTGTTGGTTTGTTTTCTGTATGTTTCCCAGTTTGTCTGACTCTCTGCTTGTATATTTGTTCGTTTGTTTTTTATTTGCCTGTCTGTCTTTTTTGTTTTTCTGTTTTTTGTCTTTTTTTGTTTATTTGTTTGTCGGTTTGTTTGTTTGTCTGTCTATCTATCTGTCTCTGTGTGTGCTTGTTGGTTTGTTTGTTCGTCTGTCTGTATGTATGTCTTTTTGTTTGTTCGTCTGTTTGTTTGTTTGTCGGTTTGTTTGCCTGCCTGTCTGTTTGTTTGTTTGTTTGCCTGTCTGTCTGTATGTGTTTGTTCGTTTGTCGATCTGTATGTATGTAATTGTGTTTGTTTCTCTATTTGTTTGTTTGCCTGGCTGTCCGTTTGTTTGTGTATCTGACTGTGTCTGTTTGTTTGATTGTTTGCCTGTCTGTCTGCTTGTTTGTTTGTTTGTTTGTCTGTTTGTTTGTTCGTATGTCTGTATGTATGTCTTTTTCTTTGTTTGTCTGTTTGTTTGTCGGTTTGTTTGCCTGGCTGTCAGTTCGTTTGTTTGTTTGTCTGTCTATCTGTCTATGCGTTTGTTTGTTCTTTTGCCTGTATGTATGTATTTTTGTTTATTTGTGTGGTTGTTTGTCTCTGTTTGTTTGTTTGTTTATTTGTACTAGCGTCAAGAAACGGGAAGAAACTATATTTTCCGTTTGGAAAGGGAAATTATCGGCAGCATGGGGAATTTCTTGGGTGCATTTGTGATAAGAGCCGTTGTTTGGGGCGGGGTCTAGACGCTAGTGAAAACCAAGGAAAACTCCGAACCATTAGACCCACAACCGCGATTGGGTTTGAACCCAGCACCTGTCGTCTATCTGTTTCAAACGCAGAGTCTCTCAGCCCCTCGTGTGGCTGGGAACATGGGGGACTGGGAGCGTAGAAACATAGTGTTAAACGTACGAGTCAAAAACTCTAAAATTGGGTTTTATATGTGTTTTCTACCAAAGTATGACTTGGCGGACCAGATGCGTTTTAATATGCGAATCAATTTTCAGCTAATTCTAGAACTTCAGCCGCCAACTCGATCTGATGATTGTCCGTGCTTTCATCTCCTGATATATTAATAGAGTTGCAAAAAGTCGGTTCATTCCCGGGTTTATTTCCAATAGACCAGGTTTATTCCCAGGTTTATTCCCAAAAAACCAAATTATTCCAAAAAATCCCGGGTTTTTTCCAGGTTTATTCCTAAAAACCCGGTTTATTCCCGGGTTTAAACCGGCTTTTTTCTAACCTTTGCAACGCTATATGGGTGATTCTACGATAAGAGGTAACTTGTGCGGCAATCCGTTTAAAACAGATTTTTTATTCTATATGTTGCAATTTTTTGCAATGAATCACATCATCTTAATATACTTTATTAAATAACATCACGATTGAATGCCTAATTAAAACACATTTTTCTGAAATTTCTTACAAAGTCTAAAAAAGTCTCTACCCTGGCATGTCCCCTTGCCGGTTTAAATTTAACTTTCAAACAATACATATATTTTTTGCATCAGATGTTTAACTAAAGTATGTTTAATCGGAATTTAAGTAATTATACTTAAGTATTATTAAATAAAAAATGAAATAATTTTGTTAATTTCAAATAATTTTTAAAATTAACTTTTGTCCCGCTTTTTTTCTGTATCTACCCTGCCAAATTTCGTTCCGCTAATACAAACATAAGTTCAAGGACGGCTGTGTTGTAACGTTTAAAAACATCTATAGCCGTGAAGTTAGCATTACTAAACGCGCAACCGTTTGAGTGCCGTTGTTTTTTAGTTGTTCCCACGCGACTGTGCAGTATAGTGGTTTCGTAAGGTGATCGTGTATCTCCCCTGGTAAATCATAAAACTTATAATATTCATTTAATTTATTTGTACTTACTGCCCTAATTAAACAATACAGTAATAATTAAAGTGAGATATACAATTAACCCAAAAAATAATTCAGTCAGTTAAAACAATTGAATTTGTCATGAAAACGTCTCTCCCCTGCCGTATTTTCCCTGTCAAGATAACTGCCAGGGGAGAGACTCATTGACCAGGGGAGATAAAATTCATCATAAGGGGTTATACGCAGATTTAGCTAACTTCTATCAACAAATTGTTATTGTTAGAATTGGCGAATTTTTCGAAAAGCCTCCTAGAGAGCATCGTAAGGCGAAAAAAATATGGAAAAATAAAGCAAGAGAGCGTAGGCAACGACTCATTCCTCAAACTATAACTAATGTTCCGGCAACATCATCAAATTCAGATAATGATCATCAGATGCCGCAAAGTAATTTCCGTAGACGACTTGCAGCTAAAGTTAAGTCAGACCGAGCTAGAAGACAAAGATATTTAATTAATAAAATAAAAGATGAGACTGTAAACGAACAAAAAACTAAATTAGCACGTTACAAAAAAGGTTACAAAGACTACGAAAAACTGAAAAACTTGCACCTAATAGAAAAGTAGAACAAATGATAAATTCTCCAAATGCCAGTAAGACAGTGAAGAAAAATTTGGTTTTTGCAGAAGTTTACTCAACAATTAAAAGAAAATTATTCTTCTCTCCCAAACGAAAAAGAAAAAAGAATTTTCAAAAGAGTGATAAGCGGGAAACTAGAGCAAAAATATGGTATACTACAGAAAGAAAAAAAATATGAAACCTTCAAGAAAATTAGGAAAAGCACAATTGACAGAAAATAAAAGGAAAGCCAAAGCAAGTTATGTTGTAATGAAGAATAAAGTTCGTGTAAAGTTCAATAAAGTTGTCATTTTCTTGAAAATGACTCTAATACGAGGTTATGTGCCGACAAAAAGGATTATGTGACAAAGAAAGGAGAACGGAAACAAAAAAGAATTATTTTGGATACTCTAAGAAATCTCTACAAATCCAATCAAAAACATGAATGTGAAAAAATGCCAAGTTCTTCAAAGGTTTTGCTAATAAAAGAAGTGAGATCTAACTGCAAACCAAGTTCTTTCGGAGCTCCTTAAATCATAGCTCCTGTCACGCATAATATTATTCAATTGCTTAAAATGATTTGTTATGTTACTTGTTATTCGATTGAGCGACTTAGCAAGTTTTCTCTTATTCAATTTTTTCTATTTAGTTTATCAGAAATTAAAGTTGATCCCTTCCTTAACTTATCAATACCTTAACTTCAATATACTTATTCGAACACTCGATTGACTAGATCTTTGCCAATCAGATTCTAGATTAAATTATACTCCGACTCAAAGATTAAAGTTGGTAGCTGAAAACTTGCCAAGTAGCTCTATCGAATAACAAGTAACATAACAAATCATTTTAAGCAATTGAATAATATTATGCGTGACAGGAGCAATGATTTAAGGAGCTCCGAAAGAACTTGGTTTGCAGTTAGATCTCACTCCTTTTATTAGCAAAACCTTTGAAGAACTTGGCATTTTTTCACATTCATGTTTTTGATTGGATATCATTATTTTTTGTCAAATAAGTAGCTATTTGTTTCCTTTTTGAAATAAATAGGTTAAATTAGTTTTATTTAATATTAATTAATCTTTCAGCTTTTTCCTGCATTTGTTCACTGCTTTTTTCAGTCAAATTTAAAAATTTTAACATTAGGACTGCTTATGTTCCTTTAAATTCCACTAATAAGGATGTTTCTTTTACGTGATTGGGTACTACTTGCTTATTTCGTCGACCAAAACCGTTTGTAGTCAACTTGGTGAAATATCGCTATATTGACGATAAAAATTTCGCACCAAAAGTGATGCTAATATGGCGCTATTTCTGGTATTTTGCCAAATTCCCTAGATTCCCATTGTAATCTGGTAATTTATCCAATAATTTTGTTAGAGCAAGGACTGTCGCCATCATTTTGGCATCTTTTTTTCTTTAAATCGGTTCGCTAACTACCCAAGATTGCTTAAATATTGCTATTTAGGAAGTTTTTAGAATGCTTTTCGCCATTTTTAGCCCTTTTAAATTTTGTATTTGTTAACCAATGTTCTTAGTGATCATTTATATCTTATAATTTATGAACAAGCCAAATTTTATGTTTTTAGGCCCTTAACATACAGACATCGCATTTTTAGAACGCTTTTTGCTCTTTTACCCCCTTTGGATTAGTGGAATCGACATAAGATATAGCCTATATTGGAGCAAGGACTATCACCATCATTTTGGTATCATTACTTCTAAGATCGGTTTGTTGTTTGCTGAGTTTGCTTAAAAATCCGAATTTAGAACATTTTTAGAACGCTTTTCGCGCATTTTCACCCCTTTTGAATTCCGTATTTTTTAGCAAATGCCCTTAGAGATCATTTATGTCTTATAAATAATTAACATGCCAAATCTTATATTTCTAGGTCCTACAGTAACACAAAAGTTGCATTTTTAGAATGTTTTTCGCTTCTTCACCCTCTTTTGATTAATGATATACGCAGAAAATATAGCCTATGTTTGAACCGGGGTGAATATCATCATTTTGGTATCATTAATTTTGAAATTGGTTCGGTGGTTTCAGAGAATAGCCCCAATACTCGGCAAAAGTGTCGCCAACTTGGCACTATTTCTGATATTTCGCGAAATTCCCATAAACTTCCATTGTAATCCAATAATTTATCTTCTAAACAACCATTAATGTTTAATTAATGGTGATTTCTGATTTTTTCCTATTTATAGATCCAATAACCTACCTCCACACCAAATTTCAACTTCCTAAGTCACCGGGAAGTAGTCAAACATTTATATGAGTGAGTCAGTGAGTCAGTGGTAAAAACAGTGGTTTTCAGACGTCAATTTCTCGTGAACGGTAAAAGATTTTTTAAAATTTTTTTAGGATTCGGAAAGTAGAAGATGGTCTTACACGACACAAAAAAATGCAAGTGTGTAGGTCAAATAAAATTTAAGTTATTGAGGTGTCAAAAGTGGCCCGAAATGGTTCGGGTAATATAACCCACGGCCGGTGTGTCACTTTTTATTTTGTGAACTTGGCTGACACACTGCCGTGTGTCTAGATCTTTCATGAAGAAGTACAATATCACGATATCGTATTCTCTATTCTGTCGCCTAAAGCCATTTTGGATAGTACAATCGTTTTGTGAGAAACGTGGCATCGTTTGTGTGTTACACATGCTAATATAGATCTGATTCTTACGGCTCTATTCCAAGCCAAAATTATATCTATTTCAAAGCACCAAGATCTGCTTCATATAATTTGTTGCAATAGATATAACGAGCAGTGCCTTTCCCGAGAATGTGCAACTTGTAAAAATAAAGGACTCGAATACAAGGAATTCGATAATAGTATTCAAATTGTCTACAGAAAGTGGGAATCCGCCTCTACCAACATAACTGAAGGCAAGAAACGTGACTAAATATTTGAAAAAATCGATTCAAATTTATCCCCGTCATTTGATTAAGCAATTAGATTGTAATTTGGAAAATTTTCTTTACCATGAACTGAACATAGTCCACCAGCATTCTGCTTTTAAAATTAAGAAGACAAATTGACAGAAGAATGCGCAGAATGCTAAATGCGCAGAAGAGATTCAGGCATTTCATTTTGGAGGTTCTCGTCAACAGATAAGTCTGCACACAGTTGTAACTTACACAAAAGAAGAAGCATCTGGCGAAGTAAAGACTACATGCTATTGTTCGTTGTCAAAAAATTTGTCACATTCGTCGCGAGCTATATGGGCACACTTACAGCCAATTTTAAACCGCTTACCACCCGAAGTAGATATTCTGCATTTTTGGAGCGATGGACCCGTAACACAATATCGCAACAAATACATGTTTTACTTTCTTGTCAATCATTCATTTAACAGAATTCTACCCAAACCTTAAACACTTTACTTGGAATTACCATGAGGCAGGACACGGTAAGGGGGCTCCTGATGGTGTCGCTGCTGTTTGCAAGAGAACAGCTGACCGATTGGTGGCTAGTGGAAAGGATATAGCATCTCTGAGCGATTTGTATGATGCTATTCAGAAAAACTGTCCCAGCATGAATGTTTTCGTTATTGACAACAAAAATATCCTAGAAAAAGAAGTTTTCCTTACTAGTGCTAAAGAATACATAAAGGCTTTTCCTGGTACTTTGCGTGTCCATCAGTTGTCATGGAACACTGAAGATAAAAAACAAATGAAAATGAAGTGTTTAAGCTGCTTTTGCAATGAAAATATAAATTGTGATCATTTCCAAATTGGTGTCATGGCATACTCGTCTAATAAAAAATCCCGTCTTCGGGTCGGGGATGTTTACGGACCGGATTCAGAGTCCGATAACGAGAATTCATCTGATAACGAACAAATTAATATACCAAAAGATGGCAAACACCAGACAGAGGATGAAGAACAACCGTCGACATCTAAAAAAACACTCAAGAACGGCGAATTTTTTCTTGTCAAACACAACAAAACTCATCAAAAACAACAGAATATCGTTACGTGGCTATGTATACGGGTTTAGAAGAGGATGGCAAGATACAGGTAGTTTTCTGTAAAATAGGGGACGAAACCGGAAAATTATTCAAAGTTGATGAACAAGATATATTATTCATTTCAGAAGATCAGGTTGTCCAGACACTCCCTATGCCAAATATTATTTTGAAAAAGCAGACGATGTTTTACTCCTTTAAGAAGTCAGTGAATGTGTTTGAGAAAGCTTAAGCATTTTAATTTTAATTTTTGTTCATGTAGGTAAGAAAATGCCTTTCATTTTTAATTTAATTTAAATTTTTGTTCATGTAGGCAAGATATTGCCTTTAATTTTTAATTTAATTTTAATTTTTGTTCATGTAGGCAAAAAAGTGCCAATTTTTAATTTTAATTTAATTTTTTGTTTATGTAGGTAAGAGAGTGCCTTTAATTATTTGTTACATTTCATTTTCTAATGATTAACGCATGTTCATTTATTGAACTGCATACAAAATATGACCGAAGCGCATAGGTATGGGCAATATGAAGATGACCATATCCTGACTATCCAAGTGTGATTAACACTTAAGAAGAGCTAGTCTACTTAATGTGTATTAATAAAAGATTATTTTATTATTTGTTGAAGGTACAATGACAAGATAATTTACATATGTGTATTTTTGCAAGTGAAACGCTCTTGTTAGAAACAAAAGGCTGTAATATGATCGTCTCATTAAAGATTAATATGATAGTCTGATTATATGTTAAGAACAATTTTTAATAAAAGTTGATTTTATATATTTCATTGATTTTATTAAGTATATTATTGTGTCAAACTCTCTCCCTTGGTAAAATAAGTATCTACCCTGGTTCTGATTGTCGACAGCGTTAGAAAAAAGTGGACTGTTTTTAATTCACCATAGGTTTTTATTGATTATTGCCAGGGGGCAAACATTTATATGAGCTTTTGATTTGAGAGCGAGGGCGCTCGATACAGACGTGTTGTTCGAGGGACAACGAAGCTCAACTGAGCGTTACATCATTTATCAGCTAGGTAGCGCTGATCTCTTAATCAAACTTCGGGAACGCACATACCGGCCCCCATTGAAGTATTCTGATAGTTCAATGATACACAACAATTAAATATACAATAACATACAGATACTATTACAAATTAATGGTTACACATAAAGCACTTAATATAAATATAATAATAAGAAATAATAAATTCAATAGAAATAGGTTAAGCTTAATTAATATTTTCGTTATTTACAATTGGTAGAACACAAATATTAGAGATACTTCTTTTGTAAGTTCCGGATGGAGTCCGGACTATTACAACCCTAACATTGTCATCATTTCCCTTGATGATTTCTGAAATACGACCAACTATCCATTTACAAACTGGTAGGTCTCCATCCTTTACCAGAACCATCATACCTGGTGCAACATTTTGTTTTTTAAAGAGCCATTTGGATCTCTGCTGCAAATGGCTTAAATAAGAATTGGACCAATTTTTCCAAATTAGTTGCACGATTTTTTGAGTTTTCTGCCATCGGTCGAGCAAGTTTTCTCTCACATTAATCAAGTTTGGCTCAGAAAGAGCATTAATTGGTCTACCAATCAAGAAATGTCCTGGGGTCAAAACTTCATAGTCTTCTAATTCAGAAGATAATGAGGAAAGAGGGCGCGAATTTAGAATACCTTCGATTTGAGTAGTAATAGTTAAAAATTCTTCAATGGTTAATTTCGTAACACCAATAGTTCTTTTTAAGTGGTATTTGAACTGTCCGACGCCTCTCTCCCAGAGTCCTCCAAAATTTGGGGAACGAGGGGGAAGAAATTTCCAGAGAACTTGCTCGGATGACAGAAAATTTGATACATCATTATTGTTTTTATTTATAGAATTTAATAACCTCTTTAGTTCCGCACATGCTCCAACAAAGTTGGATGCATTGTCACAAAAGATAGTATTACTTTTGCCTCTGCGAGCAAAAAATCTTTTAAGTGTTGCAATTAATGCAGCAGAAGTTAAGTCAGAAAGTAGTTCTAAATGCACAGCTTTAGTAACCATGCATATGAAAATGGCCACATAAATTTTATTAAATATCCCTTTTCTCTGGTTGCGATATTTAATAAAAAATGGACCGCATAGGTCAAGACCTGCATTGGAAAACGGTGGCCCTTGTATTACTCTCTCAGGGGGTAAATTACCCATTATTTGACTTACAATACAGTTGACCACACTCGTGTACAACTTGACGAGCAATGTTTTTTCCATTAATGGGCCAAAATAATTGTCTTATACTATTTAATAGCCCTTGAGGACCAACATGCAAGTCTCTTAATGATAGTAAAGAAAGATAATTTTAGTCAATTTACTGCTTGAGGGTAAAATGATTTGGTGAGATCGTTCATAGCTTAAATTTGAGTTGGTCAAACGACCACCCGCTCTTAATAGATCATCTTTGTCTAAGAAGGGATCTAAAAATCTCAACTTACTTTTTACAGGGACAGACATGCCCTTTTTCAATGCCGAAATTTCTGATGAAAAGTACTCACCTTGAGCTCTCTTAATTAAGAAATTTCTAGAAACTCTTAGTTCATCTAGAGTTAAGGAACCCTTAAGTTTACTCTGATTTTTACAGTTGTGGACAAACCTGAAAATAAATGCTAACACTCTCATTAATTTAATATAACTATTTGAAATGGTAAGAAAAGAGTTTATAAAATCATAATTTATAATTGAAGTGAGAACTGGAACTGACTTTAGTTCCTTTAAAAATTGTTCGTCTTTGTTATGAGAGTCCTTTTGTGGACAAAAATTCACAATGTCTTGTTTCAGGAAATCGGGTCCTTCAAACCACAGTTTATTTGTAGCAAGCGATTTTGCATCTTGACCTGGGGATAACACATCCGCTGGATTTAGTTTTGACGGCACATATCTCCACTCGTAGTTTTTGGTAAGTTCTTGAATCTTAGACACTCGATTTGCAACGAAAGTTTTTAGAAGATGTGGGGACATGTTTATCCATGCTAGGGAAATCGTAGAGTCCGACCAAAGTATGACTTTGTCGATTTGAAGTTTCATAGCTCTAATTACCTTTTGAGCAAGTTGGCACAACAATAGACAGGCTGAAAGTTCAAGCCCCGGTATGCTGACAGTTTTAATAGGGGCAACTTTACTTTTGCTGCAAATGAGGTGGCAAACAGGCGAATTGGAGTCAGTGTTCGTTTGAAGATAAAGGGAAGCTCCGAATGCTTTCTCACTCGCGTCAGCAAACCGATGTAAGAGGATAGTTGATGCATCTTTAATAAGAATACATCTGGGAATTTTGATGGTTTCTATAAGAACTAGTGAATTGAGGAAATTGTCCCACTCTTGAGCAACATGAAGTGGAATTTTATCTTCCAGTCGCACTTTAGCAACCATAGTTGTTGCATGAAGGTTTTTGCACGGCAAATTACAGGACCGAGCAAGCCAAGGGGGTCAAAGAGTCTTGCAATTTGACTTAGAATTTCGCGTTTTGTATAGTCAGAACTTTTGTTGACGATAACTTTAAAGTTAAATGTATCACTAGTGCAGTCCCACAGTATTTCGAGAGTTTTTGTTGAAGTTTCTTCGGCATTTTGATTAAAGGGAAATGTTTGATAATCAGGATTTATTTCATCGATAACATTAGAACGCCATTTATGCAAGGCCATCTGACCTTTTTTCAAGATGTCTGTTAATTGTTTTTTAATTTCAACAAATTCGGAAATGTCTGATGCACCTGACAGGCAATCGTCCATGTACATATCGTTCTTTACAACTTCGGCAGCTAATGGGAAATTGTTTGCTTCATCTACCGGGCCGGGTCATTTCGGGCCGGGCTCGGATCAAAATTTTAACTTTCGGGCCGGGCCGGGCTCGGGCCTGGAAATTTCGGCCCGTGCAGACCTCTGTAGCCGACATTTCATTTGTGAAAGCTGGTAAGTTTTTATAAAATGATAATTTCTGGGAAGAGATATAGAGCGCATTCTGAATTTTTGGACATAGGCACTAAATCCTATTCTCGCGCCGCTGAGGACAATTATTTGGGAAAATTTTTATTGTACATAAAACAGCTAGTTTCTTTAACAGCTATTTCTAAAGTCGATAAGTAATACTTTAACACTTATTTAAGAAAATCAATTCAGTAGTTTTAGATACCTGGTTGAAAATCAGATTTTTACTCTCTTAAGAATTAATTTCTGGTAGAATAAAAAATCATTCACAATTGGTAATTTCTATTTATTAATTAACAGGAAAAGTTGTAAAATTATATGTATGGCTTGTATTTTCTTTCATTATTATACAGTGTCACCAACTTAGGCCCTTTCTGTGTTGAAACTACCTACCATCCTATCAGAATTTCTGCTTAGTGATTTTTGTTTATTAATCACGGAATGTTTTCACTACTAAAACAGAAACTACTATATAAAAATCATAGAAGGATGTCAGATGTGTTACATAAAAAAAAAGCTAAGTTAGCGTCACTTATTATAAGTTTTATACAGCTTTTCAGGTCGTCGCATCGTTTAGAAAGCTTATGTAATAAGAGGACATTTTAGATATTATGCAAACAAAAAGCAGAAAGACAAATGTATCCATTTTAAATTTTAAGAAGTTAAAAAGCATTAATTTGCCTTATATATATATATAGATAGATAGATAGATAGATTTATCAGATTTGGGAATTCTTTAGCATTATTCAAAAGAGAGGGAGTGATTCCTCTTTTCCTCTTATCTTGTATTCACCCCCCCCCCCTCATGGCATAAAGACAGCCTTGGATGTTACTTATAAAACGCATTCTGAAATTACGCCACTGGATCCAAATGAGATGAGTTATTCTACTAAAATATTTTCGCCTTCAAAAGTGAAGTTATCTTTTCCTAACATCTACGAGGCTTTTCATTTATTCATTTGGCGAAAAAAAAATCTTCGCTTGGCGCCTAATGAAACTGAAATCGCAAGTGGTAACCCCAAAACTCTCACCAACACCCGGATTCGAGAGAACTGAGTTTTTCCCCCATACCAATACAAACAAGAGATTAAATGCCATCCAAACTCTTACTATATATTCCGTCAAACACCGTACCAGCATTCACTTCATTCAGATCCACAAATCAAGCTTAGCTTTGCCTTGCCCTCACTCGCAAACAAGTGAGTATCATTTTTAGGTTTTTTTGGTCTGCTTTTCGAAGATTGTAATTTATGTTTAATTTATAAATGTCTATCAATAAATGATTTAATTATTGTTTGAGTATGAAATTTTGAAAATACATATTTTATGGTTAACTTTAAAAAATGTGTTTAAATAAGTAATTTATTTATTACTCAAGCATGAATTTTGTTTAAATTTTGAAAAGGATATTTTATAATTAATTATAAATAATGTCTAATAAAGCGATTTATTTATTACTTGAGTAAGGATGCTTCTGGTATAAGTTTTGAATACGATATTTTATGATTAATTATTTATAATAAATAAAAAAAAATTATTTTTTGAAACCGAGGTTTGGTCTATGTTTTGAAAATGATATTTTATGATTAATTATATGCAATGTGCCTAAATAGGTTATTTATTCGTTATTTGAGTTTTTGAGTATGAACTTTGGTCTATGTTTTGAAAATGATATTTTGTGGTTAATTATATTTAACGTGCTTAAATAGGCGAATTGTTTACTATTTGAATACGAACTTTGGCCTAAGTTTTGAAAATGATATATTTTATGAGTAATTAAAATAATATACAATCAAAACCGACTAAGACTCATTTCAAGGGAGTGGACAAATGTCTCATATTAAGCAAGATCGCGTAATAAACGTGATTTAAATAATTTTGCTCGAACAACGTTATTACATATCTGATCGTGTAAATGAACATCAATGCTTTCATTTAAATGCTTACGACTGAAACTTTTGTCTTTTATGTATAGTATTTGGCTTAAAATTTAACTATATTCAAATTTTAACCGATTGATTCTTTTTATTGGAACGATTGAAATAAGAAAGAAAAACAAATATGGATTAAAAAATTGTTTTATTGTCGATTAATAAATTAAAATATAAAATCTGCTAGACTATTTTTTTAGCACAAAGGAAACATATTAAATCTTTGATGCAATATCCATTTATTAAAATCATATTTAATATCTGTGACAATTGGTAACATCATAATCTGTCCTTCATTTTTAGTGAAATGAGTAAAAACTGTCCTTGTTAATATTCGTGCAAAAACATAGTTTTAGCACAGCAAAGAGTAAACAAAACATGGAAAATATAAAAGAATTATATAGTCCCAATCGAATATGTTTAAACTTAGCGAGTTTAATTTTTATTTATTTATTTATTGCTTATATTCACTATGAAACTTTTTTGTCTATAGTATAATATAGATTATATATATGTTGCGGCCAAAACCCGAAATCGGCCAATTCTAGAACTGGCCGGCCAATTCCCGAACTGGCCAGTAACGTTTAAAAATGACTGGCCAATTCTAGAATTGGCCGGCCAATTCGCGAACTGGCCAGATGCGATTAGCCAATTCGCGAACTGGCCAGATGTGATTGGCCAATTCCCGAACTGGCCAGATGTGATTGGCCAATTCCCGAAATAGATAGAGGCACTCGGTTTAATCATTTCTAACACAGTTGAAAGTGTCTATGAATTCAAATAGTGTAGTCGTCTACCTGGCCGTTCTCTAACTCGAGTAAAGGCTCGGGATGACTTGTATTTGTTATCTTATTTCGTTTATCAATTTATTTTGGCACTGATAGGGAATTGTGTACTGTTTTTTGTTAATTTACTGGGATATACAAAAATATTTCGTTTCAATATAATCAATAAGAATCGTTTTTACGGTACATTTTAATGTTGTTACATTACAATAAAATTGGTACCTATGTATCATTAATAAAGACGACAAACAGTTATTTATTACAGTGCATGAAATATAGCAATTCTAGATTTTTTCAGAAACACTGAAAATTTTATTACTAAGAAAATGATGAAAGAATTTTTTAGTGCCTTTTAATGATGTTACACTATTTCAAATTTAATGAAAATCACATGCTTCTCTAGTGTAGAAGAACTTTTTTTATAGAGTATATTGATTAAGTAGCCATTTTAGTTCGTTTATTGGGACGCCAAAATGAATTCCGATAAAGATTATGATATTGCCAAAAAATCCTTTTTAGGGCATTTTTATAATGTTACATTATTTGAAACATAATGCAATTTACAACCCTAGCTTATGTAGGAAGCAATATATATTTTGTAGAGTATTGGTTAATTAGTAATCATAGTTCGTTAATAGAAACATCAAAAATGACTCCAATGAAGAATTATGATACATTTCATACATAATGAAGTTTATATGCCCTTCTCATGTGGGAAGCAATGCTTTTTTGTAGAGTATTGATTATGTAGTCAATATAGCTCATTTGTAGGGACGCAAAAAGTATTCCGATAAAGAATTATGATAAATGCAAGGAATCTTTCATAAAGTATTTTAATGATGTTACACTATTTCAACATAAGGCATATGTGGGATGTAAATTTTTTGTAGCATATTGAATAAGTAGCCATTCTAATGTACGTTTATAAGAACGCCAAAAAGAATTCCGATGAAGAATAATGATGAATGCCAAAATACCTTTTATAGGGTATTTTAATGATGTTGCACTATTTCAAACATAATGCAATTTACAAGCCTGTCTCATGTGAGTAGCAATATTTTTTTTTAGAATATTGATTAAGTAGCCATTATAAGGAAATATAATACATGCGAACAAATCTTTTATAAGGCATTTTAATGATGTTACACGATTTCGAACATAATGCACATGTGATACTTTTTTTGTAAAGTATTGATTAAATAGCCGTTACAGTTCGTTTACAGGAACGCCAAAAAAAATTCCGGTATAGAATTATGATGTATGCCAAAAAATCTGTTATAGGTTATTTTAATGATATTACACTATTTCAAACATAATGCAATTCATGAGCCTCACTGATGTGAGAAACAATGTCTTTTGTTGCGTATTGATTAAGTAGCATTTGTAGATCATTTATAGGGGCGCCAAAACAATTCCAATAAAGAATTATGGCATATTTCAAACATAGTAAAATTTATATGCCTCACTCATGAGGGAAGCAGTAGGTTTCTTTGTAGAATATTGATTAAGAAATCATTATAAATCGTTAATAGGGACTCCAAAAAAGTATTCCGATAAGGAATTATGATATATGCGAGAAATACTTTTACAGAGTATTTTTTTTTATATTTCACAACTTCAAACATAATAAACCCTTTATACATTTCTAATATGCTCTACAACATGTTTTCTATAGATTATTGAGTAGGTGGAATTTACAATTTATATTCCGATTGTTTTTCATGTGCATTTCCAGCTGCGATAAACTTTTAATATTTATTTGTAAAGCAATTTGTAGATCATAGAAAGCTTTAATGAAAGATAAAATAAATAGATTACTAGTTGCGGAAACCTATTGCTGAAATGAAATTTTACTTTTTTTTTATGCTTATGTGGATATCTCTTTACATAAAAAGAACCGGAGTAAATTCTCTTAACAACATTGCGATAGAGTTGCATGATATTTTGTAATCTACACAGTGATTCATTTCCTTTCTTATTTTAAGTTTAAAATTGCATATTTGTCGATGAGTTACGTTTATTACTTTAAAAAAATCCCCCTTCATGTTTATTTTAATTTGTAAAGAATCTTCTGCAGAATGTAGTTAATCAGGTTCAAAAGAATTGGAAATAATGCGAAATACTATAAATTTACTGAGACCATTTTTATACAAATAAAAAATAATATTTCTATTAGAATAAATGGCAATTTAGACCACTAAGGTGGCATATCAGAATAGCATGGAAATATCCTTTTCTGTCACGTGTGCATATCAGTGCCATCAAACGGAACCGTCGCAAATTACGTTCTTCTTTGAATAAGAAACAATTTCTAAAAGAATTTCATGACGGCGCCGCATCTACTGGGTAGCCTTAAATCCCCAATTCGGGTGTTGGCCAAGGCTTCTCGGCCAGTTCGCGAATTGGCCGGCCAAAACCCGAAATACGCTATTCATTTCATGTATTTCGGGTATTGGCCGGGAAGCTTGGCCAGTTCGGGTATTGGCCGGCCAGTTCTAGAATTGGCCAGGCTCCGGGTTTTGGCCGCAACATATATATATATAAAAAAAAAATGTCGTTTATAATACACACTATAAAACATAGTAGTGATATAAAGCATATTTAAACTAACTCAACATGCGTATAACCCTCGTTAATTTTAATTGTCTTTATGATGTATGAGCATCCCGAATTCGCCTATCTTTATTTACTACAGTAAAATCATACACGAAGTAAGAGTTAAAGAATGTTTGGACTTGGGATCAAATAAGAATTGAAGTGTTTAAATGTAGCTTTTTTATCTACCACCACTTCAGATTAATAATGTCCGCTTTCGTTAATTTATTATTAAATGAAAGTTTCGCATTAGCCTTATGAGTGATGTTCAAGGGACCCGGGGAAAAAATCCGCTTACTAAGCGGGTTCCATATTAACCGTGAGAGTTTTAAGACTCTTAATATACTATTTAAAGAGAATCTGCACTCCTGGGCTATACTTTAAATATATATTTGAATATTTTATGATATATTATTAAATTGTTTTAAAATTAAAATAATTTTATTAAGAATAAATCCAACACTTGTGGGATAAATAAAAATAATTTAAATAAAAGAGAAATTTTTAAAAGCACATTTATCAAACAATTTAGAAAAAAAAAAAAATTTTTTTTAACCACTAATTATTTTTAAAAAATAAATCAAATATTGTAACAGACTTAAAATCACAGAAAAAAAATTCTTTAGGTAACATTTATAAAAAAAAAAAAAAAAAAAAAAAAAGGGAAACTGCACGTCAAACGTAGCAAATGAGGTGCTATCATACTACAACGAAGTTTTAAAATATCCAGATCTTCGTATAGTTCTATAATAATACAGTATTTCGAATACTGTATAAGTATTCGAAAATTTTCGTGTTTCCCTGTAAATACTATCTGATTTCTATTAAACAGAAAGTAACCTTTAGTAAACTTCAGCAACGTATAATATCAGCTTCAAAAAAAAAAAAAAAAAAAAAAAAAAAGGGAAATAGTTTAATATAATTAAATCGCGCCTCAAACATTTCGTTTAATACCATTATGTAATAAAATAATTTTGTGTGGCACTGTAAATTAATAAAAAATATTATTTGTAGCACAGATTGTGCAGAATGTATATTTTACTGCATGCTTCATAGATGCATATCAATTTTATGTTCGAAAGAGTGTATCATGATTAAAATGCATTTGAAATTATTTTTTTTTTCCATTGACCGTAATTTAACGAAATACTTTTGATTGTCTCTGTAATTGAACATCAGATTTTCATAAAATTTGAAGCGACTCCACAAAATTATGCAACAATCATATATTTTAAATTTCAAATGATTCGGTTGAGTCATTTTTGTGTTGTTACATGCGGACTGAACGATGACTATAAGTGGTACGTATCTATATTATAAAGGCCAAACGTATCTGTGCGTAACGCATACGTCATTTTGAGAATGGCAACACTTTCCCCTGCAATTTCCGTATTGCAATTTTCGCTACTGCAAATTTTACACTTCTGAACATCGCACATTCTCAATTTTTACATCGGCGTACAGAAAAAAAAATGTACTTTTAAATGCAATTTGTTTGAAAGCTGTATCTCAATTTATTTTTGAGATATTAATTTTTTTTTATAGTTTTAGTGCGAATTTTGTAATCATGACAACAGAAATGCTCCACTTTCTCTTATAATGCAAAGAAAAAAAAAAGAAAGAAAAGAAAAAGAAATTAAATTTCGTGCGCAAATTTTGAGAAGATAAAAATGATGACGGGTTTATATTTCACGTGAAATTTTATGATCGAGTCAATTTGATTTTTTTTTTTTTTTCATTTTTACCAATCGTAAGAGCCTAAAATTGATAACTTCATCATAATAACTTATCTTTATTATGTTTTACTTATTACATATGCGATTAAAGTTTAATTTTAATAATTTGGACATCAGACTTTTATAGAAATGGTATTTTGTTAATTTTAGCTTAAAATAAAATTTCTTTTAGAGTTAAACTGACCAGTATAAGATGCATTTTCACTGTAGCTAATTCTGTACGTTGTTATAAATCAATGAAATAGTTCCTTCTAAAACATTTTCTTTCGTCGAAGTTCGACGGGTTCCACCTCGTTTATATAATTACGAACGCATTTAAATAGAGATAAATTATTTATATATATTAATGAAAATCAGTTTTTACCAAATACAGTACAAAATTGAGAATCAAATGAAAAGCATAATTTTTAACATTTTGATCTTTGATATAATTGAAAAAACACAAACTTAGAAAAATGAGTTTAAATATTACAACTGTAAATTATTTAAAGCGGAATGGATAGTTATAGTTAAAAAGCTCTTTTCGTATAATTTTAACTATCGGATCGCTGTAGAAGTTACCCGATATATTCAGCAGAATAAATATACTACGGATGTCTACTAAATTAATTTAAGGCAAAAAATTGAAAATTGATATTGTCATGTTTTGCAAAATGAGGCTTGACTGAGCGTTCTATTAATAAGCGATTTATTTGTTACTTCTGTATGAAATCCGGTCTTTGTTTTGAAAATAACATTTTATAGTACGATTAATTATAAATGATAAATTAAAATATACGATTTGTTTAATACTTGAATGTGAAATTTGGACTATCTTGAAGATAATATTTCATGTTTAATTATAAATAATATGTGTAAATAAGCGATTTTTTTTATTTGTGTAAGAAAAATTTCCTAAATAATACTTTGATTAACGCACATTACATCGGTCTGTTCCTCCGACCGTATCTTGAACAATACGAAATATTTATCGAAGAATTTGACCATGTGATTTAAAGCAATATGGACCTTTAGCTGGATTGTCCTTCCGCATTGCTAAAAACGATACGAAGGCCATTGCGCTATTATATTTTCTAACGTGTTAGACAAAATTTGGGTTGTTAAAGAACAAAAGCTTTTAGTTTTCATTTACAGTAGTATTTGGTAATTAATGCTATAACGATATGTAATTTTCTAAAACCCTTCCGGAAAATTTAACTAACAATAAGTCTCACCGAACTCCGTCCAATAGAACTTATAAAAAAGGCTAATCTTTCATAATCGGGTTTATCTGATTGGAGAACTTCCCCGTATAATTTTATACCTAAGAGGTGTAGTTATGTATCAAAACCTTTCCTGAAAATTTATCTAAAGGTGCATATTCTATGGAAATTTATTTACATTTTAAAAGCTGAATCTTTTAATAAGGCCAGTGTTTCATAAGAGTTCAGTTGATTATAGATTTATTTAATATTTTTTATGACTATTATTATTTTCTAAAAGTGGTGCGAAATAAGCTATGGAAACGAATAACTTTGCTCCTCCTAATATGCTAATTATTAAATAAAATAACATATTTGAGAAATTTCAAAGCAATATATTTTATTGCATTATCTGAATTATTTCAAGGGCGGTGACCCACGGCGTAACCAGTATTGTAGTCGTAAAAATACCAAAGGTATACGCTATAGACTTAAGGTATACGCTGAATACACGATATAGTTTGAAACAAATATATATGGAGCTTTTTAAAAGACTCCAGAAGTTATACGGTGTATACCTTCCTCTACGCCCCTTGGGCGTGACCACCTAATATTAATTCCAAACTAATAAATGGCAGCAAGAATATTTTAATAAAATTTTGTTTTTATAATAAATGTATAAACAAACAAGTTACATATATATATATATAGTCGACTCTCGTTAATTCGAAATCGGATAATTCAAATCTTCGCTTAATTCGAACTAAACATGAAATCCCGAAATTTTCAATGACAGAATAACGTTAAATATTTTCATTAATTCGAACTCATTTTATCTTGACTTCGTTTAATTCGAACTAACGACAATTCCGATTTTTAATTTTTCCTTTCTTTCTCGCGGATTTCCAGATCATTTGAATAACTTTCTTTTTTTGAATTTTTTGAAAATTGTTCCGTATGAGTATACATATATAATCCAATGCATTTGATGTCCACTTTCTTAGTGCCCTGTCTGTCCATCAGTGACACTTTAAAATTTTCTTCATTGTGCTTGTTTCTAATCTTAATTAGTTTGTGTATTTATCCATTCTAATTTAATAAGTCATATTCTAATGATAACGGACGAAATAAATTTTAACAAGCAAGAAAAATCATGCGTTAAGCATAGATTATGAAGCACTTTCCAACACTTAATGAAATCTTTAACAAAACTTTGTTATTTAGGGAAATAATGGTGTATAGCCAAATATACCCAAATATGTATTCCAGTACATTAGAACAGCCCTGTATTTCATATGTTAGTTCATATAATGGGAAAATTTAGCTTAGCAAGAAAATACCCAGAAGCTTGAAATTTCTTTTTCAGCAATTCATACTATTAGATGGAAACATACTTGGATACTTTTGTTCAGCCCTGTGGTTTACATTGTATCTTTATTACAAGTCAGCATTAGGCTAAAATTTATTGTAAACCAAAACACTTTTAAAACAACTGAAATCACATTCTCATAAATCAACATTCATAGGCGTCCATGTACCGAATTCTTTGCATGGCCCTGTATATCCCTTTATGTATATTCTGCAAACATTTCTCAGCAAATTGAATGCAGCTCAGCGTAAAAATTCATAGCTTATTTAAAAACTACGTTTAAATAACTTACTCTCACATTCAGTAACGTTGGTGAGCTCTTTTGTGTAGCCCTGTATATTAACTATAACATTTATACACACCATATAATGTGCATATATTTAGCGAAATATAAACGCGAATATCATAATTAAAATGCATTTCATCCCTCCATCAGCCATCATCGGACACATATACGGTACTTCGGAAAGAATATACTATTTGAAATCTTTTGTATGGCCCTGTAAATGCTATGTACTTCATATTATGCAAGACAGTAGCGTATAATTTATATTCAGCTTCAATGACTATATCAATTTTATTATACATGAAAAAGCTTAATATATTTAAAATATGTCACACACAATTCCTCCTTTTTTACCATTATCTAATGGAATTCTTTTGTGTGGCCCTGTAAATGAATAATAGCTACATTTTCACCTTATATTTTATAGAATGCATATTTTAATATGTTTGACAGGGTATAACATCTTTAAAATTCCTTTGAAACGATTTTTCCCCATAGGCCGTAATGTAATGGGAAACTTTTGATTCGCCCTGTAGATAAACTAATCATGGTAGAAACTTCATTTTCGATAGGACGTGTGCTAGGGTAAACGTCAATAAAGTCCTAAAATTTCATGGCAATCCGAGTATATTAACGATTTTTCCCCATGGGCCGTAATGTAATGGAAAACTTTTGATTCGCCCTGTAGATAAACTAATCATAATAGAAACTTCATTTTCAATAGGGTTCGTGCTAGGGTAAACGTCAATAACGTCCTAAAATTTCATGGCAATCCGAATATATTAACGATTTTTCCCCATAGGCCGTAATGTAATGGGAAACTTTTGATTCGTCCTGTAGATAAATTAATCATGGTAGATACTTCATTTTCAATAGGGTTCGTGCTAGGGTAAACCTCAATAACGTATAAAAATTTCATAGCAATCCGAGTATATTTACGGGAGTTAGAGCGCGGACAGACGGCCAGACAAACCGAATGCATAAGCACTTTTCAACTTTGTTGGAAAGTGCTAAAAACACCATAACATTAATTCCTTTGTTATAGTACCATATAAAGCATGTTCTCATTTCACACTTTCCATTATTCGAACTTCGGATAATTCGAACATTTCTTGTGGTCCCGATGAGATCGAATTAACGAGAGCCGACTGTATATATATATATATATATATATATATATATATATATATGAAATTCGTTTGTATATTCTACTGTTAGTCAATCATTTCAGAATGTTTCTACTCCTGAAAGAACTAAAGCGTTACCAAAAACTGTTGGCGAATAGGTTGAGTATATTACACAGAAAAAGAAATCATAATTCTCAAACATTCAATTGATTTATAGTTAAAATGTAGATACAACAGGTAACATTATTAAAATTTGGCAAAGGCTTTAGTAATCTTTGGTTTTTACTAAGATGCCGCTCATGTTGATTTCACGGCGTCTATCCCTTTGAGAAGACCCAGCCCGCACGTTCTGCAGGTTAGACATTCACTTAATTTTTTGCTTCCGAATCGTATGTAATAAAAACGAAATCGTGCCATCTTCTGGTTTGTAAAAAGAGTAACGTATAATTTTTTGTCAACAAATAGCAGTTGTAGTACATGTTTTACTTTCAGCCGGCATAATCTAGCTTTGTTTAAAAGTACAAGGGGATACAGGTTATCGGGTCTTAAAAGGACTATAAAAACTAAGCTAATCATTTATGGCTCGTCTAATTTCTCTGGCGGCGAAAATTAAATTCAAAACAATTCCTCCAAACTACTACTAAATTCATATAAAAATAAACAATCAGTTAATTAAGATTTTGCAGGTATAATTTAAGTAAAAATTAGTTTCTACGCATAATTAAATCTTATAATTAAATGTTTTTTTAATAGAAAAATACAAAATATACGCTTAGAAAACAGTATCATATATGGCGAAAGCATCAGTGATGTACCTAACACGTGAACTTATCGTAGTTCCACTAAACGATCAGAATCAAATGTATTTGAAAAATCTTAAAATAGCTGCTAACAAACGTTGAATCCATTTTGAAGAGTGGTTTAATGTAGCACCGAAATGCGATATCTGAATCTTTTTAAGCTACCTTGTAAAATTATTTTGAATGTTATTGCCTTCTTTTCTACGTGGAAGGTATTATAGCGCATCTAAATAACATATGTAATAATAATAATAATAAATCGTAATATTACTGTCTGAGAGAATAATGCAGCCGAGTGTATTATGTGTGACCCTGTAAATAAACAACAAATATTGTGCACATAATTTTCTACAAATAATATTACGTGGCGTACATTGCGCATCAATTCTGTAATATACCTCAAATATTGTAACTCCTTAAAATAAATTTCAAACAATTATCGACCTTAAATCAGGTTATATTTTATGAGCCATGCAAGCCAGGAAAATTGGTAAAACCTTAACGTGACTTTATTTATTATCCCAATACACCTCGTGTGATCTTAAAAACCACACTGTAAAAAAAAAAAGAAAAAGGTCGATCTACTAAAAAAACTTTAGTGATCCTTGTAATTACTAAAAATTTTTTAGTAATCTTAGTCGGTTACTAGAAAATCTGTAAGAATCACTAGAAAAAAGTTAGCAACGAATAGAGTTAATAGTTTTATATTTTTAATAGCTCTTACTAAAACTCAGTTGGTGTGGCCTTGATAGCATAGTGGTTATAGTAACAGACTTCAGGCTAAACGGTCCAGGGTTCGAAACTTGCCACCGCCAAATACACCCCGAATGTCTGTAGTGTCTCGTTAATAAAGGAATTATGAAAATCCGGTCGGAGCAGTAAGGAATGTTTAGTGCTGCCATCTATTGCGGTTTTGCCGAAAATCTTCCCCTTCAGAAGTTTGGATGCAGCTCGAAGGAAGCTCCTCCGCTTCAGTTGCACGTAATGGTTATTAAAAATAATTTTGGAGCTATTACTAAAATTTGCTTTGTGGCTCATACTAAAAATTTTTGAGTTAGTTATACAAAAAATTTTTTTGTTCAGTTTACAAAAGAAATGCTTGTTTCACTTGCAAAAAAAAAGTTTGTAATGGTTACTAAAAAATTCTGTGGAATACAAATTTACTAAGAAATTTTTAGTAACCTCTTGAATTTTTTTTAGGTAGCTTTCATTACAAAAAGTAAAAAGCTACCTATTGCAGCCGTCTGGAGGAAAACACTTCCGGAAAATTTTGGTATATTTTCACCGATCATGACCCCCAGACCCCAAAACCACCCTCCGTTCAAATGTTTACATATATATATATATATATATATATAACCATATATATATATATATATATATATATATATATATATATATATATATATATCTGATTTTTGTCATGCGATAACTAACGTATTTATGAACCGATTTGAATGAAACTTGGTATGTACATAGTACATACAAATGTCTCGACCGAGTTCGTTGGTCAGCATCATCCGCCATTTTGTTTCAAAATGGCGGCCATTTTAAATTTTTTAAAAAATTTAAAATTTAAAATTAAATGCGAAAAAATTAAAAGTTGAAAAATATTTTCCTTTTACGTGTTAGAACTTAAAACAAAGATTCCAGAACACTTTTTATTTTGTCTACATCTTAAAAAATGATTGAGTTATAGCACTTTGAATTTTTCTTATGGCTGGCATTTTGAAACGATGAGTTCTGATTTTTGTCACGTGATAACACGCGTACTTATAAACCGATTTCAATGAAACTTGGTATGTACATACTACATACAAATGTCTCGACCGAGTTCGTTGGCCAGCATCATCCGCCATTTTGTTTCAAAATGGTGGCCATTTTAAATTTTTTAAAAATTTAAAATTAAATGCGAAAAAATCAAAATTTGAAAAATATTTTTCTTTTACGTGTTAGAACATAAAACGACGATTCCAGAACACTTTTTATTTTGTCTATATCTTACAAAATGATTGAGTTATAGCACTTTGAATTTTTCTTATGTCTGACATTTTGAAACGATCTGATTTTTGTCACGTGATAACACGCGTATTTATCAACCGATTTCAATGAAACTTGGGATGTACATAGTACATACAAATGTCTCGACCGTGTTCGTTGGCCAGCATCATCCGCCATTTTGTTTCAAAATGGTGGCCATTTTAAATTTTTTAAAAATTTAAAATTAAATGCGAAAAAATCAAAATTTGAAAAATATTTTTCTTTTACGTGTTAGAACATAAAACGACGATTCCAGAACACTTTTTACTTTGTCTATATCTTATAAAATGACTGAGTTATAGCACTTTGAATTTTGCTTATGGCTGACATTTTGAAACGGTCTGATCTGAACGATCCACAATGTTGCTTTAAAATGGCATACACTTTATGATATCGTAAAATTTGGTGACTCTCTAAATCGCTTAAAATAAAATCAGGTTGAATAAAAGATGACTAATTTCTAAAAATTCCTATTAATATTCAGTCTTGACAAAAACTAGTTTCAATCTTATAAAATCACTAATTTTATAAGATTATTTCCACTAATTTGAGCTTAGTGTTTTTGAACAATGTAACTTACCTTAAAATAAATAAATAAATATAAAAGTATATGAAAGCTACCTCTTCCTCCCGGCATTGCCGGAAGGACTTTTTTACAGTGCAGTTTATTTGTTCAAATACATTTTTTTTCAATTATTTCTTAAAAGTCCCGCTTGAGTGTAGTTTAAACCTTTACGGGTCCAAATTTTCTGTCAGTTTTCATTAAAAAATATTTCTTTTACGTTAATAAAATTAACACTAACTATGCAAATAGATTAATCAGTGTCTAGCGAATATTTCATTCTCTGAAAGATAAAAAAATGTTGCTGTTTTGCTTACTATTCAATTAATATTCATATGACAATTGGCTAAGGAAGAATATTTGGAGATGTTAAGAAAATATTTTATTACAGTAAGATTTAACTTATATTGCAACTTTTCTAATACTTATCGCACTTTATTACACACGATTCGTTCACGAAAGTAACTTTTATTTTAAATTTAAAAGATGAAATATATATTTAAAGTAAAAGAATCGCAAACGGCGCAAAGAGAATTAAGCAAATAATAATAATAATTATTATTATTACTAAATGCCTAAACATAAATGAAGTTATATAATAAATGCTTAGACATATACTAACATTACTTCATGTAAATAATAGAAAAGGCATTTCTTAAAACAAAATAATACTCCATTTAAAGAAATGAACTTTTAATAGTACACCAGACTCGAAAGGGTTAAATTATTCACAATATCTTTCAAGTTATGGTACAAAATAATAAATACAGTCGAGTCTCTATATAACGAAATCCATCGTTCCAGATAAAAATTCGTTATATAGAGAAATTCGATGTATAGAAAATGATGTTAAAAATCGTATTTAATGTGTAAATTTTGAACAAATATTACTTTTTGTTTTTAATTAAGAATTTGAAATGTTTAAAAGTAAATATTAACCTAACATTTTATTTCTTTATTATTTAAGCAGTTTCGAAAAATAGAACAGGCATTTATTTGAAAGCTTAATGAAAATCAAATAAGGAAGGCTTGCATTAATTTCAGACGAACAAATCTGTAATTTTTTGTTGTTTTGATTTTAAAATTGTTACGCTCTTAAGCTTAAATTTTAGCAAGGAATGAAAAATTGTAGTTAAGATTTTCCTCCATTTGAAGGCCTCTCTTATGTGTCTCTCATTGATTCCTCTCTTATATGTGTAACAATCTAATAGACTCTATTTTGAGAAAGGTGTGTAGGTGGGAAGAATTCGCTGGATTTAAAGAACAAGGAGAGAAGTAATATAAAAAAAACTCAGCGCGATAAATAAAAAATAAGTGATGGAAATTTGATTCCATGTGATTTCGAAGCTTTTTTAAAACTAAATAAATTAAGACCAATTTCTGAAAAAATTCGTTTTATGGAGATATATATTTCGCTATATAGAGACTTTTTTAAATGTAATCATGCAAAAACGGGACCGTTCTTACAAAAATTCGTTATATAGAGAAATTCTATGTATGGAGTTTCGTTATTGAGAGACTCAACTATATTACTTACTATTATTATTATTCATAAAAATTACATTTATTCGTGTTTAATGAATGAGATAATCGTTGCGTAATTTTTCTACGATATTAATTGAATAATGCCAAGCATGAGTTCACAAAGATGAGTTAAACAGAAATGAACATTGTATTTTAAGCAAGTTTCATTATTCATTTGTATCAATTTCAATCAAGGTTTGACCTTGACAATCAAGCTGTCGAACTAAATTTCTCGAGTTTCTTCATTTGAACGATCGACATATTTGTTTCTGAATCTTTGTTTATGCACATTATATATACATATAGTTTCACTATATAGCTTTTACGTTTGGTAAATTTTTAATTTCTCGGTTTAAATTATTTAATATATTTTACATTATTATTTTTCATGTTCTTAGATGTGTTTCTGGATATTTTTGTATATGACAATTTTCAAAAGTCGTCTTTAATGTAAAATAATTATAATCATGCATAAATATAAAAAATTTAGAAAAACACCTTTTAATATCAAATAAGTATTTATAAACACAAATAAAAAAATCATTTAAAAAAATTTTTTATATAAAATAATTATGATCGTATATAAATAAAACACCATAATAAAAATAATTATATGTATATTATGAAGAAAAAATATTCTTTTCAAAAAAAATCTTTCATTGTAAAGTAATTGTATAGATGAAAATGAAATGTACTTTTAAAAATTGTCATTAATGTAAAAAATATACAATCACATAAATTTTTTTTCTTAAGAAATCGTGTTTAAAACAAAGTGATTGTAAATATATATTATTAAAAAACATTTTTTTAAAGATTATCATTAATATAAAAATATGTATAATCACATAATAAATGTAAAACTTGTATTTTTTAGAAATTGTGTTTAAAATAAAATGGGTGTAAATGTGTGTTATTAAGAAATATTCTTTAAAAAATCATCATTAATATAAAAAATTATGTAGTTAATAATAAACATAAAAAGTGTTTAAAATAAAATAATTGAATATTTATGTTAGTTAAAAAACATTCTTTTAAAAAATCATCTTCAATAAAATAATTATAATCGCATATAAATACATTCTTAAGAAAATATTTTTAATATAAAATAAATATATATAAATACAATCATTCTTAAAAATTCATCCTTAATATACAATTAAAATCAAGTAAACTGTAAAAGAATCTTTATAAAAAGTATTTTTAACATAAAATAATTATAATCATATATAAATAAAAAAGATTCTTTTTAAAAAATTGTTTTTAGTATTGAACTAGTAATTATGTTTTGTAATTTTAAAAGTGTTTTTGTGACCACTTTTAATTCTTTTAAAAGTACAGTCGACTCTCGTTAATTCGAAATCTGATAATTCAAATCTTTGCTTAATTCGAACAAAATATGAAGTCCCGAAATTTTCAATGGCAGAGTAATGTTAAAAATTTTCATTAATTCGAACTCATTTTCTCTGGATTTCATTTAATTCGAACTAACGAGAATTCCGATTTTTCATTTTTCTTTTCTTTCTCAAGGATTTCAGATCATTTGAATTACTTTCTTTCTTTGATTTTTGTGAAAATTGTTCCGAAAGAGTATACATGTAATACAATCCATTTGATATCCACTTCTTAGTGCACCGTCTGTCCATCACTGACGCTTTAAAATTTTCTTCCATTGTGCTTGTTTCTAATCTTTTAATTAGTTTATGTATTTATACATTCTAATTTAATATTAAGTCATATTCTAATGATAATAAACGAAATAAATTTAAAAACCACTATAACATTCCTTTGTAATAGTACCATATTAAGTATGTTTTCGTTTGATACTTTTCATTATTCGAACTTCGGATAATTCGAACATTTCTTGTGGTCCCGGCGAGTTCGAATTAACGAGAGCCGACTGTATTTTGTAATAATGCCTTTGTTACACTGTGAGATTGTAATGGCTACTTTTACTCGACGCTGAAATTATATTTCTCTCAAAGAAATATACACGATTCGAAGTCTTCACATCAAAAAAAGAAAGGAAAAAAATCCATAAATTTGTGCATCGTGACATTCTTTTTTCCTAATGTACAACATGGTAATACTAATTCTGATAGATTCTTGGAACCTCTGCTCAAAATGTGAATTTAATAAAACCTCACTAAAGCGACCACGTTCCGTTCCAATAAAAATTCGTCGTTCCGAGAGGTGGTCTCTTAATGGGGATCATCTAAATTTTAACTGTTGAAAACAGGTAATAATTAATGCTGCAAAAATTTATGTGTCACATTAGGAAAAAATATAAAAATTTAAGTGTAAAAAAATTACATAAGTTAATCACTGCAGAGTTTAAAAAGAAATGCATTGTCATTTGCTTTGATTTCATGGTTTATCTGTTATAACTTTTATTTCAGAGGCCTTATAAAGAGTCACAAATAAACGCTTTTTTTTTCTTTGTTACCGGAACAAGTAATTACGATTTCATTATTTCATCTACTTCTTTGATAATTTCCTGACAGAAAAGAGAACGAGAGTTTATTGACCTTCATTCTTAATTCATCATGAGAGTTAAATTTATTGCCTAAAACAATACAAAGTGGTTTAAATACTTAAATTATCGGAATTTAAAAAAAATCTAAACTTAGTTAAGTAATTTGAAAAATTTGCTTTCCAGAATTATTTTTCTGATAAAACCTTCTTCGAGCCGCCAGCAAAAAGCGAAATTTGTTTCATGTTCTTTCGAGAAATTGGTCACTCATGGAGTGAGTTCAATTGGAATGGTCTCTAAATAGAGGTAAAATTAGAATTAAGCATATGGGGAATAATTTCATTCCATGAAAAACTGGTCGTTCAGGGAAGTGTTTGCTTAACAGTTTTAGGTCTGGTGGGTAAATTTCTTCAAAATTCTAAATGTCACATTGGCACCAGTTTTTTGCAAAGAAAAAAATCGGTTTACGCTATACATGAAAAAATGCATTAAACCTTTTTCAAATAAATCTGGTCGAATTTTCTGGTGCCGTTATGACATTTCAGAATTAAAATTAAGTGGTGGAAAATTCAACCATCAGAGCTCAAAGGGTTAAAGGAGGTGATAGCACAGAGAAGTTTCACTGTACTTTATAGAGCAATATTAATTCAATGTAAATTTGTTATAATGTGATCTAGACTGTTAAAACTTTGCAGCAGACTGTTCAGTCATTCGACCATTTTTATAAAAAATGGTTAAATAACTGTACTTTAACTTCATTCTGACTATAATGTGGTCAATAATAGAGGATCAAACGCTGAAGAGGGGAGGGGGAAGCATCGTGCAAAAATTAAATGTTCCATCCAATCTCATTTAAAATTCATTAGTTTCTATTCGATATTTCTTTTTAAATGTTTCTAGATTTTTACGAATTTCGATAAAAAAAAATACGAGTTTATTAACAAATTTCTTAATTCTATCACATTCAGCTGGATTTTACTGTATTTGAATTAGAGGCCTGCAGCATCGGGTCCGGTTAGCCGCATTTACCCGTACGCTTCCCGACCCGCGGCTCGAGTTGGGTTGGCGCTAATATATTTTCATTGCGATTCGGGTTTGGGTCGAGTTGATTTGCACATTTTTAATGTGGGTCGGGTTGGGTGAGGATTGATTCGATTTTCAAAAGAATATCCGAAATATTTTTTCAGGTGAAAAATCTATATACAATAAGCTCTCCATATAATGGCTTTTCTCCCAACACCTCTGTTTTACCAAAAAAAAAAATTAAATTCTTGTGATATGGTTCAACATTGAATAGCGGGTACTTTTCTATCGATAGTACGTAATATGTGTATGCATGTATAAATTATTACAAATATGAGAAATTTGATTTGTGTATATCAAAAACGAAATATTGACAATTTTCATATTTCGAAAGAAGAAAAATGGTCCTTAAAGAAAGAATAATCTAAGGATCACATTTCTAATATACTTTCCCTGTTTCATATGCAGCAAATTAAGTATATATTCATTCATATTCAAATACGTATTTATTTTAATCTAAAACATATTTTTGCACAAACTTTTTGTAAAAATCGTAACAACCTGACTTGAAACAAATCTAAATATGATCCGCAAGAATTCTTATAAATCTGTGAACATGACCTGCAGAAAGAAAATTTGGAATAGCCTTATCCGATATTCATCGATACCGAGATGTCCGTTATTCGGGGGTTTTACTATATTTTAATATTAAAGAATGTAGATTTCTTCATTATTTTTTGTAAAACTTAAAAATGGTATCAGAGGTACAATTGTACAATACTTTTCATGGTTACATTAAAACATGATTTACTTTTCTTCTATTGTGGATTCGGGTCGGGTTGCGGATTGAAATAATGCGGATTTAAGGTCTCGTGCGAAATGTTGGTCACTGAAAATTAATTTTACGGGTTCGGGTCAAGTTTCGGTCGGTTATAACCCAACCCGCGCAGGAATATAATTTGAGCTATAGTAATTCCGTTTTTCCTGCCTTCTCCATTGGACCCATCTTATAGGTGAATGGAATAATGAAATCAAATAACTGTTATGTTGAAAAATGGTCGGATGACTGAGCAATTTGCTGCAATTTTTTAAAAACGTATGTGAAATGTACTATTTTCGGGACACTGGGATTTTGGTGCATAAGCCTCAGACCTGCAGTACCGAGTATCACGTAATATCTAATAAGACATCTTATGTGTAGAATCTAGTAATACTTTTCAAATCCGGAGGTCGAGAAGAGATAAGCGAGAAAGCACTTCACCATATCCTGTATTTCAAATACGAATTGTAAATATAATACAAAGCAACTGTTAAGCATTTACTAACTTCCTGTCAAAAGCCCGATTTGAAATCGAATAATGGAAATCACTCTTACAAAAAAGGGGTCATAGAATGCTGATAAAATCTATTTTGAAACCACTTTCACTAAGTACATTTTAAACTGTCGATAATTTCTCTAACTTTTAGAATTTCATTTTACAGTAGTAGGGTTTGCCGCTATACAGGGTGATTCAAAAAATCGTGGAGAAACTGATATGACAAATCAGGCATACGACAAGGATAAAAATAACATAGGAACATAGGGCCGCAAACAACTTATTGCGTCACAAATACAGGGTGTTTCATCCTAACTCAGTTTGGGTTGACGGTAATAAATTTCAGAAAACTGAAGTATATTATAATAAAACATTTAACAGACATTCTCACATTTGTTTTAAATGTGATAACATCAAACAAAAGTGGTAGAATTTTGTATTATGCTACCAGCAATATGCACTTGGCACCTCACATTTTGGACTGTGATAATCAGTTTATACGGTATCATCGATTGTTTAAGCAATGTGTTTTTCCAGATCTTTTCGTAACGTTATCACATTTCACACAAAATAAGGTACATATCGTTGCATTTTCATTACAATATTTTTATTTTCCTCGAAATTATTACATTGAAACCGGGTGTAGCTAGAATGAAAAACCCTGTATTTGTGACTCAATAAGTATTTTGCGACCCTATGTTCCTATGTGATTTTTTATCCTTGTTGTATGCTTGATTTGTCACATTATTCTGTCCACCTTTTTTTTAATCGCCCTGTATAGTAGAAACATGCGATTTGAATTACACCAGTCTGTCTTATTCTGATATTCTGTCGAGAAATAATTATTTTTAGAAACTTTCGACATAAGGGGGCCATCCGTAAATGATGTCACTCTTGGAGGGGGATGGTGGTTCATGGAATTGTGACAAGGGGATGAGAGGGGGGGTAAGCAAGAATGTGACACCACACATTTTAAGTTAAAGTAAAAGCATTCAAAATCAGCAAATTAAATTTTGAAATAAAGTATTTTGTGTTCATAAAGTAAAGATAAAAATTTTAAGACAAATACAAATTAAAATTCCATTTCATATTCTAAAATACTACTGTTTCCAATTGCTTTTTCATATTAATATTTTATTACTATTGTCTATTAATCTTATTTCGTACAAAATGAATACACGAATAATTTTTATTGTTACGAGGTGGAACCCGTCGAAATTCGACGAAATAAAATCTTTAAAAAAGAACTGTTTCATTGATTCATAATAATTCTACAAAATTAGTTACAGTGAAAAATGCATCTTATGTTGGTCAATCTAACTCTGAAATAAATATTATTTTAAGCTAAAATTCACAAAATACTATAAAACTGAATTATCCAAATTATCAAAAAAAATAAAACCGAAATTCACCGGATTTTATAACAGACGATATTTTTAAAATAGTATACGCATTTTAACTTTTTTTTTTTTCCTTCTTAAGAGAAAATGGAGTATTTCTGTTGCCAAAATTACAAAAACTATAAAAAAAATATCTAAAAGAATTTGCGATACAGCTTTCAAACAAATTGCATTTAAAAGTACATTTTTTTCCTCTATCCGATGGAGTAAAAATTTAAAATGTGCTATGCATAGAAGTGTAAAATTTTGTAGTAGCGAAAATTGCAAAAACAAAATTACAGGGGAAAGTGTTTCCATTCGCAAAATGAGGTATGCGTTACGCACAGATACGTTTGGCCTTTATAATATAGATAGTCACAAATATCATTAAAACACAATTTAAGTTTAAAAATAAAATTTAAAATATGATCTATAACATTTTTGTTACTCAAATTTGTTTCTCAATTACAAGTATATGTACATGTAATATTGGGTGACATGTGACAAAGGGGGTTGGGAGATTATGGTGAATTGTGACACTTTGTGACGAAGGGGGGAGCGGGAGTCAAAAACATTGAAAAAAGTGCGACATCATCTATGAACGGGGCCCCTAAGTATTATTGACTCCAATGCATGTAAAAAGATAAAATAATTAATAAAACCTTACAAACTTTTTGACTACGTATTCATCGTTTAATCCCTTGGGGGCGAAACTGATGGTGCACAGAATCATTCTTCATTATCACCAGTTATTTTTAATTGCAAAGTTTTCTTTATGTTTAATCAAACTATTTTCGCGATCCAAGTACAGAAACTTTTTGATTTGAAAAACTGGTGATTAAAAATTAAGCAAAATAATTTACTGTGGTTAATGGAGTTGAATTACATATAGCTCGGGAGGTAGCAGCACAGACAATCGCCTCATCGAGTTCACGGCTAAAATTCCAGAATTAGTTAAAACTCGATCCGCATATTAAAACTTGATTGGTCTGCCAAGAGGTATCTTGGTGGAACACATTACTGGAAAACCCGATTTTAGCAGTTGACTCGTAACCATTGTGTTTTCCTGCTCTCAAGTGTTTTCCAGCTCCTTTCTAGTCCTCCATGTTTTCCTACCTTTGGGTGCGTAAAAAGATTATGGCAACCCACGAGTCAACAGCTAAAATCAGTTTTTCAAGTATTTTCCACCAACATATGATTTGGCAGGTAACTTGTTTTAATAAGAGAATTAAGTTGAAACTGATAAATAACTGATCGAGAATTATCGATAGGTTAACTGTTTATTAATCAATAATTAACTGATTTTGTTATTTCAGCCGTGAACTAAAAGTGCTATTACACGTGTTCAGTTGCAGGAGTCAAATTCCAGGCGTCTCCATGTTATCCTATGGGACCAGGGGAGTCGCTTGGTAGCGCGCGATTCTCTTTTGTCGGAGCGTCTTTGACGCCTGGAACGAAGCGAGTCGCCAGTAAGGGCCAATCAAATGCTTGGAAATCCAAATGATGGTAAAGACTCTTCTCTAACAGCCAATGAAATGCTAAGAACACGAAAAAACGCAGGCGATTTTTGTCGCTTGCAATTTTTACGTGTAATAGCACTTTAAGGTGATTGTCTGTATTGCCGCCTCCCAGTTTATTAAAGTATATTTTCTGTTGAGTTGTGTTCATGAAAAACTAGATGCTATTGCCAAAAATATTGTTTTAGTGAATTGTGCTTGGCAATTGTCGGTCCAAATAGCTCAATAAAGTCTTGGGTTCGACCTCCGGACTGGAAACTTTTCCAATCCGCTTGAAAAATGTCAAATGGTATGGTATCTTTACCAACAAGTATTATTGGATTAAAAATATTTTTTTAAATAACAAAGACACGAATGTTAATTATTTTAATAGATTTAATTATAAAACTGCAATTTAGCGGTATTTTCAAAATGAGTTACTCAATTTTGATACAATAATAGAATACATTTAAATAGTTTAAATTCATGTACTTAATTTGCTTTTTAAGATAGAGCGTTAAAAAAATAGAATTAAGGATAAATGCGGCCTACATATCGAATGAAAAATTAAATATATAGGGATTCATAATGATATTGTCAAAATACATTTACCTATAAACTTTATTTTCTTGTTCTATATCCTACAATGCCAGACTTTTAAACAATTTACTAAACTAATGCCCATAATATGTGCCAAGTGCATCAGTGCTGCATTAAGAATTGTTAACTGTGCAAAATAGTGAAATGTGTCGAACTAAATTTATTACTGATTAAGTGCTTGCCGTGTTTCGAAAGGTTCGCATATCGAATATTTGTAACTGAAATAAAACTTGGAATATTCTTCATTTTCATGTATCACTTATTATAATGTGTGTAATATTGAAAATATAAGTCTTTAAAACCAAATGAAATATATCAAGCGTTTTTAAGAGTCATTTTCACTTTCTCGACTGAAAGCGTTTAGAAAATGACAAAACAATGGGGAAGCTATCCAAAAGTGCGTATTATACATTAGTAAGCACGATATTATGCTTGAGAAATAGCATTAACGCCTTGATATATTCATTTCTAAACAAAATTTAGTCGAAAACATAAAATATTTTTATCTTTTTAAAAGAAGAAAAGAAAAACATTGAGAAAAAAGAAGAGTCCAGATCGACCTTATCTGAGGTACTTGCTCTTTTATTGCATGACCCAATTACCTTGTGCCTTTATGAGGGAACTTGAGCTTTCTCTGTATCTGACTGACCCTGTTTCACTGCCCCTATGTTTCCTACTTTCTCTAATTGTTCTACTAATTTCGTGTATTAATAGATTAAACTTATTATGAACATTTAATCAGTCGTTGCTGTCTTTAAATTGAGTGATAAATTGGATGTATTAGAAACTCATAATGATTCATCTTTGAATAAAAGTTAACTTTTAATTTAAAAAATTCTATTTCTAGCAACCACTATATTTAAATAAAAATATTCGCCTTAGGTAACCATCGGAAGTCTGCTATTAAGTAAAGCTAAGCATTTCTCTTAAAAATTTTTGTTATAGAAATCAAGAAAATCATGCAGTGTTAGGGTCAAGGAAAAAGTTTTCATGATCGAAAAAAAAAAAAAAGATTAATTCATTTATAAGAGAGACAGTACATCTGTTTATTTAAAAAATAAATAAATAAATAAACAAGTTGGAAATTACACGTGAAGCGTAGCAAATGAGGTGCGTTCGTATGATAACGAAGTTTTAAAAATATCACTCTCATAAAATTGTAAATAATTACAATTAAAATGCGCACCAAACAATGTTCTACCTATACCATTATCCAATGGAATACTTTTGTGAGGCCTTATAAATCAATAACAAATATTCTTTGCACCACAGATTATGCAAAATGTATATTATAATATGTACTTTATAGATGCATATCAATTTTATTACGTTCGAATGAGTGTAACACCATTAAAATGCATTTGAAACATTTTTCCCCAATAACCGTAATGTAACGAAATATTTTTGATTGTCTCAGTAATTGAACTATGCATCCGATTTTGATAAAATTTTAAATAACTCTACAAAATTATGTAATAATTATGTATTTAAAATTTCAAACGATTAAAATGCATTTGAAACTTTTTTCCCCATTGACCGTAATGTAACGGAATCCTTTTGATTGTCCCTGTAATTGATCTATGCATCCGATTTTCATAAAATTTGAAATGACTCGACAAAATTATGTAATAATTATGTATTTTAAATTTCAAACGATTCAGTTGGGTAGTTTTTGCGTTGTTATATGCAGACAGACAGACGGACTGAACGACAACAATAGGTGCTACGTATTTACATAATTACGAACGCACCTAATAAATAAAAACTGACCAAAACGGTATCCAATATCCTGCGATTCTGACTTAGCGGGTTTTTACTGTGTCTGAATTTATATTTTTCAACATACACATAAAATATACCGATATTTACTCTCAAAAATGCTTTAAAATACATTTGCATGCTCCAACGCTAATGCATTTTGATTCTAAAATCCCTGTCCCATATTAATTCTCTTTTTATTCTTTTTATTTCTATACTTGCTGTTACCCGTGACTTCGTTCACGTAGCATTAAAAAAAGATAAGGGCATTATTAACAAAACATTTTATAACACTTTTGATATTTAAAAAAAATGCAATTAACTCACTCTTAATCGCATTTTATAGAAGACAATACGGTATTTATTATTTATAGGGACCTTGACAAAAGAAAAGGAAATTTTGTGCCAAATAGAAGTAATCACGAAAATAAAACTGCATCCAATGAAAATCCAGTCGGGAATTGCACGAAAATTGTAGCAAATGAGATGCGTTCGTAGTTTTAAAACATTCAGACCTTGATGCAATAATATACAGTACTCCGGATGCAGTAAAATAGCCGAAATATTTTGTGTGTCCTTGTAAGTACTATATTTGCTTTATAAAGAAGTAACTTATAGTAAACTTTAGCAACGTATGTCAATTTCATAAAATGAGAAATAGTTTTATATAATTAAAACGCGGCTCAAACAATGTCCCCCCACAATACCATCATGTAATGGAATACTTTTGTATAGTTTGTAAATTAATTACAAATATTCTTTTCACCATGAATTCTACAAAATGTATATTTTAGTTTATAATTTAAAGATGCATATCAATTTTATTATGCTCAAAAGAGTGAAACATTATTAAAATTCACTTGAAACTATTTTTTTCTCCCATTGATCGTAATGTAATGGAATGCTTTTGATTATTCCTATAATTAAACTATACATTCGACTTTCATGAAATTTTCAAATGACTCGAGAAAATTATGCAATAACTATATATTTTAAATTTCAAACGATTCAGTTTGGGTAGTTTTTACTGTTATATGCGGACAGACGGGCACACGACAGACAGAAGGACGGGCTGAACGACGACTATAGGTGATACGTATTTACATAATTACGAACGCACCATAAAAGAAAAAAAAACAATGCTGAAACAATGTACTACAAAAATATGTATTATGTTGATTTTTTTTTTTTTTTTTTTTTTTTTTTTTTTGTGAAATTGTTATACGTATGCATATGCACTGCATCCTATGAGATTTCATAAAAAATGCATTGTAAAAATAAACTATTTTTAAAAGTGGCATCATATCTTCTATATTATAAAGGCCAAACGTATCTGTGCGTAACGCATACGTCATTTTGCGAATGGCAACAGTTTCAAATTTGGAATGAAATTCCGGTATTGCAATTTTTTTTCATACTACAAATTTTTATAGCTCTAAATATCGCACATTTTCAATTCTTACATTATCGCGTAGGGAAAAAAATATATACTTTTAAATGAAATTTGTTTGAAAGCTGTATCTTAATTTGTTTTTGAAATATTAATTTTTTTTTGTAGTTTTTAATACTGCTTTTCTAATTCTGGCAACAGGAGTATTCAATTTCCAATAAAAGCAAAGAAAACAAGTTGGAAATTGCACGTGAAGCGTTGCAAATGAGGTGCGTTCGTGCGATAATGAAGTTTTAAAAATATTCAGATCTCGCTATTATAGTAGACAGTACTTCGGATACAGTATAGTGGTCGAAATATTTTTTGTGTTCCTGTAGATATACAAAAAGTAATTTTTATTGCACCTTAGTAACGCATATCATATTCATAAAATGTGAAATAGTTTAATATAATTAAAATACGCCCCAAACAATGTTTCCCCGTATAGTATTATGTGGTGGAATACTTTTGTGTGGCTCCGTAATTTAATAATAAATGTTCTTCGCATCACAGAATGTACAGAATGTATATTTTAATATATATATATATATATACTCTTCATAGGTTCATGTCAATTCTATTATATTTGAAAATTTTTAACATCATTAAAATGTACTTGAAAATATTTTTCCCCATTGACAGTAATGTAATGGAATACTTTTGATTGTCCCTGTAATTGATCTATGCATCCGATTTTCATAAAATTTGAAATAATTCGACAAAATTATCTAATAATTATATATTTCAAACAATTAAAATTTATTTGGAACTTTTTTCCCCATTGACCGTAGTGTAATGGAATACTTTTGATTGTCCTTGTATTTGATCTATGCATCCGATTTTCATAAAGTTTGAAATGACTCGACAATATTATGTAATAAATATATATTTTAAATTTCAAACGATTCGGTTGGGTAGTTTTTGCATTGTTATATGCGGACAGACAGACGGACGGACTGACCGACAACTATAGGTGCTACATGCTACGTACTTACATAATTACGAACGCTAGTAAAAAGGGAAAAAATTTATTACTGTATCTTTGTGTTGACATTTTCTCATTAAAAGGGAAGAAACTGAAATTTAAATATCTTCTATTGTAAAACCCAGTGAATTTTGATTTCATTTACAAAATTTGATTTACACATAAAAGAATATCAAAAATTTAATATGTTTTTGCTAATAGCATTGAGACTTAAAGTTTTAAATCAAAATGAGCAAATTAAAATGCCAATTTTTTTGAAAAAGTGAATACAGATGCGAAGCATTTGTAAATTTTGATATGATGAAAATGATGCCGGGTTTAGAAATTTTCTTTATGATTGAGTCAAAACTGAAAAAATTTAGCTTTTTTTCATTTTGGAATACTAGCATAAGAACCTAAATTGATAATTTTATCATAATAACAGATCTTCATTATTTTTTACCGCCTACATGTACGATTAAAATTTAATTTTGACAATTTCTACAACTGAGTTTTATAGAAATAGTATTTTGCAAATTTGACGTTAAATATCGTTTGTTTAAGAGTTAGACTTACTTTTAGGTGCATTTTTTACTATAACTAATTTTGTAGGTTTATTATAAATCAATGAAACAGTTTCTTCTTAAACATTTTCTTTCGTCGAAATTTGACGGGTTCTACCTTGTTTTTATTCTTTTAAAACTAAAAGTAATGTGGAAATAGAATGCGGTTGCCAAACCACGATTTACAAACATGTCTCTATATTTTTCGAATTGTCGATTCTTAATTTTTATATTGGCAGAGGATAAATTGTATTGTTTTCATGCAATCATATTAATTTTTTAGGTTTTATGACCGATAATAGAATTTTCTTTCTAAAAAATAATTTTTATTTGTATTATCTGAATTGAACGGTTATAAAAATCATACTCGTGAAAAATGTTTTTTTTTTTTTTTTTAGACAGTCTAGTTATTTGTTTATACTTTTTAAGAATGAATTGGAAAAATTAAGTGAGGGAAAATTAATAAAACATAGCCTATGTTTGTTTTCGTGTTATAATGCACTTATATACAAAGATACAAAACTATTAATTCATCCGTTTGGACGTTTATTTGACTCGAACATTCACAGACACTTTCGCATCTATAATATTATACACAATGGTTCAAAACTATATGTCAAAAGTGTAAAGGCAAGTAAAGGACACCTAAATAAACAGATGTAGTATAAGAATGTGGGTGCGGAAATGTTGCGTTGAGGCAGTAGAGAGCATGGTTGAGATAAAAGCATTTCGCTGGTTTAGTCATTCTCCGCACGGATTTCGAGAAACATACGTTGTTACACGAAGACGGAGCTTGCTGACATGCTTTCATGTCTCGTGTTGCGTTCAAAAAATGTACATGGAACAATTTCTGATTAGGAATCTGCTAGATTGAACATTTGAGCGTTTGGGAGAGGTGTCTCACACATGTAAGGCATATCGGCAAGCTCCGTATTGGTCTAATGATGCAAGTTATTCGAAATCCCTGCTGGGAATGACGATACAAGTCATTGAAGTGCTTTCATCCGCCGAAATGAGCGTATCCCTCTACCGACAAAACGCTGCATTTCCGCATCTACATTCCTGCAAGAAACTGCTTATATTTAACCCCCTTCCCTCTACTTGCCTTTACATTTTTGGCTTATATTTCTGAACAACAATGAATATAGATGATATTGACCTCATACTTTCAAATTTTGAAATTTACTATTTATATCTCTTTTACATATCTACATTTTTTTTTTTTTTAATGAACTTGTTACACAATACGTATTATTTTATAATCATAAGCTGCATTTTCTAGATATAATCGGATAAACTCAGGCGAAAAAATTCATTGCTAGTAATTTTTAAATTAAAATTAGTTTTCTCGAGACCGAGAAACCCTTCAGAACTCTTGTTAGAGGGGGGAGAGTGTGTGTGAAAGAGAAAAATCTGTACATTCAGCAACTTTTAAAGAACTTTTCGTTTGATTTACTATTTCTTAAATGATTCTTGATGAAGACGCAGCACTCAAGAATATATTTTTTTTTAACCTCTTCCGTATTTAATTCCTAAGTTTCAGAATCTTTATAAATCCCCATAATCTTTGAAGGATAAATGTGAAAACGCTTCTCTTTGCTATTTCATATTAAGATTTAATACTCTTCGATCATTTAAAATAAAAAATGAATTCAAAAGCATTTATATTTTTTTTCTTTTTTCTACACAGCTAAGGAGAAATGGTTTGAATCATGAATTTTTTCTATCCACGTATTGCATGTTTCGGAAAGTCCAGAATAGCATTTAACTATTTTTGGAAAATTCCGGTCTGCCTGTTTCTTTTTATTTATGATACACACATATTGTGGCGCTCTTTTTCAAGGACTAATACACGGAATTTCATAAAAATTTATATCCTGTTAGACCTTGGCGCTTATAAATGCTGATTAAGTTTTGCTGTATATAGCCGAACTGTTGATGCTGCTATGCTGTGTTTTCTAGAATTACTTTAATAAGTACTTTCAGCATCTTTAGGATATAAATTCATCAAATGTCATTCAGTTACACTTTGGCACATATAGGTACTGATTAGGTTTTAGTGTATAATTGATAGGTGCTGATTAGGTTTCTTTCTTTATTCTTTAGGGTATATATTTTTTTTATTCTTAAAGGAACATTTTTTATTAAGGACACGTTTCAGTTTTTTAAAGGCACTTTTTTATTCTTATGTGCATTTATTTTATTCTTAAAGGTACTTTTTCTCTTCTTAAGTGCATTTTTTTTAAAGACATTCATTTAATTTTTATAGTCATGTTTAATATTTAAAAGTGAGTTTGTAACTGTTGATGTTTTAATACTTAAAAATGTGGGCATTCTTCAAAACAATGAGTCAGTTTTTATCATCCAAATAAATTTTTTAATGCGTAAAACAAAGTAACCTTTTTTCCCCTGGCGGGGGGGGGGGGGGGGTGCTAAAAGGCTAATTTGTAAACGAATGGACAGATGGGGTGCAGCCCTTACGTAAATAGGCTGGGGTAAAGAAACTGGTAAAATCTACACTGACTGGCAGATTATACAATACGTTTGAATACCATTCTCCCACCAAACTCTTCGCCTAATAATTACTATTTCATTCCAATTTCTGAGAATGAATAATGAAACTTAAGGTTCTCGCCTAATCGATTTTAAGATCTTCACTTAATAAAACAAGCTACGATCGTTCACTGTCATGAATAGTCTGAAATGATAGATTTGAAAAAAAAAAATCTTTAAGTTACTTTTTATGCTGCCTCATATGAAAGGAAGATTCATATTGTTTAATATTTATCATCCAATCAATCAATCAATCAACAATCATTCCAAACTGAAATCTATCATTATGCATTCAAAACAATGACTATCCCATTATCTTCATATAGAAATGTCTCTTGCATTATTCCTTTACTTCTTGAAATGGCCATTTATTTCCCCGTCTCATTTCTTTATGATGAAAAGCAAAAACTAAAAATTACGAAGAGGACTTTCCGAGTTCGCCAGTGACAAACGCCATAAAAGTAGGCTGTAATTTAGGTTTGGATTGAGCACGCCGTAACCTTGGAATAGCTTAGCATCCTTCCTATATTTTGTAGACCTTGAAGTCTGCCAAGTACATTTCGTTGTTTACTATCGAGTAGGATATTGCGTTTAAACTAACAAAACTATTGGTCACAGTAATATATATATGAAGTTAATTTTTTAATATAATAATTTTTAAAATGGTGGTTAAAATGTCATTTTTTAAATAATGACTATAATATGTAGGAAAATAAGTTTCCATATGCTGAATGTAAATATAATAACGATTTTATGAAAGAAAGAACATTATAAATTAAAAAATATATATGAAATATAATTTTGAGTATACATTCTGGTGATATGTCTCTTAATTTGGTTTGATATTAATTTTATAATCAATATAAAATGGAAATATGTCATTCATTCTTTAACACGTCAGCCACCGGTGACTGACAGTCTAAAATATGATATAAAACTAAAAAAATTATATTGATTAAAATAATTACCAAGTTTATTTAAAATTTACTTAATTTTATTTACCACAGGATCATGCTTTCTCAGTAATTACATAAAACAATATATACAGTCGAGTCTCTCTATAACGAAACTCCATACATCGAATTTCTCTATATAACGAATTTTTAGTAGGAACGGTCCTCTTTTCGCTTGATTACATTAAAAACAGTTTCTATATAGCGAAATATCGATCTCCATATAACGATTTTTTTTTATAAATTAGTCTTAATTTATTCAGTTTTAAAAAAGCTTCGAAATGATATGGAATCAATTTTCCACCACTTATTTTTGATTTATCGTTCAGTGCTGAGTTATTTTTATTATTATTTTTTTTTATTACTTTTCTCCTTGTTCTTTAAATCCAACGAATTCATCCCACCTACCACACACCTTTCCACATCCTTCTCAAAACAGAGTCAATTGGATTGTTACACATATAAGAGAGGAATCAATGAGAGGCACATAAGAGAGGCCTTCAAATGGAGAAAAGTGTTAACTACAATTTTTCATTCCTTGCTAAAATTTGAGCTTTTTTTTTTTTTTTTTTGAGAGCATAACAATTTTAAAATCAAAACAAAAAATTACAGATATCTTTGTCTGAAATTAATGCAAGTCTTCCTCATTTGATTTTCATTAAGCTTTCAAATAAATGTCTGTTCTCATTTTTGAAACTGCTTAAATAATTAAGAAGTAAAATGTTAGGTTAATATTTACTTTTAAACATTTCAGATTCTTAATTAAAAAGATCAAAAATAATATTTGTTCAAAATTTACACATTAAATACGATTTTTAACATCATTCTCTATACATCGAATTTCTCTGTATAACGAATTTTTTACTGGAACGATGGATTTCGTTATATAGAGACTCGACTGTATTTTAGTTTTATATCATATTTCACACTGTCAGTCGCCAATGGCGGAGGCGGCCTGAACGGAAAGTTCAGAGTCAGTTACCGTGGCGTTCAATGTGTTTCCAATTATGGTAAGTCTGCGAAGTGCATTTCGTTGTTTGCTCTCGAGTAGGTTATTATCTGCACAAAATTAACTTTATAAATGTATTATTATGACCGTTAACAAAATTTCTACCAAGCAGTGTTAAAAAACATCTTTTGGATTTTAACTTAAAATTATTCTCTAAATTTAATCATTTCTCCACATTTTTTTTTCTTTTTTTACTTTTCTTACTGTAAATTGTTAAATTAATTCAGAATATCATTTTCCTCCAGGTTATTGTGGATTCAAAAGTATACATATGGTATACCTATTTCAACCATGAAGTGGCTTTTCACACCTTAAGAATTTCATAGTACCTAATTTCTAAGAATTTCATAATTTCTAATTTTAAACAATTTTAGATATAAATATCAACACCATTTTACAGCATCATATCGATTATAATCAGGTTAGAGAATCCCAATTTCTGTTATAACGGAAAATATAGAAGTTGCTGCATAACTTTGATATTCTCTTGTTTCCATCATGTTGCATTTTAGTGTAGATCTTTGCAGTGACTATTTCTAAGCATTGAATAACGCGTTTTGTTCTCTGATTCTGAGTTTAATACACTGAATTTTGTTTTCATTCGTTAAAAAAAATGTGGCGTTAAATAAGAAAAGCATTTTATTGCACTGATTTTTTATGATTACTATTATTACTGTTATTGTTGCTACAAAGATTGAATTTTTATTGATAAAACTGAAAATTTCTTAAGTTTATAATATGAACATGTTTGATTCTATATTTAAAATAAAAAAAAAGATTTTTTTAATTGTTATTTTGTGGATTAAATTTAAATTTTAAATTAAAAAAAACCTGAGGAGGAGTTTTATCATGTGATTTTGTTTACAAATAGTATGATAAACCATCATAAAAAAAATTTAAACTTTAACTCAATAAATATAAATTACTTTAAAATGTGTCCTTAAGCTAAAAATAGTTCGAAATTTCGCTATCAGAGGGAATTTTTAATGAATTACACACTTACCATAATTCAGAAATTTTATTAATTTTTCCTTATTTTAAAGACAGTATCTCACGACACGTTCTTAAGATTCCTCATAACTCAGTGTGAATCGGAACATGCTATCTTAGCTTAGCAAGATGATGTCTGAAAATGATCACCATCATGTGGAATATGTATATGTAAAATTTGTAAACTATCGTAAATGATGTAAACTATCATAAACGCTTTTGGTGGCAAAATTTTAAAATAATTTTATTTTTCTCTTGGATAAATTCTTATATTCATATTGTGTCCTCCAGAAAACTTCATAATCTTTTGAAGAATAGTTTCGTCTGTAGATAACTTCAAAATAGGGTCAGTTAATTATAGATACCCAGTATATTGGCCTTTTTAAATCGATAGTTATGATAAGAAAATCGCTATAATGAATGTTTGTTACATCGAGCGTTGGCTGTGCATGTACCGCGGATTTTTTTTTTTTTTTTTTGGGGGGGGGGGGGGAGTCAGGGAAATTCTAAATCTATCCCTATGTGAAACCGCCGACTTAGTAAAATCGCTCTTCACTATTTGAAAGCTTTCTAGATCCACCCTGAATGATCCTATAGATTTATTCCTTTTAATTTACTCTGGGCAATCGGTTGCAAATTGTGGTGGCTGTGGAACTAGTGATTTTATTGTAGAAAACAAGTGTTTGTTGAGATATATACCTATTTATAAAGCACTTTATTACTAATAAATACATAGGAGAGACTGGTACAGTTTTACATTTTTGTAGTTTATATTATTTCATCTTTAATGGAAAGTCCAATCTTCCTGAAGCAGGGTTGGCAAGTTTTTGACAGTGCACGGTTTTATCCGGTTAAAACCGTGGTTTAAACCGTCATGGCTAAAACCTCTTGTCAAAAACCTCGTCAGAAACCTCAAATACTACACTGATCTGTAAAACTTCACATTAAACATCTGTTACAAATATACAATATTAGATGTAATATTAAAAATTCACTTTTACTGTATTGTATATTATCATTTCCGGAAAAAAAAAAAAAAAAAAAAAAAAATTGTCATAAATCTGAAAATTTGGCATGCCTCCAAACTTGCTCAACTAGCAATGCTTCTGCTATCAAGCCCTGCTAGCTCAGCACCAATTGAGAGAGTATTTTGTAACTTTGGCTTCATACATTCTAAACTCATAAACCATTTGGGTGTAAATAAATATGCTAAATTGGTTAAGTGGTATAGGATGCTGTGGGGTAAAATTGATCCAGATTATTAACTGTACAAAATCATTTTCTTCTGTTTGAATATTCTAAAAACAATGTTTTATTACAATTAAAATGTAATTTAATTTTTTTGTAATTATTAAATTACAGTATAATTAATTTTAAACAAAAAATTACTCAATGTTTCTCTCTTGTTCTTAAAATGTTTAAAGAGCATTACACGTTTTTGACGGTTTAAGCCAGTTTTTGACGGTTTAAACCAGTTTTTGACGGTTTAAACCAGTTTTTGACACTTGTCATGTCAAAAACCAGTTTCTGACGTCAGAAACACAACCCTGACCTGAAGCAATGGTGTAGTTGTAAAAAAGCCAGCTGGTATGCGCTCAAAGCAGAAGGTATACGTAGGATGTATATACTATCTAATGAAACTGAACATACGGTGTTCCTTTAAAAAATAAAGAGGGTATACGGCTTATACCCCAATATATCCTCCACTACATCCCTGTCCTGAAGATATTATTGAATATTTCTTAAGAATTTTTACATTTCTCAGAATGTTTTTCACAACATAGCTTTAAATACATTTTAAAATGTATGCATATTTGTATAAATTTATGAAATGAGCCAGTGTGCCCCAGAAGCGAGACCCATGGTCAACTATTAAATATTATTCTAAATACAGTGAAATTATTTTTTTAGTTTAAATCCTCTTTATTTCCCCTTTATCTCCAAAATAACATAATGAAACTGAAAATATTTACGAACCTGAAATTTTCTGGAATTTTTTTTTTTTTTAGATCTGAGGTCAGTTTTAGAATGACACAGATATAAACAGCGGATTAATATCTATGAAGTTTTGATTCCAAATTTATTTTATATTACATCTAAAATGAGCAATAAAAATTCAGAGCCTGTCAAAAATTGTTTTAGTAATAAGACTCCAGTCAAAAGGATACTTGTATTGTCTTTTAAAATCAAAATAATTCTTATGTTAAATAAATTGACATTTTTCTTTGTTTATTTTTACAATTGAATAATTACTTTAAAGCAATAATTCTTTGATTCTTTGTAGAGAATAAATAATTAATTATTAGATATTTTGAAAGTTCTACATTACAGTTGTCGATAGAGTGGACTGAATTCTTGATATTCTTTTTAAAGTTTTTAATTTCACGTTAACAAATACACACAACACATAAACACACGAAACCACGAATGGTGAACTAATTTGCAATAATAATACTTAAAATAATTTCCATAGCTTTACAAATGTATGGATGATTAGTTATATAAATACGTGTTGATGCTTTGACGATCAACAGCTTAATTGTCCTTTTTTTTACAAGCTCTCGCCAGGTGGAGCCAAACACTTCCGCAACGGAACATGCCGCCCGGGAATGAAATATGAAATATTTCAGCAATCAATAAACATAATGCAATTAATAATTAATTAGCAATAAAAATGACATTAAATACAAATACTTAATACATAAACAATGAGTATATAATTACTTTAAAATAGTATAATAATAATACAATGATACATAAAATCAATCAGTAATGGGCAACATGCATATTTTAGAAATGCCTCGTGAAAAAATACCAGTAGCAGTTTTTACTTTGACTGCGCGAACCTTGTGGTCCTTGCCTGGAATTATTTCAATAATCCGGGCAAGAGCCCACTTACATGGTGGTAGATTTTCCTCCTTTAGTAATACTAGGGAGCCTAGCTTAATGTTTTCTTTTTAAAATTGCCATTTACCTCGCTGCTGCAAGTGATTTAGGTAGTCAACAGACCAACGTTTCCAAATGCATTGAACATATTTGGTAATTAACTGCCAATGAGTTAATCCATTATCAGAAATATTCACAACATTAGGCTCTGGAATACTGCTGATAGGCCTGCCAATTAAAAAATGGCCTGGTGTAAGTACCTCAAACTCATTATGTCATCAGAAAGGGGTAATAAAGGCCGGGAGTTTAAGATCCCTTCGATTTGGACCACTACAGTTTTAAAGTCCTCTAAAGTGATTTTATTATTACCTACTGCTCTGAGCAAATGATGTTTGAAGGACTTAACACCAGCTTCCCAAAAACCACCAAAATTAGGGGATCGAGGAGGAATAAATTTCCAGGTTATGGATGCTTCTGCAAAGAAATTTGATAATTCATCGTTAGGTTTTTCCAATAATTTCTTAAAATTATTTAATTTAGTTGACGTACCTTTTAAAATTAGTGGCATTGTCCGAAGTTAGCGTGGTTTACTTTGCCTCTCCTCGCACAAAATCTTTTAAGCGCAGCAATGAATGCAGCAGCGGACAAATCGCTTACTATCTCTAAATAAACGGCTTTAGTAGCCATGCATATAAATATAGCCACATAACTTTTGGAATAATTACCTTTTCTCGGTTTTTTGTATTTGATTTGAAAGGGGCCGCAAAAATCTCCACCTGAATTGAAAAATGTGCAATTAGGTGTTACGCGTTGCGAAGGAAGGTCTCCCATCAATTGATCTAACGTCTTGGGGGCCGTGCCTGAAACATGTGACACAATTGTGTACTGTTTTCCGGGCAATGCTTTTAGCCTTTATGGGCCAATATTCCATGCGTACTTGATGAACTAGTCCCTGAGCACCTGTATGGAAGTACTTTTTATGAAAGTACTCAAAAATTAATTTAGTGATCTTGTGATCACTGGGTAAAATTACTTGGTGCTTTGCATCAATAGGCAAGTGAGAATTGATTAACCTACCACCAACGCGAAGTACTCCACCTTCATCAATGAAAGGATCCAAAGCTTTTAATTTACTGCAGGAAGGAATAGGTTGCCCTATTCTCAATGCTGATAATTCAGGAGCGAGCTTATTTTCCTGGGCTTTCTTTATTAAAAAAAAATGTGCTAAATTGCAACTCTTTAGATGTAAGAAAGTGTTTGTTTTTCTCCTTTCCCTTGCAGTTGTTAATAAACCTGAAAATAAAACTACATATTTTACTTTAAAAAAAAAATTTCAATTTATATAGTTCATTGATAATGTTAGTGTCTTTTTCAATAGTTAGTAGGGGATAGTCTAATTTAATTTCTTGTTCACATTCAAAGTTTGTGGGAATTGGAAGTTGGCTGGGAACTGTAATTTCTCTTTGAAGAAACTCTGGTCAAAACCACGACAAATCATTATCAATGAGATCTTTTGCTGTTGCACCTCTGGAGATGATGTCTGCTGGATTAGATTTAGAGGCTACATGGTTCCACTAATGATTTTCGGAAAGAGATTGAATCGCGGACACCCTGTTTGCAACGAGTGTTTTCAATTTATGGGGTGATGTATTAATCCAAAATAGGACAATTGTAGAATCTGTCCAGAACCATACCCTTTCAAGATTTAACTTTAGAGTAGCAATCACTTTTTGAACTAGCCTTGTCAAAAGTAGAGCTGGAGACATTTCAAGTCTTTGGATGATCATTGGCTTTAGTGGGGTTATCCGGGACTTGCTGCATAGAAGATTAGATCTGAACTGCCCACTTTAGGAGAAAGATCTCAAGTAGATAGCTGCTCTATAGGCCTTTCCAGAGGCATCTGAGAAAATTTGGCTTGCAATGTTGTCTGACAAAACATACCGTGGAATTATTAGATCATTTAATTCACTTAGTTTATCTTAATAAACTAAGTGTCTTGTCTGTGTTAAGTTATCTTAATAAAATTCTTCCATTCTCGAAGTGAGCTAGAAGGCAATTGTTCATATGCCAATTAATTCTTAATTAACATAAATGTTGCATAAATATCTTAGATTTGGTTATAATTGGGCCAATTAGGCCAAGGGGATCGTATATTTTAGCAATTTGAGCCAAAAGATCTTTCTTGGTATAAACATCTTTATAGGTTCTATATTAATTTCAAAAATGAAATGGTCCATCTGAGGTTTCCAAAGCATTCCTAAAGTTTTTGCCGAAATCTGCTGAGAGTGTTCATCAAATCTGTATTCTGATATGGCGGCATCTTGTAATAATTCAGGATGGTTAGCGACCCATTTGTGAAGGTCCATTCCTTTCCTTTTCAAGATCTGAATTAACTCCAACGAACTTGCACCAGATAAACAATCATCGACATACATGTCGTTAAGTATGACTTCTGACGCTTTAGGGAAATCTGTCTTTTCCTCATCAGCAAGAGTCTTTAACGTTCGCGTGGCTAAAAAAGGGGCTGAAACTGTCCCATAGGTAATCGTGTTTAGCTCAAAGACTTTTATCGGAGCGTCCTTACTAACCTTCCAAAGAATTCTTTGTAAATTTCTCTGCAACGGTTCTATTATTATCTGTCTGTACATTTTCTTAATGTCTGCGCAGAATGCATACTTGTGCTTACGAAATCTAGTTATAATAGAAAATAAATCTTGCTGAACCGTTCCCCCATTTAGCAAAATGGAATTAAGTGAATAACCGCTAGATATATTTGAACTAGCGTTAAATACCACTCTCAGGGGAGTGGATACTTTTCTGGTTTATATACCGCATGGTATGGCATATATGTAAGACACCCCATTTTCGCTTTCAATTTGAGTCATATGACCCAAAGCTTCATATTCGTTCATAAATTCTATATATAGATCAGACATCACTTTATTTCTATCTAATTTATCCCATAAATTAGTTAATCCTTTTGCTGCAATTTCTTTAGAAAATCTCAACACTGATTCAGCATTTTCTTTCATGGGTAATTGTGCGGTGAATCTACCAGTTTGATCGCTTTTATACATGCTTCTGAAATGTTCCTCACAAAACATTTCTTCATCGCTTCTAATGGAATCACTGTTATCCCCAGGTAAAGATTCTATTTCAAAAAATTTTTGCAAAGTGTTGTCTAGACTATTTTTAGTTAAAATATAACAATGTGACTGAATTTTAACTTGTGGAAGCGAACCTGTGTCTAAATATCCAAATTCAGTATTTTGTAATATACAATTAGCATCTGCTAAACGAATTTGTTCACTCTTTAAAATGTCAAAAAACAATTGACTACCGATCAATGCGTCCATAGGACCAGGTGTATGAAAATTGTCGTCTGCTAAATTAATTTGGTTTGGAATACATAAATTTGAAATATCTAATTTTGAAACTGGAATGTTGTTTGTTATTTTTGGCAAAACAGCAAATTCTATCTCTTTGGAATATGTTCCTTTTTCATTTGATATTTCTGCATTGATAATTTTCCTTACTTCTTGATGTGTCTCATTTATACCCGAAATCATTCCTTTGAATGGTTTTGGTCTTAAATTTAATCTCTTGCATGCACTATTACTTAAAATGAGCCAAACACTTCCGGAACGGAACAACAGTAACAGAATAGATTGTTGACCACTGTACCCCAGCAGTGGATGGCTCACTGTGCCTTATAGAGAAATTAAATACGTTATCATAAAACTGTTCTTTAATGCTTTCTTTTAAAACATATTAACTTTAAAATTAATTTTAAAAAATTGTAATTTAAGAAATTACACCAACCATTTGAAAAATGTTTCACTCGAAACATTCATGTGTAAAATAAGTAGTTCTAGGGGTTTTATTGACACTTTATTGCATAGTCTTGATTATATGAAAGCAGGTGACTTATTTACAAATGAAGTGATAAAGGTGGGGTTGGGGCGTTTCGTAGACCGGAACATTAGGCGATGCTCCGCAGCAGACTCAGGAGCACGTCTTCATAGCATCGCTGCGAGATTCAATCTGTTTCCCTTTTTTTTGCTATCAGGCTATTTGGATAAAACTTGATAGTCAGCAGATAAACAAATGTGGACGAGTCACTCGGTTCTCATGGGAGAATGCTTAGTACAGCAATAATACTAATTGGAGGTTTTGGGAGGCAAACTGCAACGTACATTCACCTATCATTTAAAGCTAAATACCAGTTGTTTTATTGTGTATTATTCGTTCCACTGCTATAAATGACTTTATACATGCTGCAATTTGAAGGTACGGTTCGTTTTAAGTTACATCACTCCATTGTCGCCAAGCATAAAAGTTGGCGACGAAAGTGTTAGACAATTGCTTCTTTTTGTACTAAAATCTACCGCCAGATGGCAGCACCAGACATTATTCTGTTTTCACTGGAAGAGAACTTTAGAACAGTTAGTTGATGTAGTGACTGAGCTGGGTTAGGCAGCAAAATGCTGTCAAGGATTAACAATCCATTATCATACATTATGATTCCAAAGGAATAATTACTGTTCATGAAGAACTGCTTCAAACTGAAGCTAATATATGTTTCAAAGTTATTTTTTTTATTTTGTTGTGTTCTGTAAATATTGTGAAGACTGTGCATCTGTTCTTTTGTGTTGTGAAGTGTTTCCAAGTATTTGTTCATCATTATTCTACTTTATTTCTTCAAATAAATGTGTGCCAACTAAAAGGTAAAGTTTTTAATTCCTTTTATTATTGAGGAACTTACTTGCTCACGCCTTATGGAATAACATTCCAACATTGTTGATTATGAGACTGAGAAATGAGTCTCAAAATTTAAATATAATAATATCAAAACAGAAAATATAATATTTAAATTCAAAAGAAATATTTTCTGAATATTGTATTTTTTAGAAGTAAATGATATAAAAGAAAATTCAAAGAATTGTTCTTGTTTTGAAACCAAAACTATTATTTGTTGATATGAAAAGAAATTATTTTGCTTGTTTCTTATTGAAATTTATTATTTATTAGTTGAAAATACAAATACATGTTTTAAATAAAGAATTTTGAATATTTAGGAAGATTTTCTGAAACCAGAAGTAACTTTAAAGTTGTTCTCAAGAATTCTATTATGTTCTTATTTCATCATTAGCATTATATATGAGTTTATAATATTTTATTGTTGTAAATTAATAAGATAAACACTATTTTATTTTGTGTGAAATAAGCAAATATTATTATATAATGATGTCTAGTCTTAAAGAATCTCATTATATTGATAAGTTAACTGATGATAATTATTCAGTATGGAAGTTTAAAATTGAACAATTGTTAATCAAAGAAGGTTTATATGATGTTGTATTTGAACCTAAAAAAGAAAATGATGACAATTGGGTGAAAAATGATAGAAATGCTAGAGCATTAATTTGTTTAAATATCTCAGATTCTCAAATTGTTCATGTCAGACATGCTAAAAGTGCTAAAGAAACATATGATCAATTGAAATCTGTTCATGAAAGGGTAAATCTTACAAATAAACTTTATCTTCTTAGGAAGTTGTATTCCATTAAATATAATGAAAGTATTAAAATGCAGGAACATATAAATTCTGTCTTAGAATTGGCAGAAAAATTAAGAAGTATAGGTGAAGTAATACAAGATGATAATAGCTATTTTGCTTTGTTCTTTACCAAATTCTTATAGTACCTTTATAACTGCTATTGAAAGCAAATATGACACAGATTTATCATTAAAATATGTTCAAAACAAGTTAATTGATGAATATCTTAGAAGAGTTGAAACTAAACAAATTTCAACAAAATTTGAATCTATTGCTTTAAAGGGTAATAGGGATAAACCAAAACATTTGAATAAACAAAAATTTTGTTCTCATTGTAAAAGAACCAATCACAACTGTGAAGATTGTTTTCACTTAAAGAATAACAACAATAACAAAACAAAACCAAATTTTACTCAAGATAGATCACGTCAACAGTTTAAAAAACAAAATAATTTCTCTGCTTCTACTGCTAGTCAAAATGAAAATCCACCAAATTCTCAAAACTATCATGAATTAATGAAAGAATCAAATTCTTCAGGTTTTGTTATGAAATCTCAACAAAATGGAAATCAAAACAAAAAGTTAACTTTTGTTATTGATTCAGGCGCATCTGTTCATTTAGCTAATTCTTTAGAACTATTCTCAGAATTAAAGAATTCAAATAAAGATACAATTACAATTGCTAATGGAACTAAATTAACTGCAAAAGGAAAGGGTAAATGTACTTTTAATATTGAAACAGTTAATGGTCAAACAAATAAAGTTACACTAGATCATGTGCTTTATGTTCCCGAGTTAGACAGTAATTTGTTGTCTGTACAGTCTTGCACTGAGAAAGGTTTTGTTGTAACATTTAAAGATGATATGTGTTTAATTAAAAAGGGTAACATATTAGTTGCAGATGCAAAAGCTGATGAGGGGTTATACAGATTAAAAATAAAACCCACAAATGAAAAAGTATACAGCGCTTCAGAAATATTACCTGTATGTTCTAATGTCAATTGCATTCTAAAATGGCACCAAAGACTGGGTCATAGAAATTTGGAATCCATCAAGAAAATTCAAAAGAATGATTTAGCTTTAGGTATTACTCTGAATAATTGTTCTCATAATACTGAATGTTCAAGTTGTATAAAAGCTAAGCTAACAGAAAAATCATTTCCAAAAGAAACGCAATACAGAAGTAGAAAACCACTTGATCTGATATATAGTGACGTTTGCGGTCCTGCTGAAACAAATAGTATGGGATCAAAAAGATATTTCGTTACGTTTATCGATGATTATTCTCGTTATACACAGGTATATTTTATTTCCTCTAAAGATGAAGTATTTGATAAATTAAAGGAGTATGTTGCATCAACAACAAATAAATTTAGATTGAACATTAAATCCTTGCGTACTGACAATGGAGCAGAATATTGCAACGAATATGTTAGTAACTACCTAAAGAACTTAGGAATACATCATGAAACAACAACGCCATATTCGCCGTCTCAAAATGGAGTCGCGGAAAGAAAGAATCGCTCTCTAATTGAAATGTGTAAAGCCATGCTTATAAATGCTAAATTACCAAAAACATTCTGGGCAGAAGCCGTAGCTACAGCAGCTTATTTGCAAAATCGATTACCCACAAAATCAACTGAAAAGATACCATATGAACTGTGGAATGGGCATAAGCCGAATATGAGTCACCTTAAAGTATTTGGATGCAAAACATATGTGTATGTTCATAAACAGAAGAGGCAAAAATTTGATGAAAAAGCCACTGAAGGAATCTTTGTTGGTTATGATTTAAGAAGCAAGGGATATCGAATTTATACAGGTGGAAGAAAAATTGTGATAAGCAGAACAGTAAAGTTTTTTGAAAATATGAACGGTGAAAATTTTTTCCCAGAAAATGTAGAAGAGCGAACTTCTGATTTAATTCATTTCAATTTTTCAGAAGAAAATCTTGAAAATGATTGTGAATCTATTCCAATAGAAAATGTTGCAGAAGAAATAGAAACTGATGGCAAATCAGTAGATATCCCAACCACAGAAAAAAGTGAAGAAAATTCACAGAGAAGAATTTCTAACAGAGAAACAAAAGGAATTCCACCAGAAAGGTTTTCTTACAAAACTGAAGACAGTTATTCGAAAAATCAAGATCCTGAAACTTTTAAAGATGTTCTAAAATTACCACTAAAAGATCAACAGAAATGGTTACAGGCTATGAAAGAAGAATTTAACTCTTTAAAGGAAAATGAAGTATTTGAGCTTGTTACTTTACCAAAAGGTAAGCGCGCAATTGGCTGTAAATGGGTTTATAAGACAAAATGCGATGAAAATGGAGAAGAAATAAAATGCAAAGCACGACTAGTTGCCAAGGGTTTCACTCAACAACTAGGCACTGATTATGATGAAACCTTCTCTCCTGTCGTCAAACATACAACTATTAGAGCTTTTCTGACCTGTGCAGCTTATCGTAAAGCCAAAGTATTCCAAGTAGATGTTAAAACAGCCTTTCTACATGGTAAATTAGATAATGAAGAATTATACATGCTTCAACCAGAAGGCTTTCAAGATCAAGAAAACAAAGACAAAGTCTATAAATTAAAAAAGGCTATATATGGTCTCAAGCAAGCCGCCAAGTGCTGGAATGAAGAAATAGAAAATACTCTAAAGGCAAATGGATTTAAACAAAGTGAAGCAGATCCATGTTTGTTTACGAAAGAAAAATCAAAGAAGACAATTCATCTCATACTATATGTAGATGATATGTTGATAAGCTCAGAAGATGAAGATGAAGTCAATGAAGTAATAAACTATTTAAAGAAGTCTTATCCTATAACATCATTAGGAGAAGCAAAATACTTCTTAGGTATAGAGATTCATAGAAAAGAAGATGGAAGTTATCTGCTGTCACAAACAAATAAAATAAATCAATTAGTTAAAGATTTTCAGCTTGAAGAAGCCAAACCAACTTATACCCCAATGGAAACAAACTATTATAGTTTAGAAAAAGAAGAAAATCTTTTATCATCAAATGATAACTATAGACAAGCTATCGGAAGTCTATTATATATTTCTTCATGCACAAGACCTGACATTACAGCTCCTACGCATATACTAAGTCGAAGATGCAATAATCCAAGACAAAAGGACTGGAATGCTGTTAAGAGGGTAATAAGGTACCTAAAAACCACAAAAGATCTTGCACTTCATATTTCCTCAGAAGATTATCCTAATATAGTTGCATACTCAGATGCTGACTGGGGTCAAGATACTACAGATAGAAAATCTACCTCAGGAAATGTAATCTTCTTGGGCAATAGTTGCATTTCTTGGTTCTCAAGAAAACAAACATGTGTTACATTATCGTCAGCCGAGTCGGAATATGTGGCACTCTCACAAGGAACTCAAGAAGTGTTGTGGATTTTAAAACTATGTAAAGATCTCAAATTACATCAACATTATCCAATTAAAATTTTTGAAGATAATCAATCAACTATTAAATTGGTTGAAAGTGAAAAGTTCAAGTCGCGAACTAAACACATTGATACAAAGTATCACTACATACGAGATTTGAAAATGAAAAATATAATAGATGTCAAATACCTGTCAACAAATGAAATGATAGCAGATATAATGACAAAGCCATTGCCAAAGACCAAATTTGAACATTGCAGAAACCTTATCCATCTGGTGTCAGATTCTATCACAAAACGGGAGAGATGTTAGACAATTGCTTCTTTTTGTACTAAAATCTACCGCCAGATGGCAGCACCAGACATTATTCTGTTTTCACTGGAAGAGAACTTTAGAACAGTTAGTTGATGTAGTGACTGAGCTGGGTTAGGCAGCAAAATGCTGTCAAGGATTAACAATCCATTATCATACATTATGATTCCAAAGGAATAATTACTGTTCATGAAGAACTGCTTCAAACTGAAGCTAATATATGTTTCAAAGTTATTTTTTTTTTATTTTGTTGTGTTCTGTAAATATTGTGAAGACTGTGCATCTGTTCTTTTGTGTTGTGAAGTGTTTCCAAGTATTTGTTCATCATTATTCTACTTTATTTCTTCAAATAAATGTGTGCCAACTAAAAGGTAAAGTTTTTAATTCCTTTTATTATTGAGGAACTTACTTGCTCACGCCTTATGGAATAACATTCCAACAGAAAGAAACATTTCAAACTATGTAACATTGTTGAAACACTGTTGAACTATGTAACGTTGTTGGTGCGAAAGTAATGATTATTAAAATACAGCTTTGGCATATACTGCTTCATTTTACAGAGCAAAATTTTGGTGATGGATGTTTTAAACCAAAGTCGATCGCAGCACATGCATCTGTGAATGGGTCCATCAGAGATTGATTCAAAAAAAAAAAAATTCTAGTTTTCCCCAAGCCGATTGCTTTTTAGTTTTCTTTTTAGGTGGTGGAAAACCAAGAGTAATAGCTATAACATTTTCCGGCTCGTTAGAATCACTATTGGCACTCAAATTTTCCTGTTTAGAACCGACCGATTGTAAAACGCCATGGCTAGTGAACTGATCGCCCTCGAGACATGTTGTTTTACAATTAATCAGTTCGGCATTAAATTGCGTCCTTTTTCGTGATTGCCTTTCAACACGTAATTGGTTTTCAGCGGCTCGATAATCTCTTGATTTTCTCGTTTTCTGCATTGAAAGACGTTTTTGAGCCAAACCATATACACTACTACTTAGTTATCCCCTCGATCAATTTCGCCAAATGATACGAATCGTCAAACTAATAAGCAACTTATACATGTTGACTAAATTTTTATTTTAAATAACAAAAGAACAAATAAATTAGTAAAGCATTAATAAAAAGTCGAAATAAAAATCACTTTATGATTGTTTAAGTACGCGTATTGTGTTTAACCTCTTCAGTCCCTGAGTACCCAAATGGGTACATCAGTTTTGTCCCATTTTATTAATGATACTCAAATATAAATGAAATTTCGATATAAGAATAATATGTTTCGAATTCTAAGATTCGAGCTAATGAAAATAAAACAAAAATCTCGCTCTGAAGTCAAACGAGAGACGAAATAATTCAGTAATAATTAAAAATACTGTAATAATCGCCAGTAGCGAAGAGGTTAATGTCATTGAATGCGACATTCACGGTCATCCATTTCTTTGGCTTCGGCTTTTTCCGTATCTGTTAATTTCCGTCTACCCATTTTTAAATTTGTTAGTTTTCTCCTTTATTACAATGATTTTAAACATTTTAATTTCCTATTCAAATAAAAATTCTTCTAAAAGTAAAGAATTTAAATTCAAAAGTGACCACGTCATTTTGTCAATCCTCCACCGAAAACATCAACCACTTTTCAATGTTTAATAAGAAGTATCTTATCTTTACAAAACAGCTGGTTTTTTTTTCTTATTTACCTATAATCATTATTTAATGATAAAGAAAAGTATGATGATGAAAAAATTTATTTTTAAAAGCTTAAAACAACCAATCGGAAAAAATTGAATCATTCTGAGCTAAAGGCTATGAGTAATCAATTACCCTAAGAGAAAAGCTTTAAAAATAAATAAAATATAAGGGGTGGTCCACTATACCTCTGTGATGTAGATCACACATAATTGGATTTTGTTCGACTTAAAACATTAATTAATAAGTTATTTCCCTATTTAATTAAACTCTTAATTTTCTAAGATGTATTTAATCCTTATCATAAGTCACTTTTTCGTTTTAATGTTTTCATTTTATTCGTAAATTTACTAGACATATAACACATTTTGTCTTTATAAATATAGCATTTAATCTTTTAATGCAAATAATTATGTTCATCTGTCAGTAATAAATTTAGCCGTTATATATTAAATAGTAAACAAAATTGCACAACCGTTATGTTTTTTTAATTTTTTATTTCTGATATTCAATTAATGTACTATGATAAATCTATCCTAAATTTTATTTATCGGTTAGCTTCTAAACCATTATTTCATAAATTTAAGTATATAACGATAAATAGCTTAATTGATCACTCTTTTCACTTTTGGAATGGATTTATATTAGCAATTTCCCTGCAAAATTATTTTGTTTACATTAATATCGAAGTTCATATTTATTTAAGCAAATGTATTTGGCCTTGATATGAAATGTAAATCATTAGGCGAACAGATAATGTATTTTCAATGTTAAAAATATTAGATTGCTTATTGAAAAGGGTTTACTGGAAATAATATTGCAATAATTTTCTCTTTGGGGTGAGGTAACATTTTCTCAAAATGTTATTTTAATTCTTAATTTGTTCTGCAGAAAATTTCGCCAATGATTGCGCCTCTTTTCACAATGTTGGCAAATTTTGGACATTTCCATGCCAACATAATAAAAACTATGTTTGATTCTTTTCAGATTGTTTTCGCACCTCGAATGATGTAAACAGCTGTTTGCTACCTTTTCTTACTTTATTTGTGCATTTATAATCGTTGGTTTTTTATCTTTAAACAGCCATTGGCTGTGTTGATGGGCCACTACTGCTAAAACTTTTCGTCGATCTTCAGAAAATATCTTAAACTATTTCTATTATTTTTTCTCCTACATGGGTGAGAACTCAATGGTGGGTTTGCGAACGCGTACCGACTAATTTATCACGGAAGATTCTCCAACAAACAGTGGCGTAGCTATGTTTTTTGGTGCCCGGGGCCAGCAAGAAATTTTGCGCCCCCACCCCAATATAGATATATAACAATTTCTCTCAATTTGGCGCCCCTAGGCCTCGGCGCCTGGGGCGGAAGCCCCCCTTGCCCCCCCCCCCCCCCTTAGCTACGCCAGTGCCAACAAAAAAGTATCAATACAAATTTTAATGTATTTTATAATGTTACCTTACTAAAATCATCCAAAAATGTATTTATATTATTGACATTGTCTATACATTTGGTTTATAATTGTTTTTTCACTGTTTTATAACTATTCTCTCCATAACCCCACTCTCCCCTATGTATATCATAGTTTTTATATAACATTTCCAAGATGTGAAATGTCGTTTTATTTATTTATTTAATTTTAGACTTTTAATAATCGTATGATTTAAGTGACTTACTAGAGGAAGAATAAAGGGGAATACATAAGGAAATTTCTAAAACAAAATGTTTTATACTATTGGAAAACATGTATAAAAAAATCACCAAAATTTACAGGAATAATTTTAAAAATCTGACATGCCTAGACAAAATTCAAAATAGGAATAATTTAAGATCCGTATTGGTAAATTTCAGTATCAATAATTTATCATTTAAATCTATTAATCAAATGAGCCATTTCCTTTCAATAAATGAAAATTTGTAAAAGGAAAACATCATTGCGGAGGAGGAAAACATTCATATTACATTATATACAAACATTAACAATATTTAGGAAAACATTATTGCAAAAAATAAAATATTCTATATTTTCCGATCAAACCAACCAAATATAACAAAAACTATACAGCTAAATCCGGAATCTCAACATACCCACGTAATTTCAAGTCAATCTGATGCTTTTTGCGACAGTTATCGCGGAACTGGCAGACGGACAGACATCCAGAAGGAAACCAAAAAATTTCATGCCTCCACAGTAAACCTTCACTGACGTTTCGGCAATGAATCGATGATTTCGAATGAGGAAGTGTTAAAAAGACTACTTAATCATAAGATCAGCCAAATAACCTTGAAAGCTAAATTATTATTTGCGTGAAATAGTTGATGCACGTTTAGTTAAATATCGAAACACAAATTCCTCTTTAATATATGTTAAACTTTCGAAATTATTTTACACTCTAAAGGTCGTTTCAATGGGCAAAAATATGGGAACTCCCAGCGTCTTTTGTTAACAGAATGATTGTCATTAAAATGACTTAAAAAGGTTGTTTTTCGTCATGGTTGAAAGCATGTCATATCAATTAACAGGAGGACTGTTTTGTCCGACAATACTACAATCGAACAGTTGCATCACTTGGCTTTCTTGTAGGGTTTTTTTTTTTTTTTTTTTTTCCGAATTCGGTTTGAGCAAAGAAACCAGTTTGGGAGCAAAGAAATTATACGTAAATGAAGCATTTTGTGCCTATTAACTTGATTAAAACGCCATCCATATGAAATGAGGAAGACAATATTCAATTCTGATGTATTTGTTCTTCGTTAATGAATTACATATTCAAGGGCATGAAGATCTTACCCGATGCTGTACTATTTCTTGGTCATTTTAAAAAGGCAAACTTTTTTTTTTTCAACAAATTATCAGAGAAGAAAGTCAGTGGTAATAAATTGTTGGAAATAAAAACTACTTTTAAGTGATGTTTACAAAATGGGCTTAAGGGTGTATTCGAAAAAACGCTTTTTCATCTTCAACAGCTTGAAATTTTCAGATACATTTTTAAAAGCAGAGGCACATTTTTAAAAGTAGAAACATGAAACTTACTGGGGGAATTCTTGAAGAGGCGTACGAGGTGCCGTGTGATGTCATTTTAAGCTTAATTCATTAGAATTTGAGTTATAAACAATTACCTTATCAGTATGACCCCTTTTTTTTTCGTTCCCAGGCCTCCCGCTTCGAAAAAATCTGTTCGAAATGCCATTTTTGATTGCTTTTATTGCAATATTTTCTGCATTTATCAAAGAATCGACAATCACGGCACCTTGTGTACTTTCCAAATAAGAGATTTTGAAAGTTTGTTGTATTTGAGAGCAAAAATGAATTTAAAAATAAATCGGAAAATAAGCAGTTTGAATCGAAATACACCCTTAAGGAGCGATCTACATATCAAAACGAACCCATTTTTCCTTTTCTTGCTTCCCTCCCTCCCCCCCCCCCCCCCCTCCATAGCAATTTTCAAGTTTGATATCATAAAAAAATTCTACACTCTTCAATTAATCTTTTCATGAAATTCGTACGATTAGTTTCAGAGAAGGTATTTTTAAATGAGGCTACTTTAGGGTCTGTATCCAAATTCAAGTTCGGCACACGTTTGACTACATAATGCTACATAATGACTAAGTCGCTTGTATCAAAGTACTGTACTATTTCTTGCCAATATGACCATTTCAATCGCTTAATGCTTCGACTATTGTCAGCCTAAATATTTCAATAAATCCAGTAAAATATATTTTTTTTCAAATAATGCTCGCCTGTAATGCACATCATAAACAGCCCCTTAAACCGTCGTTTTTTACTTTTTTAAATCACATTTCTAAATCTACTTGTAATGAAATTGAGGATTCGTATAAAAAAGTCATAATAAATATTAATTTATCGATAAAATAAGTTGCAATTCATATTTTTTCCGAATATTAATTTCATGATTCTTCCTATAAAATTTTTTTAATTACAAATTCCACGTATTTACGTTTGAGTCGTTTAGTATTATAACCGCACAAAAAAAAATATCACATTAGGATTATATTTGCAGAAGATATTAATAAAAATATGTAATGTGAATTATCATTAGAAGCTCCAAATTTTGAATTCAAAAACTTATAATCCAAATCAAAGTTGAATTCAGGGGGTGGCCCAGAGGACACAAAGCAATGGAATGTTTTCCCGGAATTTTTAAGATTTTGTGTTCTCAATATGTTTTTCTCCTCCAGAGAAAAGTACCTAAATTCAACACTGATCCAAAGAACTTGAAATTTCGTTTCTCAGATATACAGTCGACTCTCTGTAAATCGGAAATGAAATCCCGAAATTTTCAATGGCAGAATAACGTTAAACATTTTCATTAATTCGAACTCATTTTATCTTGACTTCGTTTAATTCGAACTATAACGACAATTCCGATTTTTAATTTTTCCTTTCTTTCTCGCGGATTTCCAGATCATTTGAATAACTTTCTTTTTTTGAATTTTTTGAAAATTGTTCCGAACGAGTATACATATATAATCCAATGCATTTGATGTCCACTTTCTTAGAGCCCCGTCTGTCCATCAGTGACACTTTAGAAACAAGCAGAATGGCAGAAAATTTTAATCTTAATTAGTTTGTGTATTTATCCATTCTAATTTAATACTAACAAGGAAGGTCTCCATTGGGGGCATACGCAGAATCTTTTGAAAAAAATACGAATTAAACTACTCATGTAGGTAATAAAAGATCAGTGAAAATTAGCGGCGGAATTACATTATTAAATATGTAAAATAATAAAATAGTTTGGAATAATTGGCGTGAAAAGCTGAAAGCGACGCGGGATTTGGCGAGCAATGCATTTCCTCGCCAAAAGCAGACGATTTTAACGAATCTGAAAATTGATTTTAATTGACTTCACTTTTTAAAATCTGCAGCATTTACTGCAACGTCACTCCACTACTTTTATAGAATATCTCTCTTCTGACCAATGAGAATGCTCCATAGCACGGTCAATTGACCGCGTCATACACTGCTAAAAATCTGCTGCATTTTGTTGCAACGCACTCCACCGCTTGTATATAATATCTCTATTCCAACCAATGAGAAAGCTCCATTTCACGGCCAAGTAACCGTGCTGCAACAAAATGCAGCAGATTTTTAACAGTGTATTTTTCAATTTGGAACAATTTTAATCAATTTAAATTTGTTTTAAATGATAAAATATATTAATTTCATTTTGTTAAAAGTACATATAAACGAATATGACAAAATTACACTTAAAGTAAAATAAAAATGCAAAACTAAAATTACTTAAACTAAACTTATTTAAATAAATTGAACATAGAAAGTTTTTTCTTTAAAAAGTATTCGAAGCGTAAAAGCGTATTTTTCAAAATTTCGTTTTTTCGCCAACCGGAGATAAATCGCCAAATAAACGAAATTTTTATTATTTTTTTACGGACGTAATAAGGAAATTCCGCCGAAATTTTTTTTATAAACATATATAACTGTATGAGAAGAACATTCTGTAATTTTTTCAGATTTTTCTGAGTATGCCCGTATGGAGACCTTCCTTGTAAGTCATATTCTAATGATAACAGACGAAATAAATAAATATAAAACACCATAATATTAATTTCTTTGTAATAGTACCGTATAAAGCATGTTCTCATTTCACACTTTCCATAATTCGAACTTCGGATAATTCGAACATTACTTGTGGTCCCGATGAGTTCGAATTAACGAGAGCCGACTGTAGTTTGAACGAAAAATTTAAATTATATTGACTTGGTATTCCCATTGAAAAAAACATTTGATCTGATTTGATCAAAACTGTTAGTCGTTCGTTATTGATTGATCCTAGCGCAGCGCCACAATGACAAATACTGCAACTAAATTTTAATAGTTCACGCCTTTTTTAATGACCAGATTTCTAAGATTTAATGAAGCAAAAATACTATTAAACTTTAGTGGTTCAAATCAGCCATTGGAGGCACAGCGCTTACATCACTGGTTATTAATCATTAAGTGTAGAAAAAAAGATCTACATCCATCTTTATAAAGGATTGTGGCTTGTTTAGTAAATTCTTTTTATATGAAATACGAGGCTATTTTAACTGCATCCTGATAATGTATTACACATAAATTTCCTTATTTCATGCAATTTTCATTTATGAAAAGAAAAATGTATATATGAATAATGACTCGTGTAAATGCTATTTTAAGCTAAATCTCTCTGTAATGTATATATTCGTCATTTGTTATACTTTTTTATACCATTTTTAGGTGCGTTCGTAATTATACGTAGCACCTATTGTTGTCGTTCAGTCCGTCCGTCTGTCTGTCCGTCCGTCCGCATATAACAACGCAAAAACTACCCAACTGAATCGTTTGAAATTTAAAATGCATAATTATTACACAATTTTTCGAGTCATTTCAAATTTTATCAAAATTGGATGCATAGTTCAATTACAGGGACAATCAAAAGTATTCCGTTACATTACGGTTAATGGGAAAAAAATGTTTCAAATGCATTTTAATGATGTTACACTCATTCGAACGTAATAAAATTGATATGCATCTATAAAGTACATATTATAATATACATTTTGCATAATCTGTGGTGCAAAGAATATTTGTTATTGATTTACAAGGCCACGCAAAAGTATTCCATTGCATAATAGTATAGGGAGAACATTGTTTGGTGCGCATTTTAATTGTAATTATTTACAGTTTTATGAGATTGATATATGCGAGTGATATTTTTAAAACTTCGTTATCGTACGAACGCACCTCATTTGCTACGCTTCACGTGCAATTTCCAACTTGTTTTTTTCAAATAAGAGAATGGATGTCATTCCCCCCCCCCCCCCATAGGACTGTTATTTATTTATTTTTAAAACAGAACTAATGTAAATTTCACTAACTCTCTTTTTTATTGGATTTTAATGACACAAGAGGATTTATTTTCAAAGAGTAAATCATAGAGTAGTAAATTTTCTAAGGCTAAACCAGTGATAAGTTTTTCATAAATTACCCCAATATTAATCCAATGATTCTCAATAGAAATATTTTCCTAGGATGATTCAGAATTGTAATTCTTAATTTCGTAACATACTTTATAAATCTCCCTATTACGAAAAATATATTCGATATAACGAAGTTTATTGCATTTTCGTAGGTGTACAACACTCAAGCGAGAAGGTTGCTTGTTGCGACGGATATATGAATTTATTTCAGTTCGAAAATGGAATGATATATTTAGTTAATCATTGCCACAAAAAAATAATAAAACTAAATAAATAAAATCTCCGATGCTAAAAGAAAAGAATTATAATTTCATGAAATTGTTACAAATAAATTGTTTGGATATTTAAAGTGCGAATTTTTTTACGGACAGTGTATTTTTTATAAGAAACTTGCACAAACAAATATTGCAGAATGTTTTTTATTATTATTATTATTATTAAGGATTTGGAATACAGAGAAAAAAGAGGAAATATACGCCACTCTTCAAGTTTTGTTTACCCCTCTCTCTCTCTCTTTTTAACCATTTGAAAAATGGTTGTTGTTTTCGGGAGAATGGACCCGATGATGTTACCACTTTTGAATGATGTTACCACTTTTGAATGATGTTACCACTTTTGAATTTAAATTAAATTCTTTATTTTTAGAAGAATTTTTATTTGAATTTAAATTAAATTCTTTACTTTTAGAAGAATTTTTATTTGAATAGTAAATTAAAATGGTTAAAATCATTGTAATAAAGGAGAAAACTAACAAATTTAAAAATGGGTAGACGGAAATTAACAGATACGGAAAAAGCCGAAGCCAAAGAAATGAATGAACGTGAATATCGCATTCAATGATATTAAACACAATACGCGTACTTAAACAATCATAAAGTGATTTTTATTTCTTCTTTTGCTATTTAAAATAAAAATTTAGTCAACATGTATAAGTTGCTTATTAGTTTGGCGATTCGTATCATTTGGCGAAATTGGTCGACGGGATAACTGAGTAATACTGTATTTGGTTTGGCGCAAAAACGTCTTTCAATGCAGAAAATGATAAAATCAAAAGATTATTGAGCCGCTGAAAACCAATTACGTGTTGAAAGGCGATCACGAAAAAGGAAGCAATTTAATGCCGAACCGATTAATTGTAAAACATCATGTCGCCAGGGCGACCAATCCACTAGCCATGGCGTTTTACTATCGGTCGGTTCTAACCAGGAAAATTTGAGTGCCAATAGTGATTCTAACAAGCCGGAAAATGTTATAGCTATTACTCTTGATTTTCCACCACCTAAAAAGAAAACTAAAAAGCAATCGGCTTGGGAAAAACTGGGAAAAAACTTTTTTGATTCGATGTCTGATGGACCCATTCACAGATGCATGTGCTGCGATCGATTTTGGTTTAAAACCTCCATCACCAAAATTCTGCTCTGTAAAATCAAACAATATATGCCAAAGTCTTACAAGTATAACAGTATATGCCAAAGCTGTATTTTAATAATGATTACTTTTGCACCAACAATGTTAAATAGTTTGAAATGTTTCTTTCGTCGCCAACTTTTATGCTTGGCGACAATAGAGTGATATAACTTAAACGAACCGTACCTTCAAATTGCAGCATGTATAAAGTCATTTATAGCAGTGGCACGGATAATACACAATAAAACAACTGGTATTTAGCTTAAAATGATAGATGAATGTATCGAGTGAAACATTTTTCAAATGGTTGGGGTAATTTCTTAAATTACAATTTTTTTTTTTTTTTTTTTTTTTTTTTTTTTTTTATTAATAAACTGTTTATTTACCTTTATTTTCTTCTTTTAAAGGATATAAATAGTTTTATTTTATAATTATTAACTAAACTTTTTTTTTATTTATTGTTATTTTTTAATAATAGAAAATAATTGAAAATTACATATGTAATTGGTATTTAAAAGCAAAGTTTTCGCCGAATCGGTATCAGAAAAAAAGCGCCAATGACAACTATATATAGCGTATATGACAAGTATACCTTTTTTTTTTTTTTTTCATAATACTACAGTATTTAAACATGCCGTATGAATAATGATTATTGTTTTTTCCAAACATGGAAGTTTTGGCACAGATTAATTTTTTTCTCGACAGAATAATCAAAAAGGTAAATTGTATAAACAACAGTTAATATTATAAAAATAGAGTTAAATAACTAAATTTCGGTGCAAACGCTCATATCCATGTTGTAAGAAAGAGGCACAAGTGTCATATATATGCATCACATTGGCGCGATATATTTCTGGCGCCACTTTAACGAAATCTATTTTAAAAAACATTTACATTTCTAATTTTTAATTATTTTCTATAACAGGAAATAATAATAATATATATAAAAAAGTCTAATTAATAAGTATAGAGCATTACAATTTGTATCATTTAAAAATGCAAATGAAAGTAAATAAATAGTTTATTAATAAGATAAAAACAAAGCTGGATTACCATATGAGGCATAAAATGGTCATTTTGTTTCAATCGCGCCAACGTGATGCGTATGTGACATCTGTGCCAAAAAATCCCTGTCGGCTGGGCCTATAGGCGGAGGTAGATTTCGAAGAGTGCTCATATCAAATATATATGTATATATATATATATATATATGATTAGAGATAAACCCAGTTTAATAACTTCATTTGGCCGTTTATGAAAAATTTTTAATTTCATTTTTCTCCAAAAACTGGTTTTATCAGAATCATCTTGAGAAAAAATCAGCTCAAATGCCCATTTTGACAACATATTTTGAAATAAATTCTGAATTTATTAAGAAATCGACTAAAACAGTACATTATACAGTTTCTAAATAATAAAAAACTGTCAGTTGAATGCACTTGAGAAAAAAATTGAATTTAAAAATGAGTCATAAAAAACCGATTTGTTGTTTGAATACATCCTTAATTCTTTAATCATGGCTTCGGAAAATTTTGTGCGAAATACTCACTTTGACAGCATTTTTAAAAATATATTCTATCTTTATCAAAAAACTGGCCAATGAGTCACAGTATATAGTTCCTAAATAAGAGGATCTGTAAATTGGATGCGTTTGAGAGCGAAAATGGATTTTAAAACGAGTCATAAAAAACGCAATTTGCTATGTGAAAACTTCCTTAAATTTTCAAATCGCGAAGACTTCGGGAAATTCTGTTCAAAATACCCTTTTTGGTAGCCTTTTTCAAAATATATTGTCTTTATCAAAAAATCGATCATTGGTAGCCTTTTTTGAAATATATTCCGTCTTTAACAAAAAACTGACCAATGCATCACATTATATAGTTCCTAAATAAGAGGATCTGTAAATTGGATGCGTTTGAGAGCAAAAATGGATTTAAAAACGAGTAAAAAAAAAAACGCAATTTCTTATTTGAATACTTCCTTAAATTTTCAGTCCCGATGACTTTGGGAAATTCTGTTCAAAATACTCTTTTTGGTAGCCTTTTTTTGAAATATATTCTATCTTTATCAGAAAATTGACCAATGCGTCACTTTATACAGTTTCTAAATAAAAGGGTCTACCATTTGGATGCGTTTAAAATCAAAAATGAATTTAAAAATGAGTCAGAATATAAGCAATTTGGATTTGAGGTTTTTTTCTCCAACTCCTGTTTATGTTTAATTTCTTTTTGCTATACGAATTGGTTCTATGAAAAACTTGTCAATATAAAAGTTGTAGATATTTTTGAGAAGATGTAAAACAAATTTAATCAGATTTGATATCTTAAAAATTGACGGAGTTATGGATTTTTCTCTTTTTTTAGCGCCCTTTTTCTTTTTGTTTTTAATTTTTTTCATCGGTAAATGTTGGTCCTATCAAAAACTTGTAAATACAAATGTTTTAGATAATTTTAAGAACATTTACAAAAAATTTAGTTGGACTTAATATCTTGAAAATTGACGAAGTTATGAATTTTTTTCTCTCAAAACCCCTGTTTTTTTCGCCCCTTGAGCCCACTTTTAAATTTATCAAAAATCTGTCATGCATATACTTTTGGCCCATTTTTAAGAAGTAATATAAACTCCAAACCGATTCAATATCTATTTTAATTAAGAAGTTATGGCGTTTTTTCGGTTTTCACAAAAACGCCCCCTATTCCGACACCCTTGGTCCGATTTTGCACATTAACGAGCTTAGCCGAGCTTAGCCGAGAGTTTATGCCGTATATGAGAAAGTCAATGGAGAAAAAAACCGCTACGACTGTTAAAAATTGTTCTGAAAAACTCCATGTATTCATTACAGTTAATTCTAATACAACTAATACTGCAACTCTTTTTATTCAGTAGAAAGAAAAACACATCACATTTTTAACACATCACATTCATATAAGTTGAAATGTTATCATTTGTTGTGCAGAATAGCGTTGCATGGAATCATTTTAGTATATTCATTGGTATAAAACTATCAAAGGTGTTTTTTAATGATGGATATCAAAGGATGGGATTAATTTCGATTTCGTTCCATTGGCAGAGTTAATTTCGCCAGCCATTTTTGTCCATGTGGTGTTTTCTTTGACTTTGAATGTTTAAAGGGAATCAGAGAAAGGGGATAATTTTGTTTTTGTTGTACTTTTGACCAGGTAGCGGCGTTTTGGTCTTTGGAAGTTTAAAAGGGATAATGCTAATGGAGTTTGAGAAGTTTTTTTTTTTTTTGTGTGTGTGTGTGTGTGAGACGCTAGATTTTTTTTTTTTTTTGGGGGGGGGGGGAGGAATATGCTTTTATTATTTATTTATTTATTAGTTTCTTAAGGCTGTGTTTTTAGGAAATCAGAGTAAGGAATTTTTTTTATATTTCTGCGATTTTGTTTCATTGTAAAAAATAGGAAGAAATTAACACTTCATTATTTGCGCGACTACAATTGTAATTAATTTGAAAAAGTAATAAAAATCCGTTTGGATGAATTGCTTTTAATGAAAAGCTTATAAATAACATTTTCAGGTTCTTTTGGATTATCTTTGGATAGGCGTTGATAAATATAGCTGTAATGAAATAGGAGTTCAAATTTCTTTTTCTACAAATTCTTTTTTTCAAATTTCTTTTTTTACATGTTGTTAACCCTTTGCGAAGCCTTTGTGTGCATTTTACGATATTTTTAATGTTTTGTCACCGGTTTTTAAAAACAGAAATTTGTTACTCATTAAATCCAGAAAATGCTCCGATTAAATAAGGCAAAATTTACCGTATAATTTTAGTAGTGGTCACAAATGTGGATTCTTAAGCCTATTTGCGGCACGTATACGTGTCGCTCGTCCCCAAAGGGTTAAAGCACTGTTTATTTTTATGTAGCACATCTTTTCTTATCGTCTACAAAAAGCTAATTTTTAAGCCATTAATTTTAGAGATTACAAAACTGTTACAAATGTCCCATTACAAAACTGTTTCAAATTTTGCTCTGTATCATAAAAAGTCGATTTATCTTTAAAATGCTGTTATTTAAATCCGTAAGAAATAATAAGAAGAAGAGGAAGAAGAAGAAAATACTTCAACTTAAAAAAAATGTTTAAGATTTTATTATGCATCATTTAAAACCCAATTTACGTTAATATACGTGCTTTTAAATAGTTAAGAAATATAAAAAAATTACAATGTCTGGATCCTTAAAGCTTTATTTAAAAAAAAAAAAAAAAAAAAAAAAAAAAAAAAATGTTCTAATCATAAAGGGTGCTAGAGTCAGGGGTCGAATTTCATTCCGTAATGTTAAGTATATAAGCGTTTAATGTATTCTTATATTCAAAACATCTCCTTGACGAATTAATATTTGAAAAAAAAATCAGTATTCTCTTTTTAAAGAATGTCTCTTTTTTTTTCTAAGTTTTCAAAATATTTCTTAAATCTATCTATAATTTTATGAGAATTGTTGAATTTGTACGCGTAGTTCGCTATTTTTTAAACATAATACATTAAATTGAGTATGAATTTTAGAAATATTTTGACCAAAAAAAAAAGTGACATCTTTTGAGAGATCACTAAAAAGGGGAGTTACAAATATTAATTCCTTAAGGAAATATTTTGAATACACTATATTGCCATTGAATATGGGACACTTGCGATTTTAGACATTTTACTAAATATCTAGAAAAATACATGAGGAATCATCTCGAAACTCTTAGTGTATAAATATAATGGTATAAGTCATACATCTCCGTGAAGATTTTTTCCCGAAACTCCAAAGGGGACCGTCAACAAATTAAAAAAGAATGAATATCTTTTGAATAACCCTGTCAAAACTAATGCAGCAAAAGCGCTTAAACACTAGATTCTGATTGAATGCCTTATTGTAATACGCCTTGTTCATTTTTATGCAAATAGCATGCATACTCGCAGAGTAATTAAGGTTTTTATAAAAATGATCCCAAATTTTTCAAAGTTTTTTCCTTATAATTTTCAGAGTTCTTAATATAAAATATTATTTTTTTCAGAAAATATGACAAACAACATTGCACACAGTACCCTGTAATCAGAATTAAAAAATAATGAAAATTGTATAAAAAATGAGTTGGTTTACTAAATAATTTTTTACTGCGCATGCGTCAACGATATCAAAATTTCATTTGCATATTATGTTAGCTAAATGTATAGAGCAACTTTTGTGAAAGTCACAAAATCATAACTTGAAAATTCTGACAATAATCGTCAATTGAATAAGTCGAAAATCCGTTGTTCTCAAAATGAAGCAAAAACAAGAGGGGTTGTATCCATATATTCATTGCTTAGTGTCAATATAGAATACACAATATGGGATGTACTACTGCATTTGGATAAAATCCCTCATTTTTTTGCTTCATTTTGGAAACAACGGATTTTGTCCCTTTTCTATAGACGATTACTTTCAGAATTTCCAAGCTATGATTTTGAGACTTTTACAAAAGTTGCTCTATACATTTAGCTAACATAATATGCAAATGAAATTTTGATATCTTTGACGCATGCGCAGTAAAAAATTATATAGTAAACCTACTCATTTTTCATACAATATTTATTATTTTTTAATTCTGATTACAGGGTACTGTGTGCAATGTTGTTTGTCATATTTTCTGAAAAAAATATTATTTTATATTAAGAACTCTGAAAATTACAATGGAAAAACTTCGAAAAATTTGGGACCATTTTTATAAAAACCTTAATTACTCTGCGAGTGTGCATGCTATTTGCATAAAAATGAACACAGTGTATTACAATAAGGCATTCAATCATAATCTAGAGTTTGAGCGCTTTTTCTACATTAGTTTTGACAGGGTTACTCAAAAGATATTCATTCTTTTTTAATTTGTTGACGGTCCCCTATGGCGTTTCAGTAAAAATTCTTTACGGAGATGTATGACGTATACTATTATATTTATACACTAAGAGTTTCGAGATCATTCCTCATGTATTTTTCTAGATATTTAGTAAAATGTCTATAATCGCAAGTGTCCCATAATCAATGGCAATATAGTGTATAAGGATGCATCAAACCCCAATAGATTTAACATTACCGAGAGGAATTCGGCCGCTGAGTGACTAGCATCCTTAAAACAGTAAAAATGTATTCATCTACAGCTAAAACTTACTGAGTTATTATGCTTAGAATTTTATGAATTTTTGACGTTTTAGTTACCATAAATGGAAAACGTGTTTTTAGTGCTAGAAAACCTGAAAATGCTTGAAATTAAAAATTAGCATAACTAGGTAAGTTTTGTCCTGTAAAAATTAACATTTTAACCAAAAACTGATTTTAATGGTGTTCATTCATCTGATCAAAAAACGTCTATACTCACGTCCCAAAATTATTTCAGACAATTTGTTAAAAGTCTTCTAAATAACATTTTTTGACAGGACGCCATTAGATACATGTTATAAAAATAACAGGTTGCTGGAACCTGTTACTTGTGCAAGTATGTAACATCGTAACCTGTTAACCAAAAATAACTCTATTTCCCATCTCTAGAAGAAAGTATTGTAATAGAAATTTTTTTAGACTTCCGTTTTTCGACGGATTTACACGTTTTAGGGGTCAGATTCCAAAAAAGCTGTTTTTATAAAATGTCTGTCTGTGTGTACGTCGTCATTCTACCATCAAAAAGTGTATGAAATTGTGCATAGAAATGAACCAAATTTTTTGTGAATGTTTCTGGCTGTGGCAAGCAGGTCCTCCTTCAGTTTTGAAATATTCCGCCGGAAGGGGGCGCTGCAATCGCGATTTTTGTGCCATTTTCAATATTGTACCGGCCAAAAGTATATGAAGTTATGCATCGAATTGAACCAAATTTTTTGTGTAAGTGTATGGCTATGGCTAGTTGGTCCTCCCTGAATTTGAAATAAATCCGCCAGAAGGGGGCCCTGCAATAGCCAATTTTATGCCATTTTCAATATTGCACCACCTAAAGGTGTATGAAGTCTGCCTATCATTCTATTGTTCATCGGCTCGTGTAGAGACGGAAAATCGTTTTTATTCCGATTAATTGACTAAAGCAGAAATTTAAGATGAAAACCAAAATTCGTATGGAATTAATATTATTAAAACATTGAAATGAATAACTATTTTTTTAAAATATTTAAATGTACGTATGAGATAGAAGAAAGTTTTGGGATTGGCACTTCCAACTAGTTTATTAAATGAATCATTTTATGAAAATTCAAAAATTCATAGTTAATACCGAAATAACGCTTACTAGCTTTAGTTTTTTCTTAGAAATTAGACATTTTAATATTTGATTGTATCAACCCATTTACTGTCTTTGTTAGAATTTTCCCAGCATTTTCATCTTCGAGTTTGTAAATTGGATGCGCAATGTTTCTTCTCTTTAGAATCACTATTTCCGAATGATAATCTTCATATTATTTAATCTCATAATTTATCTCGCTATTTAGGCTAAAGACGGTCGTAGCCAAATGATTGGCCCAGGAACTCAAGCTCCCCCTGATTCCGAAGTAAATAAAATTGGCTACAATCTTGAGAGCAAACATTACTTCAGAAATAATAGAACTTATAAACAGTTTGATGTGCCAATCCCAAAACTTTCGTTTATCTCATAAGTACATTTTAATATTTCAAAAATTAGTTACACATTTTAATACTTTAATATTATTAATTCAATAATATTACCCATTAATTTCCAACGTTGATTTTCATCTTAAATTTTTGCTTCAGTCAGCTAATCGGAGTATAATTTAGGTCATGATATTTATTAAAATCAATGTTTATTAAAATTTTGGTTCAGCAGTTTTCCCGTATTCTGTTATCATCAGTTGTTTTCAAATAGCCAGATTAGAAGGACGCGAAAATCCTTCTCTGTACGAGCCGATCGACAATAGAACGATTGGCAGATATTTTTTTTTTTTTTTTTTTTTTTTTTTTTTTTTTTTTTTTTTTCTAATTCAAGGAGTATCTACTTGTATACCCAAAAATAATCATAAACGAAAAATTTAGTTCAGTTCTATGCGTAACTTCAAAAACTTTTTGATGGTTCAATAATTAATATGAAACAGACACGGCGATTATAGCCGCCCTCTTCCGGCAGATTTTTTTAAAGTTCAGGGAGGGCCTTCTGATTATAGCCAAACACTTAGACAAAAAAATTTGATTCAATTCTATGGATAACTTGATAGACTTTTCGGTGGTACAATATTGAAAATGACACAAAAATTGCTATTTCAGTCCCTTTACGGCAGATTGTTTTTTTTTTTTTTTTTTTTTTAAATTTAGAGAGGACCAAATAACCATAGCCAAACACTGCACAAAAAAAAATATATATATATTCAATTCTATACATAACTTCAAATACTTTTCGGTGGGACAATATTGAAAATGGCACAAAAATTACTATTACAGGGCCCCCTGTCGGTGGAATATTTCAATATTGAAGGAGGACCTGCTTGCCACAGCCAAAGACATACACAAAAAATTTAATTCAATTCCATACATATCTTCATACACTTTTCGATGGTACAATGGCGACATACGGACACACAGACACACGCACAGATATACATACGGACAGATAAACATTTCGTAAAAACATGTTTTTTGGAATCTCTGATCCCTAAAACGTGTTAATCCGTTGAAAACAGGAAGTCGAAAAAAATTTCGATTACATAACTTTCTTCTTTTGAAGGTAGAAGAAAGTAAAAAGAACTGTTCGCAGCTTATTAACTATAGATGTCGTAGAAAGATGTTTTCTGTTTACAGTGCAAAGAATCTCGAAAAATATTTCTAAAAAATTGATTATTAATATTCTAGATATTTAGATATTCGTATTTAAATGCTAGTAGTGAGAAACTTAAGCAGTCAATCACCTTCTTGCTAAATCCGTAGTCTTCAACTTGTGCGATGCACAGAGATGCCTGAAAGAACATAGATAGGGTGTCTAGTAAAAGGAAGGACTTTAGTGCAAGAAGCTTTCTGAGGACTCATTTTTTATGAAATACAGCCGGCTCTCGTTAATTCGAACTCGTCAGGACCACAAGAAATGTTCGAATTATCCGAAATTCGAATTATGGAAAGCGTGAAATGAGAACATGCTTTATATGGTACTATTACAAAGGAATTAATGTTATGGTGTTTTTAAAATTTATTTCATCTGTTATCATTAGAATATGACTTAGTATTAAATTAGAATGGATAAATACACAAACTAATTAATATTAGAAACAAGCACAATGGACGAAAATTTTAAAGTGTCACTGATGGACAGACAGGGCACTAAGAAAGTGGACATCAAATGTATTGGATTATATATGTATACTCGTACGGAACAATTTTCAAAAAATTCAAAAAAACAAAGTTATTCAAATGATCTGGAAATCCGCGAGAAAGAAAGGAAAAATTAAAAATCGGAATTGTCGTTCGTTCGAATTAAACGAAGTCAAGATAAAATGAGTTCGAATTAATGAAAATGTTTAACGTTATTCTGCCATTGAAAATTTCGGGATTTCATGTTTAGTTCGAATTATCAGATTTCGAATTAACGAGAGTCGACTGTATATAAAAAAGTTTCCAGTATTACTTTGTACTTTTATGGGGGTTTCTCTTTTCTATTTTATTAATATGTTTTACACTGGTAATACATGGCTGCAGGCCAAAAAAAAAAAGTTTAGGAAAAAGCAAAATTTTGGAACAAAAATGCTAATGACACAATTTGGATTTTTTTTTTTTTTTTTTTTTTTTACTAATGAAGAATGTAAAAATGAAAAGCTTTTTTTTTTTTTCCTTTCCTCCCTTGCCATCTTCTTGTGTAAGAAGTTATATAAAATATCAATATAAAAGTTTAATTATTAAGAAATTTTAAATATTAAAAAATAAGTTACTGTTGTCCTTTTTTCTCCTCTTCAAAGTGAACAATTACCATACAATTACAAGATATTATCTTCTTCTGAACCCCCATGCAATGTGTTTAAAAATTATGTTCAACAGGTGGTTGCCTAGCGAAATATTTTTAATTCCCCCCCCCTCCCCCGTTTTTTTCTCAACATACAGTTATTGTAAATTGCATAGGAAAGATAATTTTTTCTAAATCTGAAAAAATAAAGAAAATGTAATTAAATTTTTACATTCATGTAAATGCTAAGACCCTCTCCTGCCTCCCTTTATCGGTAACCATGCTGGTATGTTTTATCACTTGTATTTGTGAATTACTCGACATTTATCATCTAAACGAGAGTGTGAATGAATTCAACTGTTAGTCAGTCCACAAGATAAAAAATGACCACCGCAAGAGCACTTATAATAGCTGAATAGAATCACTGACCGTATTACTATAGTCATGAGCATTAGCATCATTTTGCTTTTACTCTATTCATTCTTTTAAATGAAAGACATTATTATGCACAGCCTCTCCCTTACTTCCCCCCCCCCCACCCCCACAAATCTCTGTGTGCTACGCAGAACAACCGTGACCGGCTACAATAAAGGAAATGGGTTGAAATGGACATCCGCCCATTGGAATACGCTTTCTTTTTTCGAGAGTTTACAAGCATTGTTTGACGTTGTATTTTTCTCGCTCCAAATTAATCACTTCCCAATTTACAGCGGGGGAATAGTTAGAGAAATAAAAAATAGATTATAATTTTCCTGTTTAAGGGAGACCCGAACCCCATTTTCGGCCCAAAATCATCAAAAGTTCAAAAAAAAAAAAAAAAAAAAATTATCTCCGAAAACGATAAAATACATATTTACAAATATCCATGCAAAATTTCAGAACTCGGGGATACTTGGAACAGGTAGCAAATGAGCTTTTTTTAATTGTAGTCACTAGAGTTTAAAGGACTAGCGGCCATTTAAAATGTGTTTTCCTGAATATGACTTTTTCCATATTTTGCCTAAGTTCAAAGTACTAAGGCTCAGTGGTAAAATGGTTTAGAAACAAAGTGTTTATGTTTTTAGAATCTTAAAAAAAAAATTGCAACAAAAGTAAGAAGAGATTTTTTTTTTTTTACTATTTCTGAAAATTTTACATAAATTGGTAAACATGAAAATTATAACGAATTTAAGGAAATTTACCATGCGTAATTTCTTTCTTTTTTTTTTTTTTTTTTTTTTTTTTTTAGGCTGATTAAAATAGAAAATTAAAAATATCTCTCCCTTGGTCGTTTCCATATACTATAACACTATTTAAGAAATTTTAGTAATACAGTAGAACCCCACAAATCCGGACCCCGTTAATCCGGACCAGTTTGTGCCATTATTTTTTCAAGTTTGAGAAGAAATTGGCTAATTTCCATAACATTAACTCCTTTCATCTTCGTATTCTGAATAGAAAAAACTTTTTCTGAAATATTTTCGGAAGAATTAAATAAGGTAAACATTTTTACTGTCTGTAAATATTCAATAACTTTAATATACAGGTGATTTTCTATAAGTATGTCTTATTTTATTTCATTTTTTTTCTTATTCTCCGGATAATCCGGATTTTCGATAATCCGGATTGGGTCTGGTCCCAATTAATCCGAATTATCGGGGTTTTACTGTACCAAAATATTGAAAATTGTATGAGGAGTAGTAATTTTAAAAAGTGTATTTTTCCACAAAAAAAATCCTAAAAATGACATAAAAAATATACTTTTTAATAAAAAGTGAATTTTTTTTGCTAATTATTCCTTACAGGAAGATTCTTAAATAGTACCCCAAAACTCATTACTTTAAAATCAATAATAAAAATTTTGGGTTTTTTCTTACGGGTGCTGGTCACACAGCTTCCGAATATCCCCTATGAGAGTTTGATGCATTTTTATTTTCAAAATATCTCCTCCATGAAATTTATAATTTTAACCTCGTTTTTTTTTTTTTTTTTTTTTTTTTTTTTTTTCTCCAAGTGTTCTCTTGTTAAAGGGTGTCCCTTTATTTCTTAGCTCTCAAAATAGTTCTAAAATCTTTGTTTGTTTAAAGTGAATATTTTATGGTTTTAAAAACTGGCAAACTTTGAGTAAATTTTTAACACTTCATTTAAAATTAAGCTTATTTCTCAGAAATACTTTTTGAAAAATTAAGAAAAAGAGACATTTTTAAAGAAGAATACAAAGTAAACAGAAGTTTAAAATACTACTTTCCTGAGAAAATATTTTGAGTATAAAAAGTGCAATTAAACGATAAATTCGAAATTAACCTGCCCATTGGTTTAATATTACGGAGAGCGAGTTTTCACCTGAGTGAAGATTCCCTTTAATATATCTTGATTTGATGTCATGAAATTTGAAATGACTCGCGAAAATTCTACAACGAATTATATATGTTACAGGCCAAACCCGATTTTAGGCCAAAATTGTTTATCCTAACGCCCATCGGATAGACTAGTTTTTCCTAGCCCAAACCGGTCTATCCTAACGCCCATCGGATAAACTAGTTTTTTCTAGGCAAAACTAGTCTATCCTAAGGCCCATAGGGCAATCTAGTTTTTCCTAGGCCAAACTAGTTTGGCCTAACTCTTGTAGGATAAACTAGTTTAGCCTGCTGTTTATTGGTCTGAACTAGTTTCTCCTAGGCCAATTCAATTTGGCGTGATTTTATTGAATTCAATGGCGCCACAGCGCCAACATTCTAGTTTGTCCTAGGCTGATCTAGTTTATCCTAGGCTAATTTAATTTTACGTGTTTTTAGCTCGCAGGCGTTAAAGCCTGAGAAATAACGGACTCGCAGGTTCTGTATGTATGAATGTACGTATGTATGTACGAATGTACGTACGTATGTACGTAACGCGATAACTCGTGATAGAAATATCCGATTTGATTCAAATTTTGGATGTACGTTCATTGATATAAGGTACTTTTCTGATTAATTTTGGGAACTCATTGGATAAGAATAAAGGGAAGCGAACGGTAGGCTTACCCCCCCCCCCCCCACCGTTAATTTAGAGAAATGGATTTTTCATACAGAATTATCAGTTTTGATTTAAAATTTTAGATATAGGATCATTCTGACAAGGTGCCTCCATGATTAGTTCTGGATGTTTATTGTTTAAGAATAAAAAAGGGCAATGTAGATTCCCCCCCCCCCATAATTCAGTGAAATGGTTTTTGACGCAGAATTTACGGATATGCTTGACATTTTTATATAGGTTCTTTCTGAAAAGGCGATTCCCTGAATAGTTTTGGGGATTAATGGTTAAGTATGAAGGGGAAAATGAACGATTACCCTGTTACATATAAAAAACTAGTTTATCCTATGGGCATTTAGATAAACAGGTTTGGTGTAGAAAAAACTAGTTTATCCAGTTGGCATAAGGATAAAATAGTTTGTCCCAGGCTAATCTAATTTAGCTCGAAAACGGGTTTGGCCAGTAAAAAACATATCTTTCACTAGAAAAAGTATAATTGTGTGTCAAGAGTCATTGCTTATGCCACCAATACATAATTTTAACATGTTCACCTTAGAGACATGATGCATTGGACATGGTGTTTGCTTATTCAAGCAAATTATTATTATTTACTTTAATATTATTTACTTTTGTACAGGCAGAGCTCTGTCTGTGCAAAAATCGGTGAAAAAAGACTCAGTCCGGCTCGATCTGGCCCTACTCAATTTCTGCAAAAAAATTCAGGTTTTACTTCACATACAATTAAGATTCCTTTAAAAAATACTACTTATATACTTACTGGATAAATTTACAATGAATTTTTAAATTATGATGTGTTCACAGAATGGAAAATACACAATGTATTAATGATTATCTAGATTCTTAGAGTTTCAATATTCAAATACGGATTCATTAAATAATCAATGTAATTTAGAACAAAAGAAAAAATATGAGAGTTATAAACATCATTTGAACATCTATTATAAACATATTATGAGCATATTATGAATTATAAACATCTTTTGAATCCGTTCAGTAAAAAGTAGATTTGTGAATATATTTCTCTGTCATTCCTTAAGACTTTTCTCAAATCCTAAAGAGCTACATCCTAACACATTTATGAATTACTTCCTTTTCGGAAATTCATAAGGTTGACAGATTTAGATAATATGTAATCGAATGGCGTAAACCATTTTTTCATAAAAGCGATGTATCTTTGAGAAAATAATTAAGCTACGTTTTGAATCGAATTTCCGGTTACGACTTCACGAAAAAAATATAAAAATTGACGCCGTGACAAGAATAGCTTATATATCGACAGGTAATTAATTTCTCAAAAATGGAAAACACTGTTCGATTCCAAATTATGTTCAGTTTCAATCTGGCTCAAATATGCATTTATAATAATAATGATAATAATAATAATAATAATAAATGCAAGTCAGATCTCAGTTGGCACGAGTGTGCAGAAAAAAAAGCAAACACCATGTTCAATGCATCATGTCTCTAAGGTGAACATGTTAAATTTCTGTATTGGTGTTATAAGCAATGACTCTTGACACGCATTTAATACTTTTTCTAGTGAAAGGTATGTTTTTTACTGGGCAAACCCGTTTTCGAGCTAAATTAGAATAGCCTCGGCCAAACTATTTTATCCTTATGCCAATTGGATAAACTAGTTTTTTCTACACCAAACTTGTTTATCTAAATGCCCATAGTATAAACTAGTTTTTTCTATGTAAGAGATGTAATCGTTCATTTTTACCTTCATACTTAACCATTAAACCCCCAAAACTATTCAGGGAATCGCCTTATTAGAAAGAACCTATATACAAATGTGAAGCAAATCCGTAAATTCTGCATCAAACACCATTTATCTAAATTATGGGGGGGGAGGTTAGCCTACATTGCCCTTTTTTTACACTTAAACAATAAACATCCACAACTAATCATGGAGGTGCCTTGTCAGAATGATCCTATATCTAAAATTTTAAATGAAAACTGATAATTCTGCATCAAAAAGCCATTTCCCTTTATTAACGGTTGGGGACTAGCCTCCCGTTCGCTTCCCTTTATTCTTATCCAATGAATTCCCAAAATTAATCAGAAAAGTACCTTATATCAATGAACGTGCACCCAAAATTTGAAGCAAATCGGATATTTCTATCACGAGTTATCGCGTTACGTAGATACGCACGTACATACGTACATTCATACATACAGAGCCTGTTAGCCCATTATTTCTCAGGCTTTGACGCCTGTGAGCTAAAAACACGTAAAATTAAATTGGCCTAGGATAAACTAGATCAGCCTAGGACAAACTAGAATGTTGGCGCTGTGGCGATCATTGAATTCAATAAAATCATGCCAAATTGAATTGGCCTAGGATAAACTAGATCGGCCTAGGAGAAACTCTTTCAGACCAATAAACAGCAGGCTAAACTAGTTTATCCTATAAGAGTTAGGCCAAACTAGTTTGGCCTAGGAAAAACTAGATTGTCCTATGGGCCTTAGGATAGACTAGTTTGGCCTAGGAAAAACTAGTTTATCCGATGGGCGTTAGGATAGACCGGTTTGGCCTAGGAAAAACTAATTTATCCGAATGGCGTTAGGATAGACCGGTTTGGCCTAGGAAAAACTAGTCTATCCGATGGGCGTTAGGATAAACTAGTTTGGCCTAGGCCAATCTAGTTTGGCCTAAAATCGGGTTTGGCCTGTAACATATATATAAAATCCCTGTGTATAACGATTCCGGGGTCAACCCATCCACGCGAAAAAACACTTATCGTGACCAATGACAAATTCCATTGTAAAAAGTTATCTCCGACTTTAAAGGCTATCAATTTTTTGTCCAGTGCAAACGTTCCAGAGTCGTAATGGAGCGTTCTCATTTGTCAGATTTACAGTTTGAGCTGTAAATGACGTCACTACATTTTACTGTGCTTTGAAATCTTTTCCGTATTTCAAATACAATATTCACACTGTTAAAAGTTTGATTCATTTGCTGCAGCATCACTCCACCTCTTTTATAGAAAATGATTACTTTGTTGTGTTATGGAGCATTCTCATTGGTCATAAAAGAGACATTCTATAAAAGCTGCGGAGTGACGCTGCAGTAAATGGGTCAAATTTTTAGCAGTACACTGTTAAAAATTTGACCCTTTTGCTGCATCATCACTCCCCAGCTTTTATAGAATACATTATAAGTACACTGTTAAAAATCTGCTGCATTTTGCTGCAACGCCCTCCACCACTTGTATATAATATCTCTATTCCAACCAATGAGATAGCGCCATTTCACGGCCAAGTAACCGTTTTCTATACAAGCAGGGGAGTGCGTTGCAGCAAAATGCAGCAGATTTTTAACAGTGTAACACACAAAAAGTAACCGTTTTCTATAAAAGCGTTGGAGTGATGCTGCAGCAACTGTTAAAAATTTAACCTATTTTCGTGCAGCATCAGTCCACTGCTTTTATATAAAGCGGTTACTTTACTGTGATATGGAGCATTCTCATTGGTCATAGAGATATTCTATAAAAGCTGTGGAGTGACGCTGCAACAAATGGGTCAAATTTTTAACAGTGTAATACGGTAAAGTAATCATTTTCTATAAAAGCTGTGTAATGACGATGCAGCAAAACAGTCAAATTTTTAACAGTGTTTAATTAAAACTTTTAATTTAAGAAAAGCGAAGGTGCGTTTTAAATACAATATTGTTAGAATTTTTATATTCGTGTTGCTTTATTTATTTTTATTTTTTTATTTTTATTTATTTATTTTTTACAGCTGTGAATGACTTCATTGTCACATAACGAATCACGATTGTTTACTCTTTACAGTTGACATTTGTTTTCGATCTTATAAAGTATTTTCTTTTAAGTATTAGCTAATGGTATAAAATAGTTAATTTACAAATGTTTTAAAATAGCATTAATAGTGCATGTTTTGCATTATTAATGCATGTTAATTTGCATGTTTTTTGTGAAATAATTACTGTAATTTTGTGAGTGAAATTCCTTAGCTGCATATTCTATGCCATTATTTTACCCATTCAATTAATAATTTGGCTGCCCTCTCATATTCGTCTGGAAATGGCCAAAATGGAAAAAAAAAAATTATACATTTTGGATATTTTTATTATTTTCTCTCAGTATTTTAAAATATTTTTTGGCTGTAGTTTCGCAATGTATTCTTTTATAATTGATATCTTTACCTTACTTTATTCTTTTAAAATTTATGCATTTACCATTTGTTCATTACAATCCCTCCCCATCCACCAGATAGTTTTGTTATAATTTTAAATGCAGATTTCTATTGAATTTTTAGATTTTTCCCTCATGTTCAATCTTTGTATTTTTCAAAATTGTTTAAGCATAAAGTGGCTATGATTGACCAAAGTTGTTGTAATGTTTTATCATCCTTTTAAAAATGGAAACACGTCATTTTGACGGGCTATCTTCTAGTTCTAGTATATATATAATTAAGTATCAAACCATTGGGTTAGGTAGTTTTTGTTATATACGGACAGACACAGACGCTCGGACCAGACGACGAATATATTTGCTACGTATTTATATAATAATAAACGCACCTTAAAAATTTTATGTGAAACCAATAGCTTAAAAATTGCAGTAACTATTGAGAATACTTATTAAGTTTCTCCTTGATAAAGAAAGCAAAGTGATCAAACTGAATTACGCTGCGTCGAGTCATTCATATCCATTAGAATTATTAGTTCTTTAGGGGCTTTTGTTTTCAGTATTGTGATTTTATCTAAAAAACTAGTCGGATCTGGCAATTTCAAAACTTTCTTTTATATGTCATACACGTTAATACTTCCAGAAAAATGAAACATAGGAGCGTCACCGGTTGGGTTATTTGCACCAAAATCTAATCTGCAACAACTTATTTCAAGTTCTAACTGAATCTGAAGTTTGATTGAAAACTCGTATTTTAGTATTTAAGAACGAATTATCGCAAAAATCGTTAAAAAAGAAAACAAGTTGGAAATTGCACGTGAAGCGTAGCAAATGAGGTGCGTTCGTACAATAACGAAGTTTGAAAAATATCACTCTCATATATCAATCTCATAAAATTGTAAATAATTACAATTAAAATGACGATTAAAATGCATTTGAAACTTTTTTCCCCATTGACCGTAATGTAACGGAATCCTTTTGATTGTCCCTGTATTTGATCTATGCATCCGATTTTTATAAAATTTGAAATGACTCGACAAAATTATGTAATAATTATGTACTTTAAATTTCAAACGATTCAGTTGGGTAGTTTTTGCGTTGTTATATGCGGACAGACAGACGGGCGGACGGACTGAACGACAACAATAGGTGCTACGTATTAACATAATTACGAACGCACCTAAAGACTGAATAAAAGCGCTACTTGTTGAGCCATTTGCTCTAAAAACTAAAGAATACTTATTTATATCAGCGGCTAACTGAATTTGAAATTTTATTAAAATCCGTGCATTAGTTCCTGAGACAGCTATTGCGATAATCATGTAAATTACCACATGTTGTGCGATTTTACACCAAAACATGTCATAACGTAATTATATTGTATCAAGTACAATCGGAAGTTTTATGAAAATTCATCCATTAATTCTTGAGATATAGCTATTGTGAAAATCGTGTAAAAGACAGCTAGCATAGCAGCGATACCTGTTGGACGATATACACCAAAAACTGATCAGATCGAGTTTATATCAAGGTCTAACTGAATCTAAGTTTTGCGAAATTCCGTGTATCAATTCTTGAGATAGTGCCCACAAAATTGTTACATACAGGCTCAGACAGACATTTTGTAAAAACAAGTTTTATTTAAATCTGACCCCTAAAACATGTAAAGCCGTTGAAAATCAGAATTCGAAAATTTTCACGATTCCGATACTTTCTTGTAAAGATATAGAAGAAAATTAAAAACCGCCAAAAGAAAATGACACTAGCGAAAGTTGACTGATTATGTAACTTTGTGATGTTATGTTAATTTTAGCATTGGGATAATTAGGACAATTAACAGTAGGAAAGTAACTAATTTAACTATGCATTGTTTGTCATTTTATTTTTTTTCATGGGAATTATGAATAACGATGTATGCGAGGTATCTTATAATTGTCTTGTTTCTCGTATTAACTAAATTTGACTGTATGTTGTTCAAAGCAATTTTTCTACAGTTTGTAAAAATTCGTGTAATATTTCCGAATCTCAGGTTTTATTTAAACGATAAAAAATATACTTTGAGACAGGAAAGTTGTCCATTTAAATGTGTGTTGTATTAAACAGGTTAGGTATCCGAATTTTATTCCTTAAATACATTTCTGGTTCGAAGTATAACTTTTTGATTGTAAAAAAACCGGAGGATAGAATGTGTTGGAGGTCTGCACGGGCCCGGGCCTCGGGCCATGTTCGAAATGGTTCCGAATTTTCTAACGGGCCATGCCGGCAGAATAATTTTCTGAATGGCCCAGACGGATCGGCAAAAAATTGAATACGCCATACGGGCCGGGCCGATTAAAAAAAAAAAAAAAAAGCGCCTACCAGTACGTTATAAAGATTGTAGCAAAGACTATAAAATATGAGCTACTTTCAATGAATATGACTTTAACGAGAATAAGTATAAATGTGCGTTACGAGCCGATACTAGTTTGGCAACATCAATGCAGAAATGTAACTTGTACAGTGTAGAGATCGGCATCGGACAGTTACATCGTGTCTAACACGGGCTTAATATTTTTTTAGCAGACTCGTGTCGGACCGAGATCAGTCTTGCATTGTTTTTCTATATATAGTTGAGCCGGGCCGGAACTAGTCTTAATTATTCTCAAGATGTGTAGGGCAGACAACATGATTTATGAAAGTACTAGGACTTCCCTCAGAGGGATTAGTCTGAGCGATATTGCTTACAAGGAAAGTCTCCATACGGGCATACTCAGAAAATTCTGAAAAAATCACAGAATATTCTTCTCATGTGGCTATATATGTTTTTAAAATTTTTTTTGGCTGAACCCCGATAGAACGTTCGGTAAAAAATAATGAACATTTCTTTTATTTGGCGATTTATCATCAATTGGCGACAAAATAAAATTTCAAAAAATACTTTATGTCAAATTTTTTTTAAGGTGAAAATGCTTCATGTTGAACTTGTTTAAAGAAATTTTATTTATATAACGTTAATTTTGTTAGCTTTAGTATGTTTTAAGAAATTATTTTTGTCATAATGTATTTATAATGAAAACTAACTGTGAAATTTTATAAATTAAAATAAAATTGTTTCAATCTTAAAATTAACTCCAATTTAATTGAGCTCTGTAGATTCAACTTTGTTGCTATGGAAACAAAAACTTCTCCGGTATTGAAATACATTACAGCATTATTCATATGGCCTTTATTTTGTTACTAGCTTTCCGCCCGCGGCTTCGCCCGCGTGGAATTCGGTTATATTGCGGTATAAAGCACAACTGTATGAAAACTTCTCATTTCCACGGAAAAATGTAAGAAGCGCGATGTAACGCTGGATACGATTAGTTGTTAAACCAAAACTGAATGGTACACTATATTATATGTTTTCCCTTGTGGAGCAAAAACATGCAGATTTTGGGCACTGGAAACCCGAGAACACGCTACACAGAGCTGACCATGCTGACGTTGAGCCTGTTGCGATAAACGGACTTGAGTACGAATATCATTCTCAGAAGCCATCAAAGGCCGTGTTCAGCTGTTACGCGCGCTGCACGCGCACGCTCAGGAGCCACGGACATGGAGTGGGCACTTATAGTTGATGGGATGTGCGTTCAGTCCTCGCTACTGTGCCACCAGTTACTGTAACTGTTCGCTCAGTAACAGATGGAGAACAGATCAAGGATGTAATTACTTGTGGTGCCAATTATAAAGATAATCTGTTACAAATGAAAGCGAGCTGGCTGGCCGAATGGTTAGAGTGCTGAGCTTGAACCCAGACGATACGGGTTCGAAACCTGCGCGGGCCAAAAGTTGGTTTGTGTTTTTTTTTTTTTTTTTTTTTTTTTTTTTTTTTTGCTTTTTATTTATAAATAAGACATTTTTATTAAAGGTAAATTTTATATTAATAATACAGAAGCAGATGTATTTCTATTATAATAATAAAATACTTATTTAAATACGAGAAAATGAGATTTTTGCGGAGAAAGTTTTAATATTCCAAATTTAGAATATTAAAAGGATAATTAGAACGATATTAATATCGTTCCAAAGTGATTTATATATATATTAAGAAAATGGAAAAAAAAAGTTTTCTGCGAAAATATCCGTATACGCATAAAATAATTATTAATGTTCTTCTTCTGCTTCTTCTTTTTTTTTTTTCTTTTGAAAATTTTAGAAGTAATTTTTTATTGAGATTAGGATGCAAATATAATGCATGCGTGGATATTTTACGGTGTTAAAATCAAAATGGAAAATATTATAAAAGCAAAATGTAAAAGATATACATTTTTTTAAATTAAGAATATCTGCATACATATATTTTAAAGAAGTGAAATATTTGGAGTTTGCCTTCTAGTTTTGTAATGAATAAAGTATGATTAGAATGTTTATAATTTTTCTATTAAAAGTATAAATAAGCGTTTTGCTTATACTAACATAATTACGGATGTCGTTTGTTTTTCATATTTTATGACATATTTTGGCCTGTTATCCACACGGTATTAAAATATACAATCATTAAATAAGAAATATATACATACTAAAACTTCTTCTGAAAAATTATCTAACTAACAATGCAAATTCCGTTGAAATCAATCCAGTATTGTAGATTACAAATCAATCTTGTAATATGTGGATACAGGGCCATCGCTGAGACTTTTTATTGGTGGGGGAGAAAACCTTAATATTGTCAAGTCAAATTTTTATATTCGCCAACTCGTTTTATAATTTTGCCAAGTTAACGCACTTTGAAAATGTAATACAATTCTTATTTGTAAAAAAAATTAATAATATTCCCAATTAGAGTTGTAACTTTTGTAAATTCTATCAAAAATAGAAAATGTATTGCAGTTTTTATTAAAATTTTTATTAAATTTGACATAAAAGTTTTAAATTTGCAAAGTGTAACAACATTTGTCAATGTTTTGGGAGGGTAGCCCCCCCCCCCCCTTAGCTAGTCCCCCGTGTGGATATCTCAACCTTTTATCAACAGCATTCTATTAATTACAACAATAGAATCAACAGTATTCTATTATTTAATACGAAAAGTATAAAGCAACTGATAAATGATTTTTAAATAAATAAAAATAAAATTATTAAAAAAATTAAATCACCAATTGTTAAATTGTATCAGTCAACCTACCAACTTTGACAACAAACAACGTGCAACCAATAACAGATAAGCACAAAACGCACAATCACGTGATCAAATCGCCCATCATTTTTATTTGCGTTGCGCGCGTCAAGGTTTGAGCAGGGTTGGTTGTCATATTTTAAATTTAATTACATGAAATAGGTCACGTGATACTTTTCCGGAATACTTTTAATTTTATTTGAGTGGTCACAGGTATGTATTTCTGTTACGAAAATCATGATTTGAAAGGATAAAGAGATATGGTATTTGTATTTACCAATTCTGAACCATAAAAATAATACAATAATTGAATAAATTTAAAATTCTCTTCTTCGATAGCACCTACTCCAAGTAGAATCTTCTGAGCGCGCGCGCACAAAAAAAGCCGCTTTTGAACACGGCCAAAGAAGCTTGGCGAGCGGCTTGCTCCTCAAGTCTTTGCTGGCGCTGAGATGGTAGTTCAGCAGCTCTCGAAGCAGCCTGACGCTCTACAGCTCATATTCAAAATATTAGAATAATTACTTTTTTTTAGAAATTGAAAATATCGTTTGGTAATTTAATGTCTTTTAATGAAAATATGCAAACGATATTTTTATTAAGAACTTATTGTTGATTAAACTTACTTGTTATCTTAAATTTAATATCATTTTTCAAAAGATTAATTGCAAAAAAAATTATTTTGAAAAGTCAAAATATTAGAATATTTATTCAAGTGGTTCAAAATATTAGAATATTTCACATTAATTCTCCTTTAATTATTACCAATTCTTAACTGGTGGCATCATTGATTAAATTCAGACTATTTTATTTAAAATCAGCATTCTTTTTTGCAGTTTGTTTCTTTTTCGTCTTAAAATGGGCCGTGTGAGTGATATTCCTGAATCTACTAAACTTCGTATGGTTGATTTGTATCGGCACGGTAAAAATCAATGTTTTATAGAGAATTATTTACATTGTTCGCAATCGAGCGTTAGTAAAATACTAACACAATATTCAAAAATTGGAAAATTTCAAAATAATCGCCGAAATGGTGGCCGAAAACCAAAAACATCTGCTAGAGATGACAGGAAACTGAAGCGTATAGTTAAGAAAAACCGTTTTAAAAGTGTGCGATTCTTGCACCGAAAATGGAAAGAAGAAGGAGTTGAAGTTTCTACATCGACAACATTAAGACGTCTCCATAAATTTAAATTTGAATCTCGTGTACCGAAAACAAAACCTCTCATGACTGCAAGACAAAAGCGTATAAGATTGAATTGGTGTAAATCAAGACGTTTATGGAGCAATGAAGATTGGAAAAATATATTATTTAGTGATGAAAGTATGTTTTGTGTTTCATATGGTAATCAAGGTATTCGAGTTTGGAGAATGAAGCAAGAAGCATTTGATAAAGAATGCCTTAAACGTTCCGTAAAATTTGCTGCTAGTGTCATGGTTTGGGGTTGTATGAGTGCAGAAGGACCTGGAAAGTTATGCATCGTCTACGAAAAGGTTAACTCTCTGATATATCAAGAAATTTTAGAATATTACATGATTCCATCATGAGAAGATTTATTTGAAGATGATTTCATCTTTCAACAAGATTTAGCGTCCCCGCATACCTCGGTGTCAACTAAGAATTGGTTCCGCCAACGCATTATTAAGGTACTTCCTTGGCCACCAAATTCACCAGATCTTAATCCCATCGAAAACTTATGGTGTATAATGAAGAAAAAACTTCAAGAAAATCCTCCTTCAAGTAAAACTGAGTTAGTGGCACGTATAAAGTCTATTTGGGCTAATATTGATAGAAATGTTTGTAAACACCTTGTATATAGTATGCAAGATCGATTGTACGCTGTTATGAAAGCTAAAGGGGATGCTACAAAATATTAACTACCATTTACTTCATATTCATAAGGTAATATTGTTGCGTAAAATAAAATATTCTAATATTTTGAACCAATCTAAATTTTATTCTAATATTCTGGTGTGTTTAAGGAAGCTGTATACCTAATTTATTGTGCTGTATTTTATATTTTATTAATGTTAAAATCTTATCTAAACATTCCAGATTTAATTTATAAGAAATTTAATTGCATTTACTTAGTATAAAAAATAAATAAATGACAAATAATTTTTTCTTGTTACTTTTTCTCAATTATTCTAATATTTTGAATATGAGCTGTACTTGTTCGCGCCTTCTTAAATCAGCATGGAGAGACGATTCTTGAAATCGGGCAATTTTCATTGCCCGAGCTTTAGATGAGGTGCTCGACAGATTAGATTTACGTTTGCGAGGCATTGTGAAAATTTTATAAACTAAAAACCTAAACTAAACTAAAATCCCAAACTAAACTATAACAATCTAAACGACGAACAAAGCGACGTAATTACCTATCGAAAAAACAATAACTACTTTAGATATCTACCTAGAAAAAAAGCACTAAACTAACCTAACCTAACTATTATACAGCTAATGCACATCGTTACCACTTTTTAAAAACACCCAGCGCCATCTATCGCATACCTCAAGAACTAAATAACGTAACTAATACTTATACCAATTAGCAATTCGTTGACTTATAGTTATTTCAGGATAAGTAAATGTAAAAAACATTTTAGACGATAAAACAAATAGTACGTCATCCCTCGGGAATTCCTCATTTTCGAGGATTCATTATCGTATCATTTAGCTTCTAAAATTACATGTTCATATTCGTTTGCAATATATAAGTAGATGTAAAAAAAACAGTTTAGACGATAAAACAAATTGTACGTCATCCCTCGGGAATTCCTCATTTTCGGGGATTCATTATCGTATCATTTAGCTTCTAAATTTACATGTTTATATTCGTTTGCAATATTTTATCTTGTTTTAAACGACACACAGCGCCATCTCCAATCCATCCATCAAGCAAACTATATTTTTGTTTTCCCTCGGGAATATCAATCTTTTCCGGAATAAAAAGTACCCTATTATTTAATCCGGACTTCTAACTTTACGTCTGCAAAATTTCAAAGCAATTGGTTCAATAGTTACGGCGTGAAAGCGGAACAAACAAACAAACAAACTCACTTTCCGATTTATAATATTAGTAAGGATACGCTTAAATGTATGAAAAAATACTTTTCAATATGAAAATATTTTTTATATAAGAAATTATTTTTAAAGTGATAAAATTAAACAACTGCAGCAAAAACAACATAAATATATAATACAAAATATATCTATATGTCAAACTTTCTCATTGTTCAAATTTAAATTTAACTATTTACACGTATTCTAAAAATTAATTGACGAGAGATTTTCAGATGCATCAAAATCGTTTGCTTTTGGCGAGGGAAAATGTTGCTCTCCAAGTCGCGTCATGCTTTCGTATTTTCGCGCCAAATACTCGAAAATATTTTTATTTTTTGCAGTGTTTCTTCTGTAATTCCGCCGCTAAATTTGACTGATCCTTTATTACATACATGAGTAGTTTAATCGGTATTTTTTTCAAAAAATTCTGAGTATGCCCAGTATGGAGACCTTCCTTGTTAGAACAGTTTTAATAATAATATGCTTAAAAATAGCATTTTTTTAAATTTTTTTTTAAATTGATTATATATTGTCACAAATAGAAATGACAAAAAATAGCAAAGTGGATGGTACAATTCCAAAATATTACATAAAAATTCCTATATGGGTGATTATCAAAGTAGGGGACAATTTCAAAAGTGAAATCTTAAAAAAATTACTGTTAGCAAAATTTCTGAAAAAAATAGGTGTTGTTAATATAGTATTAGGTATACTTTATATGTAGTCAGCAGAGCTAAATATTTAATAATTAACTTAAAAAAAAAATTAGTATTTTTGAGCCATGCCATGCTAATGACAAAACAAAATGCATGAAATAAATATGTTAAGAAATTTTTATTTTCATCCTGTTTAAATAATTTTTTCTATATTTATTAGCCTTCCTTTTCAGCAAATGGTTTCCATTTTTACATATATACATATAAGGAGAATAAAAACATTACCGAAGAGCAAACTTTGTTTACATGAGCAACATTCTGACACTAACAATGTAAGAAGCTGTCTTAGTGATTTTCTGAGAGATTTAATGTATATTTTAGGGATAATAAATGTATAGATAGGGATAACAAAAGTTCTATGCAAATAAGTAAAATAAAAATTTTGGCTATAAAATAAACATGAAAATTATTATCCACTCTAATGACATACAATTGATGTACGCCCCTGATATTCAACTTCTATTCTTAAAATACATTACATGCTTCTATTCTCAGGCTGGGATAAAATGGCTACTTGTTGCCATGGAGAAACTTTATATTTTCGAACTATTGTCATATGTGAAAATGAAATTTTGATTAATAACCAGCTGTTCTAGTATGACCTTGTTTTGAAAATGGAATATGGAGGACAAACTTTAATTATTTTTTTATATACAATAATTTTATTTTTAAAAAGAAATTTATTGAATAAATCCTCTCCTTGATTAATTTAAAGAAAGAATAACATTTGTTTTATTTTATAAGCATGATGTTAACTCTTGAAAAATGCTAGTATACACAAGGCACAGCTGCTGTGGACATCCATGCTAATGACATTTTGAACATTTATTCTGTTATTTTAAGATGTTTTTAACTAAAAAAGTGAGTAATTCTTGAGTGCAAATAATGAATAACATTAAGACAAACATATTTAAATATAAAAACATGACAGAAAACCTCTCGATTTTTTTTGTATGCCGAAAGACATAAATTGTCCCCTATTTTGAGAATCACCCATATACAAAACGGCCATGCAGGGGTATAAAATTCGAAGCACGCAATACATTACAAATAATATAATACAGATAATAAAGCATTAAAATATCTTGTATCGGAATTTGAACTTTTTGAAATGACGTCAAGAATATACACATCAATTTTAGTTCCTAAAAGTGGCGCAAATCATGATGGTTGAGTAGAATGAGGGAATTTCTTTTATGGTGTGTGGTGCCCTTAAATAGTTACAACAAAATAGTAAATATATATAATAATATAATGTCTACATCTGTTTTATATGCATGCGATGAGGTTTTCGACAAAAATTTAGGGTATTCTCTCTTTAAAAAATGATGTATAAAAATCTCGAAAACGCCAACAAAGGAATATAATGTGTCCTTTCGAGTGTGTTCCAGATATTCTGAATCCGATTTAAATGGGTCGTGCAGGCTGGCCACTACATACGCTGTTTTATTTTCTTTTCAAATTCATTCTCATGAAATTGATCTGTATTTCGCTTTAGCATGCATAAAATAAAACGAATTGGCAATCATGAATATGGTAGACAGTTTACAGAAGTATACGCCGTATACTTTCTGGATTTTTTAAGAACCACTGTATACCCCTCTTTCTCAAAAAGCTGTAGCATATACATTCTAGGGTATATTCTCTAACTTAAGCGTATATTCCCTGATTAGACCGTATATTCTGTTTCTTGCGATTATTCCACTGTTGGCAATGTCTATTAGTATAAGGCACGAACGAGATCTGAATATCTCGTCTTCATAAGCCGTGAGCCGTCAAGTGTCAACACAAGTGATTTACAAATCTGAACATATTTTTTCACTATAACATGCTGGCTCAAGTACGCCAATGTGAACTCGATTATATAGTTTTACCCGAAAAAGGTTATTATTGAAAAGACCTGCTAGCGAAATAGAGAAAATGACTCTATGATAAAATCTCTAGATTAGTAAAGCTAAAAAGTTAATGTCCCTCCAGCCCCCAATACTGATTTGTAATGGGATACTTTAGTGGTGACGTGTAAATTAAAATAAATATATTTGCGCGGCATGTTCTACAAAATATATATTCTAGTGCTCTTCATAAATGCATATCAATTTTATTATGTTTTTACGTTTTAACATCATAAAAAAGTACTTGGAACTATTTAATCCCATCGGCCGTAATGTAAAGGAATACTTTTGACTGTCCCTGTATCCAAACTATTTATCCGATTTTATTAAAGTTTGCAATGACTCAACAAAATTCGGCAACAAATAGATATTTAAAATTTCAAACGATTCGGTAGCAAAATGTTTTGCACTTTTATATGCGAACAGACAGACGGACAGATCAGACGACGACTATAGGTACCATATATTTATATTATTAGGGGCACACCTAAAAAGCAATTAAATTTAAAAACGCATGCAGAAATTGAAAACGCATTTCCAGAAATTATTGCTCAAAGGCAGTATTGTAAAAGATTTCTTTTGTGTGTCGCTGAAGTTGGAATAAAAATGCTGTAAATGTCCTGTTATAATATAATCGTAATGAAATTCTGTGGTTTATATAAATTTCACTCATTTGCAATAGTGTAATTTCATTAAAATACTCTGCAAAGGATTTCTCAAATAGACCATAATGTAATGAAATTCTTTTGGGTGCCCCTGTAGATAAATTATTAATTCCACATAGTACATATACAATACCAAACATGTCTAGGAGACCCTAAATAAGGTTTACCAATTGCATATAAATCAGTGTACATTTGCGGATGTTAGAGCATGGACAGACGGATAGACAAACCGAATGCATAAACACTTTTCAGCTTTGTTGGAAAAGTGTAAAAAAAAAAAAAGCAACTTCACAAGCTGAAGATCGCAACCACATCAATTCATTTAATGCCAAAAAGAAAAAAAAACTCGCCAAAAAAATTAGAACAGGATATGGTACACTTTTTTATAACTGGCGCCAAAATATCGTTTTTTACATTGCATGGTAACCAGGCTATTATTGTTTGTTTATTTTTTTTATATATATTCATTTAATCTTGATTTAATCGTGTTTTTTTTTTAATTGTTACTTATTTTTAAAGTAATAGAATTTAATTAAAAAATGATTTTCGCCAAAATTTCACCAAACCCGATGCGTATATGATACCTTCCAATATGCGAATATGATACCTTCACCTTGGCGTTTTTATAAATCATGGCTTCAGAAATTGTGATTTCAAATCTGATGATCGTTTATATTTATTTTTGCTCATAAATATGGCACGATGTCATATTTATGTGTAAAAATACAAGTTACACGTTAGGGCGATTTTTTTCCCCCGCCAAATTGGTGAAAACTTTGTTTTTCAATATTGCTAAAAGTATTTTACGATTTACGATTTATTGTGGTATTTATATTTTTTATTATTTTTATTATTATGTTTATTATTTATAACTGTTTATTCATCCCTTCAAGTATTTTTTTCTACTTTATTATTTCGTCGTCCAAAAAAAGCATCGCCAAACAATAAGATAAATTGTCAATAATGAATAATCGTGAATGTCGCATTCAATCGCATTAAACACTATACTATACATGTATGTAAAACATCAAGTGATTTTTATCCCACTTTTTATTTGTATTTTTACCAATGTTTCACTAATTTATATCTTCTTTCCTTATTTAAAATTAAAAAAATGTCATTATGTCTAATTTGGCGAAATTGATCAACGAGATAACCAAGTAGTACCAATATTTTATTTAAACATTGCAGAATTGTTTCCAATTTACATGTGAGAAATATAAAAGATGCTAATGGCGGTTTTAAAGTGCTATTATAAAGAATATTGCAAAATCTCAAGTACTAAGTTACTAAGAATTAAGGCTTTTTTCTTTTAAGTTAACAACAAAAACAAAATTATTTTCCAGTTTGTTTCTTAAGTTTAAGTATAATTTATTGTACTTAAAAATTGTTTGCGTATGTTCCTTGCTCCATGTGCTTAAATTTGGGAATTTAACGAAAACATCCAGCCGGTGAAAAAAACGCACACCAAATTTCTATGACGTATTCAAATGAATTGTATTTTTTATCAGTTTTATAAACATAAATTTTAAACTATTTGGAACTAATTTTTGAAATTAAGATGCATTCAGTAGGTTACTCTCATAGGTACTGTTTGGTACAATCAGAATCGCAATCAAACATGTATTTTTTCAGATTTGCTTGACTTTTAATTTCATTACGTTCTATGTGTATTAGCCTTCGCTTCGCTCAGACAACTATTTACTCCATGTACTCTGATTCGGTTTTCTACGAAAATATCCAGCCGGTGAAAAATGACGCACACCAAATTTCTGTGACGTATGCAAATAAATTGTACTTTTTTATAAGTTTTTTTTTAAATATAACTTTTAAACTATTTGGAACTAATTTTTGAAAGTTGGTGCATTAAAACCAGGTTACCTCCATAGGTACTTTCTGGCACAAACAGAATCGAAATCCGACAAGTAGTTTTTGAGATTTGTTGACGAAAGAATTTTTTTTTATTTTTAATATCGTTACGTACTGTGTATAAGACTTCGCTTCGCTCAGGCAATTAATTGCTGAAAAGAACTTATGTTAACGTAATCTTTTGGAAATATACTTCTTAGTGGTTTTTAAATTCATTTCTCAACAACGCGAAAGTTTCTCTCATTTCTTGACTAATTTTTAACCGTAAAGACATAAAATTGATAAACCTGACTATTGAAGAGATTTGGAATCAAATAGCGTTTCCCATTTTTGGTAAATAAGATACTTGCATACACTTGTTGAAATATGAGAAATTCTTGTCACATGTTTGCAGATTTTTCTCCTTTACCACGATGTAGCTTCCAGAAATTCGAATCAAAACGCTAACTTTGACAGTATTTTCTTTAATTTCTCGTATTAAAAAAATGGATAATGCCATTCAATTACATAGTTTCAAAAAACACCTGCAAGTCTTATGTGTTTCTGAAATGAAATGAATTCAGAAATGTATCACAAAGTAGTTCCTTTGGATTTGAGAAAATCTTTAATAAAATGATATAGAAATATTTTCATAAAGTCTACTTTTTATTATGCAGCTTCAAAAGTTATGTTTTTAACTTCCATTTTTTTCTTTTATTCTAAACCATATTAATTTTTTAATGAATCTTTATTTAAATGTTGAAAGTCTAAGAATCTGAATAATCATTAATGTTGCTATTGTGTATTTTCTGTAAAATGCAGTATAAAATCATCCCATAAATATGTATGCAGTATTCTTTAAAGAAAACTTAATTATACGATGATTTGGGCCAGATCTGCCCGGGTCTGTTTTCACTGATTTCTGTACGGGCCGAGCCTTAGAAATGTTAAAATATAAACGGGCCGGGCCGGGCTCACACCGAATTTTTGAGTTTTACACCGGGCATGGAAAATTCCGGCCCGTATAGACCTCAAGGATGTGTGTAAATTATACGAAGCCGATATTTCCAACAATAATCGTAGGGCCTTTAAAGATAATCCTTAATTTTCCATTATTTTTTTTTTTATTATTATCCTGCATTAAAAGTTTCAAATGTCGTGTGTAAAATACTTTTTTACATCTAAATTTACAAAATTTTGCTGAGGTTTTGTTCATTTGTAAATGTTCAATTCTAAATATTCCACTATTATTCTGTCTCTAGCACTATTCAGCCCTAAAGCTGGAGAATGGGGGGATGCGTTATCTATATTCATTGTTGACTCTAGGCTGCGAGCAAACAGCACTAGTTTTTAGCTCACAGGCTATCATAGCCTGAGAGCTTATGTACCCGCCCGTTCTGTATGTATGTATGTTCGTACGTAACGCAATAACTCATAATAAAAATACCCGATCCACTGGAAATTTTGTATATAAGTATATCCTGACAAGGCGCTTCCCTGATTAGTTTTTGGAGTTCATTCGATATGTATAAGAGGGGGAACTGGGGGCTCATGCCCCTCCCCTTAATAGAAATAAGTGGGTTTTTCATGTAGAATTAAGTTTTCGTTCAAAATTTAGAAATAGGATCATTATGATGAGGCGATTCTGTGACTGTTATTAGGAGTTCATTGAATAAGTATAGACGGGGGAACGGGGGTTCTAACCCCCCCCCCTTAATTTATATAAATGGGTTTTTCAAGCAGAATTGTCAGATTTCGTTCAAATCTCTGAATAGTTTTGGAAGTTTAATGGTTAAGTGTAAAAGAGGGGGATAACTCCTCTTAAATTATACAAATGCTAAATGGGTTTTTATTAAGAATTATTCGATTTGCTCTGAATTTTGGATACAGATTTTTTATATGATAAAGCATGTCCTTGATAGTTTAGGAGGTTCAATGATTAAGCATAAAAAAGGGGAAAAGGAAGAGCTGTTTCGCCTTCTTAATTTTTTTTCTGCGAACGGAATTAACTCTTGAAAATATAAGGCTATAATGTACAATTAGTATGCGTAGCCTGTGAGCTCAATGCCATCAGTTTAACTGGGCAGTATTCTGTTTATTATTACACTAAAAGAGCAATCAATCAATCTTTGTTTCCGAACGGAACAAGGGTGAAATCTCTTTAAATGATTTTTGAGGGACTGACCCACCAAATTGACAAAGGAAGGGGAACTTATCTACCACATCTTCAGTCGTAAAGCTGTCAACTGATTTCGCGTTAGATTCCTCTCTTGAAGTTCAGATTTAGTGCACTAAAAAAGCAGTTTTAGATCAAAGCGCCGACACGAAAGATCAAAGATAGCGCAAGAAGTTAGTGCTATGTGCGTGGACCCGGGCCGTTTTAATAGGACGCACCGCCCGGCGGCCTGTTTTATTTCTTTTACGCGCCCTGCGGTTCTTTTAAAACCCGCCGATGCCCCGGGCAGCCCTTTTTAACACTTCTTACGCGTCCCATGGCAGTTCAATTGATCCCGGGAAAATATCGCAAATTGAAGGGACTCTAAACAAACCAATACAAAATATTTTTGATGAACAACGTACAAGTATGCAATTTTTTAGAATATGCAGCTTTTTGAAAAACGTGTTCCCCATTTTTTTTCTTGTGTCAAAACTAATATTAAAAAGTACAAAAATCTGCCCGCCGAGTAATTTTGATGTCATATTTCACGATGTCAACCTTATCAAAATTAACATTCATGAAGATAATAAGGCACGGAAATTAATCTTCCTAGCAATATTTATTTTAAGGTTAGCTATTTCCTCGGTTAAAACAACATAATCAAAATAATCCAACTTCCGCGTTTTCATGGTCGAATTTGACTGGCATTCCGCATGAAAATGCAAGGCCGCGAAATTTACCTACTGCCAAAAAGGAATAAATAATGTTGGCTTGTTCTACCTGGTGCGAGGAAATGTCAGTAGTTACTGAAATAGTTAGCTGTGCTGTGGTTACGTATGGAAATGATGTGATAATTTTGTTAAATTTGTATTTAAGATATGGTAAAAAAAATGCTATACCGGGTGTTTTTGACGCTATTTAGAACTCTCTGTAGCTAATTCTAATAACCGGAACTGCTTTAAAATTTATAAGAGGACTAATGAAACCAAGATAAAAAACAAAAAAAAAAAAAAAAAATACTTCCAATCACCAGTAAGGGCTATTCCATGTGGCATGTTGTGCACGGCAGTCGAAAATGTTTATAAATAATGTAAGGTGTGGAGCAAGAGAACCCTGAATGTGGTCGAATTTCTCATCGGGAAAGTTAATATGAATGAATAAAACATGGTATTTTATCCAAATTATTAATTTTGTCTGTTTCTGATGTTTTCTTTCCATATACAGGGCTCCCAAATGGTCCGCGAACTGAACATCAGTATTTTTTAACAGAAAATTTCATGATACGTTTGCGCTAGAATCAACTTCCAAAGGTGGTTTCTTGACAATTTGCAAGAAAAATCTAAAAAGAAAATTTCTCTAAGAAAATTCTGATGTTCAGTTGGCGGACCATTTGGGAGCCCTGCATATACAACATCTAATTTCCCGCTATCGGCGGTGATTAGAACTATTTTTTCTTGATTCGTATATTTTTTGTTGGAATCTTTTTTCCCATGGTTTTATTAGTCCATTTATAAAATTTTGTGTCATTCCAGTTATTAGAATGAGCTACCAGCGGCTCTGAATAGGATCAGTTTAAAAAAAACACCCTGTATGTAGTATTTTACTGTATACAAGAAAGAACAAGTCAAAAATACATCATCAAACGTGGCAAATGAGGTGTGTTTGAACTATAACTAGTTTTATGAATATTCAGATCTCGGCCCAAAAGCTGTTGCACTCTTACGCGGAAAAGCATGAATACAAAATTTTATTAAGATATGTATTCTAAGTTCAGTAATATGGAAATGATGACTGCATCTTAAATAGGGCATAATCACCATGGCAACCTAGAATCATTACCTGTCATGGGATATAATTGATGACGTACGATAGGATTTAATAGAATGAAAAAAAAATTATTAATATATTTTTAAAGTTTTGATTCGATTTCGTAAAATGCGAAATGACAAAATCGTGCAACCATTTTAACATACTATTAAATTTCAAACTATTCGGTTGAGTAGTTTATACGCTATTATGTGTGGACAGACGGACGGACTAGACGACGACTATAGCTGCTACTTATTTATATAAATACGAACTCTCCTAAAAACCAACAGTCATGCATAGATTATAGTAGTTGCTAACCACTGGTTCGTAGGCCATTTATACTCCGTGAAAAAAAAATTGAGCGTACCTTTAGGGAAAAATCTTAACATTATTAAAATTTTCTGTCATTTAATTTTATTAATAATTTTTTTAAGTTTTCTCGGGAATTTCTAAATTTATGAAAATTTACAGTTAAGTGAAAAATCAAATAAACTTTTTGGTGTAATCTTTAGCAACACATTTGTTTTAAAAAAAATCTGTCACAATAATATATAACTAAGACCGTACCCTGGCATCGGCGTAAAATAAAATCCTTTTCTCCTCTTACAGAAATGGCACTGAAGCCAAAAATTCATGAACTAATTTCCGACAAACAAGAAACTAGTCGTTGGGGGCCACCGTAATACTTACCCATCATGGATATGTATATGAATATAAAACATGTGAAAACTATTTATAAAATGCATTGCAATTCATAAACAAAATTTAAATATTGTTAATATACATAGTAATGCTATATTAAAGAACTGCTGATGTACCAATTTCGACAAATTATATAAAACGCAAAACTGCTCAAGTAGTACCGAATTGCGTAAAAGAAACATCCTTATAACTCCAAAAATAATAATTCTATTAACTAACAATTAACTGCGTCAGATTAAGCGTCTCATTTCCAATTAAAATATACTTTTGAATTGAAATTTGAATGAAATACAGGGTCATGAAAAATCGAAGAATGTGGAAAACAAGATTACAAATATCTCGGCAACTAATAATCCGATAGACTTCGTTCTATATGCAAAATGTGTTATTTTATTGCCTTTTACGTCCATTCCTTAGAACAAAAAAATTCGAAAATTTTTATATACCTTTCATCAGAACGAATTTTTCGAGAGTCCGAAAAAAATAGTTCCGGATAATCGAGGTTGCTGATATTAAATAGAATTCGTCCCATTCTTACATACTAACTACATACAAAATTTTAAGTCTCTATCTCAATTTGTTCGGGAGATAGAGCGTTCACAGACAGACAGACGGACGGCAAAAAAAATTTTCTAAAATTTATGTTTTTCGGTATTTCCACTATCTAAAACGTGTAAATCCGTCAAAAAAAATTTTCGATTTTCAAAACGATTGCAAGATTTACCCTATACTACGTATGATGGGTAAGTAAAAAAGAATTGTTAAAAGTGTGTCGATGACAAGACAACACAAGAAGAAAGTTTTAGTTGGTTTGTAATAATAAAGCAAATTTTGAAAATTTATTTGTTACAATTCTTTGCTACACCTTTAATGATTTTTGCTATGGTTAATTAAGCATTAGCAATTTTACTTACCCATTATACGTAGTATAGGGTAAGTCTTGCAATCGTTTTGAAAATCGAAAAAAAAAATTTTGACGGATTTATGCGTTTTAGATAGTGGAGATTCCGAAAAACATATTTTTAGAAAAAAAAATTTGCCGTCTGTCTGTCTGTCTGTCTGTCAGTCTGTCTGTCTGTAAACGGTCTATCTCCCGAAAAAATTGAGATAGACTCTTGAAATTTTGTATGTAGTTAGTATGTAAGAATGGGACGAACCCTATTTAATATCAGCAACCTCGATTATCCGGAACTATTTTTTTCGGACTCTCAAAAAATTCGTTCTGATGAAAGGTATATAAAAATTTTCGAATTTTTTTGTTCTAAGGAATGGACGTAAAAGGCAATAAAATAACACACATTTTGCATATAGAACGAAGTCGATCGGATTATTAGTTGCCGAGATATTTGTAAATTTGTTTTCCACATTCTTCGATTTTTCGTGACCCTGTATTTCAGTCAAATTTCAATTCAGAAGTATATTTTAATTGGAAATGAGACGCTTCATCCGACGCAGTTAATTGTTAGTTAATAGAATTATTATTTTTGGAGTTATAAGGATGTTTCTCTTACGCAGTTCGGTACTATTTGAGTAGTTTGGCGTTTTATATAATTTGTCGAAATCGGTACATCAGCAGTTCTTTAATATAGCATTACTATGTATATTAACAATATTTAAATTTTGTTTATGAATTGCAATGCACTGTATAAATAGTTTCACATGTTTTATTTTCATATACATATCCATGATGGGTAAGTATTACGGTGGCCCCCAACGACTAGTTCTTATTAAATTTGCATTTATAATTTTTTTTATATTCAAAAGGTATATTTTATATTAATAATATCGAAGTTTTTGGAACTTGAATACTTATGCTTTAAAAAAATTCACGTTGACGGTCAACTGAATAGGAAATTATAAATTTAGTGGTTCGTCAGGTTCAAAAAATTGACAACCACTTACATAATGAAACATTTACCAATATTATTCCAATATTGTTACTAAAATTATTTTTTTTTACAACTGTACAATATAAACCATTAATTTCAAAATTACTACCCCACATGGGCAGTTATGTATTCGAACTCTTTTGTTCAGCCCTTGTATCTGGTTTATAGGTTTTTAAACATACCCCATAAATTACTAGAATTTCATTCAACTAAAAAACTCATTTCGATTAGTTACCACTCTTCCGACCTATTCAATGTAATGAACCGAAACCATTTACCCGCTTTTTCGCCAAGAAGGTACTCCAAGTATAGAATATAAATAGAAGCAAAAAATAGAAGCATGTTCTTTGATAAAAAGATAGAACTATCATTATAGGGAGAAAAAGTGGACAAGCGGCACCATCGACAGAAAGATGAAACAAATTATAAATTTTTAAACCAGAGTAAAGCCTGCTTTGGAAAAAACTAAAGTGAACTTCAACATTTGATATGTGTTCTTCATACGAATATACTTCCCCTCCGACACCGGCATCAACTGTCTATAAACTAGATGATAGAACAGCTTGACCTTTGCAAACTAATCGGAGATAGATTAATAGACAACTCAAATCTTCAGCTTTTTGCAATTTCTGATGTCAATGAAACAGGAATAGTCTCGTAGAAACAGTGGCGCAGCCAGAATTTGGTTGTAGGGGGGGGGGGGGTTGAGTTTCTTATAAAGGTGATTGTCGGTTATTTGAATCACCGGTTAATAGAATCAGTACTAATTAAAATATTCACTGTATGTTCTTAACTCAAAGAACATGTGGCAGGAAATCTTCATTTTTTAGCATAATGCGTCTCAGAAAAGTGATTTAGCTCAAATAAAGAAATTTTATTCGACTAATCCATGTAATATGCACTTTCACAATTTTAAGTAGAATTTTCGCCATTTAATTCAATTACTTTAATTAATGAAATCTGATTCAATAAAGCGGCGGATTCTGAAATGCGTCAAAACATTTAAATATTAAGTTTGGTTTTGATTCATATAAGCGGCAATTATAGCGACCTTTCTTAGTTCTGGGAGGGGTTTTAACCCCAAAACCACTCCCTTGGCTGCGCCACTGCGTAGAAAGCGAAGCGTACATTTTCTTAGGCTGTTAGTAGTACACTATATGGCCATTGATGATCGTCAACTGACAATTTTAGATATTTTGTTAAATATCTAGAAAAATACATGAGAAATTATCCCGAAACTCTTAGTGCATAAATATAATAGTACAAGTCATACCTTTCCGTGAAGATATTTTTCCGAAACTCCATAGGGTACCATCAACAAATTAAAAAAGAATGAATATCTTTTCGATAACCCTGTCAAAACTAATGTAGCAAAAACGCTCAAACTGTATGAATAAGTGGCCTATTGTAATAAACTGCGTTCATTTTTATGTGAATAGCATGTATACTCATAGAAAAATTAAGGTTTTTATAAAAATGGTCCCAAATTTTGCCAAGTTTTTTGCTTATAATTTGCAGAGTTCTAAATATAAAGTAACATTTTTTTTCTGAAAATATGACAAATAATATTGCACACAATACGCTGTAAACAGAATTTAAAAATAATAAAAATTGTATGATAAATGAGTAGGTTTACTAAATAATTTTTCACTGTGCATGCGTCAACGATATCAAAATTTCATTTGCATATTGTGTTAGCTAAATGTATGGAGCAACTTTTGTAAAAGTCTCAAAATCATAGCTTGAAAATTCTGAAAGTAATCGTCTATAGAATAAGCACAAAATCCATTGTTTCCAAAATGAAGCAAAAAAAAAAAGAGGGATTTTATCCAAATGTAGTAGTACGTCCCATGTTGTGTATTCTATATTGATACTAATCAATGAATATATGGATACAACCCCTCTTGTTTTTGCTTCATTTTGGGAATAACGGATTTTCAACTAATTCAATTGACGATTATTTTGAGAATTTTCAAGGTATGATTTTGTGAGTTTCACAAAAGTTGCTCTATACATTTAGCTAACATCATATGCAAATGAAATTTTGATATCGTTGACGCATGCGCAGTGAAAATTTATTTAGTAAACCTAGTCATTTTTCATACTTTCTATTATTTTTTAATCCTAATCGTAGGGTGTTATGTGAAATGCTGTTTGTCATATTTTCAGAAAAGAATATTATTTTTATATTAAGAACTCTGCAAATTATAAGCAAAAAATCTTGGAAAATTTAGGGACTGTTTTTATAAAAACCTTAATTTTTCTACGAATATACATGCTATCGACATAAAAATGAACGCAGTTTATTGCAATAAGCCACTTAATCATAACCTCCAGTTTGAGCGCTTTTGCTACATTAGTTTTTACAGGGTTATCCAAAAGATATTATTTTTTAATTTGTTGACGGTCCCCTATAAAGTTTCGGGGAAAACCCTTCACGGAAATATATGACCTGTACTATTATGTTTGTACAGTTAAGAGTTTCAGGATAATTCCTCATGTATTTTTCTAGATATTTAACAAAATGTCTGAAATCACAAGTGGACGATCATTCAATGGCCTAGTAGTGTGTGTCCTTCATATTTCTCTCGACGGTGCCGCTTTTTCCTCTTTTTCAGAATTGTTTTATCTTTTCTACCATCAAAGAATATGTTTTGTAATACAGTCGAGTCTCTATATAACGAAACCCATCGTTCCAGTAAAAAATTCTCTATACAGAGAAATTCGATGTATAGAGAATCGTGTTAAAATCGTATTTAATGTGTAAATTTTGAACAAATATTATTTTTGATCTGTTTAATTAAGAATTTGAAATGTTTAAAAATATAAATTAACCTAACATTTTATTTCTTAATTATTTAAGCAGTTTCAAAAAAGAGAACAGACATTTATTTGAAAGATTAATGAAAATCAAATAAGGAAGACTTGCATTAATTTCAGAGGAAGGAATCTGTGATTTTTTGTTGTTTTCATTTTAAAACTGTTTCTCAAAAAAAAAAAAAAAAAAAAAAAAAAAAAACTCAAATTTTAGCAAGGAATGAAAAATTGTAGTTAACATTTTACTCCATTTGAAGGCCTCTCTTATGTACCTCTCATCGATTCCTTTCTTATATGTGTAACAATCCAATCGACTCTGTTTTCAGAAGGATGTTGAAAGGTGTGTGGGTGGTGGGATGAATTCGTTGGATTTAAAGAACAAGGAGAGAAGTAATATTTATATTAAAAAAAACTCAGCACTGAACGATAAATCAAAAATAAGTGATGGAAAATTGATTCCATATGATTTCGAAGCTTTTTTAAAACTGAAAAAATTAAGACCAATTTATGAAAAAATTCGTTATATGGAGATAAACATTTCGCTATATAGAGACCGTTTTTAATGTAATCATGCGAAAAGGGGACCGTTCCTACTAAAAATTCGTTATATAGAGAAATTCGATGTATGGAGTTTCGATATAGAGAGACTCAACTGTATTTCATCTTGTCCATCCTCCTGTATCTTACAAAGTTGCATTTTCTGTCTCCGGATCTCGTCTTTATCGTTGACGAGATCCTTACTATCTGTTGTCACAATTTCTTCATCTTGAAGCACAGATGAAGCTCTTAATTCAATTTATGTGTATGATACACCAGTTCTAAATACGGTCAATGCTGTGTAAGAGAGGGATATACGTTTGGGAGTCTCTGTATTTGAAGACCCTAGTTCAAACTCTGATTTAAACCAACTGCCTGCTTGAAAATTCCCACTATTTAATTCTTCTGACAATATCTGTATTTTACAGCAGAAAAATAATTAACGTCTTATCTCGCAGTTTCTTTCATCACCTATTTATTTCTTAATCTACACTCTTAAAACGAAAGAGCTGATTTGGCTTCTCATGAAAGAGCTATAATTTTTTCGATCATAAAAGAGTTGTTTTTCAAACGATTAAATCTTCTTGATCTAAATTGGTTATTTAAATAGCTCAATTTCATTTAAATTGGTTAAAACTCGAGTTATTCCAACTCTTTTTTGAGAAGCTGCCTTTCAACATTGAGATGAGTGGATTTCAGCTCAACTTGAGCTATTTTGTGGCTGACTTTTTAAGAGAGTATAATATGAGTGATTATATTTTCAGTTATTTCTGTTCCACATTCCCCTTTCTTTCCAGAATTGCTTTTAAGAAGCAACACTAGTCACAGGAAAAGACCCGGATGATAATGCTAAATCTATGGGGGCGTTCTTTTCAAATATCTCGCTCAAATTTTAATATTTTTACATGATTTTTTTTTAAATAGGATAGCTGAGGACGATCCACAACCAGCCTAGTTTTTACTTTTTCAATTTTGGTTTCAGATTTTTTTAAAAAAATACTTTAACTTTTCAAAACCGGTTTGAATCGGTTGTGAAATTGAAACTATCATAATAATATAAAAAATCTGAACCAAAATCGAAAAAGGTAAAAACTAGGCCGGTTGTGGATCGTCCTCAGCCATCCTATGCAAAAAAATTATGTAAAAATATTAAAATTTGAGCGAGATATTTGAAAAGAACGCCCCCATAGATTTAGCATTATCATCCGGGTCTTTTCCTGTGACTAGTGTTGCGTTTTAAGACATGTTGTTGTCCGTCATACAAATATAACTCCGAACGCATAAAAAAAAAAAAAAACAGAAGGAATAGCGAGGAAAAAAATAAAAACAAAAGAGAGAAATCGAGGAACAAATCAAACAATACTTACTATTTTTGCATACTTACACACGAAAACATTAAAAATCGTCTTACTGAAAATACAAATAATTAAATAATTTAATAAGAACTTATTTAAACATTTGGTACACTAAACATGACATTTTAAATAAATTCAACTGAAATAAATTTAACATTTTCAAAATTTTTGCTAAAAAAAGTTCAAAAATCAGCATTTGAGCGAAATTTTAAGCCATATGCGGCAAACAAAGGAATCGTCTAAAAAATGTTTTAAATTTTTTCTATGAACTTAGTGGCCACCAGTGGCAACTTTTCCGCACTATACATCATCTAAAATCGAAAAAAAAAAAATTTCTTTCGGCCCACCGTGTGTGCATCCTCATGTTAAGCGGGTCGCTTTTATTTATTTGACTTAAAGGCAGGGGTGTAGTCGTAAAAAATAACAGAGGGTGTACGCTCAAGGCAAAGGATATATCCTAGAGTGTATATACCATAGTTTTCTTGAGAAACAGAGTATACGGTGTTCCTTTAAAACATCCAGAAGATATACGGCATATACCTCCGTATACCCGCCACTACATCCCTTCTTAAAAACATCTTGCTCACCTATAAAAATTGGAAACCGCTGGTTTTAAAGTACTGTTTTTGAGCAATGATAGCTGAGAAGTGCTTTATCAATTTCACTAAGCGCTTTTAAATTTAATTAAGTTTTTGCTTGTTACTCGTTATGTATAAATTCTGTACCTCGTATACAGAGCTTCACAAAATAATTCATGTGCTATTTATTCTCCTTATTATAGCAGAAATTGCTGAAGACGAATTTTCAACTGTGGTATGTATTTTCCTGATTGAACTTAATTTTTGCATGCATGTAGTTTGTAGATACAAATCTATATCACATGCAGAATTGCTCAAAAAATTTGGATAATTTTACGACTGCAGATGGAAATTTCTGAAATTGGATTTTCAAAGGTTTATAAACTTTCACACGATTTCAATTCGATATCCTATTTCAACCTATTAAATGGTGAAGTTTTATTATATAATTCTGGATGCGTTAGAAAGTGTTTCATAATATATGCTTGACACACGATTTTTCCTTGTTAATTATTTTAAATCGTTTAAGAAGAGTAGTTTTTTTTAATCATGAGAGAAAAAGCAAATTTAGTTGATTATTATTAAAGCATAGTACAGCAGTGCAATACTTTATTTCCAGTGCGACTCCGTAATGTTATTTTAATACGGAATTTAACATTGAACGAGTTATTTACTAGACATTTTCCCACTTTTTGTACTCGCTGCCACAAATTTTCTTCGAAGGACCTAATTGGTTAAAAAATAATTTCCTCCAATCAAAAATAATAATAATAATAATAATAATTAGGAAGAGGAAATTGTCTTCTGATATTTCACCCTTGTTGGCACCATGTTATAAAGGCGAACCAATAAATAAATAAATAGCTAAAACTGTATACTATAAAACAAAAATCTTTCACTGTATAAGCGATAAAAATATAAAATACACATCACGTATTAACTGCGAATAAATGCATCCTCTTTTCATTTTAAATTTATATTTTCTTACGTTTTATCTTTACATAATCTATAAATAACTCCTTTTGTTACAACTGACGTACAAATTACGTTTAGATGTGATATGATATTACTCCAGAAGATTTTTTTCATTCTTTACAAGATCTCGAATAGCATTAGAAATGAACAGCATGCGGACGATTTACTGAATAGCGTACACTCCTTCAATCGTTCGTGACCTTCAGCGTATCCTTAGGTTCTTACTTTCGTTATTGTATTGCCTCCGATAATGCATATTAAACAGTTCAAAGATTTGATATTCGTATATGATAGCGAAATTAAAGGTAAATTAAAAATTACCTCTATCAATTACCTATAAATTTTCCTGAGGCTGTCTTGAATAATAAAGATAGCTTTTTCTCGTATTTCCAGAGATACACAACCAAAAATATATCCAAAAATCACCGGCCACTTTTGATTATATATATTTTTTGGTCAAATACAGGAAAACCTCGGTTATCTGAAAAAGGGGGACCGAACCGGGGACCAAAGCATTTGCCGAAATTACGCAATGGACCCAATAAATATGTTGACTTTGTTTATTTCATAAAAAAAAAGCTTTTTTAACATTATTTTTAACAGTGTGCAATAATATCCTTTCCAAATTTTGATTTTTAATAATTATACTTTTAATTTTTAAAGCTAATATGCATTAAAACAACTTTTCAATGTATTAAAAGTGATTCAGAATTGTTTTGATCAGAAACTTACAAGTAAAACAGTAATTGTAAATCAAAATATTTTGTAAGATATCATTTGACATAGGTAAAAAAAATATTGACAGTAAAATTTTTCCCATTTAAAACACATTAAGAAATTTCTAGGTCTTTCGGTTAAGCAAATAACCGGGGCTTTACTGTATCTAAATTACTACCTAGCGAATTCTGCAGCAACTTAGGGATTATAAAGCATTTTTGACATTACATTTTCAACGAAGATTTGATCAACAGGTCAATCAGCGAACCAACAATAAACTGAAGAAAAAATACTTGTAAAATAAAATAGTCGAAATGATGTGTAGCTGCAATGCATTACTATTGTAGTTGTATCCAATTATATACTTTCAATATTGTGTACGTGCAATAGTGCGTGACATACACTATATATGAATACAGCCCCTCATCTTTTTTAGGAATAACGGATTTCGAGCTTATTCTATCGACGATCACTTTCAGAATTTTCAAACTATGTTTATGAGGCTTTCACAAAAGTTGCTTTATACATTTTGCTAATAAATTACGAAGATTATATTTTAATATTATGCATATTATTGTACAACATCTACATAGTAATGTGCTGCATCGACAATATCAATTCGTCCATTTTACTTTACGAGGTCATCTCAAATGTTATTTTTTTCTCTTGAATTATTTTTAATAATATTAATTATTTTTATAATTGTCCTCATGATCAAATCTTCCTTAAAAATGATGTGATTAAACATGTTCTATATACTCCTGATGTTCTAAAAGAATTCGTTTAGTATTTCCCTACAAATTCGATACCATCTTATATCGAAAGTGTCCGGCGATATTTCGATATATATTATAGATTTTCTAAATATTTTCCGTGAATTTTTGCAAATTGTTCTTGTATTTGAAACTTATAACAAGAATATTTAGGATTATATTCCAAGGTATAAGAAAGGTAGGGTCATGGGTCTCAAAAAACTCTCATCCAATGAAAACTAATTTTTAAGGGACTTTTTAAAGTCTCCATATTCAGAGGAAATACATATATATTTCTAGAATTATGGGGAAAAAAAGGAGAAAATATTTATTAATGAATGTATTGAAAAAAATTAAAGCAAAATGAAAAAAAAAAAGTTTAAAACAAAATGCTGATCTCTTAAAAATTTTTAATAAAAAAAAAATTGAAAAATTCGGAAGTGTTTTTTCTCCGGAGTATTTGGCCTTGATACAAAAATGCCAAAACATTTTTTTTTTTTCTCCTCTATCTTAAAAAATAACTGAGATATATCAGTTTGAAATTTATTTTAAAAGCAGACAGCATACCAAACATTATGGATTCCATCATTTAATTTGTTTTATCGAAGTAGTTTCTTGCAAATTTTCTTTTTTTGTTGTTGTAAGTAGTAACCATTTACATAAGCCATATCTATCAGCGTCAAAGTCTTACCGAGTTCGGCAAATTCTCATCCAAATTGAAGAAAAGCGGAAATACTCTATAATAGCGTACCAGACATTTTAACTTCGTGCGTTTGACTAAAATTAGCTAACTAGGAAAAAAAATCACAAGAAATTAGGAAGCTACCTTAACCTCCCGAAACAATCCGGGAGGATTTTTCAAATTTTTATTTTTCTAATGTATTCCTCTTTATTTTTTATTTATTTAGTAGCTAAAATAACTGCATAATTATCATCTATTTTTGTTTATTTTCAGACTCAACATGTCAAAGGCACTTCTGTTATCTATTTTACTGATCTCTTCAACAAAAGTTTTCAGCCAGTGCATAACTGCTAATGATATAATAATTAACGAAACCAGCATAGGCGCAACAACTCACAACCTGATTGAAGGGAGCACTCGCTTCAGCTTAGAGCTTCTCAGAACCCTCAATGACAATATACGAGGAGACAAAGATGCTGGAGGTCTTTTCTTCAGTCCACATAGTATTTGGTCGGCTCTGGTCGTCACTTATATGGGAGCCCGAGGTGCGACTGAACAAGAAATGAGAAATGTCCTGGGAATTGGAGACTCGGATAAATTAACAACTTGGGAAGCATTTAGAAATATTCGTAATTTCAATTCGTACAATAAAGTCGATTCAAAAGATGCCAGTTATAACTCTGCAAATCGCATTTACTTCCAAGACGGAACAACATTTAAAGACTGCATGCGAGAAATGATGGAAAATGACATCGCATTTTTAGATTTTATATCGAATGCAGAGGAGTCAAGAGAAACCATTAATACATGGGTTGAAAAAGAGACTCAACAAAGAATTAAAGATCTCATTCCACCAGGTGGTATTGATTCTCTCACCAATATGGTGATTGCAAATGCTGTCTATTTTAAAGAAGCGTGGCTTCAACCATTCGAGCCTCATAAAACTGCCCGCAGACGATTTTCGACAAAATCCAGGCACGAGATTTTTGTAACAATGATGTCTACCAGGGGTAGATTTCTGTACGGTAAAAGTGAAGAATTGCATTGCTATGCTATTGAATTACCTTACACTGGTAATAGCCTCAGCATGACTATCTTGCTTCCTAACAATCGATACAGTGGCATAGACATCGTAGCGAATAATTTAACACCTGAAAGACTGAGAAATTTACTTTCCGATATGTATCCGCGAGAAGTTTTTGTGTCCATTCCAAAATTCAAATTAGAAGATAGCTTCGAATTATCTTCATCTTTAAGCAAAATGGGATTAAGAACTCTATTCGATCCCAGACGTGTTGATTTATCCGGTTTTACAGGTATTAGAGAATTTACAGTTGATGCAGTCCACCATAAAACTTTCATCGATGTAAATGAAGAAGGAACTGAAGCTGCAGCTGCCACAGCAGTTATATCATCTAGAAGCGCTAGACCTATTGGACCTGCTGCTTTCATTGCTGATTATCCTTTTATTTATTTTATTAAAGATAATTTATCTAATGCGATCCTATTTCTTGGGACTGTTCAAAAGCCACCTGAACATGGAAGTAGTTAGATATGTTTTTTATTGTTAAATCTTCACATTGTAAAATTCTGCATTGTAAACTATCACCTCGCATTTAGACTGAATTCTTGAACATAGAATCTCCTTACTCTTGTATTAAAGAGCAGCTCACCTCTAGCATTTGTGGATAAAGTTGAGGCAGCTTTTGCCAAAAAGTGTCTTGCCAAGGACAATAAACAAATGTATACATTAAATGTGTTTTTTATTTTATTAAGATTTTCAGTTTTTATTGGAAATTTTCAGTTAACAGTCTTAGACATATACAGTCGAGTCTCTATATAACGAAATCTCCCGTTCCAGTAAAAAATTCGTTATATCGAGAAATTCGATGTATAGAGAATGATGTTAAAAATCGTATTTAATGAGTGAAATTTGAACAAATATTATTTTTGATCTTTTGAATTAATAATTTGAAATGTTTAAAACTAAATATTAACCTAACATTTTATTTCTTAATTATTTATGCTGTTTCAAAAAAGAGAACAGACATTTATTTGAAAGCTCAAATAAGGAATTAATCAAATAAGGAAGACTTGCATTAATTTCAGATGAAATCTGTGATTTTTTGTTTTTGATTTTAAAATTGTTACGCTCTAAAAAAATGCTCAAATTTTAGCGAGGAATGAAAAATTGTAGTTAACATTTTCCTCCATTTGTAAGCTTCTCTTATGTGCCTCTCATTGATTCCTTTCTTACATGTGCATCAATCCAATTGACTCTGTTTTGAGAAGGATGTGGAAAGGTGTGTGGGAGATGGGATGAATTCGTTGGATTTAAAGAACAAGGAGAGAAGTAATATTTAAAAAAAACTCAACACTGACGATAAATCAAAAATAAGTGATGGAAAATTGATTCCATATGATTTCGAAGCCTTTTAAAACTGAGTAAATTAAGACCAATTTATGAAAAAAATTCGTTATATGGAGATCGATATTTCGCTATATGGACTGTTTTTAATGTAATCATGCGAAAAAGGAACCGTTCCTATTAAAAATTCGTTATATAGAGAAATTCGATGTATGGAGTTTCGTTATAGAGAGACTCGACTGTATATACCAGCAATTATGTGGGTCATCCTCTTACAAACATGTAAAAGCCAAACTATATTTATAAATGTACACAGGGTGATTCTAAATTGTTCTTATGAAAAAAGATGGGTGATAGTACATATAAAGGCAAACAATATGAAATAGGAATCCAAGGGTCCCAAACTTTTTACGAAGGAGATAGCCGCCATTAATGTTTAGGGTTCAAAATTTCAAATAATCATAAAAAACGGGAAAATTGGTCGATTGATTTGCGGTTTTCACTAAAACTATTCTTTATGTCAGTATTTTTTTTTTCTTTTATTAAATTAAAGATAAATTTCAAAAAATGCCGATAGAAGGCGCTTTAAACTTTGGAGTAAAGAACAATTCTTTTTTACCGTTATTTTCTGTATCTCATTAATTTTTTTAGAAGCTTAGACATAAACTTAAATTTTGAGCTCAAAAACTGAATCGTTGGGAGTGGTTAAGTAGCGCAAACTGAACTGTGTTCAAGGGGGGGGGGGGGGAAATTTCAAACTACAGTAAAACCTCGATAATTCGGATTAATTGGGACCGGACCCAATCCGGATTATCAAAAATCCGGATTATCCGGAGAATTAGAAAAAAATGAAATAAAATATTACATACTAACAGAAAATCACCTTTATGTTAAACTTATTGAATATTTGCAGACAGTAATAATGTTTACTTTGCTTAATTGTTCCGAAAACATGTCAGAAAAAGTTTTTTTCATTTAGAATACGACGATGAAACAAGTTAATGTTATGTAAATTAGCCAATCGCTTCTCAAACTTGAAAAAAAAAATGACCAAACCGATCCGAATTATCCGGAGATCCGGATTATCGGGGTCCGAATTAGCGGGGTTCTACTGTATTACAAAAAACGGAAGAATTTGTCGATTCCTTTGAAGTTTTTGCTACAACTATTCTTTGTCAGTATTTCCTTGAGAAAAAAATTTTAAAGATATATTTCAAAAAGTTCTGTTAGAGGGCGCATGTGTCAAGATTTTTTTTGCTGTAGTTAGCTATTAGAATTAGACGGTTAAAAAGCTTAAAGATTTTGGATTCCTCGAAAAAAGTATGCTGGTTATTTCCAAATTAGACCGTCAAATTCAGAAGGGTAGTAGGCACAAAAAGATGATAAATTACATGGGGTCTCAAAATATCCATTTAATCAAAAATACAGGGTACTGTATTTTTTTTATTTGAATAGAAATTTTTTCAATATGTATTTTACTGCATTACTTCTTTTTGGAAATTCCGAGGTCAGTTTTGGTACTTATGAATCAAGCTCTACTAATGCTAAATTTAAAATTCCCCCTAGTAAATCTAGGAATTCAAAAGCAAAAGACAATATTGATACTGATAAATCCTCTGAACTTGCTAAGATTAGTTCTAAGAAAACGAGTAAAGTCGAGCGCTTCCTTAATAATTAATGATACTCCTAACAAAATAACACCGATAAAACTGGCGGTAATAATTAATTACTATAATACTCTTTGTATAAATCGCCATTAAACGGAAATACCAAATCAGGACGCATTTCGAGCTTTAACAATAACAGCTCGTCATCAGCTGAACCAACACGTGTCCGTCAGGGAACAGAGATAAACTGAAAGAAAGACTGAAAATGGGTGGAGATTACAAGGTGTGCGACAGGTGACGCTAATTGAAAGAGCACAGGTGGAAGACAAAAGTGATGCCAAAATAATAAGAGAGATAAAAAAGGTGGAATAATAATAGTAAAAAAATAAATAAAATAAAAAATAAATACATAAAAATAATAAAAGAGAGAGTAAAAGGTCGAATAATAATAATAGTAAATAAAATAAACCAATAAATAAATATGTAAAAATATATATATATATATATTTAAAATATAAATAAAATGAAAATAGACGAGGGAATGAAGTACAAAGGCAACTTCCACGCAGGAGAGAGGGAGGGGGATGATGAGAGATTGTTTACAAAATTATTAGAATTTTTACAAATAAAATAAGCTTTGTGAATATTGAAGTGAGAAGGAGAGGCAGGATAAGAAATAATTCTGGCCATAGAGAAATTGAAATAATGACCGGAAGCCCAACAGTGAGAAGCAATCGAGGACCTGGATAGTTCTTGATTTTCAATATACCTTTGATGCTCTCCTAATCTGACCAACATAACCCAAATTGCAAGAATAAGGAACAAAATAAATACCCCCACCGGTTCTCAGTAGGAATAGTATCTTTCAAAGACGAAAATTTTTGTCTTCCACCTGTGTTCTTTCAGCTAGCGCCACCTGTCGCACTCTTTGTAATCTCCTCCCCCTTTCGGTCTTTCTTTCAGTTATCTCTATAATCCTTTTAAATAACGGAAGCGGATAGCCTTGACAAGGTGAGACTGTGTTTCCGCGAAGCTCATAATAGAACTACATGTGATTTTCCTCTCAATTGGCGAAGGTGATGGATAAGCTTGTCAAGGTCACCCGCCTCCGTTGTTTAAAAGGACTACAACTCTTTCTCTTTACGGAAATGTGTTGGTTCAGCTGATGACAAACTGCTGTTGTTGTAGTTCGAAACGTGTCTTGGTTTGTTATTTCCGTTTAACGGTGATTTATATGAAGTATATTATTGTAATTAATGATACTCCAGAAAATACAGAGTGCAACATACCTGTAAAAAATTAATGCTGTGCAATTGCTAACGATTCTATGGAACTGACAGTGGCTCCATCATTCAGGAGAATTGTACGCGTAAAAAGCTCAGATATCCTAAAACCAAACCAAACCAATAAATCTTAAAATGACTCCCAACTGGCGAAATATAGTCCTAAAAATTAACTCCCTCGACGAAAGCGATGTCCCCAAAAGAGTAATTTGTGATTATGATATGATACAACCCAGTTCCATCCAAATACTGTTGAAGACTATCGAAAATTTCCTAATTGATTCCAAACTCGAATTCTACGGCTTTCAGTTGAAATCGGAGCGACCGCTCAAAATTCAACTAAAAGATATCTCTAGGGAGATACCTCCATTGAAAATGTTAAAACTGAATTAATTTAGGATCTCTATTCATTCTGTTGGACAACTTAAAAGTTTTAAAACAAAATTACCTTTTCCAATATACTTGATAAATATTTTTCCTTCTGACAATATGACCACTATTTTTGAAATCGGACACTTTCTGGGATTTTTGGTTTTTGATGAAACTGATAAATTTAATGACGTTAAACAATGTTATAATTATCGGAAGTATAATAAAGTAAGTATAAGTTGCAAGTAGAGTCCGCTTGCTTACTCGGTGCTTTTTGTAAATATTTGCATTTTAACGTTTATTTTGAGCTTTTTATTATTATAACTGTAATTTTAATATTGTATTTATATCTTTTAATAACTTTATGACCCTGTTATGTGCCTTTTATTTTTATGGAGACCTTCTTAGGCTCTCTTTGCTTTGCCACTACGTTCTGGTAGCCCAAGCGGCCACTCCTTATTATAACCAGATAAACTTAGAAAACGGGAAACTGACCAGTACGAAATTTAAACAGGCGAAAAAAGAGATTATTTCTCTGACTAGGGAACTGCAAGAAGTGTAAGTCACAGATTTTGACGAAACTGATATCGTTGGAAAGATATCATCGAGAGCAGTAAAAAACTCAATAGAACTACCCGTCGCAAATGAGCCGTTTACGAGATATCCTCAATTTGTCACGTAATTAGTGCATACTTAAAGGGGGACCGGAAAAAAATTTAGTCTCGATTTTAACGAAAGTGGTATCGTTAAAAAGATATCATCATGAGGGAGAAAAAACTCAATAGAACTACCCGTCGGAAATGAGCCGTTTTCGAGATATCCGATAATTTATGTCACGTAGCTAGTGCATACTGTTCTAGTACACACTTAATCGGGGACCACAAAAATTTGTTTTCCCCATTTTTATGAAAATGGGGTTGTTGCAAAGATATCATTGTGAGAAGTAAGAAACTTAATGGAAGTAACCATCTGAAATGAGCCGTTTTTGAAATATCCAATAATTTATGTTACTTAATGCAGTTTCCCAGCACCAGCAGTGTGCATTAGCAATGTGACACAAGTTGTCGGATATCTCGAAAACGTCTCATTTCCGACGGGGGATTCCATTGAGTTTCTTAATCCTCACGATGATATCTTTTCAACGATACCAATTTCATTAAAATCGAGAATAAAATTTTTGCGGTCCTCCATTAAGTGTGCACTAGCTACGTGACATAAATTGTCGGATATCTCGAAAACGGCTCATTTGCGAAGGGTAGTTCTACTGAGTTTTTTTTTCTGCACTCGATGAGATCTTTCCAAAGATACCACTTTCATGAAAATCGGTGACTTACACTTTTTGCAGTTCCCTAGTGAATCGATCGGATGAATATGTTACATAATCAGGCCTGAGCTTCACTAGGAAATGTGGGTAATCAAATGATTTTTTTTAACGTAAATAAAAGACATTAGAAACAAGGAAAGAAAAAATAATGGTTTTAGGGAAAGTGTTGTTTTTAACAGATTAAAGTTTCTTAGAATATCAAAATAAAGAATACGTAGATTTAGGTTTTGGAATTAAGATATAATAAATATGTTAAGGTATTAAAAGACAGAAAAAATTTTAAATATTATAAGAATTTGGAAATAATTAATGGCGAAAAACTTATTATTATATATGTATTTACCCCATAGCAGCTATATTAAAATGTGATACCCTATAAGGTGTTTGGAAAGTTAAGTGGAGTTACTCCAGAATTTTTCTCCATCAGTTGCTTAATTAGTTTAAATTGCTTCAAAAATGCATAAAAAGAAATATCCTCAGAAAACAAAATTCAGTTAATTAAATTTAAAAATACAAAGATCGACTATTACCCTTTCCTGCTGTTTTATGCAGGAACTATTGTTATTAAAATACACAAAGAAAAAGCAAAAAAGTTACCAAAATAAAAAAATACTGCGAAAGAAAAATATAAATACGCATTTTGTATAAATGCATACCTCTTTTCTTTTTAAATCGATATTTTTATACGTTTTATCTTTACATAATCTGTAAATAACTCCTTTTGTTTACAACTGACTTGCAAATTGAGTTTAGATGCAATGTAATATTATTCCAAAAGATATTTTTCATTCTTTACAAGATCTCGAATAGCATTAGAAATGGACAGCATGCGGACGATTTGCTGAATAACACACACACACGCACCTTCAATTGTTTATGACCTTCGGCGAATTCTTACACACGTGTTCTTACTTCATTGATATATTGTATTGCCTTAGTAAACGTTTAACAAACACTCCGACAATTTGATATTGATTATATTATAGGGAAATTAAAAGCTAATTATATACCTACCTATATAAATTCTCCTGGACTGTTTGTCGTATTTAATGATAGGATTGCATGTGCTAAATATTTTCCGCGGTAATTTAATTTTACAAGCTGGTCTTGGAGTTTGGAAAATGTTATATAATACTTAGGATTATAATACAAAGGCATAGGACAGGGAGGGAGGGACTCGTGAGATTCAGGCAGGCAAACTGTATTTCAAATAAAGAAATTTTTTGTACTGACCTTGAGATTACTCCTATTTTTCTTTCTGTATTTAATGTTTGTTTTTCCATTTCTGTAATTAAATAAGTAATATAAATGTTGATTACATTTCTAATGATAAAAATACAGATAAGAAGTCTTAGTGTCATTATTCCAAGACTCCTTCTAATTTTGAATTCATTTTATTTAACATTTTGAAATTTTAATTTCATAGTTTCATTTTTTTTTTCATGTTAGTATTTCTGCAAGTAAGATTTCAAATAGTTTTAGGCTATTTAACTTTTTTGAACCGTCGCACAGTGGGGCAGGAAGCCTCCAAAGTTGGCAAAAAATAAATTTTACTCTGAACAAAAAATTCACATTGTGGATTCTTTTGTAGACTAAATGTAGTAAAATTTTAAACCTTTACATAAGCTATAGAGTAATTTATTAATTAATTTACGAACCTTTTACAATATATTTTGTAGAAAAATGAGTTTAAAAAAAGAATTTAAGATAGTTTCATAAAAATTAAATATTTATAAATCATCCATAATATTGAATTTCAAAATTTAAAAAATAATAATAATAATTTTAATGATTCTTAGGAAAACCTTAAAGTGAATATTAGCGACTCGTTTTGAAGGAATGAATCAGCCTTTCTCAGGCAAAATTCACGGATTACTATAAAGACAGCAGAAGCAAAACTACCGTCGAGTCTCTATATCGAAACTCCATACATCGAATTTCTCTATATAACGAATTTTTAGTAGGAACGGTCCCCTTTTCGCATGATTACATCAAAAACAGTCTCTATATAGCGAAATATCTATCTCTATATAGCGAAATATCTATCTCCATATAGCGAATTTTTTCATAAATTGGTCTATATTTATTCAGTTTTAAAAAAACTTTGAAATCATATGGAATCGATTTTCATCACTTATTTTCCATTTATAGTCAGTGCTGAGTTTTTTTTTTTTTTTTTTTTTTTTTTTTTTTTATATATATATATATATTACTTTTCTTTTTGCTCTCTAAATCCAACGAATTCATCCCACCTTCCACACACCTTTCCACGTTCTTTTCAAAACAGTGTCAATTGGATTGATACACATGTAAGAGAAGAATCAATGAGAGGCACATAAGAGAGGCCTTCAAATGGAAGGAAATGTTAACGACAATTTTAATTTTTCATTCCTTGCTAAAATTTAAGCTTTTTTTTTTTTTTTTTTTTTTTTTTTTTGAGAGCTTAACAACTTTAAAATCAAAACAAAAAATTACAGATTTCTTCGTCTGAAATTAATGCAAGTCTTCCTTATTTGATTTTCCTTATGCTTTCAAATAAATGTCTGTTCTCTTTTTTTGAAACTGCTTATATGATTAAGAAATAAAATGTTAGGTTAATATTTACTTTTAAACAGTTCAAATTCTTAATTCAAAAGATCAAAAATAATATTTGTTCAAATTTCACATATTAAATACGATTTTTAACATCATTCTCTATACATCGAATTTCTCTATATAACGAATTTTTTACTGGAACGGTAGATTTCGTTATATAGAGACTCGACTGTATTTCTGCTGTCTTAGAGCTAGCACACACTTTATCTTTTCCTGTCTTTCAGATCTTAAACTCATATTTGTCACGTACACTAACGAAGATGTAGAACTAGAATCGTGTGTAACCGTTTTGCTCTTGATCTTTTTGATCATCCAGAACAAATTAGACGGAATATGAAGACTGACACGTTTGCTTTTCATAGACGCTTCTGTGTGCTTTTCAAATCGAGGAATGAAAGCAATTTGCCAAGCCACTCTTTATTAATTCTAAAGCATTTCCCTTGTCTCGCAAGGCTTTTGCCCATCGGAATTTATATTAAAATTTAAAACATTTAATTTTATTTTCATTTAAATGACTTGTTCGTAATTTCTCCAATTATGAAGCTCTTATACCAAAAAAATCACATTACTTTTCAAAAGGTTTTTCGTTAAAACGTTTCATGATAGTCAGTTTCATTTAAATACATTATTTTGTAATAAATAATGTATCTAAATTCATCTTTAACAAAGAAACAATATATATTCATGTTTGGCACACCCGTACACTAACAAAAATCTAAGGATGATTAACTATAAAAATGGCCGTACAATTAAAAAAGTAGCAAGATTTTCTGACATATTTACCCTTCTAAAACTCAAACTTAGTAGAAAAACTTATAGTTGACTCTTAATTCGCTTTAATTCATAACTAAATCCTTCAATGTTTGTAAACACTGTAAATGTTTTTATAAATTTCTCAACTATATATTCTAATTGTCTGTATATCTATAAAAATCGTATTAAATTTTAATTGAAAGTTAATTTATTATTGTTAAATACTTGTAGTTAAAGATTGCATAGTCAAAAAAATATTTTTTTATTATTACAGCGAAATTAACAAACTAATGTTAAAATAAAATTATTGATTTTTTTTTTTTCATTTATTATCAAAGTGTGATATACAGTTTAATTTCTCTTTTTAATGACGACCAAAATAACTTTGCGCAATTTTTAATACTAGGCAAATGTGTACTGACATCTGCTCTATTAAAGTGACATATACCGGTAATTCAAAATAAAATTTCATTTTTTCGATTTTTTGCCAGATTTGAAGGTTTTCTGCCCCACTGTGCGTCGAGTCGTAAGAGTAAATAAAATGTAACCCGCGCCCCCATCTCCACCGTTAAGATCGGGTGATGTTAGTATGATTGATTAATTAGTTTGAAGAATTAAATGCCACAATAACTAGGAAACCTACTTGGTATTATGAGATCTTCCTGGGTAAAAAAAAGGGGTTTCTTAAAAATACGACTACTGCAATGACGGAGCTTTGTGCATTTACACTCATAAACCTTTAAATTAACTAACGGGGGGGGGGGGGGTGATGTTAATCTCATTCCAAACATAGTAAAGTCTCTTAGCCTCGTGCGTAAGAATTCATACACTCTATTGCAAATTGTGACCGACCACTAGCGATTTTAGATATTTTGTTGAATATCGAGAAAAATACATGAAGATTTACCCTGAAACTCCAGGTGTGTAAGCATAATAGTACATGTCAACATGTCATACATTACCGTGAAGATTTTTTTTCCCGAAAATCCTTAGGGGGCTGTCAACAATTGAAAAAGAACGAATATCTTTTGGATAGCCCTGTCAAAACTAATGAAGCAAAAGCATTCAAACTGCAGATTATGATTAAGTGGATTATTCTAATTAACTGTTTTTAATTTTATGTGAATAGCGTGAATACTCGTAGACAAATTAAGGTTTTTACAAAAACAGTCCCAAATTTTGCCAAGTTTTTTGCTTATAATTTGCAGAGTTTTTAATATGAGAGATAACATTGTACAGAATACGCTATAATCAGAATTAAACTAGTTGGATGTGCCAATGCCAAGACTTTCTTCTATCTCATAAGTACATTTTAATATTGAAAAAATAGTTACTCATGTTAATGCTTTAATAATTTTAATTCAATACCATGCCAACTTTGATTTTCATCTTAAATTTCTGCTTCAGTCAATAATTCTGAGTAAAAACGAGTTTCCGTCTCTGCACGAGCCGATGGACAATAGAATTATAGGCAAATGTTTTTCAAGTTCAGGGAGGACCTACTTGTCATACCCAAAAATAATCATACACCAAAATTTTAGTTCAGTTTTATGCATAGTTTTAGGGGTCAGAGTCTCAGAGATCACGAAAAACGTGTTTTTACAAAATGTCTGCCTATGAGTCTGTGTGTCTGCCTGCATGTGACACAAATTTTGTAGGCACTCTATCTCCAAACCTAATACGTGGAATGTAATAAAAATTTATATTCAGTTAGTCTTGGATTTAAATTGGGGCATATTAGTTTTTCTTGCGCCACCTGTTTAACTGCTCAATAGTTGGCGCTGTTATGCTGCATTTTGTATGATTTTCGCAATAGCTCTATCTTCAGAATTAATGCACGGAATTTACGAAAACTTCAGTTATTCTATAACATAAATTACTTTTTTTTTTTTTTTTTTTTTACTTTAAGGTGTAAATTGCTCAATAAATGGCTATTATATGCTGCATTTTTTAAGATTTCCGCAACAGCTCTATCCCAAGAACTAATGCACGGATTTTCATCAAACATCAGATTCGATTAGTCCTTGAAGTGAATTGATGCTGTTTACATTTTGATGTAAATAGCTTCACATGTGATGCTATTATACTTCGTTTGTTACGATTTCTGCAAGAGCTCTATCTCAAGAACTTATACACGGATTTCCATCAATCTGCAGATTCCGTTAATCCTTGACATGAATTGGTTTTGTTTACGTTTTTGTGTCAATCGCCCGACACATGACAAGGCGATGCTGAATTTTGTAGGATTTACACGATTTTAGTGATAGTCATACTTCAATAACTAAAGCACGGAATTTCATATCTTTTAGAATCCTCATGATGGGCATAAACTGTCATTTAATTTTTATACTGAGTAACAAATTTTGAAATTTTAACATGTATGAGACAAGAGAAAGTTTTGGGATTGCTACATCCGACTTGGAACTAAAGGTTTAGGATTTAGTCAGTGGACATCCTGTATAAGATAATCACACCATCCTCACCCACCAAAAAAAAAAAAAAAAAAAAAAAAAAATCTACAAGGCTATACGAAATAAAAATTTGTTTTAATGTCACTTTGAAATGTACATACGAATAAAAAATGTGTTGTTATTAAATATTTGCTTCCCTATGAATGGGAATCCAAAATCAAAAGTACAGAATTTAGGCCTTATAATCTTAATCTATCTTAAGAACTTTTGTCACTTTGATAACTGTCTTGAATGAGAAAACCTTATGCTAAAATGAAGACATACTGATAATTTTACTAAAGTAATCTTCACAGAGCCAAAGTGTGTGCCAGATGGGGCTTAGCACTACCCCCCCCCCTTTTTTGAGCCTCCTCTGGGAAAGATTCCAAGATCACTAAATGAATTTCTGTTCCTAAAATCCAAATGAAAACCACATTCTGCAGAAGTACTAAATTGTAGTACAGAAAACTCCGATTATCCGCGGCAGTGTTGAATTCAGGCACTTTTCTTCGGGAGGGACTTCAGTGGCTCCGGGGGAGATATTATAGAGTCCCGGACGGAAAATTGTACTTTTTGACAATTGAAAATGCAAAATTTCAAATTTTCCGGGGGGAGGACATTTTATTGCTCCGGGCGGGATGTCCGCTCCCGGGCAACCCCCTGAATTCAACACTTGATTCGCGAAATTGAGTGGCGTGGCTATCGCGGATAATCAACAAAATCAAGCCCTTATCCAGAATTTCTTTTCGGAGGGGGCTTAATCTCACAAATTTTTCTGATTTAACAGCAGCAATTGGCAGAATTTAAAGAACAAATACAAATATTAAACAAGGTTGAAACTAAGATAAATTTCTTCATAGGATTCTTGACGTCCATGTTAAAAATTGTTATTCCATATTTTTTCGGTTTTTGTTAAAATTTGTGGTTTTTAAGAACATTCGCAGTTTCCAAAAGAGATCGGAAACCAGAAGTATTGTTAGGTAAAAACTACAACGAAAAAAAAATCACAAACTAAGAGTATTTGAGATGAACTTAAGTACCCTATTAAAAAACGGTTAAAAAGTATTGAGAATAGAAGAAGTAATTTGAATAGATTTAACGTACATGCTAGTGTTTTGCATTATGAGCACAGTGTCTCAAAATAAATAACCCACGGATGAAATTAATTTCGTATTATTTTTTCAAAAGGAAAAATTGTTACTAATATATGCAATCATAAAAATTATATTAATACTTCACATTCTCTGATTAGAATTAGCATAATTATAAATGCAGTACTTTTGGTGCAATAAATTTGTTAGTGCTACAGAGGCAATGAGGGTCTTAGTCATGAGGGGATATCAGGGTCTACTCTGATGCCCCAATGAATGGAAATCATTGCAAGGATGCTCAATCTCTCATCAGCCAAAACGCTTCGAGGCAAAGATTTAATTATTTTTATTGTCCAAAAACACCTTTCGCACTGGATAATGTTATCTCGATTGTAGCCAAGACTGTCCGAAGCAATACATTACATTACAGTACACTAAAATTTTTGAGACCTCTGTGTTTGTGCCAACATTAGCAACTTTCTCGCATCATAATTCATATTTAGCTTTCATTTGCAACATCGTCACTTTACCATAAAAATATTGAGAGATATTATCTAATACGCTTACTTATACCGGAAAAGCAAATTCTGGAAGAAGTACTTCGAAATCTGTTAGAATGTCTACATTCAAAATTAATCTATCACTCAAATTTTAAGTAAGACCTTCTATACAGAGAATAAATAGCACGCACAGCGCAATATTCTTCAGCGAATGTAGTTTGAAGTTTTAATTTTGAGGGTTGTAAATTTGAGTTTGCACGTGCCTTCCTAAATGTTAGCCACAGAAGCTTTATTTCAGTTTGAAAGACATCATTAACAGTTCCAAAGCAACTGTTTTTTAATTCTGTTTCATGCCACTTTAAATATATGTATTTTGCATACGCTTTTACAAAATTAGTTAAGTATATAGGGTAACATCCCCAGTAATAGGCAGGCACCAGTGATTGGCACATCCTACAAAAATGTCCTAAAATAAGATTTATATCCAGTCTTTTAAAAATGCAAGACCATATACCAGTTATATGCTCATTTACTTTACAGATTATAACTTCGATTTATGCTACTAGATGACAATAGTGCCTAGGAAAGAGAAACAATTATGGCTTGTTATCAAATTAGCCATTTTTGTTCCAAATTGCTTCTTCACTGCCTTAAGAAAGGCATACATTTCAATTTATTATTATCTGATTTTTAGTATATTTTAAATTTTAATTGACAACAGTTTTGTTTAATTGAAAAGGGTCACTTTAATTGTATAAAAGTCTAAGTGCCAATGACTGGTGATTACAGCAACTTTTTATAACTAGTAAATCTGCAGATCAGGAGCCTCAACGTCAGCTTTGTTCATATTTTTTAAAAACACACTTTGGGTAATATTCAACTCCCTGGAAACTGTAATTTAAAATTTTCAAATTGCGTAATTATTTATAAGAATAAAATAGGAATTAGAAATTTTCAGCCATCAAAAGCGGTAAATTAAAAATTTAGTTATGTTAGGATATTCTGAAATTTTCATGATCTATTATTTTTGTTTTCTTTATTATAACATAGTAGATTTCTTCAGGGGGGCTCCACCCCCCTGAACTCCCCCCGAGCCTCACTTAATTTAAATTTGTCACTTTCTAATAATTGTGCTAATGATTATTGTATATTTTGCATTTCTTTATACATTTTGATTTATAAGAATAAGTAACAGTTTGGGCAAATATTTTTCTTTATCTTCATACTTCTACATGCCTGCCAGCCACAAACACCTAAACCTGATGCATCAGGAAGTTTTGTAATTTTTAACTCAGTAATCTAGAGTTTTACAATTTTGTTTCCGAAAAAAAATTTTTTTTTTTTTTTTATTGCATTTTGCTACAGTTATAGCGGGACAGACAGACATACAGAAGTAGAGACTGACATATGAAAAAAATAAATTTCGTGTCTCCAAAGTAAGCCTTCACTGAAGTTTCGGCAATGACGTCATTATTCATGAGTTATTGATATTCATGTTTCTTGTATTTTTAACGACTACTATAAAATACCTGTTTTTGTTCAACTATGACGTCATATTTTACTAAGTGAAATATTTATTAAAAATATAATTCTTGTTTATTTCTTTTACTTCTAATTATGTCCCCATTTTTGTCATATCCGTGTTTAATATTTAATAAAAAGTACTATATCTATAGTTATTTTAATTCTGACGTCATATTTATTTTTTTTTCATAGTTTAATTTTTCGAATGGAAATTGCTCAGTTGAAACTTATTGCAGTTGAAAAATTATTATTCCAAGTTTTGATTTTTTTTTTGGCAACAATAAAGGAAATTGCTTAAATTTTATTTAAAAAATCCCTATTGATTCTGTATGAAAAAGAAGGAAATTTTGAATTATTAAGGAAAATATTTGAATAAAATTAATAAAACATAGCCTATGGTTTTTTTTCTGGGCTATGCTATATTTATACGCAAAGATACAAAGAAATTAATTAATTCATAAGTTTTGATGTTGACTTCATTTAAATTTTTCACACGCTTTCAAATTTATAGCATTATAAGGATAAGGATTAAGATGAATGGTTGCTTAGCAACCATTAGAAGAAAATAAAAAAAATGAAATAAATACATTTCAAATAAGTAAATCTCTAAAACAAATTAGTCTATATTATTGGAACACATTTATAAAAAATCTCCAAAATTTACAGTAATAATTTTAAAAATCTGACAAATGCGTTGACAAAATTTCAAAATAATACGAATAATTTAACTGGTAAATTTTAGTATTCATTTATCATTGAATTCCATTAATCAAATGTATCATTTTCTCTCAGGGGAAAAAAATGAAAATCATTGGATTAGCCATAGAAAAACATTATTGCGCGAAATAAAATATTCTATATCTTCCGAACGAATGAATGAAATCTAACAAAAAACTATACAGCTTAATCCCAGTGGCTCACTAACATACCCACTTAATTTCAAACCAATCGAATGCTTTTTACGGAAGTTATCGCGGAACAGACAGACAGACTGACAGACAGACAGACAGACAGAATCCAAAAAATTTCGTGTCTCCAAAGTAAGCCTTCAACTGACGTTTCGGCAAATATATTTTTATAAAAATACTTTTTCAAATATTTTTGCTTTTAATGGGCAAAATAGATACACAGATATGCTTTGATTTAAAAATATTTGCAAGTAAATATTTTATTTCTTGGTAAAGAAAATAGAAGTAAGTTTAAAGACAAATCCTTAATGTGCCAATTACTGGGGATGTTACCCTACTACATTTTTTTTTTTTTTTTAAGTTATGCGAACAGAATATAAAAAGTTGCCTGTGACTCTTTTGAAGATAGTTTCAGATGACAGGTATTAGCATGCTGTTGGACAAAGCAAAGTTTAACCGTTGGCTTTCCCAAATGACGTATCTGCTGTTTAGATACCATCTGACAAATTCTAAACTGGACACACAAGTCATATTGGCTGCTCCATCATACAAGCCCGTGCATCAGGACATCTCAAGAATAGTCTCTCAAAATGTTGTAATACTACTGCTGTTAAATTTTCGGTGAACAAGTCATTTGGTAGGATGAAACTAAAAAATATCTTCCCGAAGTAAGGGTTTTGTGAATTTTATAAATGCATACATTTAACACAAAAGGTAAGCTTCTCTGTGCTTGAAGTGTCCATAGTTTCATCAGCAGTCAAGCTAAGACAGATTGCGTTACATGTTTTCAAAGTTTTTCTTCGTTAACGATATCGTAGAATATTTAAAGGTTTTCTGAAATTGAATGTCTGAGCTGACATAAGCAGTATTTTAACAACTGTTTATAATATGTCATTTCAATTCATCAACTTGAGGCTTTGCTCTAAATCTCAAAAGCGATCTTAGCTTAGTCTTTTTTTTTTTATCGGTTCATCTAAGCAGTTAAAAGACTGCTGTCATGATCACCTATAAGTGGCATTTTTTGCTCAGCACAAATAATATTGTTAGAATGTTAAATATCCCTTATAAACTCTGTAGAGAGAATGTGAAATCTGTTAAAAAGATCACTACATAGAAGTATCTATCCCTAAAGCTATTAATTCTTGAAATGACAAAGAAAATTTCACCAAGCAACACTGTGTACATTTTCTTTCTATTAAAGATTCATACGCAGTCAGTTTAAAGCAAATTTGTTCAAAAAAGAGCCTGGGGAGACGCTGGCCACCGTGATGTCTTTTTATAACTTCCCAATATTCTATCGTTTTCCTTTAAGCCTTTTCTTTTATTTTTTTTCTTTAATAAAAAGTTTTTTTTAAGTTAACACCAGTTTTAAAATGTACATTTTATCAAAATTCTACAGTTTCCACATGATTTCACATTATAGGCAGTTATTAAAGTTTTTGTCTCCTGCCTCTACAAACCACTTTAACATTGGTCACCCTAAGTTTTCATCATAAGTGTGATGTAATGAGGATAGAGAAAATTAAATAAGATCATAACATGCAAGTAAATGTTTTATATATGATTCCTAAATTTAACTTATATACCCATATGAGTATTATAGGATTATACTGAATTAAGTTTTCTTAGTCAAATTAATGATATGGAATTATCCTTATCAAATTTTACTGTACACAAAGACAGTTAAAATTGCATTTTATGATAATCTAATATGTTTAATGGTAGATATGAATAAAGAACAAGCGATCCAAACGGGTGATAGAACAAGAAATTGCGATACGTGTATTAAATAAAAATATTTTATTACACTTAAAATGCACATAGTTTTAATTTTATGGAAGATAAAAAAAAATTAACTTTTACTATTATTAGAGATAATTTTGAAAAGTCTTTTTGAGATTTCTGGAGGGGCCGCAGCCCTTTTAGCCCCCTTCCTGGCTACGTACCTGCACAAAATTCTGAAAAAAGAGAACAAATCAACATAAATGTGCACTTGAACAGTTTATGCACACAACAGATAACATAAACATACATTTGAACAATTTATACGCACAATAGGTAACATAAATTATCTTATAATTTAAGGAATAATAATGTTATTCTCTTCTTACAAATTTGTAGATTTGCTTCTTTGAGGCATTTTTTTTTCTTTTTTCCTTTTCTTTCTTATTTTTTCTTCTTTTTATACAGAAACACTTCTTTCTTATTTGGGATTGAAGTATTTTAGTATTTTATCACAAAGTAATGCGTCATCTTCTTCCTTTAAATACTGTATAAGGCCTTCAACCTAAGCTAAACCTGCGTCGTAGCTCATTAGGTGCGTTCGTAATTATGTAAATACGTAGCACCTATTGTTGTCGTTCTGTCCGTCTGTCTGTCTGTCTGTCTGTCCGTCCGCATATAACAACGCAAAAACTACCCAACCGAATCGTTTGAAATTTAAAATATATAATTATAACATAATTTTGTCGAGTCATTTCAAATTTTATGAAAATCGGATGGATAGATCAATTACAGGGACAATCAAAAGGATTCCGTTACATTACGGTCAATGGGGAAAAAAGTTTCAAATGCATTTTAATCGTTTGAAATTTAAAACATATAATTATTGAGTAATTTTGTCGAATCATTTCAAATGTTATGAAAATCGGATGCATAGATCAATTACAGGGACAATCAAAAGGATTCCGTTACATTACGGTCAATTGGGAAAAAAATTTCAAATGCATTTTAATCGTTTGAAATTTAAAACATATAATTATTACGTAATTTTATCGAGTTATTTTAAAATGTTATGAAAGTCGGATGCATAGATCATTTACAGGGACAATCAAAGGTATTCCATTACATTACGGTCAATGGGAAAAAAGATTCAAATGCATTTTTATGATGTTACACTCATTCGAACATAATAGAATTGGCATGAATCTATGAAGTATATATTAAATAATGCATTCTGTACAATCTGTGATGCAAAGAATTTTTATTATTAAATTACAGGGCCACACAAAAGTATTCCACTACATAATGCTATACGGGGAAACATTGTTTGGGGCGGGTTTTAATTATATTCAACTATTTCACATTTTATGAATAAGATATACGTTTCTGAGGTGTAATAAAAATTACTTTCTGTATATATTTACAGGAACACAAAAAAGATTTCGACTACTATACTGTATCCGAAGTACGCTCTACTATATCAGCAAGATTTGAATATTTTTAAAACTTCGTTGTCGTACGAACGCACCGCATTTGCTACGTTCACGTGCAATTTCCAACTTGTTTTCTTTTGTAATCTTACTGCAGTCAAACCTCGTTAACACGCTTAACGTGAATTACTTTTACCATGAACTGTATTCACAGTCCCCTATAAAAACGAATGCAAAGATTTGATACTGATAACATGAATTACTGCTAACATGAACGAAATTTTGATTCCCCTTGAGGTTCATGTTAACGAAGTTCGACTGTATCTTCATCGCTCTCTTCAAAATTCATGCCTAACGCTTCTTCAACGATTTCTTTATCAGTTACATACTTGATGTATGGATCTAATTATGCATAAATCAGTTTTACCTAATCCTGAATTGTTAATACAACTCTTTTTCCTTACCCATCATACGTAGTATAGGGTAAGTCTTGCAATCGTTTTGAAAATCGAAAAAATTTTTTGACGGATTTACACGTTTTAGATAGTGGAGATTCCGAAAAACATATTTTTAGAAAAAAAAATTTGCCGTCCGTCTGTCTGTCTGTCTGTAAACGCTCTATCTCTCGAACAAATTGAGATAGAGACTTGAAATTTTGTATGTTGTTAGTATGTAAGAATGGGACGAACCCTATTTAATATCAGCAACCTCGATTATCCGGAACTATTTTTTTCGGACTCTCGAAAAATTCGTTCTGATGAAAGGTATATAAAAATTTTCGAATTTTTTTTGTTCTAAGGAATGGAAGTAAAAGGCAATAAAATAACACACATTTTGCATATAGAACGAAGTTGATCGGATTATTAGTTGCCGAGATATTTGTAATCTTGTTTTCCAGATTCTTCGATTTTTCATGACCCTGTATTTCATTCAAATTTCAATCAGAAGTATATTTTAATTCGAAATGAGACGCTTAATCCGACGCAATTAATTGTTAGTTAATACAATTATTATTTTTGGAGTTATAAGGATGCTTCTTTTACGCAGTTCGGTACTACTTGAGAAGTTTGGCGTTTTATGTAATTTGTCGAAATTGGTACAGCAGCAGTTCTTTAATATAGCATTACTATGTATATTAACAATATTTAAATTTTGTTTACGATTTGCAATGCATTGTATAAATAGTTTCACATGTTTTATTTTCATATAGATATCCATGATGGGTAAGTATTACGGTGGCCCCCAACGACTAGTTCCTTTTTTTGTGTGTGACATTTTTCAAAAATTGAAATTTAGACTGGCGGATAATCAGGAGTTCACTGCATTTGTACAAAAAGCACAAATAACTATTTTAACAATCGCACATCCTTTTTTGCACACATGAATGTGTATGCACATATAGGATGCGTAATTTTGCACCAGTTATATACTCGAATTTTTCATTCTGCATCCTAGTCTTTTGTTTAACATTAAATGAAATTATTACAAATAGTTTAATAAGAAACTCAATGCCTACAATCAGGGCCGTAGCTAGAAGTGTACGATAGGGGGGGGGGGGGGGCTCAGGGGAATATAGGGGGGGGGGCTCATATTTTTTTTTGTTCTCTCTCTAATGCAGAAAGATAAATTAGTGCATATTCACATTGTAGGTACTATGTTTGTCATTAAACTGTTCTAATAACTTCATTTTATGCTAAGAAAAGAATATGATGATGAAAATTTTGAGTGTATAACTGGTGCAAAATTAAACATCATGTTAGCTTCATATGTACCAATAGGATGAGGGAGTGTTGAAATACTGATTTTAGATACGATTAACTCTGCAAAACTGTGAAAGGGTCTCAAAACTAAATTAGATTTTTGAACAGAATTTCATTTGAATTTTCGGAACATTTAGTGACCTTGGAACTTTTTCCAGGGGGGGCTCAAAATATTTTAGGGGGGGCTGAGCCGCCCATAGCACCCCCTTAGCTACGGCCCTGCCTACTATGTGTTTGTTTGTGTGTGCATGTGGCAGAGGAAGAGAGAGAAAATATGAGCTCCCTCCCTATATTTTCTTGACGCCCCCTACATTTTCTTGACACCCTCCCCCCCCCCTATTATTCACTTCTAGCTACAGCCCTGAATCTCCACCAATTTAATAATAGCATTTGAGTTGGTTTATTGCGATTAAATAAAACGAATCTTTACAATAATACTGATATGTTTGCGGCCAACGCAACGGTTGAGTTAATTTGAAACCGCTGGTAAACTGCTATTTCTCAAATATGGATTTAAAAATGTATCTCCCCGACACTTTTTTCCTTTGCATTACGATGACACATTAAAAGATGCATGCACAAATAGATTTAATTTCTTGTTGTTGTTGTTAATTACTAGATGTGGTACTTGAAAATACCGTTGGGTCATAATTCTTGGACAAAAATCGAGACTTAGAAAAAACTAAATCCATTTTTAATACTTTCTTCTATCTTTACAAGAAGAAAGTATTGGATTCATGAAAATTTTCGACTTCCGGTTTTCGACGGATTTATACGTTTTAGAAGGTCCTGAACACGTTTTGACTATTTTTAGAAAATGTCTGTCTGTGAGTCTGTCAGTCAGTCTGTCTGTATGTGACAAAAAATTTGTGGGCGCTCTATCTCAAGAACTAATGCTCGAAATTTCATAAAATTGTATATTCAGTTAGACCTTGATATGAATTAGTGCCTATTGGTTTTTGGTGTAAATTGGCCTGCAGGTGGCGCTGCTATACTACGTTTTTCATGATTTTCATGATAGCTATATCTCAAGAACTAATGCACAGAATTTCACCAAACTTCAGATTCCGCAATACCTTGAGATACATTGCCACTGATAAGGTTTTGGTGTGAACTGCCCAATAGGTGGCGCTGATATGCAACATTTTTTTATATAATTATTTTTTGATAAGGCAAATAGGTCCTCCCTGGATTTAAAAAAATCTGCCTATCATTCTATTGTTCATCGGCTCGTGTAGAGACGGAAATTCGTTTTTACTCCGATTAATTGATTGAAACAGAAATTTAAGATGAAAGCCAAAGTTCGTAAGGTATTGAATTAAAATGATTAAAATATTAAAATGAGTAACTATTTTTTAAAAATATTAAAATGTAAGTATGAGATAGAAGAAAGTTTTGGGATTGGCACATCCAACTAGTTTACTTACCCATCATACGTAGTATAGGGTAAGTCTTGCAATCGTTTTGAAAATCGAAAAATATTTTTTGACGCATTTACACGTTTTAGACACTGAGACGCTTAATCCGACGCAATAAGCTGTTAGTTAATAGGATTATTATTTTTGGAGTTATAGGGATGTTTCTTTTGTGCAATTCGATACTGCTTGAGTAATTTGGCGTTTTATATAATTTGTCGAAATGGGTTCATCAGAAATTTATTAATAGAGCATTACTGCGTGTTAAAAATATTTACATATACGTTAACATTTTATTTTTGATTTTGTAAATAGTTTACACATGTTTTATTTTCATATGTTATGCATATCCATGACGGGTAAGTATTACGGTGGCTCCCCAACGACTAGTTTTTAAGTGCGTTCGTAATTATGTAAATACGTAGCATCTATTGTTGTCGCTCAGTCCGTTCGTCTGTTTGTCCGTCTGTCTGTCTGTCCGCATATAACAATGCAAAAACTATCCAACCGAATCGTTTGAAATTCAAAATACATAATTATTACATAATTTTGTCGAGTCCTTTCAAATTTTATGAAAATCGGATGCATAGATCAATTACAGGGGCAATCAAAAGTATTCCGTTACATTACGGTCAATGGCAAAAAAAATTTCAAATGTATTTTATACGTTTGAAATTTAAAAAACATAGTTATTACATAATTTTGTCGAGTTATTTCAAATTTTATGAAAATCGGATGCATAGATCAATTAGATCAATTACAGGGACAATCAAAAGTATTCCGTTACATTACGATCAATGGGGGAAAATGTTTCAAATGCATTTTAATGGTGTTGCACTCATTCGAACTTAATAAAATTTACATGCAACTATAAAGTACATATTATAATATACATTTTACATAATTTGTGATGCAAAGAACATTTGTTATTGATTTACAAGGCCACACAAAAGTATTCCATTACATAATGGTATAGGGAGAACATTGTTTGATGAGCGTTTTAATTGTAATTCACTATTTACAATTTTATGAGATTGATATATGAAAGTAATATTTTTAAAACTTCGTTATCGTTCGAACGCACCTCGTTTGCTACGCTTCACGTGCAATTTCCAACTTGTTCTTATTATTTTAATGTGACTTTTTGTGCATAAATCTGTCGTTCATATAAGTTTATGATGTACTTATGACTAAATTATAGTGCTATTGATGTATCATGAGCAGGGCCGTAGCTAGAAGTGTACGAGAGGGGGGGCTCAGGGGAATATAGGGGGGCTCAAGGGAATGTAGGGGGGGGGGCTCATATTTTTTTGTTCTCTCTCTAAGGCAGAAAGATAAATTAGTGCATATTCACATTGTAGGTACTATGTTTCTCATTAACTGTTGTAATAACTTCATTTTATGCTAAGAAAAGTACACGATGATGAAAATTTTGAATGTATAACGGGTGCAAAATTAAACATCCTGTTAGCTTCATATGTACCAATAGGATGAGGGAGTGTTGAAAGACGTATTTTAGATACAATTTAGTAACACTGTAAAACTGTGAAAGGGTCTCATAACTAAATTAGATTTTTGAACAGAATTTCATTTGAATTTTCGGAACATTTAGTGACCTTGGAACTTTTTCCAGGGGGGGCTCAAAATATTTTAGGGGGAGCTGAGCCGCCCATAGCGCCCCCTTAGCTACGGCCCTGATCATGAGTGACGGTTTCGCTGCCAGGAAAATATTCTATAGGTGCAATACTGTTGTCTGATGAAAAGCATATCTGAAAGAAATCTCTGAAATTCTGGTTGTAGAAAACCCGAAAGGATTCGTAAAAATGTCGAAAGATTTAGAAACAACAATTATATCTAATAGAATTATTAAACTTAGTAAAATAAAATTTTAAAAGAAAGAATTTTCTTCTACATGCAGACTATGAGCTAGTTGATGAGTCACTCCTGCGGTTCTTCTATGCAGGAGAACAAAAGGTAAATAAATAATTGTACGGTCATTTGTTATAATAAAGTAGAATTGTGATTGAAAATATGATGGATCGGAACACGGGTAACAACATGATGGCCGGGGGTGACATCCATCCTAGCTACGCCATTGGGACTTAGCGTATACCCTATCTATGTATTTTCATGACGTTAGTGTATACCCTCTGCCTATATTGTATACTCTCTGCATTTTTTACGAGTGAGTACAACACCGGTGTATATTACGGTTTATGAAAACAAAAGAATTCGTAATAATTATAGAATATGAGCGTGAAATGCTTAAAGGTGATTTTTAATCGCATTTTTAATTTAGCATTATGTATTTTCAAGCTAAACTACATATGAGGATCCCAGAAGCCAAAGGGTATAAGTGACAAAATTGAAAAAAAAATGAGTTAAGTGCACAGGGTATCTGGAAATATGCTTTTTTCATTTCAGGAAAAGAAATATAGGTCATTTTCTGATTATTTGGGGAGTTATAGAGATAAACCACTTTTTTCGAAAAACAAACAATATTGATACATTTAAAGAAAATTGTACTCTATTTTTTTAACAGTTATTGAAATGAGAGTTCAAAGATTAGAATGCAACAAGCAGATGTTTTTTATTTATATTTAGTCAATTGTTATTGATGTTCCAATTTAACATCAATTATCTTTAAACTCAATTTACTCTAAATCGACATTTTGTCACTTGTACCCCTTGGCTTCTGAGGTCGTCATATATTACATTAAGATATGTTTATAGAAAAATAAATAAAATGATATGCAGGTCCACACAATGAACTGGATAAATGATAGCTTATGAATGATAACTTTTAAAATATTATTTCAATAGTTCTAAGCATGTATTTCGCCTGAATCAAATTTTAAAATAACAAGGGGGAAGTGACTATAAAAGTACGTAGGTAATAAATAGTGTTGTGGGTTGTATTCGGTACTTAAAATATAGAACAGAGATGTTACAGTCACATTTTTATTGTAGACGACACAGCAAAAAACACACTATATACACATCGCACGATGACGCGCAAAACAATCAGTTAAACATTCCTAAAATTACTTTAGTGCAAAAGAACATCTCTAAGGGAGATTTATTCCGAACACACATCCAAATCTTTCTCTTATCTAAAAACTAAACTACTTCACTTCATGTTTTAGAAAGGAAGGCAAAATATCTCAGGATATTTTGCCAAAAGTGGCAATAGCGCCACCTATAGATTCTATAATTTAAGGAAGGCAGCCATCTTGTTACAGTGTTTCATAATTTATGCTTGATACATGATTTTTCTTTCTTATTATTTATTTAGCTACATCTTTCCTAAAGACGGAAAGACCCATTTTTAATTCTGGGAAAATATTGAAGATCCTTAAGGGGCCGCTTCACTCAAATGAAAAGACCCCTTCGCTAATGCTAATCCTATGGAAGAAATTTATAAAGATATCTCGGTTGCATTTTAATATTTTTAAATGATTCTTTTTGCATTGGATAGCTGAGATTGATCTGAATGCATGCCGTTTTTTTACTTTTTCGATTTTGTTTACAGATATTTTTTACGAGAACACTTTCATTTTCAGAACCGGTTTGGGAAGCGAAATCCTCCTCATAAAAAATATCTGTAAACAAAATGGAAAAAGTAAAAAACGACCTGCATTCAGATCCATCTCAGCTATCCAATGCAAGAAAGAATCATTTAAAAATATTAAAATGCAACCGAGATATCTTTACAAATTGCTTCCATAGGATTAGCATTAGCGAATGGGTCTTTTCATTTGAGTGAAGCAGCCCCTTAATATTCAAAATACTATAACTTAGCAAATTTTGGTCATAAAAAATGGAAAATGTAATGCACTTCTTAAACGTAAGACATTTTTTTCCAAAAATATAAATTACAGAAAATGAAGTCGGTATAAAAAATTAAATTTCGCAGGCGTACAAATCCGATATCTGAAAGCCATATTTGTTATTCATATTTTTTGTAATTGGAGATATGTTTCTACAATCAACGGTTGAAGAGATAATCATCATTGCATCTATTTTCAATTATCCAATACAATATATAGATTGGTTAATTGCTGGAATTTCTTCATTGACTCAGCTCAACTTTTTAGCTCACGGGCTATCAAAGCCCGCCGTGTTATGTGCCCACCCGTTATTTATTTTATTTATTTATTTTATTGAAATGCATACTACAGAATAACCCATTTACAGTGTTGCAAGAACATCAAGAGATACAAGACTACAGAAATATATACACATATATATAAAACACAAATAATTACAATAATATAATTACATGTAATAAAACATGAATAAAACAAAAATTAAGAGATTAAAAGTTCAGAACATTTATCTTTGAAGACATGAAATGACATATCAAAAATATCAAGATGCACAGAGAGTTCATTAAATATTTTGTAAAATTTATACAAAGAGAAATTACTAATGTAATTATATTTGAGAAATGGTGAGGGAAAGAATTGGTTGGACCTGAGGGATCTATTTGGTACATTGAACTTAATAGAATTAAGAATTTCACTACAGTCAATCATGTTATTTATAATCTTGTAAAAAAATAAAACACAAAAAAGATCCCGTCTAGATTTTAAACTTGGAATGCCAAAAATGCCGCGTAAATAGGAAGCAGAAACATCATAGGAAAAAGTAAGATCACTTTTGAACAATAAGTAACGAGTGAATTTAGACTGCACCTGCTCAAGAATTTTAATTTTATTAAAATAATAAGGATCCCAAATGAGACTGCAATATTCAAGCTTAGGACGTATCAGGGCAAAATATAAAACTTTTAATGCATGTTGATTGGTAAAATCTTTAGATTTACGCTTTAAAAACCCTAGTTTTTTATATGCCTTAGAAACCATGTTATTAATGTGAAGTGAAAAATCAAGTTTAGAATCAAAAGTAATACCCAAGTCTACAACAGTACTAGGACGAAATAAGGCAAGATTATTAATTTCATAAGAGTAAATTAAAGTACCAGTTCTACGTGAATAACTTAAAACACTACATTTTTTAATATTAAGGAATAATTTATTATAAATGCACCAATTATATAAGCTATTTAGATCCTTCTGCAAAAGTGCAGCATCAATAACAGAACGTATTTATTTATATAATTTTAAATCATCTGCAAAAAAAAGATAATAAGAAAATTTCAAAATAGAGCACAGATCATTTATAAATAAAATAAAAAGCAATGGCAATAAATTAGAGTCTTGTGGTACACCAGATGTATTGGTAAATTTATGAGACATAGCACCATTGAAATAAACGTAAAGCATTCTATTATTTAAGTAAGAAAAAAGCAAGTCAATAAGATTAATATGAAAACCCATACCCATCAACTTATTCAAAAGGATACCAAAATCAATAGAGTCAAAAGCCTTAGAAAAGTCAGTATAAATGACATCAAGCTGATAACCCTGTTCAAATGATGACATAATGTCATTAGTTAAGCAAAATAAATTGGTAAGAGTGGACCGTTTTGGAAAGTTATGTATGTATTTAGTTATGTATGTATGTACGTGCGTAATGCGATAACTCATGATAAAAATATCCGATTCACTTAAAATTTTGAATATAGGTATATTCTGATAAGGTGTTTCCCTGATTAGTTTTGGAGTTCATTCGATATCTATAAGAGGGGGGAACGGGGGCTAATGCTCCAACCCTTAATTTCTATAAATGGGTTTTTCATGCAGAATTATCAGTTTTCGCTCAAAATTTAGATATAGAATCATTCTGATGAGGCACCTCCGTGATTAGTATTTGATATTCATTGGATAAGTATAAAAATGAGAAACGGGGGCTCATGCTCCACCCTTTAATTTATATACCTAAATGGGTTTTTCATGCAGAATTATCAGTTTTCGTTCAAAATTTAGATATAGGATCATTCTGATGAGGCGCCTTTGTGATTAGTATTAGGTGTTCATTGGATTGAATAAATATAAAGCGGGGGGGCTATTGTCCCTCCCTTTGATTTATGTAAATGGGTTTTTCCATGCAAAATTTATCAGATTTCATTCAAATTTTAGACGTAGGATCATTCTGATGATGGCACCGCCATGATTAGTTTTGGGAGTTCATTGGATAAGTATAAAGAGGGGGACAAGGGCTAATCTCCACTCTTAATTTCGATAAATGGGTTTTTCATGCAGATTTATCCGATTTCATTCAAATTTTAGACATGGATTATTCTGATGAGGGCATTTCTATGATTTGTTTTGCGAGTTCATTGGGTATGTCAAAAAGAGGGGGGAAATGGGGGATAATTCGCTCCCCTTAATTTAGGTTAATGGGTTTTTCACGCAGAAATTGCCGTTTTTCTTCAAATTTTGGATATAAGTTCATTCTGATAAGGCGCTACCCTGATTGGTTTTGGGAATTCACTGGATAAGTATAAATGGAGGATCGGTGGGAATACCTCTTTTAATTTAGGTACATGTTTTTTTTTCTTACAGAATTAACCGATCTGCTTCAATTTTCGGATACAGGTTCATAGTGATAAGATGCTTCCCTAATTAGCCGTGGGTTCTTTTGTTAAGTATAAAGGGGATACTTGCAATTACCCCCCCCCCCTTTAAATTTGATAAATAGGTTTTTATGCAGAATTATCCGATTTGCTTTTAATTTTGGATATAGATTCTTTCTGATAAGGCGAATCTCTGAATAGTTTTGGAAGTTTAATGGCTAAATATAAAAGAGGGGGATAACGCCTCTTATATAAATTATATAAATGGGTTTTTATTGAGAATTTTCCGATTCACTCTGAATTTTGGATGCAAATTTTTTATATGATAAAGCATATATCTGATTAGTTTAGGGGGTTCAATGATTAAGTATGAAAAGGGGAAATGTGGGGAGCTGCTCCCCTTTCCCTTAATTTGTTTTTCGAACGGAATTAACCGTTGAAAATATAAGACTGTAGTGTATAATTAATATGCGTAGCCTATGAGCTCAATGCCACCAGTTTAACTTTACAATATTCTTTTTATTTAATTTTATTTTTTCATTATAATTTGTTTTTCAAATTTTCCTTATTTAGTACCTTAAATTACTACCTAATTTCTTTTTTTTTAATTACTTTCAGATTCAAAATGACAAAGACATTTCTCCTGTTGTTTGTTTTATTGATATCTTCAACAAAAGTTTTCACCCAATGTATAACTACTGATGATATCATTGTTAACGAAACCAGCATAGGCAGAACAACTCAAAATCTGATTGAAGGAAGCACACACTTCAGCTTAGAACTTTTCAGAACCCTCAATAACGAAAGAGAAGATACTCGAAATCTCTTCTTCAGTCCCCAGAGTATTTGGTCGGCTTTAGTCGTCACTTACATGGGAGCACGAGGCGCGACTCAACAAGAAATGAGAAATGTCCTGGGAATTGGGAACTCTGATAAATTAACAACTTGGGAAGCATTTAAAAATATTCGTAATGTCAATCGAACAGGATTGAATTCACGATGGTACAAGAAATTCGGCGTAAGCGACCCAAGTTATAAATCTGCAAATCGTATATACTTCCAAGACGGAACAAAATTTAAAAACTGCATGCGAGAATTAATGAAAATTGACATCGAATTTTTAGATTTTAAATCGAATCCAAAGGCGTCAAGAAAAATCATTAATACATGGGTTAAAAATCAGACTCAACAAAGAATTAAAAATCTCATTCCACGAAAAGGTATCCATAAATCTACCAACATGGTGATTGTAAATGCTGTCTATTTTAAAGAACCATGGCTTCAACCATTCAAAGCTAGTAAAAGTGAGCGCAAACCATTTACGATATCTTCCAGCCACGAGATTTTCGTAACAATGATGTCTCAAACAAGAAAGTTTCTTTACGGCGAAAGTGAAGAATTACATTGCTATGCTGTTGAATTGCCTTACATTACAAGAGGTTATAGTATGATTATTTTGCTTCCTCACAATCGTTATAGCGGTGTAGAAACGGTGTCGAATAATTTAACTCCTGAAAGATTGAGAAATTTACTATCCGATATGCATTTTCAAAAAGTTTTTGTGTCCATTCCAAAATTCAAATTGGAAGATAACTTTGAATTATCTGAAATTTTGATCAAAATGGGATTAAGAACTTTATTCGATCCTGAACGTGTTGATTTATCCGATTTTACAGGCATTAGTGAATTTAAAGTTGATGAGGTATACCATAAAACTTTCATCGATGTAAATGAAAAAGGAACTGAAGCTGCAGCTGCCGCAGCCGTTGGGACATTCAGAAGTATTGACCACGATGAACCAGCTACATTCATTGCTGATTATCCTTTTATTTTTCTTATTAAAGATAATTTATCGAATGCAATTCTATTTCTTGGAACAGTACGAAAGCCACCTGAGCACGGAAGTAATTAGGTGTATATATTTTTTATTGTTAAATCCGCTCAAATCTCTGAAAATCACCTCGCAGTTTAAACTAAATACAAATCTAAAATCTCATCTTCAGGGGCGCCATTTAAAGGGTTTCTTGAGGCAGGAGAGGATAAAGTATTCGTTCAGGGGCAGAACTTGAAACAGCGTTAATTGTTTCCGGTTGGGTCTTTACTATTACAAGTCAGCTTGCAGTTGCAGCCCACCAATTTTTTAAAGAAATCCTGAATCTTTTCAGACTAAAAAAGTTTGTCTATATGAATAAAAATGAGTATTATCTATATTATATTTCTACATAAAAAAAAAAAAAATTGATATTATGGATATAACTGTAGACTACTTACTCATAATAATATTAAAATAGGAATTTACTTTCTTGTATTTGCAAGTTGATGAAATTTTTTTGTACGGTATCGGGTTTAGCAAAAATTATTGATACTATTATTGATCATTTCTATGCTTTAGTTTTTATTGTAATGAAATCTGACACATATATATTTTTTTAGTTTGAACATTATACAGTGGCGCAGCGAGGGGGGGTTTTGGGGGTTAAAACCCCCCCAGAGCCATGACAAATATACAGAAATTTCCATTTTTATGAACTGAATCATAAAAAACAAAACTTAAGTTAGAATTTTATTTGTTTTGTTCTCGAAATCTGCTGCTTTATTGAATCAAATTTAATTTAAAAATTTGACTCGTTTAAGCGGCAGTAATGTATTTTCTTTTAAAAATGGGGAAAGTACATGGTAACGGTATCAGTATCGAAAACTGATCGCTCTTTTCGGAAAAGGCCGGCATTCATTTATAATCAGCCGAAGGCTAAAAGGAATGGTCATTTCCTGTCACTGCCAATGCCGTCTCGGGTTTTTCAATACTGCACCATTGGGGGGGGGGGGGTCTTAATTAGTTACATCTGTTTCTAGCTCTCTTTTTGGAAACGGGACTGGACACTCCAATTCCAGGAAAAACACAAAAACGCATGCTTTGAAGGATAGGGTTAATTTCACAAACATTCTGTTGTTAGTTGCTGTAATGCTAAGGTTTCCTTTATTGTGCGTTTCGCTATGGATACTAATGTTATGTAATAGTTTTTTAATGATATGTTTGTGAAATTAACCCTATCCTTCAAAGCATGCGTTTTTGTGTTTTTCCTGGAATTGGAGTGTCCAGTCCCGTTTCCAAAAAGAAAGCAAGAAACAGATGTAACTAATTAAGACCCCCCCCCCCTTCCCCAAAGGTGCAGTATTGAAAAACCCGAGACGGCATTGGCAGTGACAGGAAATGACCATTCCTTTTAGTCTTCGGCTGATATCCAATAGTATAAATGAATGCCGGCCTTTTCCGAAATGAGTGACCAGTTTTCGATACTGATACCGTTATCATGTACTTTCCCCATTTTTAAAAGAAAATACATTACTATTCAGAGAAAAAATTATGAAAAAGATGGATATAAGAGATCAATCTTTCGAATTCCTTCAAGCATTCTTAAAATCCAGGTATGTTCGGAAAGTATATAATTCGTTTATATTTATGTCTCTGGAAAGATATTAACAGCGCCGTGCGAAAGGAGGGGGGGGGGGTAGAGGGCGGTCGCAGGGATTTAGGGGGTGCTAAATTTCTAACTACTTTCTACTTACTACTATTTTAAAGGGACTACTTTCAGACATTTTTTTTTAATTAATATTAATTCATATTTAAAAAACGCCCGAAATAGGCAAGTAGGTAAACGGAAAAAAAGTTACCGGAAAAACAGTTATCGGAAAAAAGTGACATAAACTACAAAAGCGGAAAAGAAGTTACCGAAAAAAAAAAAAAAGGACAAGGAATTGATTTTGGGAATTCATTATTGATTATGAGGATTCATTGGTTAAGTATTTAGGGGGTATCAGGGGGAGGTTCTTAATTTAAGTAAATGGGTTTTTCGTGTTGAATTAACTGTTTTGGTTCAGTTTTTGGACATGATAACCCCCCCCCCATCCATAACTTCTCAAATTAAATTAATAGTTTTTTTAACGCAGATTTATCCGATTCGGTTGGAATTTCGGACATAAGATCATTATGATAAGACGTATCTCTGATTAGTTACAGAGTTCTTTTGCTTATTATAAAGGGAGGATGGTTAAATACTCCCCCCCCCCCCCACAAATTAGATAGATCGGTTTTTAAGTTCGGATCAAAATTATCCGATGTATTTCAAATTTAAGATATAGATTCTTTCTGATAAGGTGAATCCCTGAATAGTTTTAAGAGTTTAATGACTAAGTATAAAGGGGAGGGGGATGGGGGATAATCCCTCTTAAATTAAATAAAATGGCTTTTTACGCAGAATTATCCGATTTGCTTCGAATTTTGGAGATAGGTTCATTATGATAAAACGTATCTCTGATTGGTTACGGGGTTCTTTTCCTTATTATAAAGGGGGGGACAAGCAATTATTTCCCCCTCAAATTAGATAAATCGGTTTTTATGCAGAATTATCTGATGTATTTCAAATTTTAAAAATAGGTTCTATCTGAAAAGGTGAATCCCTGAATAGTTTTAAGGGTTCAATGGCTAAGTATAAAGGCAAAAACAGAGGATAACCCTCCCCCCCTTTAAATTAAATAAATAGCTTTTTATGCAGAATTATCCGATTTAAAGAATACTATTCAAATTTTGGATTTAGGTTCTTTATAATGAGGTGTATCCCGGATTAGTTATGAGGTTCTTCTGCTAAGTATAAATAGGGAAATGGACGATTATCCCCCCCCCTTAAATTAGATAAATTGTTTATTCATAATTATCCGATGTATTTCAAATTTTTGATATAGGTTTTTTCTCATAAAGTGGATCTCTAAATAATTTTAAGGGCTTAATGGCTAAGTATAGAGGGGGGAACTGGGGATAACCCCACTTAAATTACATAAATGGCTTTTTATGCAGAATTATCCGATTTGCTTCAAATTTTAGATGTAGTTTCATTATGGTAAGGCGTATAAGCTAATGAATATAGTTAAAATAGGGAGGGATGCAGCAGTCCATTCAGGAAACCTTTTCGGGGAAAGAAGCTTGCTTTCCCCATTCGACGGAGGGGAATGTCCGGTAGATATCGCAGGCGGCTAGTTTCTTAAGGTCTAGACGAACAGCACTAGTTTTTATTACACTAAAAGAGCAATCAATCAATCATTGTTTTCGAATTGAACAAGGGTGAAACCTCGTTAAGTGGTTTTTGAAGGACTGACCCTACCAATATGACAAAGGAAGGGGAACTTTTATCTACTCCATCTTCGGTCGTAAACCTGTCAACTGATATTCCTCTCTTGAAGTTCAGATTCAGTGCACTAGAAGTGCAATTTATACATCAAAGCGCCGAAACGAAAGATCAAAGATAGCGCAAGAAGTTAGTGCGAAAAACTGTGTGTGTGCCCGCAGCCTTAGGAAATTTGCCGATCAGGGGATTTCCCGGTAAAGGTTTGCCGCAAAAATAATCAAGTAACATAAAAAAAGAGTTGAATGCAACTGAACGCAAATAACAAATAAAAACAATTTTTCTTTATTTTTTAATTTAATGATTGAAAACTATTATGTCAGAAAACATTATAACACATTTTACCTTTTTTCTGATAATGATTAATTTCCATTCATTTTGCACTTAAAACTGGTTTATTTATTTATTTTTTTTATTTGTGAAAAAAGTAATATACTAAATTATTTGTTGTAATTGTCATTTTAATTTACGCCAAATATTTATCATTTACTGGATTTTTACTAATTAATGTCCCATATTACACATCACAAAATATAATATAAAACATTTTAAAAATATATGTTAGAAAATTTTAATGTACAAACTATGTTGTATGTCACGAACGAATGAACAATGAATTCATTAATTTGTAGTAATAAAAATAGTTTTTTTATTACTAGCTTATGTTAGTAATTAGAAAGTTAATTGTTTAAAAACCTGTAGTTCTTGATAGATCTTCAGGTTTGAATGCTTAAAAAAAATAAACGGATTTAAATAAACAAAAACGATTTTAAGAAAAACAGGATATTTTATTCTTTGTTACGATGTTTATACAATACTGAAAAATGCTACGCAGAAACATAACTCACAGTTTTCAATTCAAACAGCAATTGAGGATATATAAACAAATCCTTAAAACTATTCAGGGATTCACTTTATGAGAAAGAAACTATAGCCAAAATTTGAAATACATCAGATAATTGTGCATAAAAAACAATTTATCTAATTTAAGGGGGAGATAATCGCGGCCCCTTTTTTATTAGCAAAAGAACCCCATAACTAATCAGGGATACCCCTTATCTTAATGAGCCTACATTCAAAATTTGAAGCAAATCGGATAATTCTGCGTAAAAAGCCATTTATTTAATTTAAGAGGGGTTATCCCCCCATGCACCCTCTATACTTAACCATTAAACTCCCAAAATTCTTCAGGCATTATATACTCTGACGACTAACTGACAACATTAATCGTGGCAGAAGATAGATAGACAAGTCTTATTGTGAAAAGGGGTGAAAATATCTTCATTCAAAAGCTGAGAATAATAGTGCTATTATTCCTCTAGAATGCTATTAACCTCAAGGGACATACCTAGAAAATAATTGCACTGGTCTAGTGGCAATGAGCTGAGGGGACACTGGGATTATTGAGCACCGAGAAGGAAGGTAGTTGGAAGAGAGACATGTGATGGCAATGTACAAGAAAATACATTGATGTAAGATAGCTTAGACGTGCTAAGGGAAATGTAATATTTGAGTGTGGCTCCTATGTAGTTGTAATGTCGTTTTATTTATTTTTTAATAATTGATCTATGATTCTAATAAAGAACTTGAGGAATTAGAAATGTGTTATTGATGAACTTAACAAATAAACCAATTTAGTAAAGAGAAACTCAGGGCGCGACACCACAATACTATATATAAGCCTTATCAGAAAGAACCTATATCAAAAATTTGACACACGTTGGATAATTCTGCTTAAAAACCATTCATCTTATTTAGGGTGGAGGGGGGGGGGGAGGAGGTAATCGTCCGTTCCCAAAACTAATCAGGCAAGCGTCTTTTCAGTATGAACATATATCCAAAAATTGAACCAAAACAGTTAATTCAGCATAAAAAAATCATTCACTTAAATTAAGAGCCGATCCCGACCCCCCCCCCCCATTTCATGATTTGCCAATAAATCTCCAAAATCAAAAATAAATCCCCAAAATCAGTTCCTTGTCACTTTTTCCCCAGTAACATGTTTATCTTGTCCCTTTTTTCCGGTAACTTTTTTCCCGTGTCATTTTTTTCCGCTTTTGTAGTTTGTCACTTTTTTCCGATAACACTTTTTCCTTGATTCAGGCAAGTAGATATCATGATTAAAAAGCTATGTAACTGAGAAATGTTCTTCATTCTTCGATAAGATCTTTTAGAAACGATTCTCACAGTGGATGATTTGAAACGAATTTACGACGTAGTAGCAACAAAAAGGAGAAAAAATGGTTGCCATGAGATCAAAATCGCTTATAACTCGTTAACTAATATACTTATTATAAAAAAGAAAAAAATTGGCGTATTTGTTTCGTCAATGTTTTTGTCAACGAACTTTGTCAAAAGATCGCCGAAAAACGCGAATTTCCTGTGCGGATCGCGGAGAAAACGGCAATTTCACCAAACAAAGCAGATAAAACGCTGATTTCGTCTGAAGACCGCGGGAAAACGTCGATTTCGTCTAAAGATTTCTGATATAATGCCGATTTCGCTAAAAAATCGGGAAAAAATGCCGTTTTCGATAAAAGATTGCTTAAAAATATTTTGTCAAAAGATCATTGAAAGAAAAAGTCGCTTTCATCAAAAGATCACGGAAAAACGCCGATTTCGTCGAAAAACCGCGAGGATAAAGCGCCGTTTTCAAGAAAAGATCGCGTAAAATTGCACAATTTGTCTAAAGATCGTCGAAAAAGCGCCGATTTTGTTTAGAAGTCGCGGAAAAATGCTGATTTGTCAAAAGATCGCGGAAAAAACGCCAATTTTGCTAAAATATCGCTGATTTCGTCTGAAGGTCGCAGGAAAACGCCCATTTCGTCTGAAAATCGCGGATAAACCCTCCACGCGGGGGGGGGGGGGGGTAACTCGCTGCCCCCCCCCCCCCCCGCCGCCGATTTCCGAAAAATAATTTCAACCAGAATCATCCCTGAAGCAACTCTATCCCCCCCCCCCAGAGCCGAATTCTGGCTGCGCCACTGCATTATATATATATTTTTAGTCCTGAATGATGATTGAAAATGCATAATGGATAAACTATCAACTTTCTTGAGATGGGCGCCAACAGCCCCTATTGGCGCCCCAGCTCTTCTTGTATTGAATAGCTCACCTCTAGCATTTCTTGCCAAAAATTCCCTGCCAAAGGATTTAAATATATTTTTAAATTGCTTAGATTGATTAGATTTGGATGTGATTTAGATGGATTAGATTGATTTTTTTAGATAGTTATTTTTTTATATGTTTAGATTTATTTATTTATTTTTTCTTTTATTCCTAAATAGGCTTCCAATCGATTTTTTTTTTAGATATACTAACAATTATATGGATCAACCAAGCCTATAGAAGGTTGCGCAGAACATTTGTTAAAAAAAGAACTTCCAAATTAAAAATGTATTATGTTATTATGCAATGTGTTTTTGTTAATCCTTATGTTATAATGGAAATGTGGTGCAGTTTATCTACCCAATAAATGCATGTAATTGTATAATAATAAAAAAAGTATTAACTTTTTATAAAAATGTGTTCACTGTGCCTAGAAAACATCTGCATGGATTGTCACAATCATTGTTTGTACCACTTCTGGGTCTATAAAGTTGTTCTGAAATTTCTTGTTTTTATGGTACATTAGTACTTATTTTTTAAGCGTTGCATTTAAAGCTAATCTCAAATTGTATTTCAGAGGGTAATTTCCATTATATACGTTTTTATTTGATAAATAATTACTATCATAAGAAATTAACATGCCCAGGGGCAGAAAGCTATCAGCCGGTAAAAATTGATAGATCCAACAACCTATGCTATAATATAAAAGTATTTCGGAACAATATTATGTAAAAATCACTTACTTCAGCATGAGAATCCTTTCTTCAAAACCATTATTAAAATACATACAATAAAATAAATTTTAATAATAAAAAGAATGTATACATAGACCAGTATATATATTTTCAATTTAATTTGAAACAAAATGCATCACTACAGGCACAATATATATATTTCTGTTTCATTCATTCTGTTTCTGTTTCATTCTGTTCCGTATGGGAAAAATTTAAGCTATAAAAAACACACTGGGCTTGTCGCAAAAAGCAGCTTTAGCCCTATATCACTGGCCTTCGGAAAAAGCACACGCGAAAAATTCAGCTCGCTGTAACCAGGCATTTTTTGCAATCTTACACAGTCTATTTTACCAAGGTTTCATTTTATGAATTTACACTATATGGCCAAATTTGACCGTCCACTTGCGATATTAGACATTTTGTTAAATATCTAGAAAAATACATGAAGAATTATCTTCAAACTAAGTGTGTAAACATAACAGTACAGGTCACACATTTCCGTGAAGAATTTTTCCTGAAATTCCAAAAGAGACCAAAAACAAATTGTTAAAGAATGAATATATTTTGGATAACCTTGTCAAAACTAATGTAGCAAAAGTATTCTAACTGTAAATTATGATTAAGTAGATTATTGTGATAAATTGTGTTCATTATTATGTGGATAACATGTATACTCGTAAAGAAATTAAAATTTTTATAAAAATAGTACCAAAATTTTCCAAGTTTTTTGCTTAAAATATACACAGTTCTTAATATAAAACAATATTCTTTTTCCGAAAGTATGATAAACAACACTGTACACAATACCCTGTCATCAAAATTAAAAAATAATAAAAATTGAATGAAAAATGAGCAGGTTTACTAAATTTTTCACTGTGCATGTGTGAACGCTAGCAAAATTTCACTTGTATATTGTGTTAGCTAAATGTATAGAGTAACTTTTGTGAAAGTCTCAAAAACACAGCTTGGAAATTCTGAAAGTGATCATTGATAGAATAAGATTAAAACCTGTTATTCACAAAATGAAGCAAAAAGATGAGGGAATGTATCCATTTATACATATATTAGTGTCAATACAGAACACACAGTATGGCACGTACTACTATATTTGGATACAACCCTTCATTTTTTTGGCAACATTTCGAGAACTACGGATTTTGAGCTTATTCTATCGATGACGACTTTCAAAATTTCCAAGCTATGTTTTTGAGATTTAGACAAAAGTTGCTCTAAATATTTAGCTAACATAATATGCAAATGAAATTTTGATAGCACTCACCCATGTGCCGTGAAAAATTATTTAGTAAACCTTCTTATTCTGCACATAATTTATTAATTTTTAATTCTGATTACAGAGTATTATACAGTGCTCAGCAAAAGTTTAGACAATGATCAATTGCGCTTTTATATTCAGAAGTATGTACCAAATTTTTGTAATTCATCTGTCACATATTACTTGTGACTTAACCTTTATTCACAAACATTAAATTTTGAATTTTACCTTTTACATAACATATAATGAGAAAAAAAAAACGAAATTAATCTTGTGGCAAAAGTATAGACAATTTGTATATTTAAAGAAAAATATCTACAAATTAAAATCGAGTTGCACTCACATTGTTTGCAGTTAGTGCAAGAATGTGATTTTTCGTCGAAGAAACTATTTACTGCATCACTTGAGGGTCGATTTTGTACCAAACATGTTCAATAGCAGCTCGAAGTTCATTAACAGAAAAGTATAGCAAAAATTTGCATAAACCTTAAGACATACGATGTTACAAAGGTTTTTCATCGGCTCCAGATCAGAGCTATACGCCGGCAAGTTGAGATCAGTAGTTCAGAGTTAAACGAAGTTCTTCTTTTTGTATGCAATATGAATAGACGCATTATCTTGCTAAAATCCATATTTTTGACCTGATAAAAGTTCACCAAATGACTAACAAGGAAGGTCTCCATACGGGCATACTCAGAAATATCTGAAAAAAATACAGAATGTTCTTCTCATATAGTTATATATGTTTATAAAAAATATTTCGGCGGAACCTCCTTATAACGTCCGTAAAAAAATAATAAAAATTTCGTTTATTTGGCGATTTATCTCCGGTTGGCGAAAAAACGAAATTTTGAAGAATACGCTTTTACGCTTCGAATACTTTTTAAAGAAAAAACTTTCTATGTTCAATTTATTTAAATAAGTTTAGTTTAAGTAATTTTAGTTTTGCATTTTTACTTTACTTTAAGTGTAATTTTGTCATATACGTTTATATGTACTTATAACAAAATGAAATTAATATATTTTATCATTTAAAACACAATTTAAATTGATTAAAATTGTTCCAAATTGAAAAATACACTGTTAAAAATCTGCTGCATTTTGTTGCAACGCACTCCTTTGCTTGTATAGAAAACGGTTACTTGGCCGTGAAATGGAGCTTTCTCATTGGTTGGAATAGAGATATTATATACAAGCGGTGGAGTGCGTTGCAACAAAATGCGGCAGATTCACCGTGCTATGGAGCATTCTCATTGGTCAGAAGAGAGATATTCTATAAAAGTAGTGGAGTGACATTGCAGTAAATACTGCAGATTTTTAACAGTGAAGTCAATTAAAATCAATTTTCAGATTCGTTAAAATCGTCAGCTTTTGGCGAGGAAATGCACTGCTCGCCAAATCCCGCGTCGCTTTCAGCTTTTCACGCCAATTATTCCAAACTATTTTATTTTTTTACATATCTAATAATGTAATTCCGCCGCTAATTTTCACTGATCCTTTATTACCTACATTAGTAGTTTAATTCGTATTTTTTTCAAAAAATTCTGAGTATGCCCCCAATGGAGACCTTCCTTGTAAATATTAATCTCCAACGTATATACGTAATCTTGTGTTGTTTGACAACCATTGAATAACTCTAGAGAGAGATACTCGAACATTAAAACAAAGTGAGGACCAAATCATTAAAAAGTCACCTCCTTGTTGTCGACTAAAGAAAGTCCCAGGTTCTAACGCAAGTTGTGCCAATAGTATGCCCACCCGTTTGAGGCATTCAAATTACACTTTTTTTTCGTTACTGACTATCATAGTGTACCATTTAGGTCCATATGACATATGTTTGCAAGTTCATTGCATTCTCGCCAATTTGTAGCGAGATTTTAAAGCTGATTGTTTTATCATTTTCATGTAGATTGATTTACCTGTTTCTTTTATTTAACTACGAATCATTTCCTTCGACACAGAAAGGCCTGACTTACTTTTAATATGATTAGCAACCATCATTTGTGTAAATGTCAGTTTATAGATCCTTTTGTCATCTCATTTTCTGGTCACACAAGGTCTTCCGGATTTATGTTTTGTTTTGAAGGAGTCATCCTTAGACTATACTTCATAGACAGACCACTTTGGACGATTCAATGCTGGTGAAATTTCTGCAATAGTCTTCTCTATCCATTTCAACTTTCCTATTTCAATTACCTCATCTAACTCAATATTTTTAGCCCTCGGCATCTTCACTAACTGATGCTATATCGAGGTACATTTAATTACTTCAGAAATATGACATCATAACTTAGAAATTTGCATTTTTCCATGAACAGTTGGCAAAAAAAAAAGTGTCCAAAGTTTTGCAATATGCGAATTTCACTTTTTTTCAATTAAATTAAATATTTTCTTATATTATAACCATTATTTTTATCCCACATTGTTTGAAGCATATTTAAAAATAAGTATAGCCATTTGTAAAAGTCAAGTGTTCGTATTTTTCATTTAATGGTAAAAAAAACACCAGTGTCTAAACTTTTGCTGAGCACTGTATTATGTACAATGTTGGTTGTTTGTCATATTTTCTGGAAAAAAAACTTTTTTTTAAATTAAGAACTCTGCAAATTATAAACAAACTAGTTGGATGTGCCAATCCCAAAACTTTTTTCTACCTCATACGTACATTCAATATTTCAAAAAGTAGTTAATACTTTAATATTATTAATTCAATACTATACCAACTTTGATTTTCATCTTAAATTTCTGCTTCAGTCAAGTAATAAGATAAAAAACGATTTAATATGGATCAGGATATTTATTAAAATCAATAGTTACCACCAGCTGTTTGCACAAATACCTAGCTTAGCAGGATGCAAGTTCCCGCTTATGCACAAACCGATGGACAATAGAAAGACAAAGAATCGAAAAAATGATACAAAAAGTGCTATGCTATTACAATACTCCTATTGCACGAAATAATTCCAAATTCAAGGAAGATCTGCTGGCCAAGGCCAAAAACATCCACAAAAATTTGCTTCAATTCTGTATATAACTTTATGCACTTTTTGATGGTATAATAATGAAAATAGCATGGATGTGGCTTTTACAGAGTTCCCTTCGTTAGATTTTTTTTCAAATTCAAGGAGGATCTGCATGCCATTCCCAAAAATACTCATACACAAAAACTTTAGTTCAGTTCTATGCGTTCTTCATGCATTTTTTGTTAGTAAAATATTGAAAATGGCACAGACATGGTGATCATAGTGCCCCCTTCTGGCGGATTATTTTCAAATTCAGGAAGGGTCTGCTTACCATATTCCAAACACACAAAAAATTTGGTTCAATTCAATGCATAGCTTCATATACTTTTAGGTGGTACAATATTAAAAATGGCACAAAAATCACTATTACAGCGCCCCCTTCCGGCAGATTTTTTTTTCAAATTCAGAGCAGACTTACAAGCCACTGCCAAATACTTCCACAAAAAATTTGGGGTAATAAATAACTTTTCAGTAATAAAATTTTGAAAATGGTACAAAAATCACTATTACTACACCCCCTTCTGGCAGATTTTTTTTCAAATTTAGGGCAGACATACTAGCCATTGCCAAACACTTCCACAAAAAAATTGATTCAATTCTATGCATAACTTCACTTTTTGGTGGTAAAATATTGAAAATGGTACAAAAATCGCTGTAACAGCACGCCCTACCGGCAGATTTTTTTTTTTTTTTTTTCAAATTCAGAAAGCACTAGCCATAGCCAAACACTTACTCAAGAATTTGATTCAATTCTATACATAACATTATACACTTTTCAGTAGTACAAAATTGAAAATGGCACAAAAATTGTTATTGCAGCGTCCCTTATTGGCAGATTGTTTTCAAATTTAGGAAGGACCAACTAGCCAAAGTCAAACACTTACCCAAAAAAATTTGGTTTGATTCTATGCATAACTTCATACACTTTTAGATGGTACAGTATTGAAAATGGCACAAAAATCGCTTTTACAGCGCTTTCTTCCAGCAGAATATTTCAAAATTGAAGGAGGACCTCCTGCTGCAGCCAAAAATATTCACAAAAAATCAGGTTTAATTCCATACATATACTCATACACTTTTTGATAGTAGAATGGCAACATATGGACACACACACACAGAGACAGACCTTTTACATAAACATATTTTTTGGAATCTCTGACTCTTAAAATGTGTAAATCCGTCAAAAAAAATTTCAATTACAATACTTTCTTTTATTGAAGACTAGCTGAGCCATCCGGCGTTGCCCAGGCCTGTAATTATATTCCAAAACAAACCTGAAATTTGTATTACAAAATGTCATAAAAAGATCCAATCTCGTACCGAATCCCCGCTGCCTGCGGTACCGTTTAGCAGAAGTGCTGTGCACGCATGGCAAGAAAAAAAAAAAGGTGGGCGGTTCTGGAATTTTTTAGTTTTACATTTCACCACCAGGGGAGAACTCAACACAACTGTTTCTGGGCTTAAGAAAGATATTTAATGAAATTATTATTCAAAAATAGAGGTAAGTATTTGTCAGTGGGCTCTAAAAAATCCGCATCTAAAACGGTACGGTTTTAAATATTTGATCACTTTCTTCCAAAAATAATTATTGCCTCCCCTACCCTTAATTGGACGTCCCCTACTCTTTAAAATCTATATTAGTGTTATAATCTATCAGAAAGTTTTATAAATAATTTAAATAAGTAATAAAAAAGATAGTTTAAATAAGTAATATTCATCCATGGGTTTAGTGTAAAGTCTGCATTTGAAATGGTAGAAGACGTTACAATTTTAAATATTTGACCGCTCCTTATTAAAAACTCCCCAGATTTGATGCTTACTACTCTTTAAAATATTTACTATCTGTTATAACTTTTTTGAAAACTCGAAAACAATCGTTTTGTGATTTTTGTTTTAATTTTAATTAATTCGCGTTTCAGCATTTCTTTTCCTTTTTTAATAATCGCTAAATAGTTTTAAAAATTATTATATCAGATAAAACTGAAAAAATGTTCAAAATGCTTTTTTTATTTTTTATTTTGCATAGATTTTCATGTGTTTCAGTGATTGTCATGTGTCTAAGGTGTCAGGTAAACTTATAATTTCGCAAATTGCTTTTGATCCGTTTATCCGGCGTTTTATTTTGATCCTTTTAAGCGGCGACTATAGCCTATGTTCACCGGAAATAGTGTAGCTTTCCAAAGGTGAAAGAATTTTTCAAATCCGTCAAGTAGTTTCGGAGCCTATTCCTTTCAAACAAACAATCAAATCATTCCTCATTACAATATCAGTTAGGTAGAAGGTAAAAACTTGGCAAAATTTGAAGTACTTTTTTATAAAAACCTTAATTTCTCTATGAGTTTACATGCTATCTACACAAAAATGAAGACAGTTTATTAGAATAAGCCACTTGATCTACAGTCTTAACACTTTTGCTACATTAGTTTTGACAGAGTTATTCTAAAGATATTTGTCCTTTATCAATTTGTTGATGATCCCCTATGGAGATTCGGAAAAAAAAAAAAAAATCATGGTAATATATGACATATACTTATTATCAGGGAGGAAAATGCACTAAAGCCATTTTGGACTAGCAGTAAAATCAGATTTTTTGCAATCGATTGATAAAATTAGCATATTTTTGTGATATTCTGACAAAGTTGCATTTTTAAAAATGCTTTGAAAGCATTTTGATTGTTTTTTCACAATATTAGCACTCCTTTGGAAAAATTCATGTCTTTTTCTGCAGTCTTTTGATGAAATTCACATATTTTTCACAATTTTTCGGCGAGTTTTGCTGTTTTTAGCAGTATTTTGACGAAATTTGTGATTTTTTGACCTCATATTTGATTTTGGCAAACTTCACATTTGTTTTTTCAGAATACTTTGGCAAACATGGGGTGTTTCTCACAATCTTTGGGTAAAATTCATGTGCATTTTGCAATCCTTTTTTAAATTTTGCATATTCTTCGGCTGCTTTTAATGACATTTGTATGTCTTTTGCGATCCTTCGAAGAAATATGTTTTTTCGTATCTTTTGACCGCATTTTGCTAGTTTTCTTTTATTACAAGCATTCCTTTGATAAAATTCACTTTTTTTTTTTTTATCTTTCGATGGAATTCGTGTATTTTTGAGCTCTTTCAATGGATTTTACTGTTTTTATGATATTTTGACAAAATTTGCATGGTTTTTTTTTTGGGGGGGGGGGGGATATTTTGACAAAATTTGCAGGTTTTTTTCTCACAATTTTTTGATTTTGTTTTGTTTGATTTTGGCAAAATTCACGTTTTTTCGCAATCCTTTGATGAACATGGCATATTTTTCGTGATCTTTAAATAAACTTCGTATGTTTTTTCGCGATTTTGACAAAATTTGCATGTATGATCTTTATATAAAACTCGTGTGGGTTTCAAGATCTTATGACAAAATTTACCTTTTTTACAATCTTTTGTTAATTTTTTTTTTTTTTTTTTGCAATATTAGCATTTTTTTGACAAAATTTGCGGGTTTTTTTTTCACAATCTTTCGACAGAATCTACTTTTTTTTGCTGCCTTCCATGATCTTTATATAAATTTCTTGTGTTTTTCAAGATCTTATGACAAAATTTTCCTTTTTTGCGATCTTTTAACAGAGTTTTTTTTTTTTTTTTTTTTTTTTTTTAAATATTAGCACCCTTTTGACAAAATTCACGTTTTTTACTCAACCTTTCGACAAAATTTACTGTTTTTTGCTATCTTCTGACGAAAATTTTCCCCCCAACTTTTGACGATGTTTTGTTTGGTTTTGGAAAAATTCATATTTTTTTTTCTGATATCCTTTCATGAACACGTTATGTTTTTTGCAATCTTTTGAGGAAATTCACATGTTTTTTGTGATCTTTTTGCAAATCTTTTCTCAAAATTTGCATGTATTTTGCAATTTTTTTCATTTTTTGACAAAAAGCGGTCTGGAAAACATTAAATAAGGATTTTTTCTTTGCTCCATGAATCGACGAAATTGTGCTAAATTTCATTTTGGTATTAAGTAGTTTTGGCGCAAATTAAATTAAAACTGCTATTTTGGCACATATATGCACTGCACAGCAATTATATTTCACAACAGATAAGCACAAAATGTACAGCATTTGAAGCCTGGATTTGTATCATGCTTACACAGCTGGAGTTTCAGGAAAATTCCTCATGTATTTTTCTAGATATTTAACAAAATGTCTAAAATCGCAAGTGGCTGGGAATCTTTGACATATAGAGTAAACATATAGTTTCTTTTCAGTATGCATTTTTTCTCTCTTCCTGAACAATGAAAAATATAGGATAATTCAAAACTAATGGATCTTTACTTTTTCTCATGCATGGCGAATGTTCAAATTATTTCCCTCACCTTGTAATGTGATGGTTCTTTATAAAATTTGGTACAGAATCGGATCTCTGAATGATTACAAAGGAAGTTTCTGCATATTCTAACATACAATAAACTATTTCTTTTGTTGATGCCACCATTTTCAATAACAATAAAAACTTTTCCGTGTTTCCAAATGAAACTGGGAAAGTTACACATTTATGTCATATATTTATGATATAAATTTATTCATTACAGCAGGTCATACAGATTTCCTTTATGCACAATTAATTTTGAATTATCCTGTATAATTTGCATCAATAGTAATCAAACTAGCTTGTACATTAAATGGAACTACATATTATTGTTTATTGATTTACAAAATAGATACAGCAGACTGAGATAAGCAAAATTTACATGATTTCATACAATGCATATATGGATAAGTCTCTGGTCCAAACAAAATAACTAAATCTGCATGAAAGCAACAGGATGTATACTTGTCTGGAAAGAAGGGGAAAAAAAAAAGACATATAAGACTATTATAAATATGTTATAATATAAAATTATTAAATACAAAAATTGATAAAACCTAATTACTCCTTACTTACTATTTCATTTATCAAAATTTATAAATTAATTGAAAGAAAATTTCCATCCTTTTTAAATGTAGAAATGAATTAACAAAGCCTGTTTTATTTGAAGGATAGCCTATCTTTATTATTTCATTAAAAAAGATCATAAAAAGTAAACATATATAGCCATTGATTGGTAACTCTTTCTCAAGTTGTTTTTCAACACTGACAATATTTTATTAGTATTTGAATAAATTCCATGATTCTAACTAAGCACATTAGATGACGCATTTTTAATCTAACAGTCCTTTCGTATAGGATAAACAGCAGTATAAACAATATAACCTTAAAAAAAAGAAAAAGAAAATACTGCCTGTTTCTCAAGTAAAGTTATAGAGTATATTTTTCTAGCATATACTCTATGTTTGATAAAAACTACAGCACTGATCATTGATTAATTTTACAATGATTTTATGATGAATTATAACTTAAGGCCCCACACTAGTCACTGAAAAAGACCCGGATGATAATGTAAAGTCTATGGGAATGTTCCTTTCAAATTTCTCGTTCAAATTTTAATATTTTTACATGATTTTTTTTTTTTTTTTTTTTTTTTTTCATAGGATAGCTGAGGGCAATCTACAACTGACTTAGTTTTTACTTTTTCGATTTTACTTATATATGTTTTATATTATGATAGTTTCGATTTCAGAACCAGTTGAAACCGATTTTGAAATTTAAAGTAATTTTTTTTTTTTTTAAATCTGAAACCAAAATCGAAAAAGTAAAAACTAGGCCGGTTGTGGATCTTTCTCAGTTATCCTATGGAAAAAAAAAAAATCATGTGAAAATATTAAAATTTGAATGAGACATTTGAAAAGAACACTATTATAGACTTTACATTATCATCCAGGTCTTTTTCTGTGACTAGTGTTGCGCCTTAACAAAAAAGTGGTTTTGTATTAGTCACATGTCAGCAGTTAATCACTGAAAATTTCATGTCACATAGGTATTGTGTTGCTACAATGACGGAAAAACAGAAAGACCACACGACTAATTTTGTTGTTTAGAATAAAATTCTGAAAAGTTTTATGTAGCTTGAATTCAGACACAAATAACTGATATAATATGTAAATAGAATTCCATTGTGAAAGTTTAAAACTATATTTTTCTGCAAATATTAAAATCTTGTAATGTTAACAAATGGAAATAAGTTTAGGGCCAGTATCTTTTAAATCAAGTGTAATAAGATGATGCCATGACTGTATTATTTTGTCCAAGACTCACTTGTGATTGTATATAAAAGTTAGCAATTGCTAGATTTGAAGTTTTGGAATATGCAACTGCTACTCTGAGCATGGTTTGTAAGAAATTATTGATTGAAGTAAAGAGTGGGAAAAATAAGGAACTTTTTCTATTTGCAAGTAATCAGAAATGCAAGTTGCCCTAAAAATAACAGAACTGCAAACGGATCATTTTATGAAGAGCAGTTCGAGATTATGCTTATTCTTCTAGAATAAAATCTGCTTCAGAATTCCCAGTAATGTTCAGAACTGTTAGAAATGTGTTAAAAAGCACCAAATATTTGAAGTATGATAAATTATAAGTCAAACAAAAACTAAAAAATCAGCACAGATACAAGACTAAAATACATGTATTTTAATTGCTTAAAATTTAAATCATGGCACAAATTGTTTTTTACTAATGAAATACTCATCCTTCATGGTACAAATGAATTAAGATATTACTGGCGTAATTTACCAAATGAGCCATATCTACTTTCAAAAACGCGTACAAAGTGGTTGTTAAGTTATCGTTTGCTTTAGTATAAAAGTTTGGTTTTAACTGAAAAAAATATGAACTCCTTTCACTATCAAGATGTTTCTGTAATAATTTTGTTCCACTTAAAAATGAACTTATGGATCACAAATTGACTTTGCTTCAGGATAACATTGCTATTTGCAAGTTTGCATCAACTTCAGATTAGTTATTTGCAGACAACATCAAAAATTTAGACAATCCATCTAAAAGTCTCGACATAAATCATAAAAAACATGTTAGGAATCTTGATTCATCAAGTTTTTACCAAATACAAAGCAGTTTGAATCTATTGTTGAACTGAAAACCAAGCAATTTGGAAGTATCAAAATGAATTTCCATTTCCACATGTAAAAACCTGACCCAGTAATGGGAAGTCAGTGTTATATGGAGAAATAAAGAAGTGCTAAAAGTTAATCTACAAATTATTTACAGTAATAATTTAGATTTTAAGTATACCGATCCTAAACTTTTTCCATGAAATTGTATTATCTTGAAATTATTTTTAAAAAATACATTACTATAATTTAAAACAAATAACAAAAATCATATAACTTTATGTGCATAATTTTGCAATGATTTTTTTTTACTAAAGTTTTGTTTTGTTTTTACTGCTTTTGTTGGTGATTCTATATATAGATTTTTTTTTTTTTTTTTCAGTACTCTAGTTCCAATGTTGCAAAAAGTGGGACGGGGGATTCTATAACAGGATATAAACATGTAAAATGAAAATGTAGCATATGTATTACATAATCCTGTCTTAAATATAGAAATTTCATTGTTTCTATGGTAGAAATGCCAAATAATTATTTTCTTATGATGAAATTTTAAACTGAGTTTTACTCATCATTGCGATTATTTATTAGGAACAAATAATAAACCAAATAAACACAACAATCTTATAAAGTAAACCCTGTGAAAGTGTAATCTCTAGAGATTGAAACAAAATTTTAATTTTTGAAATATAACTGCATAGTAATCCTGTTGTGGTGATCTTGAAATTTTTGCTTTTAATAGCAGAACAATTCAGTTATACACAGGTTCCATTTTCACAGAGTTTACTAAGAAAAGTACAGTAAAAATAAAAAATAAATTGCTGAAAATGAAAAAAAGAAATCCAATTTTAGAGAGCCTGAGTAAATTTGTAAGGTATTTCTTTGAAAGGGATAGTAAAATTCTTCATTTTAGAAAGGCTGTTTCTTCACAGGATTCAATATATGAAGCTCCACTTGAGGCAAACTCATAATACCATGGTATTAAAAAAATATTATAATATAGATAAAAGAATTTATGCATCATGAAAAATCAGAACTTTTGGTGTCATGTGGAGCGGTATCCATTTATTTTCATTTGATTCATGATGTTTTATATATTTCAGCCAGATTAAAGCTTTTTGTTGCAAATAAAATATAAAAATCATATATTCTATGTTTGGATTTAAAAAAAATATTTTATCACATATAACAAAAATAGTTGGAGGAGGGGATTAATGCAGAGATGTCAAGTTTCAATGAAAGTTACCATAACCATGAGTTCAGAGGTGATTCTACGTTAAAAAATAGGTGCAAAATTTTCAGTTATTTATCGACCCATTGCTGAAATTTGCGTTTTTATGTGCCTTTTGTTGAAATTTGCATTTTTACTAAGATATTTGGACAAAATTTGTGCTTATATCTGATATTTTGAATAAATGTGCACTCTTTTGATGTATTTTATGTTTTTTATGAGATGTTTAAATGAAATAAGCAATTTTACAATGATCTTCTGACAAAATTTGCTTTTTTACATGATATTTTGATGAAATACGAATTTATTTATATTATTTTATATTACATCACTCTTTGACAAAATTTGTGCTTTTTATGCAAAAATTTGATTAAATTAATACTTTTTCCCATGGTATTTTGATGAAATTTGCATAATTTGTGATATTTTAATGAAATTTTGATTTTTTTTATGTAAAACTTTGAAGAAACTAACTTTTTCTGCAATCTTTTGACTAAATTAACACTTTTTCTGCGATCCTTATGATGTAATTTGCACAATTTATGTGATATTTTAATGAAATTCCCACTTTTTACAAAAAACTTTGATTAAACTAACTTTTTCTGCAATCTTTTGATTAAATTAATGCTTTTTCCATGATCCTTTGATGAAATTTACATTTTCTGCATGACGTTTTGGTGACATTTGTGCTTTTTACATAGCCTTTTGACAAAATTTGCAGTTTTTACACGATCTTTGATGAAATTCAGTGTTTTTTCAATAATCCTCTTTCAAAATTTGCTTCTTTTTCGGTGATCTTATGTCAAAATTAACATTTTTAAAAATGATCCTGTACAAAAAAATCTATGTATTTTCAAATAATCCTTAAACAAAATTTGCATTTTTTTTTCTTTTTACTGTAATTATTAACTGATGTCTATAATGCTGCAATTTTTATTGCATATCCATAATAATTAAGGAGAAATCTTAATATTTGGCATTTCTGTTAATGTATACCTTTCCAGATATTTTCATTTTTGTACAATTACTTTCTCTTAAAAGTATAATATTGATCTGATACTGAAGGATAGCTAGTGATAATGAATTAAAAAAAAAAAAAAAAGAAAAAAAAATTGAAAGGCACACTTAGAGTTGTCCGATTTTTTGTAAGTCTGGGAAAAAATGGTGTAAAAAACATCCTGGACAAAATATCATTTTGTCCACTTTTAATCAATTGAAAATTCTAAATTAAAAATGCAGAATTTAACAATAAATAAATATATTGATTCTTCCTATTCAAGAAACAACTTGTATATCAAAATATAACATATAAATATTTATGTACACAACAATAAGTGAAATATTTTGAGTGAAAATGAAAAATTGAGTTCAGTTCATAAAGAAGTATTTTTAAGCAAATATGTTTATAAAAAAAAGTTTATTAGATTTTAATCTATTAATTAGCAATGCTAAAACATATATTTGCAATAAATTTTAACTTGTTTATATATCATATGACAGTCCCATTGCATTTAATAATCAGTTTACAAAACTAAATATAGAAATGAAAATTTTAAAATGTTTGGCAGCCATAAAGCTTATTTAAAATGAAATCGTATGATCAAATAACAAGATGATGTTCATTAAGAATATGGTGCATTGAAATGAAACCTGTCCTTGCAATGACATAAATAATTTGATATATGTGTTATGGTTAATTTGATTAATTGCAGGGGTAGTACTGACCCTAGGTGAAATTTCAGGACATACTTTTTTCAAAATTTCAGGACAATTTCAGGACACATTTACCCGAGATACTAGCCGAAATAAAAGAATCAAAATTCATTTAAGCTTGGAAAAAGAAAATACCAGTCATCACCAATACACACAAATTTAAAACCAATAATCTATACAGGTTATTTCAATGGTCACTATAAATCTGAATATATGTGAATGGGTGGGTGGTGGTGGTGGTGGTGGTGGTGGGGGGTGCAAATTTTCAAAAATTCTTTCTTTTTTCCGCGATCTCTTGGCAATTTGCATGTTTTTTGCAATCTCTTGGGGAAATTTGCAATGTTTGCACATATTTTTCACATTTTTCGCGATTTTTGGACGAAATGGGTGGGTTTTTTGTGATCTTTTGACAAAATGTGCGTGTTTTCGCGATCTTTTGACGAAATGTTCGCGTTTTTTGCGATCTTTTGACAAAAAGTGCACTTTTTTCGCGATCTTTTGACGAAATGTGCGCGTTTTTCGCGATCTTTTGACAAAATGTGCGCGTTTTTCGCGATCTTTTGACAAAATGTGCGTGTTTTCGCGATATTTTGAAGGAATTTTCGCGATCTTTTGACGAAATGAGCACATTTTAAGCGTTTTTTTTGACGAAATGAGCGTGTTTTCAGCGATCTTTTGACAGAATGTGCACGTTTTTCGCGATCTTTTGACAAAATGCGTGCGTTTTTCGCGATCTTTTGTAGAAATGAGCACATTTTAAGCGGTTTTTTTTGACGAAATGAGCGCGTTTTCTGCAATCTTTTGGCAAAATGAGCGAGTTTAAAGCGATTTTTTGACGAAATGAGCGAGTTTAAAGCGATTTTTTGACGAAATGAGCGTTTTTCAGCGATCTTTTGACAGAATGTGCGCGTTTTTCGTTTTCTATTAACGAAATGAGCGCATTTTAAGCGTTTTTTGACGAAATGAGCGCGTTTTCCGCGTTTTTTTGAAGGAATGAGCGCGTTTTCCATGATCTTATGACGAAATGAACGCGTTTTAAACGATTTTTTGACGAAATAAGCACGTTTTTCGAGATTATGTGACGAAATGAGCACGTTTTCCGCGATTGTTTGACGAAATAGGCCCGTTTTAAGCGTTTTTTTGACGAAATTTGGGCATTTCCAGCGATTTGTTGACGGAATGAGCCCGTTTTTTCGATATCTTTTGACGAAATTTGCACGTTTTTTGCGACATTTTGACGAAATGCGCGTACTTTTACACAATCTTTTCTGGTTTTCTCAAGATCTTGTATCGAAATTTGCGTTTTTTCAAGCGATCCTTTGATGAAATTCGCGATTTTTTTTTATCCGTAATTTCTATCCGATGCCCGGTAAAAGTAAATATCCAATACAATGCAAAAAAAAAAAAAAAAAAAAAAAAAAAAACGTGGTCACCAGCAAAACGTGCGAGCGAGCGAACAAAAACGATAAAGATACGATACCGATTAAGATCTAAGAGTACTTGTTGCCAAATGTAATTTACAACTATCAACCAGAAGAAACGCTCTTACTCCATGGACGAAAGAATTTCTCTTTCCTCCGTACGCGAGCGAAATCTCACGCAGAAGACCGAGCGGCAGCTGGACGCGGCTATCTCAACTGCTGGCCGGTTGCGTGCGCATCTTAATCTCTCGGTAGCTTTCTTTACTGCGAACGCGTGAAAAACAAAAGTACCTTGCCGTAAACATTTTTTGCATATGGTTCGAAGTTTGACATTTAAATCATCCAATATGGGAATTCAAATGCCGATATAGAAAAATTTCAGGAATTTTAGGACAGATTACAAAATTTCAGGACATTTCAGGACGTTTTTTTTTTTTTCAGGAATTTCAGGAATTTCAGGACATGTACGACCCCTGTAATTGGTTATTATTAATAATTATCAAATATTATCCAAATTAACCAGTTAAAATAATTTACGAGAATTTATCAGATAATTAACTGGTTATTATTAGATGATGGTCAACATAAATTAATATAGCGTATTTCTTTGGTGAAGACAGTGATGAATGGAATGCATACTGGAAGCAATGGATATCTTTTATACCGAAGATCAGCAGAAGATGGTAGTAAATTAGCAGCCATACAAATGTGAAATGGAGACATTGAAGTAGATAACTGGTATAGGTTTTACCATGCTTTTGTTATCAAAAACATACAAAGCGCACATAAAAGTGAATACTCCATTAAATCAATCATACATTTGTAAATACGAGAATAAAAGCAGCAACATGGCAGTTTTTGGCATGCAGCTAGAAAGAAGTGCTAGGAATGTGGTCATACATATAAATGAAATGACACAGTATCCAATTAGAAGATACATAAGCAGCAAAGAAACTATATTGCAAATTCTTTTGTTTCTCATACATGAACAAAGTCCAGCTATTGCCCACTTAGCAGTACATCGAGAAAATTGATAATGCGATTATTTCACAGCAGCAAATATATAACAAATAGCGCTTAATCCACCAACTACATACACTGTTTTCTTCATGTTATATGAGCTATTTTCACCATTCATTTACATTTCGTGGTAACAAACTTGACATTTCAAATAAAACTAAAAAAAAGAAAAAATTATTAAAATGAACTAGCTTATATATTTTCTAAGTTAAATAATGATTTACATATCTTCTAACACTATTTAGTAAACTTACTTAGCAGCTTACATTTCATCACTTACAAATATGGTAACAGAGTTGACAAGTAACGGACTTGACATTTCAAATAAAACTATTAGAAATGAACTAGCTTGTATAATTTCTAATTTAGATAATAATACACATACCTTCTGAAACTATTTAGTAAACAATACTTAATTACAAAAATGCAAAAATCATTATTTTAATATTAAAATTTACGGTAACAGACTTGACAGTGAAAAAAAATACTAACCTTGATAAAAGCTTATTCTTGCCACTATTACATTGCTTCACAATTGAAGAGTAAAAAATGACAAATAGTAGTTGCGTGAATAATTTAACTATATCGCTGAATATTTGCTGTTAACTTTAGGCAGAATTCGAAACCTATTCTGACTAAAATAGTCATAAGGTAATGGACTTGACAAAAAGTGAGGGGCAAAAGATTTCTGCTAATTTCTTAAAGAAAATATCTTTCGTAATGATTTTTACCATTAATATAGAACACTAACAGCTCATATTTGCAATAATTAAACCCTTTTTATTTAAAAAAGTTAGCTCAAATTAAAAAAAAAAAAACAAAGTTAAAAACATCAAACTTGGAATGGGATAGGCATGTTTGCTTAGAATCAAAATTTTAAAGATTTATATCTCAAAAATTTTTATAGACTTTTTTAATTTTTCATGTTAGAAATGTTCAATATAATCTTCTTTAGCTAATGCATAGCTCTAATCAAACTTTAAATATTATTTTATGTTTAAATTTTCTTCTTTTTACTCTTGGACAACATATGTAAGTGGAATTTGAAAATGGCCCCCATCAAAATGTCTCATTCAAGAAAACACTGTTGTATTCAGAAGTGCTTATGTTTTATACATGGAATGCCAATAGAAAATCATTTGAACACTACAAACAAGAAGAGGAGAACCTAGCATATTAAAAAAATATGATAGACTGTAAATCGTGCATCCCAATCAAGAAGAAAACTTTTTCTTTGCATGCTGTTGGTAAATGGTCTATACAACATCTTTCCATCAACTGAGAATTATTAGTGCTGTTACTTTCCCAGATCATGTCAAACTCTGAATTTACTGGAGAAAAATTAATGGATATATGCAATAATGATGTGTGCAACGTCACATTCTAAACAAATTAATACATTGTTTGCAATGATATTGACCACATGTTCTCCATCTCCAACAAAATTATGGTAGAAATATAAATCCCACATGGCTGAAGATATTTTCAATCGATAATGGTTGGATATTTATGTTTAGAAATTAATAAAGTTTTTGTTCAGTTAGGAATGAAATCACCAATTTGATCATCAAATGTTTTGTGAACAAAATTACAATATGGGTGATCTGTTATTGTATTTGCAATCCAATATTCCTAAGCTAACGCTTGTGCAAAAAGACATTTAGGATCACTTAATGCAATCTGAGAATAGGGGTTGGAGAAATCTTCTTCAATGCACCGGATGGAACCGGTAAAAAATTTCGAATTAGATTGATTCTGGCAGCAATTTCAATCCTAAAATGACATAACCTAGCTCTTTGTTATCCATAAGAGCTGCAACATTGCTACCAGGTGGAAGAACTGCTCATTCCGCTTTGAAATTGCCACTGAACATGTAATTCGTTGAAAGTATCACATGCAAAATTTCTAAAGCATCTGATTTGCGAAACATATTGCTGAAGTACAAACTTATTGTTTCGGATGAATGCATAATGACATACAAAACATTGTTGGAGGCTATTGAGTGATTATCGCAAGATTTGCACGGAAACATTAGACATTTGGGAACAAATTAATATTGCTTGCAGGGTAACATTACCTATAATTCTAAACAAATTAATACATTGTTTGCAATGATATTGACCACCTGTTCACCTGATCAGCATCAACAGACAAAAAAGACGCTTGCCTGAAATATGTTACTTTGTGGCTGTATGTTAAGACATTAAAATTTATTGCAATTATGCATGTGTATTTTTAAGCAATTTAAACAGTGTAATAAAAAACTTCAATAGGTCAGTTTGAGTAAATTATATTGAATTCGGCACCCACTTACAATCACTTCTTTTCTCGGTTTTTTAACAGATCTTGGCTCCTTTTTTTTTTCACAGTTATGTTTTTGTGAGATAGTACAGAATGAAAGTAAAAGATGGTTAAAGAAAATTTTAAAGTATGACCAAAAGATTTCTTTGTAATGTACAACATCACTATTAATTTTTACAAAAATACATAAATAAAATGACAGTCCATAGTGATCTTTATGGCAGATATGAAATACAGCTTTAATCATCCCCCTCCCCCCCCCCAAAAAAAAAAAAAAGTTTGGTGCAGCTTATTTATGCAGGAAATAAAAGCAAACCCAAGCTTGTAAAGAATGAAGATCAGGCCTGACCTATTTTTTGAAATAATGAATATTAGAGCAAAGAGATTCGAAATTACTAATCATTCATTTATTACATCAAAATAAAAATATTGCAGAAACTAAAAAGCGTTTCAGTGAGTTTTAAAAATGATAAAAAAATAAATATAAATCATACCATTATTTCTTAGCCAAAGCCATTCCGATGCCAACTATACTTCCTATTGCCAAAACAGCACCCCCTACAATAGCAGCGCCCATGAGACCCTCTAGAAGAAAAATAAGATAAAAATCTCAATCAAAGCAAAATTTTAAAAAATATTGCATTTGAAACAAAATAATATACAATTGTTGCTAAGAATGAAATAAAAGTAATAAAAGCACAGCTTTAATTTTTATAAGTTCAAAGTTAATTTTTCTAATTATTATCAATTTATGGGGGTCATGTAATATGCCATACTTCTCTGAAAAGAGTGAAACTTACATTACTAATATCAGCCACATGTTTTTATTCTTTATACACCAGGAGGTCAGACCAAGGCTTCACGAGATACAGAACATATTGCTTGGTGTAAAATTCTTTTTAATTAAAATCTACTAGAGTTGTATATGTTTACTGCATTTTTCTAAAGATTTTTCTAACACCACCAAAAAATATGTTTTAAAAAAAGTTAACTGTGTATTTAAATAAAGTTTTAAAATTTATTAAAAATAATACTTTTGTAGCAATTACGCATCAGGTGCAGTAAAGAGATTGACACACATTTACTTATTACAACAATCTTCCTTATTTTGATTATTTCAGTGTTAATTATTTGATTATATACATATATGTTAAACTTACTTAATTTCCTGGTGAAGGTTATAATGGAATACCAGCTAGAAAAAAGTGCTAAACAGTGCTTATTTTAAGTGCAAACAGGTTAAACTTACAATAGACATTTATTTATTTATTTTTAATGATGCTTGAAAATAATTTGTGATACTGTTTTCAAACAGATTGCCTTTGACTTTTATTTTCTAGAAAAACTGGATTAAAAGCAAAGTTTATTGATTAGGTACTTGCCACCCCCAATATGATGTCAACATTACTCAAGGACATGTTTTTGCTTTATAATGCAAATTTGATATAATAATAACCTCTTAAAGAAATTTGAAAGAAAAGCAATTTACAAACTTGTAACATATGGATTTAAATCATATTCAAAATAACAAACTACTTACAATTTATTTTTGATGAAGTGTCAATCACTAAATGCAATGCCTCATCATAAAGGAGGTATGTAGGTAATTATCAATTTTTGGCCTTCTTCTTTTAGGTTAAAAAAACTATTTTGATTGTTTTAATTTATGTTGTATCCATACTGCTTGCTTCATTTATTTTTGTTTGAAGATACTTTAAATGTGTTATAAAAGATCAGAAATACAAATTTATTTAGTAAATCTTACTGTATTTCAATTATATAAAATTATGTATATATGTATATATATTTTTTTTAATGGAGCTCTCATTACATTTTTAGAGTTTTATTATGTGTTAATAATAAACTAAAAGGTATTAAAAAACCATTATGGTGCTATGAGCACTTCACAAGAAAATGATAAAAGGAAATAGATAATGAAATTCCCCCAAGAATTTTCAAATAAAAAACAATCCTACAGGATAAACAAAATACAGATTCTATATTATGTTAAGCTAGCAGTTCCCATCTTTTATTGGTGTGTGTTGCATTTTTAAAAGGAAAAAAAAAAAATCTGACCTGCCTAATAAGAGTATGGAAATTTTGTATATATATAACCATTATATTATACTACATTTCAACATCTACAATGAATACAGAATAACCCAATATAACAAAGTTAAACATGACAAGCCAATCAAATGGAATTAGCAATACTATAATTATTACTATCTACACTATTAAAGTCCAAACCGATGTGTGTTGTATTTTGAATGTATGTGACGCTATCTCCTTCAATCCCGGAAACAGAGAAACATTGCTTAATTGGTAAGTTATCAATTAAAAACGCTAAAATTTTAATTACTTTGCCCCTGTATGCTTGCACAGTGTTCACACAGGTCGAAAAAGATACCTCCCAAAGTCAACCGACAATGAATGACAAAAGGAGAATATTTTTCCACTTTATTTAAATTGTCATGACGGACATTCTAACTTCTAACAGAGTCAAACAAAAAACAATGAGATTTTTAAATAGATTGTTCTTTTCTTGGACTAAAAGTCTTTATTTATTTATTTATTTCCAATTTTTTCAAATTATTTACGAAACATCGATTTTCAGTGCTTTTTTTTCCAAATTTTCGAGGAACACATTTTTGAATTCCAATCCTGAGAGTTCTAAGAAAGTCTGACAAAAAACTATGCCAGATTCTAAATTTTCATTCCTTTCTGAGAGTGACAGCGTAATTTTTTTTTTAATTTTCGATTTTTTTTCAATTTTATAAAAAAAAATTTCTAAAGATTATTATTATATAGTTTTCACAAGTAAATATTTTATCGCCCAAAATTATTGCCCTATCATTTTTTATTTATTTATTTATTTAATTTTTTAATGTGTGTTGAAACAAATGCTAGCTATTTGTAGAAGATAGAAAAAATTGGTTGAGTGGTTAGTTGGAAAATGATAGATAAGTGATTGAGAATAGACATTTTATATCTCACCAATTTTTTTATATTTTCACACAAAAATTGTTTTAGTTCTTTATTTAAACATGATTTAAAAGCAGGGTTGGGTTTCTTCCGGAAGAAACCTATTTCTTCCAGGACAGTGGAAGAAACCGAAAAAACTGGAAGAAATGGAAGAAACCACCAGAAACCAAAACAAATGCCAAAAGTTAAAATATATTAACTAACTATGTAAAAGAATTAAAGTATAATTATATGAAATCTAAATTCAAAAATTTAATTATTATTAAACATATTTTTGCATAGATAAGTTATTTTTTTTTAATGACAAACTTCAGGTACAGCAGACATTTTCAGTTGATAGATTTTTACTACTGTAGAGGTTGGGATTTTTATATATATATATATATATAGAATGGGTTTTTGTATTAATTGCTCCATTTATAAAAAAAGAAAAAGAAACTACCTGCAAATTGTTTATTTTTCATATAAAAATATATTATTTTCATATAAATGTGCATTATTTTAAACTGTGCTACACAGTAAATAAATAAATTTGTAATTTTTTATATTTTTCATCAAGCATGAATATTTCAAGCTATCCTGAAGTATAGGACTTGAAAAAAAAAAAAAATCTTCATTTTTTGCTTTTATCCAATTTAAGTTGAGAAATTGATTGCAGCATCCTACTGCCAAAGAACTTTTTTGCTATACTATGTTGCATTACACTAAGAAAAATAAAGATTTTATTGACTTTTTTTAATACTGAAGATAGATCGAAACAAGTTTTTAAAGCCAAAACCGAATTCAGGTGACCTTCCTACTTTTTAGCTGAAAATGATAACATCCAAAATTTTTTTTAATTAAATTGTATGTTTTAAAGTAATTAATATATACATAAATATACATAATTGAAATTAATTATATGTATATTATTTATTAATTATGTAAAATTGTTAATAATTCAAAAACTTTATTTTCATATACAATAATACGTAGTTAATTCCTCCATGACACAGAAAGATTTTCTAATTATACGAATTACATTTAATTAAAAAATATTTTAGTTTTAGGTATATACATCTTGATTTTTCCTCTATAATGATTTTTGTAAATGATCATTTGTTATTCTAGAACTTTCTCAAAGAATATTTGAAATCTAATGCAGTTTAAACTAAAAATTTTCTATGAGATGATTGATAAATCTTGACTGATAATTATAAACAATGAACTTCATTGCAATACATTCATTTGAGCCGATACAGTTCAAATCAATAACTAAAAATGAAAATTTCTGAAGGAAGAAAGAAGATTTTTGGGATACTAAGTGTTTCGATCTGGCCGAATTTCCGCCCTCGTTTTTGGCAAAACTCAGATTTTGGGGGGGAAAAAAGTATTTTTGATTGATCTCTATTTAATATAGTAATTATTATACATTATTTACATTAATAAAATTGACGTAAATTAAAAGCTTTTATTTAAATGGGTTTCATTCTACCATTAGTAAAGAATCTCTACTATTTACTATTAGTTTCAGAAATTTGAATAATAAAACAATATGTTGGTTAAATTGAAATGGATAACATTTAACTGATTTTGTGTATTTTGGATAAAATGTCTTTTCATTTAGCCAATGGTTGAAGATCTCTAGATAAGTGTTGTGTATGATCTTGGCTAAAAAACTGATGCAATTATTAATTTAGCATATATGCTTAATTAAATTTGTTTTGGTCCAGTGAAATTAATTTATATTAGATTATAGGAAGAAGAAATTTATTATATCTTACAAAATTGAAAATGTATAATAAATTGTTAAAGAAAAACAGTTTCTTCCATTTCTTCCACTTGGAAGAAACCTATTTCTTCCGGCCGGTTTTTTCCACTGCGGAAAAAACTTGCCAACCCTGTTTAAAAGTATTCAAAAATTTGAAAGAATTGATTGAATACTTTAAAAAAAAATTAATTTCAATGAATGTGATGACGAAACGAAATAAATAGAAGAAATCTATTGAAGAGTGTTTTTGCTATCATGCCAAAATGAGTTGCTTCTTTTCTGAATTCAAAATATTTCAGGGGACTTTTGAGTTTTATTTCTGCTTAAAAAAAAAAAAAAAAAAAAAAAAAAAAAAAAAAAAAAAAAAATTACTTTAAAAGTCATCACCCAATTCACAGATATATTTTGTGTTCTTCAAGTTTTCTTTAGATAAATCGAAGGTCGCTTGTATATATTATATCCAGTGTCAGTAAAAAAAATCTTGACATTTGTGATTTTAGACGTTTTGTTAAATATCTAGAAATATACATGAGAAATTATTCTGAAACTTTAAGTATGTTTAAACAAACTAGCACAAATCATATTTTTGCAAAGATTTTTTTTTTTTTTTTTTTTTTTTTTTTGAAATTTTAAAGGGGACCATCAACAATTTGAAAAGAACGAAGATCTTCTGAATAACCCTGTCAAAATAATGTAGCAAAAGCATTCTAATTGCAGATTAAGTGGCTTATTGTAATAAATTGTGTTTATTTTTATGAGAATAGCACGTATACTCGTAGAGAAATTTAGGTTTTAATTATAAGCATTTAATTTAAGCATTATTTAATAAGCATTATTTTAATTATAAGCAAAAAACTAGTCAAAATTTGGAACAGTTTTTATAATTGTTCCAAATTTTGCCAAGTTTTTTTGCCTCTAATTCAGAGTTTAATCCAAGTTTTTTGCCTATAATTTTTGCCTATAATTAATTTGCCTATAATGCAGAGTTCTTGATTAAAAAAAAACAATGTTATTTTCAGAAAATATGACAACATTGTACATAATACCCTGTAATCTGAATTTAAAAAAATAATTGTATGAAAAATGAACAAGTTTACTAAATAATGTTTTACTGTGCATGCATGGGCATAAGAATATAATTTGCAGAATGTGTTAACTAAATCAGGGTTCATACAGAGTCCGGAAGAAAAAATCCAAGGAATGCATGAAAAATCCAAGGAGTTCAAAACATTTTACGGACTTGCCACTTTTGTTGTTATCTATGTGGCATGCACTTGCACAGCCCCAATTCCGCAGGGATTCCGCAAGTTACCCCCCGTGACAGAGGAGGGGGGTTATCTGCGATCTTCAGATTAAATCGGTGCTTCCCCGCGATCTTCAGACGAAATCAGCGATTTATTGCGATCTTTTGTCAAAATCGGCGGTTTTTCTGCGATATTTTGACGAAATCGGCATTTTTCCGTGTTTTATTTTTTTATGAAATTGAAGTTTTTGCGACGATTTTTAGACAAAATTTGCATTTTTACACGATCTTTTCTCGAAAACGGCGTTTTATCATCACGATCTTTTAACGAAATCAGCATTTTTTCTGTGATCTTTTGATGAAATCGGCATTTTTTTTTCAGTGATCTTTTGACAGAATATTTGTAAGCGATCTTTTATTAAAAACGGCATTTTTTTCCCTCGATCTTTTAACGAAATTAACGTTTTATCAGCGATATTTGATGAAATTGTCATTTTATCCACGATCCGCACAGGAAATTCGTGTTTTTCAGCAATCTTTTGACAAAGTTCGTTGACAAAAACATTGACGAAATGTGTGCTTTTTTGGCAATCTTTCATGAAATTTGCATTTCTCCGCGATTGTTTTTTCAGTGCGTAAAACCGTACAAGTTGGCAACTAAGCGGAACTGAAAACCCAATTTCAAATTTTCAGCAGAGGATGCCTTAAATTTTTGGACGAGAATCACCATTGAATCCACTGTTATCAGAAAAATTGAGCATGATGAATAGTATTATAAAAAAGAAATCAAAGCTGTATATATCTAGCTGTGAAGGAGTTAAACAGTGTAATCACTTTTTAAAATTAGAAGCTTAGACGTGTGTCTGCATTATTCTTTTCTCTTTTCTTTCCAGCCATGAAAAATAAATCACTTTGGTTGCTATTAGTATGATCCCAACCAGTCACTGCTGTGCTTCTGACGAATGATGTGCATAAAGGGTGTACCGTGCGCTTTACAATCGCGATTCTTTTTTTATTTTTTTTTCTCGGGAGCAACATCGCTCGCATGCAATATGCACGCGAAGCGGTGCATGTGCAACTGCATTTTGGTTCTGGAATACAATTTAAGGAGTTTCTAAGGAGTATTTTGTTTATCTAAGTAGTTCTAAGTACTACTTGGGAACGTTTTCATTTCTAAGTAGTTTCTAAGGAGTCCAAGGAGTCTGTACGAACCCTGTAAATATATAGAGCAACTGTTTTAAAAGTCTCAAAAACATAGCTTATAAATTTTGAAAATTATCGACAGAATAAGCTCAAAAACTGTTGTTTTCAAAAGGAAGCAAAAAAAGAGAAGCTGTATCTAAATAAAGTAATATGTGCAATATTGTGTACACTAACACTAATCAATGAATATGGATACAGCCCCTCGACTTTTTACTTCATTTTGGGAACTTAATCTTGACAGAAGTTAAAGATTGATTTGTTTATTTATAACTAAGTCAAGATGCTGCTTAAAAAACTCAACAGAAATGAAGTTATTATTTTGAGACTTAATAACTTAAAACGATAAAAAAAAAAAAAAAAAAAAAAAAAAAAAAAAAAAAAAAAAAAAAAATTCTAGCAGAATGGATATTGATAGTGATGAAGTAGGGAGAAAACTAAAAGATAGTCTGCAGTTCTATCAGATAAAAGTTGAGATTTTTATAAACTTTAAAAATATCTATCCCAGGAAAAAGTAACTTTTACAAAACTCAGTATCAGAAAAATGGACACTTCATGAAATTTCCGAACTATGAATCACTTACTTGAAATTCAACATCTATATTAATATTATAATAGCACAAGACACGCAACTGACCTAAACAGATATGAGTAAATTGCTTCACATTTAATATGCCATGCAGCCATTTTTACTAGAAATATTTTTTTTAAATACATTTCCTTTAGTCCTCCTTAGTAATTTCCTCCTTACAATCCTTTAGTTTTCTCCCTTCATCACTATCAATATCCATTCTGCCAGATTTTTTTTTATCATTTAAGTTATTAAGTCTCAAAATAATAACTTCATTTCTGTTGAGTTTTCGAAGCAGCATCTTAACTTAGTTATAAATAAACAAATCAATCTTTAATTTCTGTCAAGATTAAGTTCCCAATACAGCATAAAACTCACATTTTAGAAACATTGAAAAAAAAAAAGAGAGAGAGAGAGCAGCTACCTCCAAAAATACTACATTTAAAATTATTGGTGTTAGAAATTTCATTCATGACATAAACAAATCACTTTCATATGCTTTGAATTGATCATGATCTTTATGAATTTTGAAAAACAAGGTAAACCTGCAAAAAATAAAACCAGAAAAGACTTTGACATTATTTGCCTCTGACCAAAGAATTTTATTAGTTTTAGGAGGAAAATTCTAGACAACAGAATTTTAAAAATATCAGATAAATAAAATGAAGATAATATAACTCCAAGAAAATGCTGAATATCTATTTACTCATAAATACCTAAAGTTGTATTTTTTTCAAACTGGACAAGAAAGATGTCCAGTTCAGGATTTGAATGAGAGACCTTTAGGTGAAGCCACCAATTACTCTACCAACTGAGCTATTATAAACAAAACTGGCAGACATATCAGAAATATTAAGACTATAATATTTGGTCTTATATGTAAATCAGCTATGCAAAATAAATTAAAGGATGTGTCTGCCAAGAGTGTCTAGGATGAAGAGTTTAATGTTTATTTGGTCAGCTCCTTCAAAATCAGACTACTTTATTCATATCATGACATACATATAATACATCATGGATATCAAAGGGTTAACATTGTATACAAAAACATTTAAAAATTATGATGCGTCAAACACTTAATATTGAAATTATTTTAGATTAATTTTAAACATGATTATTCAATCGGTAAATTAACTGTAACAGATGTAAATTTTTCCATTTTTCATTTTTGGGTGAAAAAAAGTCTGGGCCAGAATGCTCTACCAACTGAGCCATCCTGGGCACGAACACTGGAGGACTATTTCACCCAATTAACCTCAACGATCACTTTATCTGGTCTGATACTCTGGATCAGCTCAACAGAATAAATTAAAGGTGAATATATGCAACTGCAGAAAATCGCTGCATACGAAGTTACATTAGATTAATTTTAAACATGATTATTCAGTCGGTAAATTAATTATAACAGAAGTAAATTTTTTCATTTTTGGGTGAAAAAAGTCCAGGCCAGGATTCGAACCAGTGATGTATTGGCTGAAACTGCCAATGCTCTACCAACTGAGCCATCCCGGACATGAACACTGGAAGACTATTTCACTTAATTAACCTGAACAATCACTTTCTCTGGTCTGATATTCTGGATCAGCTCAACAGAATAAATCGAAGGTCAATATATGGAACTGCAGAAAATCGCTGTATACGAAATTACATTAGATTAAATTTAAACACGATTATTCAATTGGTAAATTAATTATAACAGATGTAAATTTTTTAATTTTTCACTTTTGGGTGAAAAAAATTTGGGCCAGGATTCGAACCAGATAGTTAATAGGGTGAAATAGTCCTCCAGTGTTCGTGTCCAGGGTGGCTCAGTTGGTAGAGCATTGGGGGCTTCAGCCAATACATCCCTGGTTTGAATCCTGGCCCGGACTTTTTTCACTCAAAAATGAAAAATGGAAAAATTTACATCTGTTATTGAAATTATTGTTAATCAAAAAAAGGTTAGGAAACATATGTAGTTTTAACATTGTAAATTGCAGCAATCAACATCTTATTAAGAAAAACATTAAATATGAATATTTATATATATATTATATAATTATCGAGCATTTGAGAAGAAACCTATTATACAACAAGAATCAGTACATATAATTTTAACTAAGATTGCAGTTCATATATCCAATTTTAAAATGTTGATAATTTACCTTTCTTCATTTTATCTTTGACATAAGCCTGTAACTGTTGAGCTTGTCTGTTTGTGGGTTCTACACTCAGGAACTTGGCCACTAACTTTAATGATTCATTGTAATTCTATTTAAAATATCAAAACAACTTTCATCATTAAATTATCAATTGGCATTTATAAAAAATAAAATAAAATAAAAAAAAGACTTTCTTATAGATAAACAAAATTTTTAAGGGAGTACTTACTATCTTTTGCCAAAAGAATGCATTATTTTTATTGAAATTGAGACAAGGTCCATAATTTTTTCATTCGGAAATATCTTAAACCATAGTTGATACGATGAAGAATATGTCAATATATTTAAAAATTGGACAATCATTTTTCTATAGAACTAATGAAGTTGCTCCTTCAACAAAACAATACATCATTGGCAAGTTTCAAGTTTAGTGGCATTATGTACACATTCAAAGAATGACATCGCAAAAGATCACTTTTTCAATCATGCAAAAAGAAAATTTTTTAGACAGTTGGAGCACCAAAATTTGGATATGCCAAGAAGAAAATGTAGCAAAAGGCATTCCTACAAAGATGAAATGATCAGCAAAACAGTTAAGCAATGGCTAAAAGAACATGCATGCCAATAAAACAGAAAACATATGTTGCAAGAATGAAATTAATAATGACAATCTGAAAAGAAAAAAAAATTAAATGCTGTGAGAATTAATCTTTCAATTATATGATTAACTATTTTTTTTATATAGAGAGGATTAAACTTAAAAATAAACATTGAGAATTATTTTTTTGTTTCAAATGATTGTGATTTAATCAATTGCGAATTTTATACATGAAATGCTGATATTCTAGAGAACATAATAACCTTTTAGAATCTACTGTAATTTTTAAACTAAAATTTCAAGCGATGTGCCATTTACGCTTTTTTTTTTTTTTTTTTTTTTTTTTCTTCCAAACAAGCGTGATATTTTTCTGAATTTTTCTGAAAATTAAACAAAAAAAAAATCTGCCATAATTCCAAAATTTTGGGCATAAAATGTATCGCAAATTCCGACAAATGGTTGCAAAAACAAATTAATTTCGATTTCATCAAAATATCGCAAAGAAATGGCAATTTTCATTAAAAGACCACAAAAAGTTATGCAAATTTTGCATAAGATTACGAATAAACGAAAATTGCATTTTTGAATGAATTTCCTTCTTCTCTCCCCCTCCCCTTCTTTTACAACCTTTCAGAAAATTTGTTCTGGATCCGATTTTTTTTCCCTGTTCCAAAGATTCAGACATAGAATATTGAATCATGCAGATGAGCCAAAATTTTCAAATCCAGCCGAACAAAATATATTAACCCTGCCTGAAATGCTAAAAGTTTGCCTCACCCAGCCAAGAAAACACAATGTAATCAAGTCTGGGCCATATTGTTGAGATTCCTGATATTTTTTTACATTTCAAATTTTTTTATTAATGATTGCCTTTTCACAATTTTGGGAACAGAATCACCTCTTTAATATATATTACCATAAAATCCCGTTAATCTGCCCTTCCCGATCAAACACCCTCCCCACTTTAGAAAAAATTTGAAATTTTACAAAAATCCCGAGAAAACGCCGTCCCACCCCATTCTCAAAGGCGATTGAGAATGATATGAATAATGAACCTTTGATGAAATGTGCATTTTTCGAGATTTTTTAATTAATTTCACGCATTTTTGGCTTTTTTTTTTTTTTTTTTTTTTTTTTTTTTTTTACAAATTTCTCTTTTTTTCTGTGCTTTTTCGACAGAATTTGTTTTTTTTTTTTTTTTTTTAACCAAATTTTTTCAAGTATTGCTTCAAGTATTAAAATTCATGATTCTTTCAAAGTTTCACGATTCATTCATTTCATCATGATTCATTCCTGCAAATTTTGTGAAACTATCGCAGAAAAATCCCGTTTAAGCGCTCCCCTCTTATTACTTTATGATTTTTTGTCACGTTTCGGGGGGGGGGGGGGGGATTAACAGTACTTTACGGTACTGTTTAAAAAAAAAAAATCACCATATCTGCTGGGCTGCACTAAACATATTTTTACTTTTAAACTCGTATGCGTTGCGGCACTTATTCCCGAAAATACGGTATTTAAATATTATTAATTTTGTATTTAATTTATTAATTTCTGATTAATAATTTCATTTTTATCATTTCTTAATACAGCTTATTAATGTGTTTCTGTTTAACACATCACCCACGATTACCGCAGAAATTTCACCTGCGGCGTTTACGACCATTTTCTAAATTTTTTTGAGTGATTTTCCGCTGCTGCAGCGTTTTTTCCAGAAATTACAGTAGCTTAAAATCAGTTTCAGATAACTGAATCATTCAATGAAATTGATGGCCTGATAAAAGATACATAGTCACTTGGATATATTAGAAGAAGCAAAGTTTCAAGCATTTTAATTTGAAAAAAAAATTACAGAGCTTGTCAAAATTTCGATAAATATAGGCAAAAATTGTCAAGTTAATATCTTTATACTAGTAAAAAACAATTCCAAAACATTTTTTTAAAGACAAAAATAGTAAAACTTTACTTAATGAAGTTTCAATAAATATTTTTTAGTATTTAAAGATAAAAAACCAACGATTATAAATGCACAAATAAAGGCAATCATTAATAAAAAAATTTGAAATGTAAAAAAATATCAGGAATCTCAACAACATGGCCCAGACTTTATTTGTGCATTTATAATCGTTGGTTTTTTATCTTTAAACATTTTTGCACAAAGGCTTTATTTGCTATTTTAATTTTTTAGTATGTATAGTTAATAAAATTAAATTAAAAACAAATATCTACATTATACAGAATGATTCAAAATGAATGGAATAAAAAGAACATTGAAAGAATATCTTTTGTTCTAATGTATAATTCAAATTTAGCTGGTGCATTTTGGTTATTGGGATGCTAGTTACAATTTTATGCCAAATGCAGTGATAAATTGCTTAAAGTACATTTCCAAGTATGATAGTCTATTTATTTTCTTTCTTGAATTTATATGCAATAATGCCATTCACACAGCATTTCTTAAATAACTTCTTTAATGTCATTAAAATATTACATAAGATTGTATTACATAATTGCATGTTAACAGCCATTTATACACTATTTATATATTAAGTATGAAATATCTGTAAATAATTTAATGAGAAAAACCCCCATCCAGTATAGACTATAACACACTTTACAACAATAATAGTAGTGGTATTAAATGATTATTATAAAAATTTAACTTTTCATAAAATGAAATGAGATTTCTACATAAGGAGTTAAAAAAAACGGGAGGGGGGGAGTAAATCATTAAAAGTACATTTTCAGCAATAGCTGCCTATATGCAAAAATGTGAAAAAACTAAACTGTCATGCAACTTGTTATATAATCTGCAGAATTTATACCCACCTTGTAAGACATCAAAAATGAGATAAATTTAAAAATGTATACCACTACAGATGTAATGGAATGAATACTAGAATCACGATATATGTTGAAATTATTACGCATTTATATTTGTTAACATATATCTTTAATAAGGACAGGTAAAACACAACAAGTAACAAGAAGAACTTAAATTAACTACAGTTAGAAAACAGGTTTGGGCAGTTACAGTTAAATCTAAGTTGTCATAGTAACGATTATATTACATCTCCCCTTTGAATTTTTTTTTTTTTTTTTTTTAAGTTCGTTTACAGATCCAGTCTCTTTACAGGTTTTTACAACTCTTCCTGATCTTGTAACAATGGGTTTGCTTTCAGTCATACCAGGAGCAGGTACACTTAGATCCTTTCCAGTAGAAATGCTTGGTTTGTCATCGGAAGTAGTAGTAGCAGTAGGATGTTGATTTTTTATTTCTATGGGTATCTTCCTTTTCCTTTCAATTTGAAACTTCAATTTAGTTGGCTTGATTTGGCTAGTATTTCGTCTAAATTCTCCTTCAGGCGTCTTCAGATTATATGATCTAGGAGCAGCTTGGGAAATTACTGTTGCTGGTATCCAATTCCTTGGCGCTTGTTTTAGCATAACATTTTGATTTGGTTGTAACGGAATACTGGAAAATGGCTTAGCATGAAGATCGTGGTAGAATTTTTGTTCTAATCTAGCTTCCGTTAAATACTCTGTAGTTTGGCACAGAAATTTAGGCTTTAATAATTCTTCGGCAATTGGAATTATGGTTCGCAGGCGTCTGCTGAAGAGACATTGAGATGGTGATCCTAAATTTTCTCTTGCCGTATTTCTAAAATTCAATAATGCTAAATGTATATCTTGGCCTGATAGTTTACATTTTCTTAGCAAATTCTTGGCTATCTGTACTGCTCTTTCTGCCAATCCATTTCCTTTAGGATACAGAGGACTTGAAGTTTGATGGTTAAACATCCATTCTTGTGAAAATTCCTTAAATTCAGCAGATGAGTAATTAGGAGCGTTGTCACTTTCTAAAATTCTAGGAATTCCATGAACACTAAACCAATCTTTAAGGATCTCTATTGTAGATTTGCTCGTCAAATCTTTTAAAGGTTTGAAATCAATAAAACCAGAATAACTATCAGTGATAAGTAGATAATCAACATCTTGATAGGTAAACACATCAGATGCAAGAATTTCCCATGGTTGCTTAGGAATCTCCTTTGAAATTAATGGTTCTGTCGGAGATGACTTCTGAGTTTTCTGACAAACTATGCAATTCTCTATCAGCGAAATTATGTCTTTAGACATTCCCGGCCAAAACATGGATTCGCGAGCTCTTCGTAGACAACTTGTTATACCCAAATGTCCTTTATGAAGATTTTCTAATGCTTTGGCTCTGAATTTCTCTGGGATAATTATACTAAGGCCTTTAAATATTAAATCTTTTTGAACTGATAGTTCATCCAAATATGATAGATATTTCTTACATGAGTCTGGAACAGAATTTTTGTTACTAGGCCAACCAGTAGATATGAAGTGCTTCAACAAAATGAGTTCTGGATCTGTATTTGTGAGATCTTGTAAAATTTTTAAACCAGCGTTTGTAGTTGGGATTGAAAACAGAATCTGGTAATTGCTCTCCTCTAGCAAATCTTCATTATTGCAATCTCTGCTAAGTAAATCCGCTATATACATTTCTTTTCCTCGTTTGTAGCAAACTTTTGGAGCATATTGTTGAACTTCTAGAAATATTTTTCGAAGTCGTGGTGGAACTCGATCTAGGTTTGTTAAAAATCGATTCCAATGGCTTGTGATCAGTTTCCATGATTATCTCATTTCCATAGATGTACTGATGGAATTTTTGGCATCCAAATTTCATTGCCAAGGCTTCTTTTTCTATCTGAGGATAAGACTGTTGAGCTTCATTCAGAGCTGTAGATGCGAAAGCTATAGATCTTCCATCTTGGAGTAGTACAGCTCCTAATGCAAAAGAACTAGCATCAACTGAAATTGTAACACTTTTGTTTGGATTGTAGTACTTAAGTGAAGGCACTTTCTTTAATAATTCTTTGATTTCTGCTAAATCTCTATCTAATTCATTATTCCAATTCCATACTATGTTTTTCTTCAATAACAATCTCATGTTATGTGTTTTTTCTGAAAGATTGGGAATAAATTTATGCAGATACTGAATCATGCCAAGTAATCTTTGTAACTCTTTTTTGCTAGTTGGTGTTTTAATTCTATCTATGGTTTCAACTTTTTCTGGATCAATCATAATACCATCACTTGTGAGAATATGTCCTAAAAACTTTACTTTTTGAACTTCAAATTCATATTTGTCTTTATTAAGCTTTGCTCCTGCATTTCTTAGTGCTTGTAGGACTAATCGAGTATTTGAACGGAGAGTATTTATGTCAGGCGCATGAATCAAGATGTCATCCATTCAATTTTCAACTCCTGGTATACCTTGTAAAATTTTGGCTATTTCACTTTGAAAAATTTCCGGAGCTGATTTGATACCGAATGGAACTCGAAGAAAGGAATATCTTCCCCAAGAAGTACTGAAAGTTAAGAATGGCTGGGTATGAGGAGAAACTTTCAATTGCCAAAAGCCCTTTTTCAAATCTAATTTCGTGAAATATTTTGATCCACCTACATTAGCGGTAACTTCTTCTAAAGTTTTTAATGGAAATTGTCTTTGCATAAGTATTTTATTCAAGTCAGAAGGATCGATGCAAATTCTTATTTTTCCATTCTGTTTTACGATAACCATGTGGTTACAAATTGGTGTAGCTTTGTCTACTTTCTTAATAATCCCATCCTTAACCATTCTATCAAGCTCTTGTTTCACGATTTTTCTTATCTTAAACGGAACTCTTCTAGGTGGTTTGGTCTCTTTTTGAGCGCATTCGTCTGAAAATTCGGCTGTGTATTCAAAATTTTTTATACACCCTATTCCTTGAAACAAATCCTTAAATTCCTCTTCCAAAGCATTAACTATTTCAATTCTTTGTATTAATCCTGCTTCGATACAGGTAATTCGACCTAGGACTGGACTGATCCCTCCATGTGCTATTATTAACTTAAGTTGCATATGCTTATCTTTAATTCTACAAGAAACTATAGATTCTCCTGCCACATCAATAGCATGACCCGAATATGAGAGGAGTTTGCAGATATTTGAAGGTTTTATTTCTATATGTAATTCTTTTGCTAAGCGAAATGGTATAACATTACACTGAGCACCAGTATCAAGCTTCATAGGAATAGCCTTATTGTTAATTATCACGGTTTCATACCAATCTGATTTATTAACATCGACGCTTGCTATCATGAAATTTTTATCTCCCGCAATCGAGTCGACATTTTCAATTTCTTGCACTTTGTACTTTTTCCGTATTTTTGACCTACATTTCAATGCAAAATAGTTTTGTTTTTGACAAATCCTACATTTCTTGCCAAATGCTGGACATTCATTAATTTTATGGGTACTACCACAATTTCTACAATCAGTTATAATTTTAAAATTTTTAGTATTAGAATTAGGCTTATCTATCTGTGAACTAAGCTTGTGCGACTAGATGTATTTTTTCGATATCGCAGAAATTATAGGTTGCGATTTATTATCATCAACAATATTTTTTAATTGCTTTGAAGCACTTTCAGAAGCTAAACAAATCTGCACGGCTTTATCTAAATTCAAATCAGCATCGCTTAACAGCTTTTCACGAACATCGTTGTTTTCAGTTCCTACAACAATTCTATCACAAAGTAATTCATCTTGCATAAGCCCTATCTTACAGCAAGAAGCTTGTAATTTTAAGTCTGGTTAAAAAATCATTGAATAATTCATCCTTCTTTTGTTTAATTTGGTTAAACTTGTAACGTTCAAAAGTATTATTAACTTTAGGAGTGAAATATTCAGAAAACTTACCTTTGATAATCTCTAGATTTTGTTGCTCATCGGCACTTAAATTAAAGGTTTTATAAATTTGCTTCACTACCAATAATAGCCATAAATGTTGCTACCTGGACTTTTTTCTCTTTCTTCTCAAGTTGAATAGCAGCAGCGTACCAATTAAAACTTTGTAACCAGTCTTCCCATCCATCTTTGGAATCCGCCGTAAACATCAATGGTTTTGGAGGACGGATAGAATTTTCAGCCATTTGTATTTATTTAATATTTTCAGATATGAAATTAAAAGTAAAACCAGTTAACTTTTTTTTTTTTAACTTCTGACACCACGTCACGATATATGTTGAAATTATTACGCATTTATATTTGTTAACATATATCTTTAATAAGGACAAGTAAAACACAACAAGTAACAAGAAGAACTTAAATTAACTACAGTTAGAAAACAGGTTTGGGCAGTTACAGTTAAATCTAAGTTGTCATAGTAACGATTATATTACAACTACGGTACATGCCATATACCTTCTAAAAAATTAAAAAAAACACTGTATACCCTCTATAGTTATAACAGGTACTCTCTAGTGCAGATCTCTGTTCCATGAATAAAATGCTCTACACTGTGAAACACTGATACCTTGAAAATCTAACACAACTTTAATAATCTTTAAAATTAATAATATATCTTTTTTAGGCATTTTTACGAGACTTTTTCTATTACGTCTCAAGTGAACCTTATCTTGATTGACCCCCTCCCCCCGATTTTCTTGTCAGATCCAGTGAAATGAATCTAGTGAATTCAGCTATGCAATAAGGGATTTAAATATACTTTGTTACATATTTTAAATAAAAATAAACTTGTATTTCACGTGCATCCAATTTTTCAATGTCTTCTTATTCAACTTCATATTTCAAGTTTCTTTTTTTATTCTTAAAAGATAATATCGCCAATCACGAAAAATTTTCTTTCAATGCTTGAGTGAAATCTTAAAAATCATTTTATGTAATTTAATCATTTTATGTTATTGTAAATCTATGTTTTCTCAAAGAAAAATGCTTTATTTTAAACATTGATCATTTTTATCTTTGCTAAATTCACATGTTTTAAGATTTCTTTTCAGAACTTCAGATACGTTCATCAACACAAACAATTTGTTACTAGATGCATGCAAACATAACCTAAGCTCACCAAGTCTCATGGGTGACAGCTGAGATAAGATTGTTACAAGCAGAAATTATTTATGGCCAATGATTTGCAAAAATTAAATTACAAAAATAAGAAGACAGATTTGTTCTAAAAAAACCCTGCTGGTTAAATAATTAGGTTTTCAAGCTTATTATACCTTTTCAAATTCTTTATTTAGATATCATCATTCTTTTTAATAAACTTGTCTTGTCCTAGTTTTGTTACAGTATTCTGAAAATGTTTCATAATCTATGCTGGATGTATGATTTTTCATTCTTGTTTTCCTTATTTTGTAAAGTTATAATTTTGAAAGCTTAATCGATTTTGAAAAAAACGCTTTGCATTTAATATAATACAATATCCACCAATTTTCAAATTTTGAAAATACATGTATTTAGGATTTTTTTTTTCAAGTATTTTGTTTTGAAGTTCTAAAACCAATGTATTTTGTATTAAAAAAGATTTTTTTGATGTATTTCGCCCAACTCTATACTTTGGAAATCAATAATTTTAAAAGCTAACCATTTTTACAAACAGGTTCTCTATTTGTGCAGTACAATTTAATGCATAATAATTTTTAATTATGTATTTTGTATTTCAAATGTATTTTCAAAATAAATATATTTTGTATTTTTCTAAATTTGAAAAATGTTTTCTATTCAAAAAAAAAAACAATTATTCTAAAATTTTTTTCTATCAATTATTCTAGTTCTAAAACCAATTATTTTATATTGAAAATGGTTTTTCAATGTATTTTGCCCAAATCTGTTGTATTTCTAATTGTTTTCAAAAAAGGAAAGTTTTAACCCTTTGCGGTGCAGTGTTGCTGGGTCAGCAACACCTAAAGTTCCCCCTGTTTAGAGACACAAAAACTCCGTGAATATTTCAAAAACTACTCTAATGGCTACTTTAAATCTTTCTTATGAGTTCTAGATCGCAGCACCACAAAGATCAAATTCTACTGTTTTTAAATACTAGGTAAAATATTTTACTCTAATACGTGCTTCACAGCAATGCTCTTCTCACTGCGCTTATCAATGCTGTACTTACAGGATGTTACCACTTCGGCAACAGCTGTATAATTAAAATGATACATGTGTACTCTAGGCCTAAATAGACTGCCTAATTTTTTTTTTCTTTAAATTACAACTTTAAAGAGTAGTGCGCCGGAAAGGGTTAAGCTCATATTCAAATTCTTAAAACAAGGAATGTAGTCTAAGATTGCTTTTGTATAGTTTTTATAGATGATTATAAAACTGAAATTTTACTGGCATTACAATGAAAAACATTTTTAAAAAATAATATAAAATTTGAAAAGTAATTTGCCAAAGAACTTATAACAATACTCACTTTTAATTTTGCGTGGCCAAATGCTAGGTAGTACAAATAATCTCTTTTTGCTGTTGGATCTCCATTTTGAAAAAGATCTAGAAAAAGAAAATAATAAAAAGTTAATGGTTTATAAAGACAACTGTACCGATGTCATGGAGTCCATTAATCAATAATACCAAAACTAAAGTATCTTCATATTATCTTTTTATATATTTTTTTAATTCCAGTATTCAAGATCATAAGAAATAATGTTAAAAAGAAAAATTGCTTTTATTGGGTATAAATGCTGTTCATAAAAAAGATTATAAAATGCTTTAATTTATAATGAGAATTTCAGCAATGTTCAAAATAATATAAGAATTAATATTATAGTAATGAAATAGTGTTCCAGGCATTAATTTTCAAAAAGTTACATTTCTTTAATTTTTATACGGTTTCCAGATCCTATAAAATGATATTTAGAAAAAGTATGGAGTTGAACAATTTAAAGTGAAATTAGACTAATTATATGTAATTTTAAATTTATAAATTGAGCTATTTTTATTTTTGGACTAAATGTACGATTTAACCAGATGAAAGAGATGCCCAGTATACTGCTTGGAAAACTGTTTTTAAAAATTTAAAACAATAGCAGATATTATATAAATCTCAACCCTTCTCCACCTTGAATTTTTCGATTTGTAGAACCTGACATATTGTAATAGACTCTTTTCCCTCTCCGCTCACAAATTCTTTGGATCTAAATTTTATGTGAATTAATATAATATAATGACAACTTTCTGCCCCCCCCCTTTTTTTTTTTTCGTACTTGCAAGATCTACAATAATGTGAAATTGAATTTTTTCTTTTAAATTTGCATACCTGAAATAACAATAAAACAATGAAATTTCCACTATCATTCTTTCTTTAATTTTTGGATCTTCAGGGCATAAAGCCAAATTTAGAAAATTAATGTGGAAAATATAAAAATTTAATCTTTTTCCTTCGAATCTGCAAAATTCGAATAATTTTAAAAAATAGTAAAATTTTCATCTTTATTTGTCTTCTTTTTTTTAAACTTACTCTTCCTTATCTAAAAAACCATCTAAAAAATTTTTAAATTTAAAATTTTAAAAAATTTTAAATTTTATTTATTTTAACTATACATAGTCGAGTTGCATATCAAATTAAACCTTATAAACTCCTCTTTGAAATGAGTGGTCATAAAATTTTCTATGTTTGATAGAACTTGAGAAATTCAAAATTAAAAATATTTATGCAAGTCAAAAAATGATGATTTTTTAAAATTTAAATAATTAATTGTATAAAAATTTAAAGCGATAAACAAAAAATAAAAATATGCTCTAATTTATATCATCATAGAGAATTATTCCTAGCAGTTTCATTGAAATCGGAAAGGGTCAGGTTGAGTCATTGGTTGATTTGGCATGGAATGACCCAAAAATTAGAATTTTTCGGCAATTAGTATCAAAATGGCCAAAGAAAAAAAAATCAAAAGCAACACTAGTGGCAAGAACATGAACTAAAAAGTTATTAAATGTGATCAAAGTCTTTTATTGATTTTTGTACATCATTTGAGATAAGTTTTACATTTTCCTCATTATTAGAATAGAAGACTCTCTACTGGAATACATTAAACGAACCCTGCAGGGGGTAAAGTGGTAGAGGAGCAATGAAAACGCATAATATGAATAAGTGGTCAAAGGACTTTTCAACAATATATCACATGACGGGTGTCAATTAAATTTAGACAAAAGCTACCATTGGGGGCAAAGACAGAGGAATGCGGGAGGTATTTAAAATAAAATGGTAGTCACAGAACTTTCCAATGACATATCACAAAAGAGGTATCAGCAAAAGATACAAAAGTGCCTCCTTTGATTTCCTATTAATGTACCCCCCCCTCCCCCCCGGAGTACGTCCTGCCCTCCCTCTTTGTAAATTTTTCATATATTATATAGTATATATCAGAAGCCTCTAAAAAATCTGATCTAAAATGACAAAAATGCAATGATGTCAAAAAAGTTTGATAAATACCTCTGTAAGGGGATAAATTGGGGAAGGGAGAAGAAAGATTCCTAATATGAAAGAGTGATCTGAAAACTTTCTGATGATATACCATATGACAAGTCCATAAAAAGTTTGAAATTTACTCCTCACTACTCCATTACCTTTTTCTTCCCTGAATACACCCGAAAATTACACAGTCTTACTTTATATTTAATAAATTATATTTAACTGAGGGCTCCATCAAAAACCTCATCGAAAATTAAATTTATTCTTGCAATAACTACAATTTAAAAATTTATCTTAATTGTCTAACTATCTGATAGATTAACATGCCTTTAACAGAAAATAAATTCAATATTCTTATTTGATTAGTCTTTGTCAGGATTAGTGTAAGTTTTTGCCATCGGTGGAAGAAAACATGGGAAAATTCTGGTTAAAACTGCAGGTTCCCAGCAAAAACCTGCTTTTGCTGGGAAGGGGTGGCAAAAGTAGGCTGTGAATTTATTTATTTTTTCCAGATGAAAAAATATGAAAGATAAAAGAAACTTAATACTAGTAAGTTAAAAAATCAATAATCTAAATTTATTTTTGACCTCTTAATTTAAATAAGTACAATTATGCATTTTATGAAATATAATAAATGTAACTTTCTTCTTTTTTTTACAGCATAAGAGGGAGGGAAAATATTCTAGTTTCCTAACAAGACATAACAGAGTTTTTTCAAAACAATTTAATCTAATTACTTTTTTATCTAAAAAAGACTCATTAGGTCAGGTACAAAAATAATTATTAATTAGTACCAAAGTTATATAAAGCCTTGTGATAATAAAAAAATATACAGGGTGTCCGAAGAGTCTGGAAACGGTCGAATAACTCGAGAAATACTTAAGAGATTGAAAAACAAAAATATATGTGTTAAATATTTTTAAATAAGCTACTCAGTGATACCAAATTTGACCTTTGCAACTGACCCCCTGGGGAGGGGGTCAAACTTCGAAATCTTAAATTATAACCCCCATTTTTTATTGCAGATTTGAATTCTATGGACAAAAATACATAATTTTTGTATTTGATGTTTATTTCGAATCCTAGTTTACCACGGTGTAATTGAGCATATTAAATCGATACATATTTCGGTTTTCCCTGATTGGCCAGAATTTTGACGTCAAATTCCTCGTCTTTTGCAGGAATAATGGTTTCTTGAAAATCACCCGTGGCGATTATTTCGATAATGCTACACTGTTAAAAATTTGACCCATTTGCTGTAGTGTCACTCCACAGCTTTTATAGAATATCTCTTTTATGACCAATGAGAATGCTCCATAACACAGTAAAGTAACCGTTTTCTATAAAAGCGGTGGAATGATGCTGTAGCAAATGAATTAAATTTTTTACAGTGCATAGGGGTTTTTTTTATGTTTTTCTCAGGGTTGGCAAGTTTTTGACAGTGTGCAGTTTTATCCGGTTAAAACCATGGTTTAAACCGTCATGGCTAAAACCTCTTGTCAAAAACCTCAAATACTACACTGATCTGTAAAATTTCACATTAAACATCTGTCACACATATACAACATTAGATGTAATATTAAATATTCACTTTTACTGTATTGTATATTATCATTTCTGGATAAAAAAAAAAAAAAAAAAAAAAAAAAAAAAAAGAATCTGTCATAAATCTGAAAATTTAGCCTGCCTCCAAACTTGTTCAACTAGCAATGCATCTGCTAGCACAGCACCAATTGAGAGAGTATTTTGTAACTTTGGCTTCATCTAAACTCAGAAACCATTTGGATGTAAATAAATGTGCTAAATAGATTATGTGCTATAGGATGCGTAATTTTTTTTCCCAACCACCTTCGTCGTTCCAAGGCCAAGCTCGCACTCTGATTGGTTGTTACTCTCGGCACTGTTTTCACGTAACTTGGCATAGCAATAGACGCTTCTGTGGAGTTTGATTTCCTTCCGAACTGAGTACTAAGTAAACCGAGTACAAAGTTGTGTGTAAAAACTTTTAAAGAGTACAGCTTTCAATAAGACACATTCCATCCAATCCAATGCTGCAAGAGAAAAGTTACTTTGTACTCGGTTCGGAAGGAAATCAAACTCGACGGACGGAAGCATCTATCGCTACGCCAAGTATGATTATCGCCAAGTTACATGAAAACAGTGCCGAGAGCAACAACCAATCAGAGTGCGAGCTTGGGCTTGGAACGATGAAAGTGGTTGGAAAAAAAATTACGCCTATAGGATACTGTGGTAAAATTGATCCAGATTATAACTGTACAAAATCATTTTCTTCTGTTTGAACATTCTAAAAAAACAACGTTTTATTGCAATTAAAGTAATTTAATTTTTTTGTAGTTATTAAATTACAGTATAATTAATTTTAAATAAAAAATTATTTAAATCATTAAGACTTATTCAATGTTTCTGTCTTGTTCTTAAAATGTTTAAAGTGCATTACACATTATTGACGGTTTAAGCCAGTTTTTGACGGTTTAAACCAGTTTCTGACACTTGTCATGTCAAAAACCAGTTTCTGATGTCAGAAACCCAGCTCTGGTTTTTCTCTACAAAAACTCATTGAAATATATTAATTTAGTTTTCTATTTGGATTTTTATTTTATCCAATAAGTGGTTTCTAAATACGACTGATTGGATGCATGTTTTTTTTTTTAATTATTTGCTGTAGTGTCACTCCACCGCTTTTATAGAAAATGCTTACTTTATTGCAGTGGCGTAGCTAGGATGGGTGACACCCGGGGCGGATGTAAATGGTGTCACCCCCCCCCCCCCAACCCGTCATATTTTTTCAATCACATTTCTACGTTGTTATAACAAATAACCATATCATTCCTTATTTACATTTTGTCCACCTACATAAAAAGGGGGGGGGGGCGATTTATTACATTTACCATAGTCCGCATGACTATGGTATGTGACTATATATACCATTGACTATGGTATATATAGTCATTGCGGTGACTATATATAGAAGAAAAATCTTTCTTTTAAAGTTTGCTTTTTGCTAACTCATTGGTTAGGTTGGTTTTTGCTACCTGGTGCATATCTTATTTAGATTGCCCATCTATATATATGTTACAGGCCAAACCCGATTTTAGGCCAAACTAGATTGGCCTAGTCCAAACTAGTCTATCCTAACGCCCATCGAATAAACTAGTTTTTCCTAGGCCAAACTAGTCTATCCTAACGCCCATCGGATAAACTAGTTTTTCCTAGGCCAAACTAGTCTATCCGAACACCCATCGGATAAACTAGTTTTTCCTAGGCCAAACTAGTCTATCCGAACGACCATCGGATAAACTAGATTTTCCTAGGCCAAACTAGTTTGGCCGAACTGTCATTAGGATGAACTAGTTTAGCCTGCTATTCATTGGTTTGAACTAGTTTATCCGAGGCCGAACTAGATTGTCCTAGGCCAATTCAATTTGGCGTGATTTTATTGAATTTAAAGACCGCCATGGCACCAACTTTCTTGTTTTTATCTAATTTAGCCTAGGCCGATGCAATTCGACGCGATTTTAGCTCACAGACTATCAAAGCTTGAGAGCTAATGTGCTCGCAGATTCTGTGTGTGTGTATGTAACCATGTACGTACGTATGTCGGACTAATATAACGGACTAATGTGTAACTAATATAACGCGAGCACTCTGGTGTTGGAATTTGGACGCGATTTAGTTCAAGCCAGCCGGCTTCGCCCGCTATAGACCCCTTCTTTTATATAAAATCTTGAAACGGACATATGTTGAAGCGAACGAACTTCGAAGTGAAAAAAACATGATGATAAATATTTAAGAAAAGGATTTTGCATCGAAATACCACTATTTTCTAATAGTAATTTTTGTAAAAATGTTATATTCTTGCTGGAATTTTTTGAAACTTTGTGATAGTTTATCGCATATGATATAATTTTATATAAAAAAAGAGTTACATTTCGGCGTGAAAGAGGATGTGGTTGCGAACAAAATCAGGAAATATAACGGAAATTCTATGTTTTAAAGCACCGCGACCTCAAGTAACACATCTTCTAATAGGTTGTTTAACGGAGTTTCATTCAAATACAGTTTTGTTAATAATAGAGTAAGCTCCCTGGTGTTGGAATGAGGAACTAATATAACGTGGCTTAGTTAAAACTTGCAGGCTTCGCCCGCTATCGGACTGGCGTGGGCAGCGGGGATATGGTTCGAATTTCGTTCGCTTCGAGGTTCTTTCGAAAAGGAAGGTTACATTCGGTGGTGCGTGCTCAGCATGCTTGCTACGATTTAAATTTTGTTTGCTTCGAAGTTCATTCGAAAAGGAAGAGCGCATTCGGCAGTACGCGTGCAGCACACCTGCTATACGCTGCCGCAGTCTGTGGGGACGCAACTGAAGAACTAATGCACGAAATTTAATAAAAAATTATATTCAGGTAGTCTCTGATCTAAATTGATGCTCATTAGTTTTTGGTGTAAATCGTTCATCAGGTGGAGTACTGTTTGGCATTTTTTTACGATTTACGCATCAGTTTTATCTTAATAGCTAATACAATCAAATTTCCATCGGACTTTAGATACAGTTCGTCCATGACATGAGTTGGTGTTGTTTTTATTTTGAAGTAAATCACTCTTTTCACAATTTTCACAATAGCTGTATCTCAAGAACTAATAGATGGAATTTAATAAAAATTTATATTTAGATAGTCCCTGATATAAATCGATACTGATTACTTTTTCATGTAAAGATTCAACAGATGGCGCTTCTAAAGTGCGTTTTTGCTGATTTGCATTAACACTATTTCAATAACGAATTTACGGATTTTCATCAAACTTCCGAATCAGTAAATCCGTGATATCTAATCCGTGATATCCGTGATCCTAAATCTTTTTACGTATTCGTGTTAATTGCTCAATAGGTGGCGCTGTTGTGCTCAATTTTCCCGATTCCTGAAATAATTTTGTTGCAAGAATTAATGCACGAATTTTCATCAAACTTAAGATTCAGTAAGTCCCTGATATAAATTAGTATTCTGTAGTTTTGGAGTAAATATCTTGAAAGGTAGCGCCGCTATACGGTATTATTCGTTGATCGGTTCTGTAACAAGAACCGTCTAAAACAAAATAAAATTTAGCAGTTTATAATAGTGCAACTTCGGTGACCTAAGAGAGTAAGTATTGGTGACATTGTGACAGTGTAGTGTAAGACATTCATTAAAGAAACTGTTTTTCAGTGAAATAAGACTAACGTTTATTAACGAAAAATAAGTGCAAGTTTAAATAAAACATGTATAAATCCAGGTGAAAAATATAACAGGCATAACGTAAACAGAAACAAGTTCAGTTCCAGATTTATATTAAAGTTATTCTATGTCATGAAATAATATTCAAGTTTAGATAAAATATGTATAAACTTAGATGAAAAATATAACTGGTAAAATGTAAACAGAAAATAAGTTCAATTCCGTATTTAAATTAAAACTATTCTATATAATGAAATAATATTACTTATTAAATGGCATGGCATGGCATATAACAATATTAGGATAGCACTGAAAACAAAACGGACTCACTTATGGATGACAGCTATCGACGTACTGAAAAATTCCAATGATACGGCACACCAACTATTTCGATGAAAAGTCTTAAAAACATATAGAGTTTTTTTTTTTTTTTAACTGAAGATAATAATGTCCACAAATGAATATGAAGACTTAATTAAAAACACAAATGGATTATGACTGCTGGTAAAATGACAAACGGGCGAAGTTGAAAAACCATTTTCACAATTAAATGTCCAGCAACGGATTTGGCGTAATTAAACACAAGTTTGTTAACTTTAAAAACTGGATGAATCTAAAAGACATTTCTGAAACTATATCATATTGACTTCAATATTGCTAGCTCATAACATCGCTTCAAAATCCCCAGCACAACATATCTCAGCCGGTTTAAATAGCAGCGGCAATTCGAAACTGGATACGCCCCTCCGAGTTGAGCAAGCGAGCTCCTGACTTGCGATGGAAGAAATGCAAGACAGCCACTTACGAGTTGCGATCCGCGATGCTTGCGGATTGCGACCGAACGGAACGATAAAACCAGGATGAACACACCCATCAGCGACGATCGGAAAAACAAAAGATAAGCGATTGATTTGAACATGTAAACAAAAGATCGGAAGATTGGAAAATGCCGGCAAAGAAGAAAAATGGAAGTTGGAACAAAATATAAGATAGTAAGCCATGCCATTTTACAATATTACGATATATATAATTAGAATTATGTATTTTAGAGTGTTAAGGAAGAAAAAATGGCTGACAATCGCCCCCCCCCCTTAACACTCGTACTTAAAAATAAAATGGATAATTAACAGATATTGTAAATTATATATATATATAGAATAATGTAAAAACATTAGAATATCAACTATCACACTTCGATAGTTATCAGTAAAACAGAAACTTAACATTAACAAGTATAAATGCAACAAATTCAATAACTTCAACAGGGTTAATCAAAAACATCAATTTTCAATAATGTTAATAACAATATTCAACAATAACAACAATTTTAACAATTATATAACAACTAGATTAACAACTTTTTCATTTCATGAAAGTTCAGTTACAATTGTAACTCTAACGAAAAGTTTTTTTTTTCACGTCGAATAAAGTTCAATAGCAAAAGTCTATAAAGATAACGTTTTCCTGAAAAAAAAACCATGAAAGATAATAACAATTACCTCGTCACGTGCAAGTGACTACGAGTTACCTTTACATAACAATTTAATATGATGATTTTTTCTTGATCTTGACTTGTACAATATTCAAATGAATTTTATACAATCATACATTTGCATATTTATTCTGGAAGAGAATGATTATCATATAAACGCAAATTCAGGATAATATGAAGAATAAATATACATGAATTACAATATGAAAATACTTTGACAATATATGAAAGATACATGTTATGCAAATGAGAAAATTTCAATAATGAGAACAATAACGATCATGATCATGATAACGATTATGAATTATGATTATGATAGTGACAGAGTTAAATGACTGTGAGCGCTCACGTGAAAGACAACACAGAAAAAAAAATATGCTTAAGCTTTTGAAACGATATACATTTGCAAATGATTTGGCCAATTTAAATATGAAAAAAACTTGTTATATATACTCTTAAAACGAGAAGAAAAATTTTCATATTTACATATGCAATAAAAAATACAACTCGATTTTCAACACCACGGACGGGACCTATGTGACATTTCCATTATACAAAAACAGGGACTTACAGACTTAAAAAGAACGATGCCCGCGACAGGCCTTCCTGTGATCAGAACACTCAAGAACGCCGCTACCCCCTGCAGACCACTCTGGCTATTTACAAGGGCACCTCACGAGGCGTTTTTCGAGGCTGCTCGGATCCCGGAGGATGAACGATCCTGAGGTCTGACCACATTCCAGCGGGAGTTAAATTGTCCGCGATGTTGGAAATGAGGGTATATCAAAACCTATGAAATGATATTATGAAACGTATGCATACGAAACAAATATGAAATAACAAGAGTATAATCACATATTCAAACATTTTTTAAAAGAAAAGTACTGAAATATACAAAAATTTCAGTTTAAAAAAAAAGATGCTAAACTTCAAGGTTTAACATGAAAAGTTAAACAAGCATCTTAATGCTTGACACAAGTTCAAAGGAGGAGGAGTTTTTTTTTCATAGCATTTAAATATTATGTATATATATCAATTACTTATAACTAAAAATTACATCAATAAATTTTTTAAGATCAAACTTTGTTAAAGGTTTAGTGAAAATGTCTGAGAGATTAGATTTACTGGCTACGTGTTTAACATTAAAAATCTCTTGGTTTAAAAGGTCTCTAACAAAAAATAATTTTACGTCAATGTGTTTCGTTCTGTAATTTTCAATGGGAGACTTAAGAAAATCAATGGAGGCCATGTTGTCTACTAAAAGTGTTGGTTTAACTTGTGGACCTGTAAAAATATGTTTGTCATAACATTCAGTTATGATCCTACTGAACCATAGAAGCTCTTTAGTTGCTTCTGTTAAAGCCACAAATTCTGATTCCATAGTAGACAAACAGACAGATTTTTGTTTAAAGGCTCTCCACATGATAGGAGCTTTGTCTAACATTAGTAGTTGTCCCCCCATTGATGTCCTGTCATCCCTATTAGCGGCGAAATCCGCGTCGGTGTAAGTTATTAGGTTTATGTGGTGACAAGGTAACTTCAGTTTATAGTGTTTTGTGCTTTGGACATACCCTAAAAGCTTCAGGAGACCATTCCAGTGAACAATCCCAGGATTGCTCTGGAATTGGCTGAAGATATTTACAGCGTACGAAATATCAGGACGTGTCCTGCTTGTTAAAAATGAAAGGCAGCCCAAAACACTTCTGTATGGATATTGTAACATTTCCTGGGTTTCTGCTTCGGTTTGAGGACATTGTGACTTGGAGTATACAGTACCTTTAATTATAGGGAGTGATGTAATGGGAAAGTTGAATTCTTTAAATCTTGTACAAATATCATCAATATATTGCATTTGATGAATTGAAACAGTGCCATTCCCATCCTCCTCAAATTCAACACCAAGTAGTTTGCGTGTTTTCCCCAGGATTTTTATGTCAAAATGTTTTGTTAAAAGGGTTAAAATTTCATTAATATGTTTCTGATGGTTACTTAATATTACAAAGTCATCCACATATAGTAATAAAACAACATAATTAGAAAACATATAGACGCAATTACACCACTCTAACTTTTTAAAACCAAGAGAAATTAAAATCTTATGTAATTCATAAAACCATACTCGTCCACTCTGGTGGAGACCATAAAGGGCCCTCTGGAGTTTGCAGACTAAATGTTCTTTACCTTTTACCTCGAACCCTGATGGTTGTTTCATGTAGATGTTATCAGAAAGAGGGGCGTACAGATAGGCTCCTTTTACATCACACTGAGTGTGGATCCATCCGAGACATGAGACAAGGGCTGCAAAGAAAAAGCGAATTAGACTGAAATTGACTACGGGCGAAAACGTCTCATCGTACGTTTCACCCCTGACTTGTTTATAGCCTTGTGCTACAAGTCTCGCTTTATATCTTGCAACCCGTCCCTTGTCGTCTCGTTTGATGGTGAATACCCATCTGCAGCCTAGTGGTTCGGTGTTGGGTGGCAGAGATGTTAATACCCATACTTGTCTTTTATTTATAACATCCATCTCTTCCTGCATTGCCTGTCTCCAGAGTTCCCACTGAGGGGATTTTAATGCCTGTTTATATGTGTTAGGTATGGAGTCTTCTAGTCAGGTATTGGTTTTATGAGTTTCAGAGAAAGAGGTGTGTGGAGGTGTGTAACTAGGACTTGAGCTAGCACTAGGAGTGGACTTTACAATGCCTTGGTACTTATTGCTTCCTTTAAAACTGAACAGTGACGGATTAAATTTGATACCATTAGATTGACAGTAATCTCTTACTTCCTTCAGTGATCTTAGACGTTGTGTTTCACCCAACTCGTAATAGTAGACGTCGGTTCTCGATTTGTCAGGCCTAGTTACAGGCTTACGGAACCAGACAGCTTCCCTGAGAGTTCTAGTAAACTCCTCGCCATCCTCGTCACTGTCACCCTCAGATGGGTGTGAGGAGGCAGAGTCGGAAGATTCAGAGGTACTCGGTCTAATACTTTGAGTGGGTGGTGTTTCTGAAGTAAATCTGTCAGGTTGAAGGTCAGTCAAAGGGTCTATTTCAGGTGGTTCGGAACTTAGGATGTAAGAGGGTCCCAGATCGCTTCCGTTGCGCTGCTCCGAAGTTGTAAATGGGTTTGTGCCTATTGAATAGCTTGGACCTTGTTCACTGTGTTTGTGGATACTTCTGGATACAGATTCGTCACCAAACCTAACATTTATTGTCTCTATTATTTTATTGGTTTCGGGAATCCATACCCTGTAGCCTTTTGTAGACATTGCGTAACCCACTAAAACACCCTTTTTAGCCTTCGGATCGAATTTGGAGTTTCTTAGTTGTTTAGGTACCCCCACATATGCCACCGTACCAAAAGGTCGTAAATGTCTTATGGATGGTTTATTACCACAATAATGTTCGAAAGGAGTTTTTTTCTGAGTTTTGTGACATATTCGGTTAAGAGTGTATGCGATGTATAAGACAGCTTCTGGCCAGAATTTGAGACTGAGTTTACTTTCATTGAGTATTGAGCGAGCCCCGTCCATTATTGTTTGATTTAAACGTTCTGAAACTCCATTCTGCTCCGGAGAATATACATTGGTAAATTCGTGTCGTATGCCATTGTCCTCAAAGAATTTGGTGAATGCTTCATTATCGAATTCCCGCCCATTGTCGCTACGAACTTCTTTTACTTTGGTGCCCAAAAACCTTTCTGCTCTTTTTACGTGGTTAGAAAATACTTTAAACACCTGTGTTTTACTGCATAAGGGGTATACCGACACTTTGCGAGAGAAGTCGTCTGTTATAGTTAGGAAATACTTCTCCCCGTTTCGCCCTGTTATTTGTGTCGGACCCCACAGGTCAGTGTGTAGCAGTTCTAGAGGTCGTTTAGATCTTATTTGGTTTATTGGGCGGAATGATGTTCGTCTGTGTTTATTAATTTTACATGTTTCACATTCAAAGTCTTTACATTTAATGGGTGGTAAGCCCCTAACGCCATTACATTTTAGAGTATGTTCAATTAATGTGGAACTGATGTGCCCAAGGCGTCTATGCCAGAGTTTAAAATCATCTTTTTGAACGGTTGAGGCTTGGAAACGTACCTTTTTAGGATTTTGATTACGGTTAGTTTTTTGTCTTTATTTCTATTTTTATGGTTAGGATCTGGATAGAGGCAGTAAATGCCATCTTTAAGAAAAGCACGAAAAAGTGTGCCAGAATCCCGATATGCCTTGACCCTTCCCTCACCTCCTTTGAACCTGGCACCCATTTTATCAAGTCTGGGACCTGAAATTAGATTATGTCTTAGACTAGGGCAATACATGACGTCGCCGAAGCGAACCATTTCCCCATTTATTTTTAAATCCACTAAACCGGTGCCCTCGATAGGGAAAGTAGCACCGTCAACAGCAACAGCCAATTCCTCATTTTTTAATGGTTTAAACTTAACATATAGACTTTTATCTTTACAGAAATGGTGGGAGGCACCTGTGTCAAAGACCCAGGCGTCTCCACCACATTTTATGTTACTCAGATTAGATTGTATGAGGTAATTTACCTGGCTTGTTGGCTTACGTTGACGTCGGTTGCGAGGCACATCTTTTCTGGATCTATGACCATCAGATTGAGCACGGACAGGACTGGATACGGAAGAGTCTTTCGATGAATTTCTGGAAAAAGAGGAACCTCTGGACAAAGAAGAATTTCTAGAACTGGAAGAGTCTCTGTACACCACGGAACCGGAATTGGAGGAGTCTCTAGGCATCATGGAACTTCTGGAACTAGAGCTAAGACAGGATTCCTGGCGGGTGACATCAGGCACTCTACACTGGCTCTGTAAATGTCCTCTGCGTCCACATTTGTGACACCGACCTCTGAACTTAGGCTTAAAGGAACACTTCTTTGAGGAACGGGCTCTAGAGAAATGAGACTGCACGGCATCTATTCTGTCGTCCTCTCGTAGTTTGATACGGGACTCCTCTGCGACTAACTCTGTAAGAACATCTTTAAACGTGAACTGTTGGTCTGGCCATCGCAGAATCCCTTGCACCATGTTGTCGAACTTCTTCGGGAGCCATCTAAGCAATTGAAATGTAAGGTAAGTTTCTTTGATTGGCTCATTTATCGCAGCAAGTTGGTCAGCAAGTCTTTGGAGGCGAGCTGCAAACATATCAACGGGCTCCTCAGGTTGTATTTTACAGGAAAGTATTTCGCCAAAGAGCTGCATGTGGCGTGCCCGGTTATCAGGCTGAAAATGCAGTTTAAGTTTAGTCCAGGCTTCATGAGGGTCGTCGATATTTTCTATGATTCTCCGGAATTCATTTTCAACATTTAAATACACAATTGATAGGGCAGACCTGACTCTGGATTGATATTCTTTTGTCGCTACAGAGTCATTTTCATCAGGAGCCTTTTCAGTGCCATTAACTATGCTCCACGCATTTTTATCTAATAGTAGATACTTGACGTCAGCTGCCCAAGTTCCATAATTGTGAGAATTCAGTTTTGCTATGCACACCTGTATGTTAGCCATGGCCATGCATTAAACAGAAGATTTGACAGGAAAAAGGAAAAAAATTTTTTTTTCTTAAATAACGTACTTAGTAGTCAGATAGTACATAAACAAAATTTCTATTATAAGTTATCCAAAAAAAACCTTTTTGTATTTCATATCAATAGAAAAAAAAAATTCATTTAACCTTCAAAAAAATTTTTATATTGCGGCCCCCCCCTCTAAAATGACTCGGAGGTCCAATGGCCGCATACTACAAACAACTGTCAAATTTTTTTGAAATGTCACTAATTAGGTTATGGCCGCCGTAAAGGGTTTAAAAGCGTATTCGCTTTGGGCCCATAACCCGTGATCGGTTCTGTAACAAGAACCGTCTAAAACAAAATAAAATTTAGCAGTTTATAATAGTGCAACTTCGGTGACCTAAGAGAGTAAGTATTGGTGACATTGTGACAGTGTAGTGTAAGACATTCATTAAAGAAACTGTTTTTCAGTGAAATAAGACTAACGTTTATTAACGAAAAATAAGTGCAAGTTTAAATAAAACATGTATAAATCCAGGTGAAAAATATAACAGGCATAACGTAAACAGAAACAAGTTCAGTTCCAGATTTATATTAAAGTTATTCTATGTCATGAAATAATATTCAAGTTTAGATAAAATATGTATAAACTTAGATGAAAAATATAACTGGTAAAATGTAAACAGAAAATAAGTTCAATTCCGTATTTAAATTAAAACCATTCTATATAATGAAATAATATTACTTATTAAATGGCATGGCATGGCATATAACAATATTAGGATAGCACTGAAAACAAAACGGACTCACTTATGGATGACAGCTATCGACGTACTGAAAAATTCCAATGATACGGCACACCAACTATTTCGATGAAAAGTCTTAAAAACATATAGAGTTTTTTTTTTTTTTAACTGAAGATAATAATGTCCACAAATGAATATGAAGACTTAATTAAAAACACAAATGGATTATGACTGCTGGTAAAATGACAAACGGGCGAAGTTGAAAAACCATTTTCACAATTAAATGTCCAGCAACGGATTTGGCGTAATTAAACACAAGTTTGTTAACTTTAAAAACTGGATGAATCTAAAAGACATTTCTGAAACTATATCATATTGACTTCAATATTGCTAGCTCATAACATCGCTTCAAAATCCCCAGCACAACATATCTCAGCCGGTTTAAATAGCAGCGGCAATTCGAAACTGGATACGCCCCTCCGAGTTGAGCAAGCGAGCTCCTGACTTGCGATGGAAGAAATGCAAGACAGCCACTTACGAGTTGCGATCCGCGATGCTTGCGGATTGCGACCGAACGGAACGATAAAACCAGGATGAACACACCCATCAGCGACGATCGGAAAAACAAAAGATAAGCGATTGATTTGAACATGTAAACAAAAGATCGGAAGATTGGAAAATGCCGGCAAAGAAGAAAAATGGAAGTTGGAACAAAATATAAGATAGTAAGCCATGCCATTTTACAATATTACGATATATATAATTAGAATTATGTATTTTAGAGTGTTAAGGAAGAAAAAATGGCTGACATTCGTGATTATTGCAATAGCTCTATCTCAGGATCTAATGCATGGATTTTCAAGAAACTCCAGATTCTGTCAGTCATTGATATAAAAAGTACAAAAGTACTTTTTAGTTTTTGGAGTAAATCGTGCAACAGGTGGCACTGCTATGTGGCATTATTCATGATTGTCGCAATATCTCAAGAAGAAATGCACGGATTTTCATCAAACTTCAAATTCAGTTAGTCCCTGATATAAATTAATATTCTTTTGTTTTTAGAGTAAATGGCTCAATAGGTAGCGCTTCTTCCAGTTTTTTTATGACTTCTGCGATAATTCAAATATCTGAAATAGTACTAATACACAGATTTTCATCAAATTTCAGCTTGAATTAGAATTTGAAAGACGTTGTTACGGATTTTTCAAAATGTTCCGGCAAGAATTTAACATTTTTACAAAAATTGCTATTAGAAAATAGTGGTATTTCGATGCGGAATCCTTTTTCTTAAGTATTTATCATCATGTTGCTTTCTCTTCGATTCAACATTAGTAAATACCTAAATCGAGTTGTATTAGTTCCAAATTCCAATACCAGGGTGCTCGCATTAGTTCCACATTCCATCACCAGGGAGCGCACCTTATTACTAACAAAACTGTATCGTAAGAAAACTCCGTTAAAGAATCTATCAGTAGATATGTTACTCGATGTCGCGGTGCTTCAAAACAAGAATTTGAGATTTTTGAAAAAATCACTATTCTTCAATAGTGGCATTAAATGCGAAATATATTTTTATAAATTTATATCATATGTCATAAATTATCTTAAAGTTTCAAATAGATCAACCTAGAATTTCCGTTATATTTCCTGATTTTGTTTGCCCCCCCCCCCCTCTTTCCCTTTCTTAATGGGACTTTTTATACAATTTTTTATAACATGTTATAAACTATCACAAAGTTTCAACAATTCCAACAAGAATTTAACATTTTTACAAAAATTACTAATAGAAAATAGTGGTATTTGTTATCTTTTTTCTTAAATATTAATCATCATGTTATATTATGTTTGAAAAAGTTTCACAAAATTGGTAATATTTAATTAGCAGCTAAAACCTGAAAAAACGCTGAGCTTTTTAAAAAAAAATCTAGCGTCCTCTTACTCTACCTCCCCGCCGTAACCTAAATTTCAAGTGTCATGCTTTATTTAAGCCTTTTCTTATTTTTAAAAGGATTCGGATATTTCCTTTTTTATGTGAACAATTTCGCGTGAAGTGATGTGTGTGAAAACCAATATCTGTTACGAATTAAAAATCTTTTCATAAAACCAAAAGTTTCTATCCGATTGAAAAACTAATCCGCTCTATCTTTATATTTAAACTCAGAACCCCCAAAATTAATCAGGTGAACGCCTTATCAGAAGAAACCTACATCCAAAATTTGAAACAAATCGGTAAATTATCCCTAAAAAATCTATTTACATAAATTAAGAGTGTTACCCCCCATTCCTCCTTTCTTTATATGTAAAAAATGAACATCCACAACTAATCATGGATGTACCGTATCAAACTGATATTGTACCTAAAATTTTAATAAAATCTGATACTTTTGCATGAAAACTGACTTAACGAAATTAAGGAGTGGGGGGAAGGGGGTGCGGTTTAGCCTTTTGTTCCCCTTCCCTTATTCTTATCCAATGAACCCCTGAAACTAATCAGGAAAGTTCGTTATCAGGATAAATCTATGTCCAAATTTTGAAGCAAATTGGATATTTCTATCAGGAGTTATCGCATTACGTACATACGTACATGGTTACATACACACACAGAATCTGCGAGTACATTAGCTCTCATACTTTGATAGTCTGTGAGCTAAAATCGCGTCAAACTGCATTGGCCTAGGCTAAATTAGATCAAATCTAGAAAGTTGGCGCCGTGGCGGTCTTTAGATTCAATAAAATCACGCCAAATTGAATTGGCCTAGGACAATCTAGTTCGGCCTAGGATAAACTAATTCAAACCAATGGATAGCAGGCTAAACTAGTTCATCCTAATGACCGTTCGGCCAAACTAGTTTGGCCTAGGAAAATCTAGTTTATCCGATGGGCGTTCGGATAGACTAGTTTGGCCTAGGAAAAACTAGTTTATCCGATGGGCGTTCGGATAGACTAGTTTGACCTAGGAAAAACTAGTTTATCCGATGGGCGTTAGGATAGACTAGTTTGGCCTAGGAAAAACTAGTTTATCCGATGGGCGTTAGGATAGACTAGTTTGGACTAGGCCAATCTAGTTTGGCCTAAAATCGGGTTTGGCCTGTAACATATATATAAGAAAGTCTGGATTTCGTATTAATCACAGCACAAAAAAATCTACCGAACGCAAAATCTTGAAAAAAGAGGTAAAAATACTTCTTATAACACCGAGTGCCGCTAAGAAGGGATTTTTGAAAATTTCACCCCTAAGGAAGTAAAAAAAAGAACGTATTTTTAAAAAATTCCTTAAAAATCGGCTTTTGTAGTTATATTTAAACTGATAACATATATTAGTGTGTTTTGTCATGCTGAATCGATACTACCAAGCAAATTCTTTTAAATTCAGTAGTTTGTGAGATACTTCACATTTTCCTAATTTGAAGATGTCTTCGGCGAAAAACCTGAAATTTTCGATCCTTATCTATATAGATCGGATTTTGCAGTTCTTTTTCAACTGATACCACATTTTAGTGTGTTTTTTTATGTTGAATCAAATGGTACCAAATAAATTCTTTTAAATTCAGTAGTTCGTGAGATACTTCACATTATCCTAATTTGACGATGTCTTCGGCGCAAAAACCTGAAATTTTCAATCCTTCTATATATATAAAAGAAAGTCTGAATTTCGTATTAATCACAGCACACAAAAAATCTACTAAACCAAAAATCTAAAAAAAGTAAAAATACTTCTTATAACACCGAGTGTTGCTAGGAAAGGATTTTTGAAAATTCCACCCCTAAGGAGGGTAAAAAAAGAACGAATTAAAAAAAATCCTTAAAAATCGGCGTTTGCAATTGTTTTTCAAGTGATAACGTATTTTAGTGTGTTTTTTCATGCTGAATCGAATGGTATGAAGCAAATTCTTTTAAATTCAGTAGTTCGTGAGATATTTTACATTATCCTAATTTGGCAATGTCTTCGGCGCAAAAACCTGAAATTTTCAATCCTTAACTATATATATAAAAGAAAGTCTGGATTTCGTATTAATCACAGCACAAAAAATCTACCGAAAGAAAAATCTTGAAAATAGAGGTAAAAATTCTTCTTATAACAGCGAGTGCCGCTAAGAAGGGATTTTTGAAAATTCCACCCATAAAGGGGGTAAAAAAAAGAACGAATTTAAAAAAAAAATCCTTAAAAATCAGCTTTTGCATAGTTATTTTTCAACTGATAACATATTTTAGTGTTTTTTTTTTCATGCTTAATCGAATGGTACCAAGCAAATTCTTTTAAATTCTGTAGTTCGTGAGATATTTCACATTTTCCTAATTTGAAGATGTCTTTGGCGCAAAAACCTGAAATTTTCAATCCTTATCTATATAGATCAGATTTTGTAGTTCTTTTTCAACTGATACCATATTTTAGTGTGTTTTTTCATGCATAATCGAATGGTTCCAAGCAAATTCTTTTAACTCGAGTAGTTTGTGAGATACTTCACATTTTTCTAATTTGGCGATGTCTTCAGTGCAAAAAGCTGAAATTTTCAATCTATGTAAAAGAAAGTTTGGATTTCGTATTAATCATGAACAAAAAAATCTATTGAACCTACAATTTTGAAAGAAAGTTCTATAATCAGGTTAACATGATTAGTTATAAGCTATATTTAATTATCTCACTATATATAAAACGCAAAGTGAAATTTCATTCCAGCCGCTTATAACTCAAGTTCTACTTGATAGATTTTAATGGAACTTACATTGTTTATTGGATAATTTTTCAGAAATTTTTTAACAAATGAAATATAGCATTCTACGTTGTTTAATTAAATACCTGTGAAGATGTTTTAAATCGGATGAATCCAATTACAAAAGGCTGGCTTTATTTTAAAGGTTCCGCTGAATGAATTTTTATGTGATTAATGTTGTCTAATTCCTCAGTTTTAGTTCTTGTCACTGTGCAAATGAAACTATCAACACTTCCATAATTTCCTTTTTAAATCTAAAGTACTAAAGTTTCCTAAAATTTATTAAATAAAAATAAAGTTTCTTTTACTGAAATTAAAGTTAAATTAAAATGCAGTTTTTATTAAAATAGTTTATCTTTAATTAGAAATAAATTATACCTTTAACTTTAATCTTTATTCTTCTAAATTTCTTAAATAGTTTTCTAAAATATATTACTTTACAGCTGCCGTATTTTATCCACGCTACTCTGTTTACAAGTCCTTTCAAAATCTAGTTTCACTTCCTTTCATTATCTCATCGAAATTCACACGACCGTTACGAGATAACGAAGTGTCCGATCTTTGACGTCATCTATCAGAAGTTGCATCATTCTGATACTCTTACGTCATTCTTTTTCTTAATGAGATTCTTGAGGTGAATGGATTTCGAATTGCTGTTTTAGTACTTAACTGTTAACCATGTTAATGACACGCGTATATAAAGATCGCGAATTGATGATTTAATCAGTTTTCGATTACCCCTTTAAGATGTGCCGGTAGGCTTGGCCACCGTATCTGTTTTTACAACACGTTGATGTGATAAACTACGACTGATCTCATGAGGCAGCCAAATAGTTTATGTTAAGTTTGCATTATTGTTTTTCTACGAAATTTTGATATTGATGGCTTGCGTTTCGTCCTGAAGTTTACCTTTTTCTCCGACGTGTTTGGTGTGAAGTCGATTAAAGAGAAAAACAAGTCATCGTTCTTTTAATCAGATGTGTTTTTCCGTATCGGCAAGGGTCGTTGACCTTGATGTTGGAGTGTCACGGAGTGTAGTAAATGAATCGACGAGAATGCTTTTTACAATAGCAGTTTTTCTTTTGAAGATGTTATACTATGAGCTCCTGGACATTTAGTTTTTTTATTTTTATGTCATGGAGTCCCTGATATATATTGAAGATGCAGATAAGTTATATTGTTATTATTATAAAGTTAATTGATAAATCTTTTTAATTTTATCTTTTTATTTTTGTTATGTTTTAAAGACTTCAATAAATATTTTTGTTAGATTTTAAATTTGTTTGTTATCTTTTATATCACCACACATTAATTTAATTTTTTCTTTTGCAGTTTAACTTATATTAAAATTTAAACTTCTTTTTCGTGTCATTGTGGTTCGGGAACCAGCATGAGCGTTTCTGCTGTAAAAGCTGCTCTGCAAATCTTTAAATAGTTTGTATATTACTTAAGTAATATACAAGAAAGGTTATGGGCCCGTTTCCCTAACCGCTACCGATAGTTTAAATTTAAAAAGTAGTTTGAAATTAAATTTGTTTAAAAGTGTAATTATAAAGTATAGTGTTTTCAAAAGTTTAAGTGATTAAATTAAAAGTTGTTTAATAAGTTTTAAGTTTGCTGCTTTTTAGTAAAATTTAAAAGTAATGTTTTCGAAATTTTTCTTTACCGCCTTTTACCTTAATCGGTTCGGCGTTAATGTGGTGATATTGCGTAATACCCTCGTCTTATATTGGCGATATGCTGAGACGGGGGGGCTGGATATTTACGAATTTATTTCATTTTTTTTAAATGATTAAGAGTTTTTGATAATAGTTTTTGAAATTTTTAATGCTGGTTTAAGAGTTTAAAAATATTTTTAAGATTCTCTTAAATTTTTTTTTGGAATTAAATAAAATTAGAATAGTAAGTTAGTTTCTGTGCTGGACTTCATGACATTGAATTTTGAAACGATGGAGTGAAGGAAGAATACGTCAAGTGTATTTTTGAATCATGTTGAAGAATTTTTGAAACTTCATGAAAAGTGGTTTTTCTGCAGGCTTTTTGATAAATGATGTGTAGTGTGACAAGTTCAAGTGTTAAACAAGGTCATTCTTTTTCAAGTGAACGTCGATGTCTGCACCTGTTTTTATGCTGCTTTGGGTTTAGTTGCGTCAGTGGGGCGCGCTGGAGCCCCCACTTGATGTGGTGCATTTAAAGATCTTGCAGTGTGAGAACTTTTTACGGTCTAATGGACATTTTGACTTTTGTTCCTGGACAGACAGTTTAACCTTTTGTTCCTGAACAGTTTGACTCTTGTTCCTGAACTTTTTGAGCTGCTACTTTGAGATGTCGGATCGTCGTATTTCTATAGTCCGGTGTTCCTGCTGCTTAGTGCTGATGTCCTGATTGCTGGATGATGTGGAAGTGTGCCTCTTCAAGAATTTTTACATCTGTTATTTTTGTGATATTTTTATTGTTAAAGTTTATTGTTAAAGTTTTTATAAAAATGTGATATTTACATACCTGTTGTTTTTATAATTGAAAAATAGAAAAAAAAAGTTTTGCATCCAGAGATTTATAGTGTCAGCGTTTAAAAATTGGTATTTAAATAGAGGGGGGGAGTTTTAAAATCCTTGCTTGTCTTTATGGTGTAAATTAACTAGTGTTAAAGTTTAGGATTTTGTGCTTAATTATTTAGGGATTTTTGAAATCCTAGTTTAGTTTTAAATTAAGCATTTTCCCCTGCATAAAGTTTATTTAAATGAACTTAAAAAGCAGTTCGGACTTTTTCCTCTCTTGGGTATGTTTTAATGTTTAAGCTAAGATGCATTAATATAAAGTTAAAATGGGTTTAATTATTGAAGTAACCTGTAAAGCCTATTTAATGGCTTTTGAGAAATTTTTAAGATAAGTTTAACTTTTTGTGAAATAGCTTTTGACTTTCTTTTATGAGAAATTAACTTAAAAGTTTGAATATTTATGGCCCTCACTTTAAATGGTTGTTTATTAATCTTGAAGTTTAAAGTAAATTTAATTAAAGTTTAATATTTTTAGATTTTGTTATAAATGGTTTAACTTGTTAGAAGTTTGTTTTTCACCTGTTTAACAATTACCTACAAGTTAATCATGAAAGGATATTTATATTTTACAGAATATACAGTAATAGATTTAATGCAGTAATATTTGAAGACCCTATTTAATTTGAACTTTGCATCTTGGGAGGGTTTTCTTTTCTTGTGTAAGATTAAAGTGTTAAGATACCCAACCTGAATAGGATGCATGATGTTCTGTGTTGTAATTGGGTTTTTCATTTAGTAATTGTTTTAGTTTGAAGTAAATAGATATAATTTTAAAATGAGTTTATTAAAAAGCAAAGTTAAGAGTTAAGCAAATATATGTTAAGTTTAAAATAAGTTTATTAAAAGTTTTTTTTTTTAACTGTTACTGTGAAGGGCCATACTGGAAATTTTTTTTTTAAGGATATTTAAAATAACTTGTTAAAATATTTGAATCTTTATCCTATTGAGAAAAACTTGATTTTTGGTGTAGTGAATCTTACTGTTTTAAAAGTTTAATGTAACTCAATTTTCTTTTAGTGTAAGAAATAGTCTTGAATATTTATTTTTAGGCTATGTAGTTGTTTGAACAACTGGTTTTGAGTTCATGACTTGAAAAGTGTGGTGATTCACTGCATCATGTATCATGTTTTTGTTTTTCATTAAATTTAAATAATATGTGCTTTTGAAATTTTCAAATTGTTGTCTTACTTAGACATAGTGATGCTTTTTAATAAGTATGACAACTAAATTTTTTAGATGGACTGTATCCTGAATAATTGTTTCATACGCTTCAGCCATTTTTCTATAAATGATTTACAGTGGAATGATATATTTATTTCCAAATGACATTTTTTTTGTTAAATTTAATAAAAGTTAAAATTTATTTGAATTTTTCTTATTTTGATATTGTATTATAAATTAAAATGTTTTATTTGCAGTATAGTACTTAGTTTCTTAGTTTTCTTAGCCCAATAGTTTAAGTAAAACCTCTAGCATGAATGAAGGAAAGATCCAATGGATTTTCACTTTGCATTTTAGATTCTTTAGGCAACCTGGATCCTAGAGCAAGATAGCGTTTAAGCAGGTCGCTGATGCTTATGGATATGGTTGGTTTTAAATTGCTGAGGTTTTACAGTAGGGCATTGAATAATAATTGGTGTTTTATTTTTTTTTGTAGTTTTGACAGTTTACATTCATGTTAAGTTGTTTTGGAAATTTTAAGTTGGAGAAATTATCTGGAAGTTCTCATTAGTTTTTGCTTGTAATGGCTGGCTATGTTTAAGGAGAGGATATGGAAAAGTTTTGGATTGCTGCTTAGAAAAGAAATGAGTTCTGGATGTAATTCCGAGATTTTTTTTTTTTTTTTGAGAAGGGGAAAAGATTTTTAAGTAAAGGGAGATTAGCTATTTTTAGAGGCAAATTGCTTATGCTGAATGATCGATGGGAATTGTGAAAGTTGAAATTTTGCAAATGGTTAGATCCCATAAAAGATCAGTAATTGAAATTTTGATTAAGGTCCTTGCCTGAATAGTTACGTAATGGATTAACTTGTTAGAAGGTGGTTACATAAAGGGTAACTTTCTAGATTGGCTGAGGGACAGTATCGTTTGAGCAATTTGCAGACTGTTTTTGGTATATTGGCATGTTTGACAGGAAAGGTGTAAAATGGACCCAGGCTACTTTTTCCTGAAACTGAGATGTCATATGAAGCATTGTCTGATGGTTGATAATTATTTTAAAGCTGTCTTTCCAAATTTGAAGTTTTAGATTCCTAGAGTTCATGATGATCATTTTAAGAAAGTTTGAATAATTCTGACGGGCAAATTAGTTTATGGTAATATGCATTTACTGAATAGTTTATAGCTTTTTAGTGGGATATTTGATAGAGGTCAAGTTGTGAAAGGAAATGGATTAGGCTCTTAAAGAAATTTGAGCGGTGTTTCCAGTACTTGGCAAGATATCCTGTATATTAGATGCATTTGTTTTGGCTCTGTTTTTTTTTGGCATTTGGTGATGTTGAGTAAAGCAAGGTCGGTCTCTATGATAATGTTGGAGTAAAACTAATGCTCGGTAACCCTGTCAGTCTATGAGATTGTATTTTATAGAAGTGGTTCTTCATCCGTGTCTGTGTCTTTGCCTATGTCCTGTTTTGTCTTGAGAGAATGAGTGTGAAGCCTTTGGATCCAGAGCATTTGTGTGTACGTAGTATGAATGGGAGCGAATGGGTATCCTAGCGCTGGGATGTATGAATGTTATGTTTCCCCAGTATCAGTGTCTGGTCCGGATTTCGAGGTATAGGCACAGCTAAATTTTTTTTGATATATAGGCAAGATGTTAGTAATGTGAATTTAAAATATATATGTATATTTACTAAGGGGAGCATTAGTCTTAGATATTTGATTGCTTAACTGTGTCATCTGGATTGGCTTAAGAGAGGAGCAAACTGTATTTAAGATGTTAAGAAAGAAGTCTCAGTATTAATTTTGCCTGGTCGGAATGTTTAAATATTTTCTTTGATATATCAGTTATGTCTTGGTTTTTGAAATGTTAAATAAATTAAGAAATTTTTTTTTTGAGGGTACATAATCACTTTTTGTAGTATATAATGTTATTATGAAATGTGTTAATCTTTGCATTAATGTTTTGTGTAAGAAATGAAATCTATGCATGATGGACACTAAAAGGGCTGGAAGATGTTGCGTCAACAAGGACTGTTGTATTTTAATATATTTTATATTTATATATAAATGTGTTTATGTAAAAATGTTTTGGGGCTCATGGTTTTAAACTTTCTTTTTAAATTTTTTTTAGCTTTTCTCGGTTTGCCATCTTCAGGTTAATTTTTGAGTATAGAGCTGGCTTCTTTTTAATAGTGCTTTAGGGATGTTTTTCGTGGGTGTTGTAAGAATTGGTGTTAGCCTTAAGGATGCCATTGGTGTTAGATTTTTGATCCTACTTTCGGATTAATTTATAAGTGGTGTTCTTTGGGCATTTGCCCTGTTATTGCACAGGTGACAAGAGGGGGGGCTTTGTTGTCTAATTCCTCAGTTTTAGTTCTTGTCACTGTGCAAATGAAACTATCAACACTTCCATAATTTCCTTTTTAAATCTAAAGTACTAAAGTTTCCTAAAATTTATTAAATAAAAATAAAGTTTCTTTTACTGAAATTAAAGTTAAATTAAAATGCAGTTTTTATTAAAATAGTTTATCTTTAATTAGAAATAAATTATACCTTTAACTTTAATCTTTATTCTTCTAAATTTCTTAAATAGTTTTCTAAAATATATTACTTTACAGCTGCCGTATTTTATCCACGCTACTCTGTTTACAAGTCCTTTCAAAATCTAGTTTCACTTCCTTTCATTATCTCATCGAAATTCACACGACCGTTACGAGATAACGAAGTGTCCGATCTTTGACGTCATCTATCAGAAGTTGCATCATTCTGATACTCTTACGTCATTCTTTTTCTTAATGAGATTCTTGAGGTGAATGGATTTCGAATTGCTGTTTTAGTACTTAACTGTTAACCATGTTAATGACACGCGTATATAAAGATCGCGAATTGATGATTTAATCAGTTTTCGATTACCCCTTTAAGATGTGCCGGTAGGCTTGGCCACCGTATCTGTTTTTACAACACGTTGATGTGATAAACTACGACTGATCTCATGAGGCAGCCAAATCGTTTATGTTAAGTTTGCATTATTGTTTTTCTACGAAATTTTGATATTGATGGCTTGCGTTTCGTCCTGAAGTTTACCTTTTTCTCCGACGTGTTTGGTGTGAAGTCGATTAAAGAGAAAAACAAGTCATCGTTCTTTTAATCAGATGTGTTTTTCCGTATCGGCAAGGGTCGTTGACCTTGATGTTGGAGTGTCACGGAGTGTAGTAAATGAATCGACGAGAATGCTTTTTACAATAGCAGTTTTTCTTTTGAAGATGTTATACTATGAGCTCCTGGACATTTAGTTTTTTTATTTTTATGTCATGGAGTCCCTGATATATATTGAAGATGCAGATAAGTTATATTGTTATTATTATAAAGTTAATTGATAAATCTTTTTAATTTTATCTTTTTATTTTTGTTATGTTTTAAAGACTTCAATAAATATTTTTGTTAGATTTTAAATTTGTTTGTTATCTTTTATATCACCACACATTAATTTAATTTTTTCTTTTGCAGTTTAACTTATATTAAAATTTAAACTTCTTTTTCGTGTCATTGTGGTTCGGGAACCAGCATGAGCGTTTCTGCTGTAAAAGCTGCTCTGCAAATCTTTAAATAGTTTGTATATTACTTAAGTAATATACAAGAATTAAAACTGTTAAAATGTTGAGCGCTACGTCATTAATTGGTGACTAACATTGAACTTTCCGTTTAGATGACTGACTTTTCATCGATGATAGACAGTTTAAAATACAATATAAAACTAAAAATTACTAAAATATAAAAATTTCGTTAAATTCAAAGTTTTTTTTTTTCTTTTTTCTTTCTTTAAGCACTGACCAGCGTAGAGGGCGAAGGCTGCTAGTTTTGTATAAAATTTCATATTTTCAAAGAAAAGTAAATTAACTCTGATGCAACGTGAGCTATAAATATTATTTTTTTCCAGAATTTTTTTTTCCCAAACATTATAATATTATTTGTATGTATTTGCAAATAAAGATTGGGTGTCACCCCTTAGAGGGTGACACCCGGGGTGGACCGCCCCCTCCGCCCCCCGCTAGCTACGCCACTGCTTTATTGTGTTATGGAGCATTCTCATTGGTCATAAAAGAGACATTCTATAAAAGCTGTGGAGTGACGCTACAGCAAATGAGTCAAATTTTTAACAGCGTAGCATTATAAAAATAATCGCCACAGATGATTTTCAGGAAACGCTATTCCTGCAAAAGACGAGGAATTTGAGGTAAAAAACTCTGGCCAATCAGGCAAAACCTGGTTGGGAAAACCGAAATATGTATCAATTTAATATGCTCAATTACACCGTGATAAACGAGGATTCAAAATAAACATCAAATACAAAAGTTATGTATTTTTGTCTGTAGAATCTGAATCTGCAATAAAAAATGGGGGTTATAATTTAAGATTTCAAAGTTGGACCCCCCTGACCCCCAGGGGGGTCAGTTGCAAAGGTCAAATTTCGTATCACTCAGTAGCTTATTTAAAATTATTTAACACGTATATTTTCGTTTTTCAATCTCATATGTATTTCTCGAGTTATTCAACCGTTTCCAGACTTTTCAGACACCCTGTATATTAATGGTTGACAAATTACTTTAGTTAAAGTGACTGGTCACTTTCTCTTCTGTATTGTTAAGTCTATGGTCGTTTGATGCATTCACATATTTAAAATATTTCTTGGGGAAATTAATATTTTTAACTTCTTTTTTCTGTGTACCTTTCTCAAAGGATTTTTCTTTCCTTAGTTTTCAAAATATTTCTAAAATCTATGCTTAATCTAATATATTATGTTTCAAAAGTTGTCAAACTGTGAGTGAAAATTTAACATTTTATATAAAATAAGTGTATACTTTAGAAAAATTTTGAAAACTAAGAAAAATGCTTCTTTTTTAAAAAAGAGTTTACAAAAAATAGAAGTTGAAAATATTAATCGCCTGAGGAGATATTTTAAATATACAAATGCCCGTAGACTTTACATTAGTGAGGAGAATTCAGACACTGAGTGATGAGCCCTCTTAAGAAAAAAAAAAAAAAAAAAAAGATATATTCGATTTTAAATTTGTTTCTTAAATTCCTAAGTATTAGACTGAATCACACCTATTTTATAAAGATTTAAAATATTTAATTATGCTTATTAATTAGCAAATTAAATAAAAATTTAAATATAAAATGATATGTTATTAAATTGTTTTAACCATTATTATCCTTATTAACTTATAGATTTTATTACATACTAAAGAAAAATAAGAATTTGTCATTTTTTTACAAGATTTTTATTACTGTTTGAAAAAATGTAAACAAAGCAATGACCAGAAATCTGCAGAATTCTAAAATCCGCACAACCTCTGGTCTTTGAAGGGAGTCTACTATACTATGAAAAATGATTAAAAGAAAAAATAAAGATGCATACATTGAAACTGCTTACTGTAATTTTTTATCTTTTTCTTTTTTGCAGTTATTTGTCTTGATTTGTTCATTTTATAAATTTAAGTAAACCAACATGATAAACATTAAAATTTAGTTTTAAAAGAAAAGAAAATGAATTCTAGTTTTATACATGAAAATCGATTATGCGACACTATCATTGATACAACATTTTTCGGTAGTCCCTTCAGTGGTATTATAAACGATGTTCCACTGTAATTTTAAAGATATTAAGCTTTATGAGTTGTTCTTTTTGCTGTATGCCTCTGGATGGAAATTTTAAGTGGAAGGAGGGGGGGGGGGGATTTAGATGAAATAGTAATAGTAACAAAGTATGAAAGTCTAGTGAAATTCAGAAGATTCTTACTTCTGTATAAAGTTGCTAACTATGAGTTTTCTACACTACTCAATATTTTTAAATTTTACTCTATACAGTCTGGAAAAGAAAAAAATGGAAACATATTTATTAATAAATAAACATTATGTACCTTCCAACATAACAACTCCTCTCCTAATATCAGCTGCATAGCGACTACGAATCAAGCACCAAGCATAATCAAACTGTTCTCTAGCTGAAACATTTCCCTCTTGTAAACGTTCGTGATAAATTGCTTCAAATTTCTGAAAATAATAATAATAATAAAAAAGGATGGAAATAAATTAATATAGAAAAGAAAATAAAAAAAAAATTATACAATAATATCAAAAGAATTATTTGAAAATTTTTTATGTTAATCAATAAAATCTGAATGAAACTGCATAAATACATTAAAACTCTGTACAACTGCACAAATACATTATTGAAATTTATTTGTAGTGGATGTGGGAAACTGTAAATAGATTGTTCCTTACATGATTTTTGCATTTTTTCAAAGATCCATTGATGAAATGAGTACTTTTCTGCAGTCTATTGATATTTGCATTTTTTTTTCTTTTTTTTAATCTTTCCATGAAATTTAAGGGGATTTTTCCTGCAATTTTTCAGTTTTTTTTTTTTTTTTTTTTCATTTTTTGTAATCTTTTGACAAAATTTGCATTTTTTTCATTTTTTTTAATGAAATTCACATTTTATTGTGATTTATTGAAAAAGTAATGCTTTTCCGTGATGATAACTGCATTTTTTTTTTCTTGATTGTTTTGCAAAAATTAAGGGGTTTTGTGATTTTTTTTTTTTTTTAATATAAAATTCATGTTTTTTTCTGCAATTTTTTGAAAAAATTTGTGTTTTTTAGCTTTTTTTTTTTTTTTTTTTTTTTTTACAAAATTCACATTTTTTTTTTTTTCTGTGATTTATGGACAAAATTTGTGATTTCTAATGAAATTTAGGGGATTTGTGGCGATTCTTAGAAAAAAATTGCAGTTTTTTCATGATTCTTTTTCACGTTTCTTGTAATCTGCTGACAAGATTTGCATTTTGCATTTTTTTTTACGAAATTAGCTTTTTCTAGCGACTTTTTCACAAAACCAGTGTTTTTTGCGATTCTTTAAAAAGATGCACATTTTTTTTCACAATTCGACAATATTAAAGTCAGTTTTCATGATCCTTACATGAAATTTGCATTTTCTCTGCAATCTATTGATGAAATTTGTACTTTTCTGCAGTCTACTGACGATTTCTGCATTTTTTTGTGATCTTTCAATGAAATTTAATGTTTGTTTTTTTTTTTTTTTGTGATTCTTTGACAAAAATTTGCATTTTTTTTATGAAATTCACATTTTTTCTGCAATTTATTAACAAAATTCATGCTTTTCTGCAATCTATGGATGATATCTGCATTTTTTCAGAGATTGTAGCACGAAATTTAGGGGTTTTTTTCTTTCTGTGATTTTTTTTGATAAAATTCACATTTTTTTAAACAGAATTTGTATTTTTCTGATTTTTTTTTTTTTTAATCATGTTTTTTCTGCAATCTATTGATGGTTTTGGCATTTTTTCTATGATCTTTTCATGAAATTTGAGAGTTTTTTGCGATTTTTTGATGAAATCTCTTCTGAAAAATCCTGCATTTGGCTAGTACTTTTCATATTTTTAATCACCTGTTTTTCACATTTAGTCGCCGAGTGCTATTTTCATCTTTATGAAAAAAATACAAGTGTGCTCTTAAAATAAAAATGTTTTTTTTTATTTATTTTTTTTTATTTATTTTTTTTTTTTTTTTTTCAGGGCTGCCAGAATTTAGCCAGGCCAGTTTAAACCATCTGACCTTTTTTTTTTTTATCACATTCTAAAGGCCAGTCTTTTCTAAAATAATATTTTTATTTTACATAAACTGTTCTTAAAACATAGTATATTATTAATTAGTAATTTTTTAATTACTATTACCATAAAAATGACAAATTAAAGTAGACTGCCTACTAAATAAATTGATAGCAAAAATATAAATGAATTGATAGTAAAAATGAATGTTTATTAGAAAATTTGTGCAGTGAAAATTAAAAAAAAAAAATTCAAATGTTTTTTACTAAATAAGATATTTATATGAAAAGTAATACTGCTGGTCTATGGAATAAGTTACAAATTATTTGGCTAAGTTTTTAAATAGTTGTACATTTTTGCCAATTTTTCTACCTTCTCAGCACAAGAGATGGTATCTGATCTTGCTCCAAACATGTTGAAAAACTTCTCTAAATTTCTATTATCACTCCCATATTAAGAGTAAATGTATTCATGGAATCTTGCAATCTAGTAACTTATTAGTCTAAACTCTTCATACACTATGAGGAATTCGGGGAGGGTAAAGTATGTTTATTGACCAAAAATTTATTCCCCTCTTTTTAGTCTATGAATAGATTTGTGGAGAAATAACAACAAAAAATTCAGTAAGTATATAAGAAAAGGCATGTGTGCAAGCTTGAAATTTTGCCAAGACTGAAAATATTTTGACCACCCCCCCCCCTTACTGAGTGAGCACATATACACACGTAACTCGTTTTCCAAGACCACATGATGAAATTAGTTTTTTCCCCAATCTTTCGACAAAAGTTGCATTTTTCTACGATATTTTGTCAAAATTTGGGATTTTTCTACGTTTTTAAACTGAAACTTACGATTTTCTACTATTTTTAGCCGAAATTTGTGATTTTTCTACAGTTTTTAGACAAAATTTGCAATTTTTCTACAGTTTTTACCTGAAATTTGCGATTTTTCTATGAATTTCAGCCGAAATCTGCAATTTTTCGATGAAATCCAAGAACTTTATACGATTTTTTGGAGAAATTCATGGTTTTTTTCACAATCCTTGGGCAGAAATCGCGTCTTTTTCATGATCCTTTGACAAAAATCTCATTTTGCCTGCTATCATTCGATGAAAATCATGGGATTTTTTGTGATCATTTCACGGAAATCGCATTATTTTCTTGATCTTTTGGCAAAATTTGCATCTTTTCCACAATCCTTCGATTAAATTCACATCTTTATTGCGATCCTCTGACAAAAATTGTACCTATTTTGTATTCTTTGACTGGAAATAGCGTCTTTTTCGTGATTATTCGATGGAAATCGAGTCTTTTTCACGATTCTTTGACAGAAATTGCATCTTTTTTGTATTGCTTGAACAGAAATCCCATCTTTTTCATGATCCTTGAACAGAAATCACGTCTTTTTCGTGATCCTTGAACAGAAATCACATCTTTTTTGTGATCCTTTGACAAAATTTGCATATTTTTCGCGATCTTTCGACAAAAATAGGTTCTTCCTGCAATCATTTGATGAAAATCGTGGAATTTTTTGCGATCATTTGATAGAAACTGCGTCTTTTCCACGATCATTTGGCAAAATTTGCATCTTTTCCATGATCCTTTGACTAATTTCACATTTTTTCCATGATCCTTTGATTAAATTCATGTTTTTTTTTGCAATCCTTTGACAAAAATTGCATGTATTTAGTATTCTTTGACCGGAAATAGAATCTTTTTCGCGATTCTTCGACAGAAATAGCGTCTTTTTCGCAATTCTTTGACAGGATTTCCTTTTTTTTCTGCAACCTATTGACTGAAAACTCATCTTTTTTGTGATGCTTCGACAGAGACTATTTCGCATTCTTTGACCGAGATGACGTCTTTTCCGCAATCTTTTAACAGGAATCGCATTTCCTTCACAAGCTTTTGATGAAAATCGCACCTATATTCACAATTCTTTTATGGTATTAGAGTGTTTTTCGCGATCTTTCGACAGATATAGCGTGTTTTTTGCGATCTTTCGACAGGAATTGCTTTTTTTTCCCGTAAGCTTTTGACGACAAATGCGTCTTTTTTTTGCAATCCTTTGACAGAAATAGCACTTTTTTCCGCGATCCTTTGATGAAAAGAGTGTGTTTTTCGCGATCCGTTTTGGTACGCTGACACTTTTCATCTCGTTTCCGTCCTCAGGAATTTTTAAAAGAAGGAATTCCGTCTCAGGACAGAAAAACTTGCACCCATGAGAAAAGGGCATGTGTACAAACACTTCCATCAACCAATCTGCAAATTAATTATTAATTTATATTTTCTTATTTTTAAAGTGGAATGCTGATTTATAAAAAAAACTTTTACATAATATATAGTAACTTAGTTTGTTCATAGTACTAACACATTCAAATATGCTAGGAGCCATTGTCAAAAATGTATAGACAGTTTCATTTTGTACATTATTTATTTGAATATAATTCTTAGCCACAACAACATGAAAATATCTTTACTAAGCAGAGGATGTGCCATTATACGTATAGATTTCATTTAATCATACTGGCTATGTGCGACTTTTCTGTAGTGCTGACTCTTAAGCCATTTTAGCAAGGCACAGTGCCCGGTGGTCCTTTTCACACTTCCTATGTGCAGTGCACCATGGCAATTCTATTTACCCCGGGGAATGTTTAACATATTTTTTTCTTGTATGTTGTTGTATTCATTTTGCATGGATGAACAGTTTAAAAGAAATTTGCAGTTTTCAGTTTAAAAGAAAATTCCATCATAATCATGTTTTTTTTTTTTTTTTTTTTTCCATATGTTTAACTCTATTTTAATAAGACTTTAACGATTATTTTCTACGATTCTTTAAAAAGAATAAATTCTAATGTTTAGTTGCAGAATAATGACAACTTAAAAGTATATGTCTTTTTTGTAAAATTTTTTTGGATCAAACCAAATTTTACTGATTTATGAACAGACTTGGCCACGTCGAGAAAAGGATTTTCATGCGGGGTGATTCAACAGGAACTGATTATTTTGGTCCGTGAAGACTAAGAAGAATAAAATCAGTCTCGGCTTCATATGGAAAAAATATGTTAGGCCCAGCCGATACTCCAGGCCAGAAGATATCAGTGAATAGGCCTGTAGCGGTCCAAAAAGATTAGTGATTAGGTCAGGCCTGATTCTTCAGAAGTAAGACCCAGCCCAAATGCCGTTAATGGAAATCAGCCTGTACAGATTTCTACTCTGGTGATAAGAAATAAGTAACGCAACTCGTTGGTTTAATACCTAAACTTAATCTGCAACATCTAACAATCTGACATTTGATGAAAATTCATGCATTAGTTCTTGAGATGAGATAGAACTATTGCAGAAATCGTGAAAAATGCAGCATGGCAGAACTACCTGTTGGGTGATTTACAACAAAATGTAAGCACCAAGTAATATTAAAGATTAACAGAATCTGAAATTTTATGAAAATTCATATATTAATCTAGAGATTAAGCTATTGGAAAAATTGTAAAAAATGCATCATATGCAATCTGTTGAGCGACTTACACCAAAATATAATCAGCACCAATTTATACAGGGACTAATTGAATATAATAAATTTGTGCAATAATTTTTGAGATAGAATGTCCACAAAATTTGTGTCACATACCACCATACAGAGAGACAATCACGGGCAGTCATTTTATAAAAACCTATTTTTTAGTATCTCTGTCCCCTAAAATGTATAAATCCGTCAAAAACTAGAAGTAAAAAAATTTTCACAAATCCAGTATTTTCTTCTTGAAAAGATAAAAAAAAAAAAAAAAAAAAGAAAGAAAGAAAGAGTCATGACATTTTTTGTAGCTTTTCTATACTTCCAGTCATTTGTTATTAAAAATTGCAAAAAATATATCAATTTCATATGAATTTTACTCAATAAAATTAATTTCATTATAATTAAAATGATTATTACAAGTACATGCAAATAATTTAATGATTACTTTAGTATTTGCGCTCATGTAGTTGATTTTTTGGAGGGTGCCAATAACTATGATTTCTGTCTTATATTCATATATATTTTTTAGTTAATTTACTTTTAGTTTGTTATTTCATCTATGCATTATCAGAAATAGCATCTTTAATGGTTTTAAATTAAATTTTGGTTTCATTTTAGCTATAAAAATTAAGTCACACTGTATCTCACAATAGAAAAGTTGTATTTTAGATGCCAATAACCGTACTGTTTACCCTTTATGGGCGTTTGATACATTCTTACTGAAATATCTTTATGGGAAATTAATATTTTTAAGTTCTTTATACAGTGTTCTCTTTTTAAAGATTATCACTTTTTTTTCCGTAGTTTTCAAAGTATTTCTAAAATTTATGCTTAGTTTTATAGGAAGTTTTAAAATCTCACCTGCATTTCGTCAGTTTTTAAGACATAAAATACTAAATTAAGCATAAATTTTAGAAATATTTTGAGAAATAAGAAAAAAAGAAACATCCATTGAGAAGAGTACACAGAAAAAAGGAGTTAAAAATATTAAAAATTTGAGGAAATATTTTAGATAAACGAATGCATCAAACGCGCATAGACTTAAAATTACGGAAGGAAATTCGGAAGCTGAGTGACCAGCACCCTTAATGATGACAAAGAAAATCCTTTAAGATTCCAGAGTTAATATTATTTACGCAGTTAAAACATTTTTTCCTTAACTTGGAAAACTACATCTACCGTATTTTTTTAAACTTCTAGCATTTATTAAAAAGTTTTTTTTAAAAGAACTATTAAGTTCACCAGTAAGATGGTATTACTTAGGTATAAAATATAACTCAATCGATAAATTATTTTATCAGAAACAAGGAGAAGCAACACATTATCTATATTTGAATAAAGGCCATGAATTTTATAATTAATTAAACACGACAAACCCTTAAATCTTCGGTTGATATGTAATCATCTAATATCGACTGCATGTCTAATATAATACTTATAAACGCTTATTCATCTACTCAATATCATTTACAGCTATTTCAAAACGAAAAGGAAATCAAAATATTTTTATTTATGATTATGCATAAAAACTAGTTGCCAACTCACAGTAGCTAAAAGAAGTATTTTATGGACACGATTCAGGATTTTTCCTTGGGCATGTTGAAAGAACGCCATTTTTACGCGCGCGCGCTCAGAAGATTTTGCATGGAGTAGGTCTTACCGAATAAGGGAATTTTAAAGTTATTCAATTATTGAATTATTTTTATGGTTCAAAATTGGTAAATACAAATACTATATCCCTTTATCCTTCCAAAAAATGATTCTAGTAACAGAAATACATACCTGTGGTTACTCAAATAAATTTTAAAATATTCCGGAAATGTATCACGTGACCTATTTCATCTAATTAAGCCGGATCAGCATTTAAAAAATATGACAACCAACCTTGTTCAAAGCTGGCGCGTGCGACCGAGGGGTTCGACAAACTAGTTTTTGGTGTACCAGATTTATAAATCAAGTTGATTTACCTGATTTCTGATTGATTTACTGCAGATTTACTGATTTATTCTTGATTTACGGATTTACTCCTGATTTACTTGCGATTTACAGGCCTCATTATAGCGGTTAGCATTGCTTTGATTGGCTCTTCAGATCACGTGACGTGACGATGTTCATATATCTTATAATGCTGTAAAAATAAAGACAAAAGAAATACCCATACCACTGAGCTCAATAATAACACGGAGAGCTAACTTCCTATTCTGATACATTCAATCCAGCGGTCCGCCCATGAATACAATGCCAAAGATTTTCCGACGAAAATCTTTGGCAAAACATAGGTTTCCTCTAGAGATGGGCATTATTTAACGTATTAGGATGAAAAACACTGTTACTGTGCTGGAACCTAATATTGCATTAACATGTTATTGAAAAGTCCCTGTTAATTAAATAACGTATGCAGTTTTAAATGACAGCTTCTTCATTCATTTGCCTCAGTAAAGAAATCAATTCTGTACCATTAAAATAGCGCAATATTCTCTAAAAATGTCCTGAATCGTTTCCTTTGCATTTCCGCAACTGAAAATCAACAACAGATAATTTTTTAATATTCCCCCATTCATTCTGATATATTTTCATGTGGCAGCAGTAAATCTGGTTCTTAATAGATAATAATCATTTTTTCGTTTGGCTAACTTCCAACAAAAACAGATAATTTAACATATTGGCAATTATTTATCTGTAAATATTTTCTGCGGTCATTGTAACATTTGATCCAACAGCGTTTCAAATTGGAACAAGTTGGAAATTGCACGTGAAGCGTAGCAAATTAGGTGCGTTCGAACGATAACGAAGTTTTAAAAATATTACTTTCATATATCAATCTCATATTAGGTGCGTTCGAACGATAACGAAGTTTTAAAAATATTACTTTCATATATCAATCTCATAACATTGTAAATAGTGAATTACAATTAAAACGCTCATCAAACAATGTTCTCCCTATACCATTATGTAATGGAATACTTTTGTGTGGCCTTGTAAATCAATAACAAATGTTCTTTGCACCACAAATTATGTAAGATGTATAGTATAATATGTACTTTATAGTTGCATATAAATTTTATTAAGTTCGCATGAGTGTAACACGATTAAAATGCATTTGAAACATTTTTTCCCATTGACCGTAATGTAATGGAATACTTTTGATTTTCCCTGTAATTGATCTATGCATCCGATTTTCATAAAATTTGAAATAACTCGAAAAAATTATGTAATAATTATGTGTTTTAAATTTCAAACGTATAGAATATATTTGAAACTTTTTCCCCATTGACCATAATGTAATTGAATACTTTTGATTGTCCCTGTAATTGATCTATGCACACGATTATCAAAAAATTTGAAATAACACGACAGAATTATGTAATAATTGCGTATTTTAAATTTCAAACGATTAAAATGCATTTGAAACTTTTTTCCCCATTGACCGTAATATAATGGAATACTTTTGATCGTCCCTGTAATTGATCTATCCATCCGATTCTCATAAAATTTGAAATGACTCGACAAAATTATGTAATAATTATGTATTTTAAATTTCAAACGATTCGGTTGGGTAGTTTTTGCGTTGTTATATGCGGACAGACGGACGGACGGACAGACGGACGGACAGACGGACGGACTGAACGATCACTATAGGTGCTACGTATTATATAATTACGAACGCACCTAAAAAGAAACTGATAATAAATATAACAGAATAAGCAATTTTTGTCTGAGTGAATGACATTTGATTAAAAGTGTTTGTTTATTCGGTGGGATGAAATTATCCCATTATGGTATGGAAATGAAGAAAGTAGTAGGAAATCATTTCAAGTAGGGAAAGATTATGTGTTGATATTGCGAGTGTTGAATGAAAGATATGGGAAGTTTAGTCGTATTTGAATTTTTAAAAGGGATATTACTAATGGAATTTTGTTTTAGGAAGAGGAATGGGGGGGGGGGGGGATTTGCCACTATAAATTTTGTTTTTTGGCCAAATATTTTTATTATATTTGTTTTGTATTTGTGTTTAAAAGATTTTATTTCTATCATTTTATTTCGCTGGGTAGAAAAAAGAAAAAAAGATAATAGTCTCCTACAATTTGCGAAATAATTTAATATAGGGAAGTTGCAATCAGCTGATAAACCATTGTATTCTAGTGGAGGTAAGGGTAGTTCAACCAATCAAGACTGCGTATTTTAGTCTTTTACCTCCAGCGTGACGTCAATTGCAACTGCCCTATTGGTACAGTTGTAATTAATTTGAAAAACATATTTGTACGAACGAAATTTGTTTCGGTGAATTGCATTCGATTAAAAGTATATAAATAATATTTTTGTGTTCTTGTGAAAATAGCTTTGGGGTCGTCCACAAATGATGTTACGCTTGGAGGGGGAAGGGGGGGCTAGGGGTTTCATGAAACTATGACAGTTTGTGACTAGGAGGTGGGAGGGGGTAAGAAGAAATGTGACGTCACAGATTTTGGTTAAAATAAAAGCATTAAAAATAAGCAGATTAAATTAGAAGTTATTTTAAAAATAAAGTACTTTGTGTTCATAAAGTAAGCATATGATTTAAAAAACCTAATATATTAAATTCTATTTCAAATTTCAAAATGATATTATTTTCAGTTGCTCTTTGATATTAATATTTTATTACTATTCTATATTATTTATGTTTTTGTAGTGAATCTTAACATTATTTGAAACAAAAAAAGTACATGAATCATTTTTATTGTTATGGTTATGAATATCATTAAAACACTCAGTTAAAAATAAAGTTTGAAATATGATCTATAACGTAGTGCTTTGTTTTTGAACCTGAAGTACATGTTTATGTAATATATCGTGACATGTGACAAGAACAAGAGGTGGTGGGGGGGGGGGGGGGTAAGGTGAAGTGTGGCAATTTGCGACGAAGGGGAGGTAGGGGGAGAAAAAATATTGAAAAAAAAACGTATAATCATTTATAGACAGCCCCTTTGAATATGCGTTGATAGACATCGCTGATATTAAGTCGCGGATAAAATTTTTCCTTTTTAATACTTACCAGCGCTGTTGAAAAATGTTTATGAATGCGGTTTGTCTGTCCTGCGCTCTAACTTGCGTAAGTATAATCCGATTGTCATGAAATGGATGTATATGTTAGTGGGATTAAGTATGGCATGTTCGGCATTGAAAAGGGAGTGCGTTTTTCTTTCTTTTTTTGGTATATTTGCAGGGCCACTCAGAATAATTCCATTACATTATGGTATATGTTGAAAAATCACTGGCCAATGCCTGTGTTCTATAAGCTTTATTTAGAAAAAGTTTCTCCACGTTCTAACAACTAAAACAATAAAAATTTATTCTTGCATACTCGAAACTTTCGGAGTTAAAATGAGTGAATTAATTAAATTTTTAATTCCAAACTGATTTTGATTCATCGTCGTAGAAAATAGTATTTATAATTACGTCAAAAAATTATTTAAAACATTTTGTTTGAAATGACTTCTAATTAAAATACCATAAGTTACCTGTTATAAAAATAACAGGTTGTTGGAACCTGTTACCTGTAAAAGAGTGGAACGATGTAACCTGTTAACCAAAAATAACTATATTTCCCATCTCTAGTTTCCTCCCATAAGATAGTATGGAGTAGATATTTTCAAATTGAATTTTCTTTTAAAATTACCACGAAATTGCTACAATTTTCACTGATATATATTCTTTTATTAAAAATTTATTGATTTTACTTAAATTCATAGCAAATTTTCAATTTGATATTAGTTAAAAAGGAAATTTTAGTTTGACTGAACAAAAAATAAAGAAACATTTGTTAAATATTGCTCTACAAAATATAAAAAACATATAGAAATAAACAAAAATTATAAAAAGTTTGCATAAAAGCTTAAAAAATGCTTGCAATATTAAGAAAAATGGAGGACTCATTACTTGCGCACATTGAAAAGTGTGATGCGGTCCCGGAAAAAAGTGGTTTGGCCGGCTCGGCGAGTAGGCTCTCCGTATTGTATAGGGAAGTTGCAATCAGCTGATAAACCATTGTATTCAAGTGGAGGTAAGGGTAGTTCAACCAATCAAGCCTGTGTATTTTAGTCTTTTACCTCCAGCGTGACGTCAATTGCAACTGCTCTATATGGAGCTTAGTGACCCATACAAGCAACTTGCGCGCATTGAAAAGTGTGATGTGGTCCCGGCAGAAAGTGGTTTGCCCGGCTTGGCGAGTAGGCTCTCCGCTATGGAGCTAATCCATATATAGCGAAATCCTGGAGCTCAGTGCTATGCGCTTGGTTCGGTACTGAACAGCCGCAATAAGGTTTGACTCCATGTCCCTGACTCCTGAGCGCGCGCGCTTGACGCGCGTAGCTGTTGAACACTCCCCTTGATTATAAAACTTTTAGGGTGCGTTCGGAAACTAAACGTTTGTTGTTCCTGCCAGCTCTATTCACTGTCCATCGTCCAACCAACCAATATGGATTGATAAAGAAGGGGAAGAAACCCAAGTTATATCTTTTAAATTATACATCTGATCACTTAATTTTCATAACTTAATTAAATATAATGAGCCAACTTCCACGGTCTAAGTACGATTTATATTTACTTTGGTTTTTCTTAAAACGTTGAAAATAAATATTATATCTCCTTGGTGAATGCCGCCTACTTTCCAAAATATAGCTCTTTAATTATTAAATACCTCACAGCAATTTGTTAACTATCTAATTGTAGTTAGAGTATTTCGTTTGTTTTATCTTATCATTAAAAATTTTATTGGTTTTATCTAATTGATTTCTAGATAAACATTTATGAATTATTTGAAAGAAAAATTACTAATTTAGAAAAAATATATATATATATTTATCATGCATTAATGGTATATATCGGAATTCGAATATCCTTTGCACTAAAAATGAGCAATTTTTTTTCTTTTTTAACATATGAATAATTAATTCAAAATTTTATTTATTGTGATCAAAATAGATTAATAAATGAAGTTTTATGTATGCTAACTACCAGTCCACTTTATGGTTTCTAACACCTATTTTCGATCGATTTATTTACACTAAGATTTATTTTGTCTCATATGTTACCAAACTCAGAAATTTTTGTTAAAAGTTACCATAAGAACTAAGAAGCACACAGATATTAAGAAGTATTTTACAATTTTTCACTGTTTAAACATAAATTAATGTTTTAGCTATTCTCCAGATAAATAAAAACTACATTTAATAGATTTAAAATTGTTACTATTTTTTATTTATTTATTTTATTTTGTTAAAGACAGGAATATTTACCAAGACTTAATTGATTGACCCATATAAGCTACAAATTTTTCTTCAGAGTGAAAAACTTAGTTAAATAGATATACATAAATAAAGAAGCTTGTTTCTGTGTATGATTTACATCAGTTACATACATTAATTCTCATTTGTAACAACAAACTTTGATGTGTTGATTTAATATGTCATGTTTTTAATTTTTACAGTGTTGATACTTATGGTTTTGAATGGCCAAAAGATTTTAATCATGAACAGTATAATGAGTTCATGTCTAAATATATCACTGTTTTAAGTCGCCGAGCAAAAAAATGGGAGAAACTTCTATATTCAAAAGAAGGTTTTCAAAAAACAAAAAAAGGTATGATAGCAAAATGTTTATTTCTATAATGTTTATTAGTAATTTTGATATTTGTTTAATATCAGAGTCTTCTTACTACACATCATTAAGATTGCTAACTTTAATTTATAGAAAAAAAGTTTACATATGCATTTTTTATTTCACAGCAAATATGTTTATATGTTACTTATTTTTTCTTTCTTATATTTTTACAAGAAGAAAGTATTGGATTTGCGAAAATTTTCGAATTCCGGTTTTTGACAGATATACGCATTTTAGAGGGTCAGAGATCCTAAAAAATATGTTTTTACACAATGTCTATGTTTGACACAAATTTTATGGTCGTTCTATCTCAAGAACTAATGAACAGAACTCAATAAAACTTTAGGTTTAGTTAATTCCTGATATAAACTGGGTGCTGATTACTTTTTGATTTCAACACTGCTGAAAAAAAAAGCATCATAACAACACCATCTGTTGGGAGATTTACGCTAAAATCCTAATTAGCAATAACTTATACCAATGTCTAACTGAATGTAACATTTGATGAAAATTCATAGCTATTGCAAAAGTTGGAAAAAATGCAACATCACCTGCTAGTAGATTTAAATCAAAATCTAATCATCAACAACATATGTCAATGTCAAATGGGATATGAAGTTTAGATGAAAATTAGTGCATTTCTTGAGATTGTGATCTTGCTGAAATCATAAAAAATGTAGCATAGCAGCATCACTTGTTCTTGTTAGTCTATATATCTAGACTTTCAATGAGTTCCTTGTGAGTTCTTGAGGTTAGAGTGCCCATAAACTATTTGTCATAGACAGGCAATTTATAAAATGAGTCAAATCATATTCAAGACAGAACCTTTTAAAACTCATAAATTTGTCGAAATTATGAACAGCATTTTAGTTGCAACAAAAAGCAGAAAGTATACAACATATGCTGACATCATGAACATTCATAGGTAGGGTATATGCTAATGTTTTATTTGATTGCATGTGTTATTTAACCCGTCAGTAGTCGCGTGTCGGTCTTTTCGCCGCCCGTATAACTTTTCTTCTCCTAACTTATATCACATTACAAATACAGCGGAGATCTACCAAGTAGCTGACTTTGAAGCTTTCTCGAGCACCCTAGTGAAGTAACAGGACACCTTTGTTTTTCTTTTATGTAGATTTTTAGAAACAAAGTTGAAATTGACAAAAAAGTCTATGTAAAAGTCACTAATGCGAGTTCATATTTACTTTTTCCAATTACTCCAGATCTCATGAAAAAAATGCATAATTTAAGAAAACTGCAAATTTATATCTTCGTTGTAATGTTATTTTCGTATATTAGGTGAAAAATATTTCTTATTTTACATATTTGGTATGCGGGGGGCCAGCGGCGAAAAGACCGAGCGCGACTAATGACGTTGTGCAAAAAGTCGCGACTACTCGCGGGTTAAACAGAGAGTATATGGAGCTTCTTAAGAAAAATCCTGAAGGCATATTGCATACAACCCCATATATCCTCCACTACATCCCTGATTATAAATCCAGTACTTCCTTTTCATAAAGAAAAAGAAGGTAATAATAAAAAAAAGAAAAGTGCTCAATTAAACTGATGGTATTGAGCTTGTAGGTTATTCACACTAATTGTATATTACCAGTGGCACCAACTTTTGAAAAATATTAGGTGGTCTCAAAAAATTGTGATCAAATACAAAAATATTGGGTAAGTTCAATTAATAATGGGTGGAAGGAGATATATCAAATTATTGGGTGGGCTTGCACCCCATGGGCCCATATACGTTGGCCCTACTGTATATTACACCCTTATTTAAAAAAAAAAAAAAAAAAAAAATGAAATAATCATTTAGATAAATTAAGGGATGCTTCCTGCCCAATCCTTTATACTTAACTAATGAACCCCCAAAACTAATGAAGAAAATGCCTTATCAGAATAAATCTATAATACCGAATTTGAAGTAAATCTTATAATTCTGTATGAAAAACTTATTTATCTAAATTCAAAATGGATTAGTTCTCATTACTCTCTTCATACTTAACCTATGAGCGTCCAAACTAATGAAGAAAGGAACTCATCAGATCGAATCTATATACAAAATTTGAAGAAAATGGGATAAAATTTCATATGAAAAACCCATTTTTCTGCATAAAGGGAAAATTAGCTTCCATTCACCTCTTTAAACTTGACCAATATACCCAAAAACTGATCAGGGAAGCACTTTATCATAATGAACCTATGGGGTGTTCCAAAAATGACCGGTATATTTTAAAAATCAATAAAAACTAAACAGGCTTTCAAAATTAGTTACAATTTTCAACAACAGATGGCACTACAGTCTGCAAAATTCTAAAGTACGATATTTTCCACATATCCACCATGCACAGCAATAATATGGCATAGTCTCTGAATGAAATTACCAGAAATCTTTGTAGACGTGTGCGGTGGGATAGCTTCACATGCAGAAGAGATGTACTGTTTCAGTTGTTTAATTGTTTCTGGATTGTGTTGGTACACTTGGTCTTTCAAGTAAAAAATCCTCTGTTCTAAGGATTAAACCATTTTTTCACAGCAAATTTGCAATCTGTGAACAGTGCATGCTTACAGCAGAAATACGACTTACAGAATTGCAAACTCACAGACTGCATTTTCTACTATCTTTCAAATCACCTGCAGTGCCATCTGTTGTTGAAAATTGTAACTAATTTTGAAAGTTTGCCTGCCTGAAACTTTACTGTTGTCCCAAGCATATTGCAACAAATGGTGTATTTCTATCGTTGCCCGTTAAATTTTATTGAGTTTTCAAATATGCCGGTCTTTTTTGAAATGCACTGTATGTACCAAATTTGAAGTAAATCCCTTAATTTTCTAAAAAGTTATCTCATTATGTACATACAGCAGCTGCAGGTACATTAGCTGAAATAGAAAGAATATTGCCTAGTTAAACTGATGGCATTGAGCTCACAGACTATTGACAGCAATTGTATGTTATAGCCTTATTCTTTCAAGGAATATTGCCCCTCGAAAAATAAATTAAGGGGGAATAGTTCCTCATTTCTTCCCTTTATACTTAATCATTTAACCCCCAAAACTAATTAGGGATGCACCTTATCATAATGAATTGATACCTAAAATTAAATCTTATAATTCTGCATAAGAACCCATTTATCTAATTTGAAGGGGGGTAAATCACCCATTACCCCTCTATACTTAACAAAAGAACACCAAAACTAATCAGAGAACTGTCTTATCAATGTGAATCTGTATCCAAAATGTGAAGCAAATCCGTTAATTCTCCATGAAAAATCAATTTGCCTGAATTTAAAGCGATAGCCCCCGATCCCCCTTTTATACTTAACCAATGAATTCCAGTAACAAATCAGGGAAGCACCTCATCAAAATGAATCTATTTAAAAAATTTGAAGCATATTGGTATTTTCTGCATGAAAAACCGCTTATCTAAATTAAGGGGGGGGGGAGTTACCCCATATCCCCTTCTTTATACTTAACCAATGACCACTCAAAACTGATCATGGAAGTACCTCATCAGAATGATCCTGTATGGGTCATTCCATGTCAAATCACCCAGATTTTTCCAAAAGTGACACCCACCATCACCAATTTTGATAAAATTCAGTGGATTAGTAGAATTTCTAATGCTGATTCTAAAAATATCAATTATATTGAAATTGATCAAACGGTTTGTGAGTTACAAGCTTTTAAATAGCTTTCAAGATGGCCAATTTGCCGCCATTTTGAATAGCACATGGGACAACAAAAAAGCCCATAACTTTTTTCAGGTTTAAGCTAGAGCTTTCAAATTTTTTTGTTTTGTTCTGAATAAAGTAAGCTTTCATTTAAACAGATTTTTGTAAACCTCATTCTATAAAAATGCTGTCAGAAAAAGACTTTTTGTCATTTTTTTAAGTAAAAAAAGGTGCAACTTCAATGACTGATTTCTCCCCAATGTACCCCCTTCAATTTTCACCTAATTGCATAAATAGGCTACTCAAAGTGTGTTTTGATGACTCATAAAAAATTTTTAATGGGCGGTTCACAGGTTTTTATTTAAAAAAATAAATTCAATTTTACTGACTTTCCACAATAACAGAAGATGCAAGATAATGTTGATATCTCTTTTATTACCAGAAATATCATACATATTTACATCTAAAAGCTTGATAAGGTTTTATGTTACATAAATATATATATTTAATGTGGCTAAAAAAAGGAGAATCCCAAAGAAATTAATAGGAATGCCAATAATGGATTCTTGCAAGACATAGAAGTACTTTCCTGACAAATTGAAATTGATTGCAGAGTTTCAATAAATTATAAGTAAAAATTAAATGATAGAAAAAATTCTACAAATAGGTACATTATATAACAAAATCATACTTGCATATAATACAAAATAAATGTTATAAAATTAAAACTCTTAAAAAATACAGTAAGGAAAAGTTACACTAGTCTGCATGATATCGGATGATTAAGAATCAATGCAATCCCTTAATGCATTTTTTTATGCAAATTACACAACTGTTCTTAGTTTTCTTCTATCACATTTAGTTTGTTTACAATCAAACAGTGTTGATTTCGAAGATTCATTGCCGGGAACAAGCATCATTTAATAGTCACAAACAATGTATATGTATACTTGTGGATGCTTGCGAACTTTTCTAACGACTTTTAGAATACAATCCGACTGTATTCAGCATGAGGTATACAAATGATTTATCTGCAGTGACTTCAAATTTATATTAATATTATTGGCACAAAAAGCTAGGTACACAAAAATGCCTTGCTTTCTATGTGAACAGGACAGTCCGGCAAAGCAAAATCATTGGACTTTCTGATTCATTTTTAGATCCTTTTTTGCTCACAAAAGCATTCAATTGGCAGGTTCTATATATAACGCATAATATATTTTAAAAATGCTGTCAAAGTGGGCATTTTGAATTGAATTTTCCAAAGCGATAGTATCGGAAACAGAAAAAATGGTCATACTGAGAAAATAATTGTTGTAAATCAAGATCTAATTCATTGAACCAAAAATAAAAACACAGGTTGCAAGGCTGTCACAGGCGACTACTTTTTCATTTTAACTGGCACCACTTTCTTAAAATTGAAATACCTAATAGATGCTTTGATAACATTTGCAAGAAAAGTATACTTCAAATTTAGAAAAATACTGGCGTGCAAAGAATATAAAAATTGTTGCATGTAGCAGCACTGAGGTCGCTTATAAATCTCTTCAAAAAGTCACATCAACAAGTATAATGTTTTTACTAGAAATTTTTGAGTTGTTGAGAGTACAAAAATATTTTTTTGTATGCACTGCCTTAACATTCTGATAAAATCAGTTCTTAGAGAAAAATTAAATTTTAAAAACATCCAAATAAAATTGTTAAGCTAGGTTTATATCTAAATTTGATTTAATTTTTGTTAATGAAACAAATACGGTAGACTCCCTCAAATCTGAAACCCTAAAATCCACAACTCTCAAAAATCCGCACATAAATTATGGATGTAAATAAAAAATTCATTTAGTTAAAAAATTAAAATAAAGTTTATGAATATTATTCAAAGTAGCAAAAAGTTTTAAAAGGATTATATAAATATACTTTGTTTATGTAATAATTTTCTGTCACTTAAACAGAATCTTTCATAATAGTAATCTAATGCTGTACAAGTTTATTGTTTACAATTAAATTTCTATTTAAAAAGAAATAAAAATTACAAAAAATTCTATGATATATTTTAGCATCACTTTTTAGAGTATTCTTAAATAAATAATACACTGCAATAACATAATTATTTACTACTGCATACAAAGAGAAATGGTTCGTGTAAAAATATAAGTAAATAATTTTAGCACAAAACTAACAGAAAAAAAAAAATGATTAAAGATATTGTACAATTATTTCACAATATTAAAAGAACAAATTTTTTTTTTTTTTTTGTGGAAAAAGTAATAATATACTAAGAGCATTCCATAATATAAGATTAATTTTGCTAACCTTTCTTAACCTAAGCTTCTTTTTAACTTGTTTTGAATAAAGAAACATTTGAAAATATTCTTTTAAGACCAGCATTACTTGCTAATAATGTCATTATTGAGGATGTAAATTTTGAAAAATTCTCATTTTCACTAGTATTTGTTTCTAAAGGAGACCACACAGAAGGCAAGATATTTCCAGGGTTTCGTTGAGGAAATATTTTTCTGGGAAATGAGTCGATTTTGCTACAAGGGGTTATTATATATGGAATATCAAAAAGCAATTTTCTTGCTCTTTCTTTATGCTTAAATGTCAATTTTGGTCCCATATACTTAGTATGAAGTAAATAAGCTAGCACTTCATTAAATGAGATTTGAATCTTCCATTTGTGATTTCCATCCAGGTTATTTCCATCATTAAATAAAATTAAGCAAATTTTATGAGCAGTTGCAATAAGAGTCATGTTTTTTACTTTCAATCTAAAGCAACAACAATAGATTTTAACATTTGTGACAAGTATTTAACTTCTTCATAAATCATGATATTTATTTACAATTTTAACAATTGCTATGTCCTTAATATCATTTTCATGATTTTCAATTATCTGCAAGTAATAAATCTGCAAGTATAATTATCTGCAAGTTCTTTGTAAAAGATTCAAAACTATCAAATTCTAATACAAATTTATTTTTTAATTAAAAACTGTTCACAATATTTTATTTGCTATTTATTCTGAATAAACTGTATATAAGCAATTTAATACTACTAAAAATGTCTCAGATTATGTCACAAAATGAGTTTATGCCAGTTTCTGCCGGTAAAACCGGTTATAACCACTTTCTGCCACTGGCACGGCAGAAACTAATTTCTGACGGCAAAAACCCAGCCCTGTCACAGTTTATTCTTCAATTTGGGTGAATTGTTATATTTATTTTTCCAATCTTACTCTTTTAGTGCAGAGTTGCTGAAAATTTTATGAGAGCTGTTTTTTTTAGCTCATAAATTATCAAAATCTGAGACTCAGAGCCAACATGCTTGAAGGTACATACATATGTGTGTATGCAGTGTTTTCGCTGTCGCTCGCCTTTGCGCCAAATTGCGACTAAATTCTTCATTTGGCGAGTAAACAAGCGATTAGATTCGCCAAATGGCTAGTGCTCAATTTTTGCTTTTTCTTTCTTTTCTTTTTCATCTTTCATACATATGCACACATAAGTATTTTTAATATATTTGTAGCAGATACTTGAAATTAGATTAATATCAATTTTTGTTGTAGTTATAAAAATTTAGGTTATTTTAGAACATATTGAAAAAAGGAGGCTACATTAAAGAATTAAAGATATGTTTATTTATTTTTTTATTTTATTTTATTTTATTTTATTTTATTTTATTTTTTTTTTTTTTGTGATACATGGCGAATCTATTTGGCTAACACTTTTTTCATTTGGCGAATGTTTTTTAATTTTAATTAGCTAAATTACTAACGTTGGTCAAATGTCAGTGAACACTACACAGAACACTGTGTGTATGTAACATGATAACACTTGATTGAAATATCTAATTAGCTTCAAATTTTATATACATGTTCATTCTGATAGGACATTTTCCTGGTCAGTTTTGGGGGTTTATTTGTTAAAGGGTGGAATGGGAGGAGGGCACCCTAAATTTAGGTTAATGGGTTCTTTATGCAGAATTATCTGAATTGCTTCGAATTTTGTCTATAATTTCATATTTATAAGATGCTTTCATGGTTAGTTTTTGGGGTTCATTGGTTAAGTATAAAGTGGAAGAATTGGGGGAGGGAAGGAGGGTAATTTAGATGAATGAGTTTTTCATGCAGAATTTTTTAATTGTTATGATTTTCAATATCTGAATTTTGTACATAAATTCATTCTGATAAGATGCTTCCGTGATTAATTTTGGCACTTCATTGGTTAATTATAAAGAAGGAGGTCTTAATTTAAACAGTTTTTTTCATGCAGATTTTTCTGTTTTTTTATGGATTAGAATATTTGAATTTTGTATCCAGGTTCATTCATATTTGAATTTTGTATATAGATTCATTTTGATATGACGCTTTTCTGATTAATTTAGGGGATTTATTGGTTAAGTATAAAGAGGGGGAGATTTATTTACACAAATAGATATTTTGTGTAGAATTATCCTATTTGCTTCAAAGTTTGTGTATAGCTTCATTCAGATAAAACGCTTCCCTGGTTAGTTTTGAGAGTTCATTGATTAAGTATGAAAGGGAGGTACAGAGGAACCTTTTTACATAAATAGGTTTTTCATGCAGAAGTATCCAGTTTACTTAAAATTTCATATTCTGATGCTTCCTAAATTAGTTTTAGGGGCTCATTAGTTACATATAAAGGGAGGAAACAAGGTCTAAAAAACCCCCCTCTGCCCCTTTAATTTTAGATAAATGGATTTTTCATGCAGAATTATTTTATTTGCTTTATTCTTTGTATATAGGTTCATTCTGATAAGATGTTTAGTTTAAGGGTTTCATTGATTGTGTATAAAGGATGGAATGCCCCCCCCCCCTTTATTTGTATAAATGGGTCTTTCATGCAGAATCATCTGATTTGTTCAAAATTTTGTATACAGCTTCATTCTGATAAGACATTTCTCTGGTTATTTTAGGAAGTTCATTGGATAAGTATTAAGGGAAACATGATATTGGGATTATTTACTTAAATGAGTTTTTCCTGCAGATTTATCAGATTTGCTTCAAATTTTTTATATGGGTTCATTCTCATGGGACGCTTCTCTGATTATGTGAATAAGGAGCAAATTCAGCTTATATAAGCAAATAACTCAGACAGTCTGAATTTTATATAAATCGTTATTAAATAAAAGGATGTTAATTTAGGTACAATTAAATTTTATGGTACTACTTAGAATCCTAATTATAGTGTATATTTCCTATACTTTTATAAAAACAGAGAATAAAATTATATATTTAAAAAGGTTTTTGTGGATTTTTTAAAAATGATAATGACATTGTTTAAAATTAAAAAAAAAACAATACAAAAAAAAAAAAAAAAAAAAAAAAAAATTATTTTGCAATGTGTATAATGGAGTATTCCTATTCTGTGCTTTACACATAAAAACACCAAGATCTTGCCAGACACCACAAATTAATCTCTTATCAGACTAACCTGTCTGTCTTTATTTTTGTGTTTGTGACTTATGAGACTTTACTTATGCATCTTCTCCTAAACAGTAAAATAGTAAACTAATAATTTGTTTTATTACAGTTTGCTTATAAATAATATTATTATAAACCGATATACTTATGATATATTTAGTAAATTTTCTTAAGACATTAAAGTATCTTTCTTTACCATAAGATTCCAATTGTAAGCCCCCTCCCCCTTAAATTCTTTTTATAGGGAAGGGTTTCTAATCAAGATTTTTTTTAAAATTCTGTTTTTATTATTAATTTCGAATTTTAAAGGTGAATAAAACATAATAAATTTGTCACTATATGGCCAAAGGTGGCTTGCCACTTGTGATTATAGACATTTTGTTAAATATCTAGAAAAATACATGAGGAATTATCCTGAAACTCCAGATGTGTAAACGTAATAGAACAGGTCATACATTACCGTAATTTTTTTTTTTTTTTTCATGAAACCCCTTAGCAGGCTGTCAGCAAATAGAAAAAAAAAATGAATATCTTTTGGATAACCTTGTCAAAACTAGTGTAGCAAACTAATTCAAATTACATTAAAATTAAGTGGCTTATTGCAATAAATTGTATTCATTTTTATGAGCATAGTACAATGAAGGTTTTTTATAAAATCAATCCCAAATTTTGCTAAGTTTTTTGCTTATAATTTTCACAGTTCTTAATATATATATATATAAACAAGATTTTTTTTTTTTCAGAAAATATGACAAACAACATTGTGCATAATACCATATAATCAAAATTAAAAAGTAATAAAAATTGTATGAAAAATAAGCAGGTTTACTAAAATAATTTTCACTGTGCATGAATTTTCAAAATTTCATTTGCATATTGTATTGTAATTATTGGAAAAAATTAATGTGAAATAAAAAATATTTCCTTTTTTAGCAATAAAAATATCTTTACGTGAATATCAAAAAGAGAAAGAAAACTTTAAAATAATAAATTCATAATATGCCTTAAAAGTAGCAAGTAAAAGAAATTACATCATATTTAAAATGATTAAGTAATATTGCAAAGCAGTTAAAAAATAATTAGATGAGACATTTACTTTATATTTTGATATAAATATTGATGTGAATTCTAAGATGGCACAAACACTATTTCCTTTCAAACAACAAAAGTATTTTTATTTGAATATTAAAAAGAGAAAGAAAAATTTAGTGAAAATTGCATCAGATTTAAACGATGAATTTAAAATGCCTTACTTATTATTATTATTATTGTACAGCAGTTAAACAATTATTAGAAGGCAACAACTCTGTGTATATCACTGTTAAATTGAAATTGTTTAATCAAACATGTAAATAACCAGTAGATATTTAACAGCAGCTGATTAGACCTTAAACTTTCTCCAATTAAAGGAAATGAATGGAAAGCCTTTACAGAGAGATCACCACTTAAAAAAATATATATGTATATTTAGTCCAATGTTTCACAATATTTTAAAAGCTTATCAAAATAGCATGATAGGCTTTTAGAATTTGTGGTACCTCAATGGGAGTTGATCAGCTTACTCATAGAGGTCAGAGATCCCTAGTATTTTCTATGAAAGAATGAATAATTTAATTAGCTAAAGAAAATTATGATATTGCAAACTACATTGGATTTAAATATCATTTTTAAATGAATTTTACTCCAGATAAAAACTTTTTTACAAACTTACTGTATTTAATGTTTTACAAGTTTAAGGAAAGGTTTAAGCTTGGAAATAATTATTTAAAGCTTTATTTTGTTTATTCGTAAGTCAAGAAAGCTACAGAAATTTTCTAAATTATGTTCATCTTACATTTTATTGCTTTTTTTAATATAATTATAAACACTGAGAAAATTAATGATTTTAATCAATGATTTTTTTTTTCAATTCAGTTGATTAAAATGTTGATTTAAATCATTTGATTAAACCAGATTGAATCAGCAGGGATGTAAGACCTGCGCCAAACTGCGCCAAAACCGCTTTTCTGCGCCAAACAGCTACAAAACAGCTATTTCTTTCAATTTTGCGCCAAAAGGTACCTAGTGCCAAAATGAAGTTTAGCGCGATTTCGTCGATCCAGGGAATAGCTTTTTTTAGGCTGTTAATTTCGTCAAAAAACAAAGAAACATTGATGAAAATCTCGAAAAATGCGCAAATTTCGCCGAAAAATTCCGAAAAACATGCGAATTCGGTTACTAAAAACACGCGATGTTTTGCGGAGTTTTATCGTGGCTCCGCAAACGACCGCAAGTTGTTTTTTCCTCGAGTCAACCTACTTTCATTTTCATCGCAGAGTTCGGAGCGGGTCGTCATATGACGTATAGCGTGCGCGTTGGGGTAACGAATGAGAGCTGCCGTAATGTTTATTCCCAACCAATGGGGGTTGGCCTCTTATGTATTGTACATATTTTCTGTAAATTAAAGTATCTTCCTGTTCTGTGTCTTTCCCGTGTCGGTGGTGAATTATTTCTCACCTCGGCGTATTCTGCTGATAGATGGCAAAACCGAAAGCAGAATGAACGCACGTACGAAGATCCGCTACATGTTTGTCAAACAATTACAAAATAAAAATAATAGAATTTTGTCAAAAAAATTGCTATTTCGTTAAAAAATAAACAAAACGCAGTGAAAGGGAAACAGTATTGAATTCAGACACTTTCTCCCGGGGGGGGGGGGCATAATAGAGGAGGAAATTGCACGTTTTGACCATTGAAAACCCAAAATTTCCGGGGGGAGGATTCCCTCCCGGGCCACCACCTGAATTCAACACAAAAGGAAAAAACAGTAAATCTCGGGAAAAATGCTCGAATTTCGGCAAAAAAACACGCGAATTTTGTCTAAGCATTTCAAAAAACATACGCGAATTTTGTCAAAGGTTTGCTAATTTCGTAACTCACACTTTACCAATAAATCGTGTAAAACACTCGAATTTCATTAATAGATCATGAAAATTTTGTCTATAGATCACGAAAAGCATGCACATTTTATCGAAAAATCACGAAAAACACTCGAATTTCATCGCAGTGGTGATTCTCATCCGAAATTTCCGAAAATTTAAAATTCGATTGATCGCCGAAAAAAGCATACATTTCGTCAATATTTCGTGGAAAAAATGAAGATTTTTATCAATGTTTTTGTCAACAAACTTTGTCAAAAGATCGCTGAAAAATGCGAATTTCCTGTGCGAATCGCAGTAAAAACAGCAATTTCACCAAACATCGCAGATAATACACTGATTTTGTCTGAAGACCGCGGGAGAACGTCGAATTCATCTGAAGATCGGGGGGGGGGGGGGGGGGGGTAACTCGCGGTATTCACTGTGCACGGAAAAATGCGAAATTCCTGTGCAGATCGCAGAAAAAACGGCAATTTCACCAGACATCGCAGATAAAATGCTTATTTCGTATGAAGACCGCGAAAAAATGCCGATTTCGTTAGAAGATCGCGGAAAAAAACGTCGTTTTCGATAAAAGATCGCTTAAAAATATTTTGTCAAAAGATCATTGAAAAAAAAAAACGCCGATTTTATGAAAAGATCACGGAAAAAGCGCCGATTTCGTCAAAAGATCGCGGGGATAAAACGCCATTTTTGAGAAAAAATCGTGCAAAAATGCAAATTTTGTCTAAAGATCGTCGAAAAAAAGCACCGATTTCATAAAAAAAAAAACCATGGGAAAAAGCCGTTTTCATCAGAAGATTGCAATAAATCGCCGATTTTGCTAAAATATTGCAGATAAATCGCTTATTTCGTCTGAAAATGGCGGAAAAAGGCCGATTTCGTCTGAAGATCGGGGGTAGGGGGTAACTCGCGGAATCCCCTCCGATTTCCAAAAATGCGATGTGATTATCCAAAAGAAAAATTTTCACCCAGAATTACCCCTGTTTCATCAAAGGATCGCGAGAAAAACATGAGTTTTGCTAAAGAATAGTTATATCATCAAAAAAAGATTGAACAAAACATTAATTTCTGGAAAAGATCGTGAGAAAAACGCAAATTTCTTTAAGGGATCCCGAAAAACAAGCGTATTTCGTCAAAAGAACCCAAAAAAACTCGCGAATTTTCTCAAAAAATCGTGATAAACACGCAAATTTTAATTGAAAGATCACGAAGAGTACTTGAATTTTGTCAATATATAGTGTAAAACACTCAAATTTCATCAATAAATCGTGAAAAACGCAAATTTTATCAAGAAATCGCGAAAAACACTCGAATTTCATCAAAAGATCGCAAGAAAAACGTGAGTTTTGCTAAAGAAAACGTTAATATTATTTAAAAAAAATAATAAAACACAATCAAAAGATAGTAAAAAAATGTTCATTTCTGTAAAACACAGTCAAAAGATCGTGAAAAAACGTTCATTAAAAGATGGTGAAAAAATTGCAAATTTCTGTAAAGGATTCTGAAAAACAAGCGTATTTCGTACAAAAATCACAAAAATCCTGTGAATTTTGTCAAAGGATATCTATTGTTTTTTTTTAAAAGCAAAAGAATGAGTGCAATTTTAGACAGTTTCTGAATAACAACACCTGCTATTTTCATGCATTTCCGAACAAAAATAAATTAATGCATGTGTCACAAAGTTGCCCTTTTTGATTTAAGAACACCCTTAAGATAATTTCTATTTTAGAATTAGTTCTAAAAGTTTAAGAAATTAATATATATATATATATATATATATATATATATATATATATATATATATATATAAAGAAACTAAAATTGTAAAAGTAAAAACTAGCCCTGTTTTAGATCATCCTCAACTATTATGCCAAAAGAAAATCATTCAAAAATATTAAGATCAAAGTGAGAAATTTGAAAATAATGCCCTCATAGACTTTACATTAGAATTTAGGTTTATCTGGTTAACTATTGTGGACTCTTAAGCTAAATTTCATAACTGTATTGGGTTTTTTTGTCATCTAACTTATAAACCAAGATACAAAATCTTATTATTATTAAATGAAAAGATAAATGTTGTGGTACTGAAATGTTAAATGTTGTTGTACTTTAGTGTATACATTATATTAACCCAGCTTTTTCAATACAATCCATTTCAATATTAAATATTTTCTTTGTGTGTTTTTGAAGCGCACAAAGTGCATTTCAAATGGTTTATGCATTTAATGTACTTTTTTTCCCCTAAGTAATTACATTTGTAATTTTCTTTTAGTGAAGCGATATGTTAGGAAAGGTATTCCTGGTAGTCATCGAGCCTTGGTAAGTTGACTTACCAATTTCTAGATAGAAGAAAAAAGTATTCCAAATTGATATTTAGCTTAGTTACTGTTAGCTATTTCTTAGTGTTGAATATTGAAGAGCTGTTTGTTTTTAGATTTTTTCAATACTGTATAATATCTAACACAGACGAGACATTGCAAAATCTCTTTGATATAAGGGTCCAATGGAAAAAAAAAAAAAAATGCAATAAAAAATATATTTATGAGGAAGGTACTTAAGAAATACATGATTACTAAAATGGCAAATAGGACAAATGCCTTTGCAGTTTTGGAGGGAGGGAGGGGGGGGGGAAGCTGAATAAACAGGATGTTTACAGGACAGATTTGATAAGTTAAAAATATTTCTTAGTAGCTTTGAGTGCATCTTTCACCCAGACCTGACATATTGTCGACTGAGAATAATAAGGTTCTGACAGCTGTTTTTAAAAAAATCTTTTTGGCATAAGATTCTGGCTGCTTTTGACAATTTCTGACAAAATAAAATTATTCTTTATTGCAAGCGGAAATAAATTAGATATATTTTCAATGCAGGAATGCCTGCATGGATACAAATAGAACCTTCTTATGCCAAAAAGTAATTTTCTTTGAAAAAAAAGCTGTTAAAACCCTATTCTCAGGTGACGATATGATTAGTCATTTGAGTACTTAAGTAAAATTAACTCATTTTATACATTATATTTATAGTTATGAACATTTTCAATATCTTTAGTTTTAAAATACCATGTCTGACTGTTCTATCAGAATTAACATAATTTAAATCATATTAAAAACAATCATGAGTAAAAATTCTGATGAAATTGAAACAAACAAACAAACAAAAATCTTTTTATGAGTTGCAATCCATTTCTAGTAACATAACTATATTGAAAATTCTTGTCACTTACTCAAGTTTTTTAGTCACCTTAGTGACCTGGAAATTAAGATTTTTCAACTCTAACTTGTCTAACTTGCATTGTAGTGTAACACATTTTGCAAATGTTGGAGAAAAAAATAATGTTAATTATTACCTTTTCGTTTTTACATCTTTATTTTTAAAAAACCAGGCTGTTTTTTTTTTTGTTTTTTTTTAAGCCAATTATGCATTTTCTACTGGACCAATATTGATAATTATTATTATTTTTTTTTTTCTTAAATGAAACCTTTTCATTCTTAAATGTGCCCATTCTAGCTATTTTTTAATTTATTGCCATTTTTGTATTTTAATTTTAGCTTTTTTATGAAATTTCCTCAAAACAGTGGCAATTGGGTTGCTTCCATTTTTCAGAGAAAAGAAAAACAATGAAAAATATTAAAACACATGGCTTTTTGAGCATATTTTTAAACTTACAAGTTAAATTTCTGTAAAAAATATCTATAAATGTATACTTTATTTTGATAAGCTAATCAAAATTCATATTTACTCTGATGTCATGAGATTATTGCATATTGGGCTTATTTAATCTTTACATTTTAATTTTATTGATGTCATTTTTTTCATTATCATAAAACAGAAACTATGTTTTTAGTGTAACCCATCTGGTTAATCATAAAAATACCTATGTAAAGTACATGTGAAAATTTTCTTCTGGTGAAAGTGGCTACATGCTTTGTTTAAAAAATATTTTTACCTTGTTATGTGTAAAGAGAAAAATTCATCTGATAGTGTAAAATGATGTAATTTACATTGATTTTCCATTTCTGGATTTTACAGATATAATGAAGACTTTATTTTATCTTGATTACATGTTCTCTGTTGCTTTAAAAAAATTAATTTTAGGTAAGATATATTACTTTTTTAATAAATTCAGAAAAGCAACAAACTTCAGGAAAATTAAAACTAATAAAACAGTTTTATAGTTAAAAAAAAAAAAAAAAACTGTAAGGCTTATATTCTTCAGGAATAATTTTTGTAGGTTTATTATAAATTCATTAAACAGTTCCATATTATCAACATATCAACAAAGTTCTATTTCTTTCATTGTGGAATTCTCTGTGAAAAAATAGTCTACTTTTGAACGGCAGCCAAAACCCAATTACAAATTTTAGAAATGTATAACCATGGTAGCAATGAACAGCGCAACTGCTTTAATTTTTATCGTACTTAGATTACTTCTAAACCTAAATTCTGTACAATTTCAATTGTTACATGATAAAACAGAAATAAAATGAACTTTAGGATGAAATTTATTTGAAAAATGAACCTTAAAATTAACCTTGAAAAATGAAATATTACAGAATTCTGGGAGGGAAATTGTACTTTTCGACCACTGAAAATCCAAAATCTCAATTTTTTTAGGGTGGAGGGGGAATGTACCTCCCAGGCCACCCTCTGAATTCATCACTGTTTGAGAAAAAAATCATTTACAATGTATTTTAATAATATTTTACTATTTAAAAAAAGTGTTGAAATTGATATACACTCAGTGATGGTACCCAGTTTCTTACTGTAGAAATTTCTGTTCTATATTCATTGTAAATTTATCATACATTTATTGGGACACAAAAAACTTTGTAACAATGCTGTCTATGAGTGCACTGACAAACAAGGTTTCTGTTTCTAACTAAATATGTGGTGACTTTTATATTTTAGGTGGTGCTGTGAAAGAATATGCCATTAAAAAGTTTCCATCACCCACAGATTTTTAAAAAATTCAAAATCTTGATAATCTGAATTTTGTAATAATTATTCAACACATATACCTTATAAAATATATCATTTGGTATTTTATTAATGACAAACTTTTAAATAAACACTAATAAAGCTAAAATTAATATTTAAAACACTGAAAGTATGCATTGTTCATAAAGTTTCAGAAAAATATAGAAGAACTTTTGTAAAAAAAAAAAAAAATGATATTAATAAGAATTTTCTTACTTTATGTAGAGGTAAATGTCTTATCTGTGGCTGCTCACCTATAGGCCATTGTTCCGAGTTATATCGACAATTTAAAGCAGACATTAAGCCACTTATATCATTACAATAGCATAAATCATCTTTTCTTGAAAAAAAAAATTTCGAATATTTCTTATGTCAATCTCAATAAATAGATATCTTTGAAATGTTTTTCAGGAGATTCCAACCTTGCAATCTTGATCCAAGTAATTCTGAGTTTTTCTTTGATAAATTTAAGTCTCTCACAAAATCATTTAATTCTTTTTGAGTAATTAGGTGTGGTTCTTCATTTATGCCAGGAGAATAGTTCATGTCAGATGTCTAGGAAATTTCAGTTTCATCAATTTCCATTTCTACTGCTGCATCATCATGTGTAAAATTCTCTGGAGATTTCAGTATTTGTAAATCATCATTATGTAATGCTGGTCACATTGCTGAATCTAAGTTCGGGTACTTAATTTTATGTTTACTTCTTGCAGAGAATCCTTTAATTTTTGTAATACATTAGTAGCAGTCAGTTATATGATCCTTCAGCATATGCCATATCATGTGTATAGCAAAGGGCATACACTTTTTTGTACCTTTCATCCACTCCTACAGATTTGTAGTAGATCCTGTATAACAAGAATGAGGTTCCCATTTCTTATCTTGTTCATCTACTTTACATCCAAAGTACATGTGATAGGCAGTCTTTATTAGAGGTGTGAAAATGCATCGATGCTTTTTCAAAGTTAGCTTCCCGCCACATAGCAAAAAGAATCGAGTTCATTAACACATCCTCTAGACATTCTTCTTATAATTTGGAGGAAAATAGAATAATTATAATCTAAATTTAAGTAAAAAGTCTTACAGAATAAAGAAATAGCAGTACACTTGATAAACAAGGTTATCAAGTGTATATGTTTCAACTGTCGTTCAACCCGAAATATGTTTCAACTGTCACGGATTTGCATTAAAGCCAAATACTGTGGGGGCGGCTAGCACTGTCTGTTCAAGGTCACTAACATAAAACTTATTAAGGGAGACATCTGTTTCTACTCTCTAGCTGTATCTTCTATTGTTGTAATAAGAAAAAAGAATGTTTGTGTCAATCAAACGCATTAAGAGAATAATGTGATATAATTACAATGCCTATACTATGCCTATATACTCCGAAACATAAAAATGAAATTCCTCAAAATTGGAGGGTGATAGAAATTTTTTACAAACGTATTCTTTTTCAGCAGCTTGAAATCTATAAGAAACACCCAATATATATAGAGAAACAGAAAATTTGTTAAAATTTGTTTATCGGTGAATTGCTGGAAATGGTTTTCCAGTTGCAGAATGAGTTTTAAAATTTAAATAATTTGTTGCACATTTGTATTAATTCTATAGATCATATACAGGGTTGCACAAGGCATATGAAAAATTATGAAAAAAAAAAATTAATCTATGATATATGTTTTCTAATTAAATTAAATAGTAGACTATTTAATATATATACAGATCTGTAGATCATATATAAAGTTTCACAAAATGATTTTAGTACTTTTCCAACAATAGATGGTATTTAGAATTTTTAAAGTGTTATGTGCTTTTCAAATTATGGTTAAATATCATCTTTCTCTTTACTAAACTTGGTAGTTTCATTATAATATATTGAATGTATTGAAATGTGTTTCATAATCTATTCTTTATGATGATTTTTCTGGCCTTTTTTTTTTCTTTAAATTATTCTATGTTTTAACAGGTGTGGTCTCTTATTAGTGGTGCTAAAGACATGAAAGATCAGAATCCTAATTTATATTCTACTTTATTAAAAGGACCTATGAGGCAAGATTTCATTGAAACAATAAATTTAGGTAACATTGTTTTCCTTTTTCATAAAGCTCTTTTTGGTACTTCTCCATTATTCCATCAACCCTTTTCCATAAATATAAAGCTAAATTTTGTCATTTTAGACCTAATGCTGACAAAATTAGATAAAATACCATATTTTTTTATGAATTAAACTTGCAAGATCCTCTGACAATGCTGCAAGGGTGCAATATGCCCTATCTAGCAATTGAGGATAAATTTTGCAGAAAAATATACAACTGATTTTGATTTTAACAATAAATTACATGATTCCTTGTATGATTTTTTTTTCACTACAAGTAAAACGACTTTCAGAAAATTGCTCTCAGAATAATATGTACTGTACATACTCATGCATAAGTTGAGATGTTGAGAAACTTTGGAAAATAAAAGAATTATCTATACCTACGGTAATACAGAATGCATGTAAGTCTATAATATATCATAAAATTTTGGAGAAATTTTCATATGGACTGGGCTGGGGGAAATGTTGGGAACAAAAACATTTTCCTGCAATTCTTTAGGTTATTTATTTCTATTTTCTAGTGTTCATATTTTGCATTTTATCAATTTGTTCATATATTTGTCGTTTCATGTTAATTATATTATATTAAATTTAATTATTTATATATTGTTTTACAGTGAATGGTTTTATACTTATATATCCAAAATTTAAGATTTAATGCAAAAATGCATGATATTTTTGTAATTCTAACGTCAAATGCATTTACATGTGTTAGTTATGCCATCAAGTGATTTTTAATTTAATGTTTATCTGTATTTTTAATGCTATTTTGCTGATTTATTAGTCATTTTATCAATTAAAATCACAATTACGTTCTTCAATAATAATGCCATGATATTGAAATAGAAAATGCATTGAAAAATAGTCATGCATAGCTAAGTACAATAAATCAGTTTCCATTGACATCACAAACACTAATAAGTCCATAGGTTTAATTAAGAAAAATAATGTAAAGTAAAACAGTATTCAGTTTCTTTTTTTTTCTTTTTTTTTTCTGTTTTCTTTAATGCAGCTGTAAATGTAATTTATATGTTTAAAATTACTTTCAGTTGACATTTTAGTTAGTAGAGCTTTTCCAAATTTTCTTGTAAATTTTTTGGAGTTTTTGAAACTTCAGTGGCAACATTTGTTTACGAGACATTACAATTTGGCAAGCAAACACGTTTGGCTTTTTTTTTTTTTTCTTTTAATAGAAAAAAGTTGTTGATGGGAATAATAAAGAAGTATCTTTTTTTTATATCATAATTTGTATGTTAACCATTAAAACTTGAATACTTTTGTTAAAATGTATTTTGTAATCAATACTGTGACACCCCCCCCCCCCCTTAATCTTATAAGCTCTTTTATTCTATCAAAATTTTATTACTGAAATGCAAATACTTTTTTTTTTCTCTTAAATTTAGTCTTTTTTAAATTCCAGATTTCCTGTGGGTCAGGAAAAAATCAGAAAATTTGAAAATTTAGACTAAAAGTTGGGAAAATTTTTAAATATTTGAAATAATCAGAAAAATTTTAAAATTTTTGATGTACTGCTTTCAATCAAATCTTGATAATCATACATGAAGTAATTGTGAATTAATTATTCATCCAATCTAAAATTTTTATATAAAATTTATGCTGACTATATAGCAATAATATGTATAAAAAATAATTAAAAATTGGAAAATCATTCGGTGCATTAATCAAGATTAAATTGTTATTGTGAAGGGTTTTGCATCAATATATAAACTGGATTTTTATTGAGAAAAGTAAAAAAAAAAAAAAAAAAACTAAAAAAGTCAGACTTTTTTTGTCAGAATTATATGGAAACCTTGTTTTTGCTTTATTTATATTAAATGTGTATGTTTTGTTACTTTTTTGTGTGTATAGGTGCATTATAAATATTACCTTCATAATAAGTTAAGTAAAATCAGTGTTGTTGTCATAAAAAAAAGCAAGAAATATACAATATTGGAAGGTATTCACTGACATCATTAAACGGTCATAGAATATATGCTAATGATTTATTCGAAAAACAAAAGGTATACAAAGTAAAAAAAAAAAAAAAAAAACAAGATATGCTGTATACTTTCCACTGCATCCCTGTGCAAAATCCTATTAAATATTAATTTTTTATCATATTTAACCCTAAAGTGCTTTTTGATGTATCATCTCTTATTCCTAATCTCTAGTACTTTTAATTAATATGGTTTAATATTAAAGTTAAAACAATGAGATAAAAAAATGTGACATAAAAAATGAAATATGAAAACAATGTCTCCACTTTTTGAGCGGATGAACTAAAATACAACAAATTTTAAAAATTCGCTCAGTATATTTATCAAATTTTAAAATAATCAGATTTATTTATTTATTGTGATTTAACAATTAAATTAAGTTTGATAGGGTTTGAGGTTGTATTTGTGAATGGTAAAATTTAATATTTTCTGAATTTATGTGAAGTTGGTGGTTTGCCATAAAGCATTGCAATATTAAACCAAAAAGAAAAATCTCTCTATATATTTTTACATAAATCAGCCAAATTAAACCAAAGAGTATACAGGAAATTTCATGTGAATATGGTGTTATTTGTATCTTGTCTTGCAACCGATTGTCAAATAGATGTGAAAATCTCATTACTTGAATGCAGTAGTTAGTAGTAATAATTTTGCCTCAAATGATGTATCATATAAAAATGTATTATTATTTTCAGATATTCCTCGCACATTCCCTGATAACATATACTTTAAGAATTCATCTCCTGACTCTAAACAAGAGGCTTTAAAAAGAGTTTTATTGGCTTTTGCTCATCAAAATCCAAAAATTGGATATTGTCAGGTAATATAAAAATAGCTTTTCTTTATTTGAAAGTTTTTTTTTTCTTACTTGTGAAACAAACATCTGTTCTGATTATTTTAATTGAGAAAGTATTGTATTTTTCAAGTATGCTGCAGTCTTTTTCGTTTTTTTTTTTTTTTTTTTTTTTTTTTTTTTTTTTTTTTTTTTTTACACAAGGGCATAACACAGACAAAAGTAGTGTATATCTTGTTAGTGATTTAAATCCGTGATTAAATTGTGATTTTAATCTACTGATATTTTAAAAATCACTGATTAAAATCAAATCTACAAAATGTTAAAATGATATAAAAAAAAATATTAAAATCTAAGATGAACTTTAATTAAAAAAAGTACTTTGCCCTAAATAAATAAATAAATAAAATAAAATAAAAAAATCTAAACCAGAATTTACAAAGTTCTACCACAAATTTTTAACAGTTTATTTTTTGTTGTTAATTTTGTCTTATTTAACTGCAGCAAAATATTACACACTGGGTTTACTTCTTTCTTCAAACTTTCTTTTCAAGTCAGTTATCACCCTTTTTCTCTAACCATTTATGACTGTTGGGGTGAAAAAAAGACAGGGAGACTCAAGAATAGAAGGAGGTGAAGGTCTATTTTTAGGAATGTTTTCCATCCTTCAGAATGATTGTTGTAAATGAGTTTAAAAAATGCAAAGCATCGAGAAACTAAACAAGTCGGAAATTCCATGTCAAACGTTGCAAATGATGTGAGTTTGTACTATAACAAAGTTTTTAAAATATACAGTACTTTGTATATAGTGCAGTATCTGAAATCTTTTGTGTATCCCTGTAAATACTATCTGCTTTCTGTTGTACAGGAATTAACTTGAAGTAAACCTCAGCAATGTATATCAAATTCATACAATGTGAAACAGTTTAACATAATTAAAACACACCTCAAACAATGTTCCCCCTATACCATTATGTAATGGAATACTTTTGTGTGGCCTTGTAAATTAATAAAAATTATTCTCGCACCACAGGTTGTACTAAATGCTATATTTCATAAATGCATATGAATTTTATTATGTTCAAAGGAATGTAACATCATTAAAATGCACTTGAAACTATTTTTTCCCATTGATCGCAATGTAACAGAATACTTTGATTGTCCCTGTAATTAATTTGTGCATCCAATTTTCATAAAATTTGAAGTTACTCAACAAAATTATTTAATAATTGTACATTTCGCATGGTTTAGTTGGATAGTTTTTGCATTCTTATATGCGGACGGATTGAATGGATACTATAGATGCTATATATTTATATAATTACAAATGCATTAAAAAAGGGCACTAACATTTGAAGGATATGTATATTTTGACCTTTAAGTTCTAAAATAGATGTAAATTGTTGGCGTTTTTTATGTATAGTGTGGTGGAGTCTTTCATTTTTAATTGCATTTCAAGTATGCTGAACTATCATTCTGAACGTCGACAGATACTGATGTACTCCAGTCCATTGTTGAATCTTCCCAACCTGTTGTTATCAATCACAAGCTGTAACAAAAAAAAAAAAACAAGTTGAATGTAGATTCTGCCATTGCAGAATTAAATTTCGCCTCCGATAAAAAAAAAAAAAATAAATAAATAAATAAATAAATAAAAAAAAAATCGATAGAGGTTTTTTAGAAGGGCGACCCCGTTTAGAATGCAATGAACTACCTTCATTTTTCTTGTGTTTATCAATATAATAGCAAACAGAACGGCGTGAAATACCCAGTTTATTAGCAATTTCTCTCTGAGACTTTGGAATTGCGGAATAATAAAGAGATACAATTTGACGTGCTACTTCTTCATTGACTAGATTCATCAAAAACGGATTTTTTCTTTAGTTTAAACGCTTTTTTATAGACTCTTGGAAAAAGGAAATGCATTTTAACAATAAAACGAGTAGAATATCGTCGAATTCGACGAATGAAATGTTTAAAAGACCCGATCGATTTGACTTTAAAAAAAAAAGTAATTACATTATTGAATCAATATAAAATAAATATATTTCCAAACTTAATGTCAAGTTTACCAGTTACCATTTTGCATGCAAATATTTGCACATCTTCAGTTAAAATTGTAATCTGAGTGCTAACGAAATCTAGAAATTTTATTTTATATGCACTACAGAAAAATAGATTTATTTAAGAAAAAAAAAAAAAAAAAAAAAAAAAAAACTAATTTCATTTTTACTATGACATTATTTTCACTTACTGAAATCATCTGAAAGTAAAATCTCGATCTCAGTGTCCATAAGGAAAAGAAATATTGAAATGTAATATCGTTATGAGTAAAAATGCGATGTTTTAAATAGTGACGTCATTTTCTCTTCAAATGTTTTTAAAAAGTTACTATTATTAGTAATATGAAAAAGGCGTCCGTAATAATATTGTAAATTCATTTTATCTGGTTGCTGAATGCCACCATTTTCCTCATTTGAAATATTTCTTACTTTGCTTTAGACATTAATTTTTATCATAAATTATTTTCTGTTATTTTATTTACATTAATAATATTATTTCTCAGTAAATATATTTTTTTAACTCAATTAGTGCATAAGTATATGCGATCATTTTATTGTGGTTAAATTTTACGAAAACAATTAACTTTTTTCTTTTAAATGCGAGGACATGTTCACTGATGAAATAAAGTTTCTGACTTGTGGAAAGTAATAATGGAAAATAAATTTTTATTATCGAGAGAAAAGCTAAACAAAGTTGCCACCATTTTGTAGAAATATCGTAAAAAAGCATTTAAAATTAAAAATAAAATATAAAAATGGAAATAAATTAAAAAATAGCTAAATTGGGCACAACTACAAATAAATAGCTTTCATTTAAAAAAATAATTATCAAAATCGGTTCAGTAGAAAATTCAGGGCTGATGACACGACATTTTTAGCTTGTCTGAAAGAAATAGCATCGGATGCTAAAAAAAAGAAACTGGATAATCATAGTTTGAGTTGAAGGAAGTAAAAAAGCTTGTAAACTCGTAGCCTTAGTCACTTTTCATGGAACAAGCATTTATTTAATTTTACATATGAAAATGTAAATTTTATTGCATCATGTAATTAAAGGAAATAACGCAAAACATCAGATTATTTTTTGTAAAATAAGCATGCAAGTAATAAAATGTTTCTTTTTCTATTTTATTGTAATATATTCATAAAATTTCTATAATTGCAAATTGCTTCTATGCACCTTTTTCTTTCACGTTATGCCAAGGAGATTTAGTGGTTATTGCTTATAACATACTTCAGTTATTACCCACCATATTTACTGGCTTCATGAATTTATGTTATAATCTGTGTGAATTGTATCTTTAAGTCTAATGTAACTTGCAATGCCCTAATTTTCTTTAAATAATCAAATTATTTATTATTTTTACAAAAAATAAGCATAGCAAGTATAATAAACTTATGCAAAACAAAAAAAAAAAAAAACAAAAAAAAAACAATAGCAAGTGTTTTATTTTCTCATTCTACTTATGCAATAAATTTCTAGCAAACTGGAACTAAAGACGAATGAAAACATGCCATCTACCTTAAAACTATGGTGGTAAAAAAAATTAGAAGAATCGAATTTTCTTTATTTAAATCAGATTTCTTTGATTTAAATTAGATTTTTATTATTTTTTTTCCAGTGTTAAAATACTGAGTAGGTACCAAGAGTTTTATGTTTCTAGAACAATTAAATCTCTAATTACTAACATCATCTATGTTTTTACATTTTAATTAAGAAAATTTAATTATTAGTTAGCAATTACAGAAATTTAAAAATTATAAATTATTAAAAAAATAATCTTTAATTAGGTATATAATATAAATTTTAATGCTTAATTACTAAAGTGATAATTTAGTATTAATTTAAGAAGAAAAAGCTGGATGTTAGATTTAAAAAAGGGCACTATTACATAAGAAAATATGCTAGTAATGTGTTTAGTAACAATTAGAAAAAAAAAAGCAGATAGTTTTTTATTATAATATATAAAAAAATCATTAATTATTTTTAATTTTATAAATCACAAATTGAAAAATAGTCTTAAATAATGTATTTAACATCCTGTTTTTTCTTAAGAAATAAATTTTTGTAAGGTTTTGAACACATGTGTTTAAAAAATTGTATTATGGAGAAGTTTCATTATTTCTTTTAAAAAGGCAAAGTGCATTTTGCTAATTTTAAAAGGGTCCTTAAAAAATGACAGAGAAGAAACAATTAATTGCAGAATTGATGAAAATTGCAAGTAAGAAATTTCATTAGTTATCAACCCAAATAACAAAACTAACAAATATTATTGACAGCTCATTTTGCATTTGGTCTAAAAAAATTAATCGCCTAAATCTTAATTTATAGAATGTATGTACATGCCAACCAAGATCTCTTGCTTAACATTTTTATACTAATTACATTTTTTCTTTTATACATCCTTTGGAATAGTTGTTGAGTAAATGTTATTCTTCCATTCTTCTTTAGAAATAATATTTAGTATAAATTCATTATTGCAAAAGTAGAATGAGAAAATAAGATTCTTATTATTTGTTCTCTTACTCTGCGAAAATTTATTATATTTGCCATGTTTATTTTATGTAAAAGAATGAATAATTTGATTATTTAAAGGAAATTATGACATCACAAATTATTTTAAATTTAAGTAAAATGTTTATGGCTTTACAAACTTACTGTACTTAATGTTTTACAATTCTCAGGAATTAAGTTTAGAAACAATTTTTTAAAGCTTTTTTTTTTCATTTATTCATAAGCCAAAATACCTAATAGAAAAATTCAAAATTAATCTTAGATTTTAAACATTTATAAAAAATTTTGATTCTAATCAGTGATTTAAAAAAATATCAGTTGATTTAAATCACGATTTAATCGTTCATTTAATTCAACAGATTAAAATTGTTGACACCCTATTAAAAATTTGTAAAAAAAAAAAAAAAAAATTCTAAAATCTTTTAGATACAATCCATATATGCATAAATATTTCTTATAATTTTTTTCTCTATTCAAAAGCAAATTTATAATTATGAAAATTATTAATAAATTCATAATAAAAAAAATTAGGAATTATGATCTGCATTAATTTTTATACAAAACAAGCCACAACTGTAAAATATATGGAGTGTAAGTGTACGACTCATTCCATTCATTATTTTTCCTGATAGAAATGTATTTTACTTTTTAATGTCATAAAAGAACGTCTTCTGTTATCTACAGAAAGGAAAATACACCCGGTTTTAAAAGGAAAAAATAAAATTTTCTTACATGTGATGTGAGTTTACACCTAAAAATTCTTTATTATTTTTCTGGTAACTAATTAGATGTTCCCAATACATCTCCTTGTTATGGTGGAATTTTATTTTCCTAAATTTATATGGTTTAACTTCTAGCACATTTTCTAGCTCCGTGAAATGGATAAAAAAAAAACTGTACATAAGCTGTACATATTTTTTAACTCTGGGAAGGTTTAAGATAGAGTATACACAAAAAATACCTTTTTCTGAGCTACCTTGATTAGAAGAGCTCAAATAAGCTGTCAAAAATTGGTAATTTACTAATTGGAAATTTCAAATTTTTACAATTTTTAATTATGGAGGATTTTTATTGTAAAATTTATATTCTGAAAGTAGGAAAATTTCGATTTGAAAGGTACTTCAGATCTCTCTGCAACAGTTTGAAGATTTAAAAAAGCAAAAAAAAAGAAAATGAGTTCGCTCTTGCTTTCTATTTTTCTTTTTTGATGACTGTGTACATTTGTTAACGAAATCTTTAAAAATTTATTTTGACTTAATAAATTATAAATATATATTTCTTAAAATCTGCTTTTTTTTTTTTTTTTCCTTCTAATCTATTTCATTTTTATGTGTCTTCATTTGAATGTAATTATCTCATGTGATTATTAATATTGGGAGTTTTAGTAGAGTATTGTATGGTATTATAGAGTTCCAAGAGGGAAATTTCTGGAGTGGGGTGGGGGGGGGGGTGATTCCCCAGAAATCAACAATTTGCATGTGAACCAAAGCATTGATAATCGTGCAATAAAAATAGAAATATACATAAGGAGGAAAGTTAAATTGTGTTGTTACATTACAAACAATTATTAAAATAATAGTGAGCAGTTTGTCAGAATCATTCTTAGCACCGACTGCTTAACAATTATTCAATTTATGCATCTGTTCAGATTTGTTGTTTGGCACATCATATTCCTTATGGAACTTTGTACCATTAAACCCTAATCAACAAACCAATCAGATTTGTTGCACCTGGTGCTAGCCTAAGATAGAATATGACTATGTACAGTAGACTCCCTTAAATCCGCACAGCTTGGGACCAGAGGTTGTGCGGATTGTAGAATTTTGCGGATTTCTGGTCATTGCTTTGTTTACATTTTTTAAACAGTAATTTGAGTGCAATTAATAGTGCAATTGGAACTATAGTGAATGCTTACAATATAATAAAGTATTAAAATAAATAATAAACTAAAATAATAAAAAATTAGATAGTTTTTAAAATGATAAAAGTACTAATAGCAAAGGTCAAGTTAATAATCAATAGTGTATGATTAAATATTCATTATAAAGTATGTATTTTTCCAAAATTATTCAACAAAACTTGCCTCATAAAAGTACATTAGTAATTTCAATTAAAATCATAAAATAAAGATTTTTTTTTTTCAAGTTTAGCCAGGCTTAATAACCAAAAAAATCTTAATTAATGCATAAATATATTTGGTAAGAAGATTGTGATTACCAGTGATATCAGCAATATCTTGAATTTTTTCCAAAAAAATTTATTCTTCTTTCATGAAAAAACATGAATAAAGTATTATTAAGAAAATTACAAAATAAAAAATATATGGAATTGATGAAAACTAAAGAAAATAAAATTTCGTCCCAATATCTGAACTGAAAGTTTTATTGTTTACATCCATAAAATATGTGCGGATTTTAGAGAGTTGCAGATTTCTGGTTTGCGAATTTGAGGGAGTCTACTGTATATAGATTTAATATAAGCTACAAAGAACTATTCTTTTCTCAAGTGTCTATATCTTCCATCAAACATTTTACTCATAAAGCATTTTACACATTATAAATATGCATGTTTATACAAATAAATTTTATTATAAAATAAATAGCTCTGAACAAAATTAATAATAAATTTAGTTAATTTCTATTAAATATTTTTATTGGCAGCAGGTCCTTCTCAGTACAAGGCTCTGTGCAGCTGCACCTGTTGCACATCCCTAAAGATGGCTTTGGCCTTGCAGTGTGCTTATTTTATTTTTAATCTGTGGTAGTAGTGTTAGGTTTTGAAATTTATTTTGGGTCAATTTCTCAAAATGTCCTCCAGCCTCTGGGATCGGTGTTCTTCTGTTTCATAAGTACAGCATGGATTTCCTGATTTTCGTTTATGGTCTCTTGATTGTCATTATAATGTTTCATTTGCATGATTTTTGAACAGCACATTTTGTTTGGAGAATTTGCCAAAGCAAATTCTCCAAACACTTGCAGTGATTTTCTGGCAATTCAATAGCTTTTCTTTTTCTGACTAAACAATGCATTTTTTCATGCTTTTCTTCAGTTTGATAATTATTCATGTTTTTAATGGCTTCAACCATATTTTCTATATTTCTTAATCTAATTTCTCGCATTGGTCTTAAAGATTTTGAAGAATCAATAAAATCATCTTCAGGTTTCAAAGTAGATACGCCCTCTCTTCCTTGCTGTTGAAAGTTAACAATGGTGGCAACTTATATGCATCCATAACTATTTTTTCTGATATTGATAGTTAAAATTATTTCTATAAGTCAAATATTGCTGTCAGGTCCAGCGTAACATTGTGTCAGCACTGATACTGAATGTAGGCAAAAGTAATTTTTAATTGAAAAATGTATACCTTTTTTACATTTAATGTGTGTTTTTAAACCTACGAATTGCATTAAAAAAAAAGGTATTTTTGTATCAGCTGCATGTCAGCAGTTAATCATAAGATTTCTGTTTTTTATACCTTTAGTTATTTCAGTGTTTAAGTGCCATAGCTCAATTACACCTATGTTAAAGTCGTTCTTGATTTATTTGTGAAGTTTTGATTTATTTTGACTATTTAGTGCCACAGCATTATGATGGAAGCAACAAATGCTGTAGTATTTATATTATTTTCAGTAAAAAGAGCTTCATATGTCATAATACAGTTACACTTTCATTTTAGAGATTTAGAAAAATTCATATTCAAAAAACATTTTTAAAACCAGAAAAATCAACAAATTGATATGCAGTTGTACTTGAAAATGCATTTTGCTTTCTATTTGACAGTATAGAAATTTAAATGTAGAATGTTTATTTATTTATTTTTATTTATTTATTTATTTTTCGAAATGTGATAATAAGAAATTGATTGTTATTGATATAATGCTGGCATTACTCAGACATGTTTTTGCCTTATAATTCAAATGAACATTTTTTTCCCTCCCTTTGCTGTTTGTCAATCGCTTCCATTTAGTTGAATTGAGGCCATTATCTATCATTAAGTAATTCAGTTTCAACATTTTTATAAAATATGCTTTTCTTTAAAAAAAATACTAAATGACTTTAAAAAAAAAAAAATCAAGCTTGGCGACAACTTGGCGCTAATGCATATGAATGCATAGTTTTAATATGCTTATGATTTGAAAACGGTTGCAACTATGAAAGATGATTTGTGACAAATCATCATTTTTTTTATCAAATCGACATTTTTTTTTTTTTTTTTTTTTTTTTTTTGTTTAAAAAGTTCTAATCATCTGAATTTAATGAAATTAAAATAGGACCACATGGGTATCTTATACTTTCAAACAAAAAAAGAATTATCAAAATCGATTCATATCTAAAGAATTTATGAGTGAACAAGAAATACATACAGGTCGAAATCATATTCTCCTTCTTGAAGTCGGTTAAAAACCAGAAAAATCAACAAATTGATATGCAGTTGTACTTGAAAATGCATTTTGCTTTCTATTTCACAGTATAGAAATTTAAATGTAGAATGTTTAAAAAAAAATTTCGAAATGTGATAATATGAAATTGACTGTCATTGATATAATGCTGGTATTACTCAGACATTATTTATTTAAAAATTTTTAAAGAAGTTTTATTTAAATTTATATTTTAGGGGTTGAATTTTATTGCTGGTATTATGTTGTTGGTAACCAATGATGAAGACCAGACATTTTGGTTATTACAAAGTCTCAAAGAGCAAATTCTCCCAGATTATTATACTAAAGAAATGACTGGGCTTTTGACTGACATTGGTGTTCTTGAAGAATTAATAAAGTAAGTTATGTTAATTCAATTTTTTTAACTGAATTATTTTAATTAGGTCTATTCTTGTGTACTTTAGATTCATTTCTTCAAATTATGTCTTTGCTTAAAAAAATAAGAAATAATTTTTTAGTTATCAAGTTTAATTTTTTTAATTTATACAAAATAATTAATTTTAAATATTAAATATTAACTTTATGAAATGTAATGAGCAGTATTAAATGTTCATCATTAAATACAGGACTTTTTATTTAGCAAGCACTGCAAAGGGATCTTATATGTATTATAAAAATTTATTCAAATACTTTGAAGCCCGCTAACAGAAACAGTGCAGCAACGCTACAGATTTCTTTTATACCTTACTGATCAGTCTAATAGCTTTAAAATAAATTCTGAGCTACGAAAAGTAGCTAAAATGTAATTTTTATTTCTAGATTTATTATATTTACTGTACCTTTTATTTATATCTTTTGCTTGTATTTTACTTGTAAATGTAAACTCTGCTTTTTTTATGGGCTACTATAACTTCTTATACTAGCAAGTTTGGTCCAACATACTTGAGTCGCAGATAAATTTTGATTTGCTGCAGATTAACAGAGAAAATTCTGCTACTGTGATTTGAAGATTTTTCTGTGTCTTTTAAAATGTCTTATTTTACATTTGGTGATTTATTTTGTGGTGAGATTTAGTATAATAAAGCTGTATTTCTTGCAGCTGATTTCAGTGTTTGAACGCTTTTAGTTAGAATGTGTGGCATAAAAATGCTCTTGCTTTTACAGATTAAATTCATGATCAGAGAAAAAAATTGCTTTGGAATGAAAAAGGTTAAAATAGAAAATAGGAGTAGAAAAAAAATGTATCTTGAATGAAGCATTTATTGAACATATTTTAAAAACCATAACACAATTTCTATGGATTAGATAACATTTGCTTTTATATGTAGGTACAAATATGCAACAGAATTAAATATAAGAGAACAAATTATCTTATGTAAGAAATGTTGGAGGAATTCAATAAGAAAAAAATGAATAGCAAATTAAATTTTTTTTTCTCTTTGTTAATTTATACATATTTCCTCCCCCCCCCCCCCCAAAAAAAACCTCCATTTTTTTTTTCAAGTTTTTCTGCATGTAAAATATCAAAAATAAACATAGGTCTGCTTTCTTCATAGAGTTTTAAAAGGTATGTCTATCCCAAAATATTAATTTTACAATAAGACAATAAGAAAATTTACTTAAAAATAAACTTCAGTTGTGTTATTAAATATTAATATATTATAAACATAAAGGTAAAAAATATATTTTTAAAAATTTTATTTATTATGGTTTTGCTATAAATTATAATAAATTGTTTTGCATTGTTTTTCTTTTGATGAAATATAAATTTTATGCATATATGTATGTATATCTGTTCTACACTTAATTAGCAATGTGCCATAATCAGGGTTGGCATAGTCGGTGGTAAGGTAGTCGTATAAATTAATCGGTTTAAACCAAATGGTTTTTTTAGAAGAAGAAATCTAATGACATTTTCTCTTTTTTCTTTATGATTTACATGTTTCAGATTATTAGATATAAATAATCGAGAAATGCCCCCCCCCCCTCCCTCCCAGCCACCTCCTGAATTCAACATTGAAATAAATAAAATATATTTTCATTATTCTGCAAAATATCTCTGAAACGTTTTTTTAAATCTTGTAAAGTGACAACAAAAGAATTGTAAACAAATAAATTTATAATTGGAATTTGACTAGGAAAATTATTCAAAAATATTTTTTTTTATCATTATCCTTCCGGCAAAATGAAACTCAACAAATATTTTGTAGCATAACTTAATCGAATTAACAATGAGAATGCACTACTAAAGGCTATGAAATATGAATGAATCAAAGTTTACAGTCTCTTTCAAAAAGCAAACAGCATTTATTTATTAAAGATGTAGTTAAACAGTTTTAAATGCATAAAAACATAACAGATTATAATAAGGAAAAATTAAAAGAACTGTGTCAACCTGGTGCCTTGATTCAAGCTCTTCGTAATTGTACTAAAGCAAAGTTGGCCGATTCTAAAATGACAAATGGACTTTAATCAATTTTTAGTTTATCAATGGGTCTGAAGTAATGCTATGTTTTGATTTATGGATCAAAAAAAGGTTTAGTAAATGGGGCTATATTGCAGGTGTTATTTATGAAGAAAATCCCGCGCCGCCAAACCAGATACCACAAATTATGATGGTTAAATTTGAAAACTTCAGTTATTCAACTTACGAAAATGACTGCTTTCAGATTCCATCAATAACTAAATTCTGGAAAAATGGAAATATAAATTGCTCAAGAAAACAATTCCTTCTGCAATTAGCTTTTGCTGTTACAATTCGTAAATCCCAAGGTTTGAGATTAGATAAAGCAGTTGTAGATATTGAGGATAAAGAGACATTAGTTGGCTTAACATACGTAGCGTTGTCGAGAGTGAAAACCTTTCAAAGGTTTAGTATTTAATAGAAAATTTCCTTATGAGATATTGTACAATATCAAAAATTCTCATATGCTAACATGCAGAAAAAAAGAAATTAGAATGAAAAGTCTTATAGTTAATAATTCTTAGTAACAACGAGAGCAGATTTCAAATATTTTTCCAAGAAATAGGATTTTGAAGAAGTAATTTTTTTAAGATCTCTTCAAATATATTATTCTAAGAATATTAGATGGGAATTACAAAGATGGAAACATACCTGTTTCAAATATTTGAGAAAACACTAGATACTATAGGAAAATGTAAAAAAAAAAAAAAAACCTTTAAAAGAGCTTTTAGTTGAAAATTTAAAAATATTTTTTTAATTTTTGCTTGGAAAATATTTTTATTTATACCAGTTATATATCATAAATAAAATATTGTGAAGAAATTCTTAATTATTTATCTGAATTTACATTTCTAAAATTAAAATGTACCAAAACATTAAATAAAGTTTTTGCTTAATAAAGATGCAAAAATAATATAAAGAAATATTGTTACTTTCAAATATTTATCTTTTGAAATAATGCTTCACAAATCCAAACAGAGCATGGCTTTTGCTAGTACATAGTAGGAAATTATATTTTTTTAAAAACCAGGTTTTTTGCTAACCCTTGTCACAATACTTATTAAATATTCATTTTAATTACATTGATAAATGGTTTTAAAAGGATATTTCTTTAGTGTTTTTAGGTGCATTCGTAATTATTTAAATATGTAGCATCTGTAGTCATCGTCTGGTCTATCTGTCTGTCTATCCTTCCGCCTGTCTGCATATAACAGCACAAAAACTACCCAGCTGAATCGATTAAAGTTTAAAATATATATTTGTTGCAGACATTTCTTGTGTTATTTCGTATTTTATGAAAATTGCTTGTATAGATCAATTACAGGGACTGCCAAAATTATTCTGTTGCATTTCAAGTAATGGCAAAAAATAGTTTTAAATGCTTTTTAACGATGTTATACCCATTCAAACATAATGAAATTGATATGCATTTATGAAGAGCACTAAAATATACATTTTGTAGAACATGTGGCATAGAGAATATTTATTATTCATTTACAGAGGCATGCAAGGCAATTCTATTGCATAATAGTACAGGGGAGAACATTATTTGTGGCATATTTTAATTATGTTAAATTATTTCACATATAATAAAAATGATATACATTGTTTAAGTTCACAAAAGGTTACTTCTTGTGTAATAGAAAATGCAAAGTATTTACAGAGACAAAAAAAAATTTCAAATACTATGCTGTATCTAAAATATTGTATATTAGTGATGATCGCTGGAAGTGTTTAGTTGCAGTATGAGTTTTATAAGTTTAAATGAATTTTTACACATTGTGTGTATGAATGCTGTAAATCATATACAGGACTACGCAAAAGAATTTGTAAGTGTGACTGAGTGCAAACAAAAATAGCTTAAAAGTGGTTTCTAAATGAGTTATGCATTTTTTATGCTGATCAGCATTAAGAATACAAAAATATGTTTATAGAATAGAGAGAAAATGATATACAGGGCCACATAAAGATTTGGATATATTGTGGATATGGATGATAATCTCTAGAAATGTGATTTCAGTAGTTTAGAGCGTGCTTCAATCTTAAATAAATTTTAGTTAAACAGTCACATGTACATAAAGAAAGTAAGCAAAATACAGGGCTGTACAAAAGAATTCAAGTATGCTTTCATCTACTTATATAACTGCTGAAAGTCAAATTTCAACCTCCAATATATTTTTAACACTTTCTAAAATAGTTGAATGGTTAGCCATCTGTCTCTCTGAACTCTAACTTATGTCAATATAGTTGAATTGCTCTGTAATTGATATGCATGTTATTGAGATTTATTATGTTGTGTTCTGTATTAAAAATAAAGTATGCAGTGTTTATAGCTCATATGCTGTGTTCATAGTACAGACACACTCAAAAATATTCAATTACATCATGGTCTATGAGGAAATTTCATAATTATATATACATATATACTTAGCACCTATAATTGTCATTTGTTCCATTCATTTTTCTGTCCCACCATCTGTCCACATATAACAGAGCCAAAAATACCCAACAGAATGGTTTGAAATTTAATATATATAGTCATAGCAGAATTTTTGTTAATCATTTCAAATTTTATGAAAATAAAATCAAAATTCAAAAAGATATCAATAAAAGTTTTCTTAATTCTATTAACTCCTATCATAAGTAACTAATTCAATGATATTCCATGATAGGTAATGATTCTAGGTTGCCATGGTGATTACGTCACATTTAAGATGGATATTATATTAGTCAATTTCGATTATTTGAGCTAATTGGGACCACTAGTATTTCAAATATTGGAAATCTCAATTAATACAAATTTTATATGAAAATTTACTGTGCTTGCAAATTTAGCATCCCATGGAATAAAAAACAATTGAGAACATTTTCTAAATGCTATAAAATATACAAAATTATATTTAACAGCTCAACAAATTTAAAAAGAAATCCTTTACAGTTGCCATTCAAGTGGTTTGGACAATATAATTGTTCGATAATGCATGCACCTGGTGATCAATAGAGTCACATGGCCACTGGAAACAAGATCAGGCTTTGTTATAATCATGGTTAACAGAAGCCTTGATTAATCAAAGCTTCGTTAATTGAGGTTTTACTGTATTTCCATATTACTGAATTTATTGCTGCATAATCGTAACAAATTTTGTATTCATGAATTTTTGCTTAAGAGTGCAACAGCTATTATACCGAGATCTGAATATTCATAAAACCAGTTACAGATGAACTCGCCTCATTTGTTATGTTTGACATACAATTTCCAACTCGTTTAATTATTTCATTAATTTAAATGTGCTGCCCAACATCAGTTGTTTGTTCAAGTGTCCAGTGAGACAAAGGTTTAAAAAAAAAATTCTTATTCTACTTGAATCATTGATTTAATTTTTATGCCTCCTATTACAATACTTTAAATTTATTGTAATACCTTATTACAGTAAACTCCCTCAAATCCGTACTCCTAAAATCTGCACATAATTTTCGGATGTAAACAATGAAACATTCAGTTCAGATGCAGGTGCAAAATTTGACTTTTTTAGTTTTATATCAATACCATATATTTTTTTAATTTGTAATTTTTGTTATGGCTATTGAATTCATGTTGTTTCATTAAGAAAGAATAATTTATTTATGAAAAAAATCAAGATATTGCTGATATTATTGGTAATCACATTCTTAACAAATATATTTATATATTAATCAAGCTTTTTTAGTTATAAAGTCTGGTTAAACCTGAAATAAAGCTTCGTTAATTTATGATGCTGATGGGAATTCGCAAGTTTCATTGAATAATTTAGGAAAAACACATTTCATATTTATAATGAATATTTAATTGTACATTATTAATTATTAACTTGATCTTTTCTTTTAGTATTATAATCATTTTAAAAATTATCTAAATTTTTATTATTTTTGTTTATCACTTATTTTAATATTTTCGCATATTGTAAGCATTCATTGTCTTTCGATTGCATTATTAATTACATTCAAATTACTTTTTGAAAAATATAAACAAAGCAATGACCAGAAATCCGGAAAATTCTAAAATCTGCACAACCTCTGGTCCCAAGCTGTGCGGATATGACGGAGTATACTGTATTATATTTTAATGTGTGTATTTATAAATAAATTTCCTGTATATAAATTCATACATCATGATTACGTTTCAGGGCTAGGGCTCCCCAAGTTCATGAACATATGCAGCAGACTGGTGTTTCATGGTCTATGTATGTTAGCAAATGGTTCATTTGCTTATTTGCTGAAGTTTTACCCATTGAAGTAAATATATATATGCTTATATGTCTTGAAGTAATTTATGCATTAAGAAAGTGTTTGAGGTATGAAAACAAAAAAAAAAAAATTAATTGGCCTACTGATGATTGTTTTCAACTTAAAAAATGAAACTTTTTTTTAAAAAAAATTTAAATGAATTTTGACTTAAAACAGCCTGTAGAGACGCGATCACAGTCTCGCTACAGGAAAATTGTCCCTTTAACTAATACTAAAATGTCATTAAAATCTTTCTTTACTGTAAATGTGTTCAACAGTTTTAAATACCATATTTTTTCGTGCATAATGGACACTTTTCCTCCCAAATTTTAGAGCAAAAACTCCGGATACATGTGATACATCCAATATTTTTTTACTGCTTTATGTAATTTTTTTTTTTTTTACAATATACAGATAAAATTTTAGCAAGAATACAGATTTCTGCGACTTTACATCTGTAGAATTACAGATTTTTTTAAAATGTAGACGTTTTCAAGTATTTCGTTTGCGAGTGACATCATCAAATCATGACACTTACTCCCTACACAAAGTCTAAAGAAAGAACTTGGACTTCTTTTCTAGTCTTTCGTAACATTTGTTTCAATTTTGTTTACTGAAATTCGTTTGATCATTCAGATCAAATGAATGTCAGATTCATGGTGCGCAATTATATACGAGATGCAAAAAAATCACCATTTTTCATTCTAAAATACTGGTTACGCATTATACACGCATGCATGGTATACACGAGTAAATATAGTATTAAAATAATTTTTACTTTATCATATATTACAGAAGTCTTATGAAATGTAAAATTATAAAAATAATCTTTCTGAAAAAATTAAAAATACATAATACATATATGTAGTTCATTTTGCTTACATGGGATTTTCTTGATTCAAGAAGTTATCTTTCTTCCACCAGTTGGTGTATTCAAGCTCTTGAAATAAAAATAAAATATCAAAATTTGACTTCCAATTTCACAGAAGCATCAGAACACCTTTTCTCCCTTTCTCCAAAAAATTTGGTATTTTACTCTATCTCTTCAATTTTTCTTTCTTTTTTTTTTAAATTATGGGTTACCACAGTTCAGTACTGTTAGTTTCTGAAATTTAAAAAATAACAAATATTCTTAAATATTTCCTATTTATAGTCAGAGCTTTAAATGGTTAATTCCACTAAAAATATTTTAAAAAGTAAAATTAATATTCTAAAACTTAAAATTCATTTAATTAAAAATTGAAGTAATTTTTTCATTTAACTATAAATTTTTACTGATTTTTTTTTTTTTTTTTTTTTTTTTTCATGATTATACTCATTTTAATAACAAAACTCTATCTCCTTTTTTTTTTTTTTTTTTTTTTTTGTTACATTTTATTTCTGCAGGAAAATTTGCTTCAAATTTGAATGAATGTAATGCATAATATAATTAGTAAATTTGTAAATCAGAACCCTTAACATCAATTTTGCAAAACATTTTATTTTTTTATCTTGCTTTTTACAATATGTGATGTATTTTAATCTGCAATTTCACAATGTTAGATTATTATGTATTTTTCTAAGTCTATAAGATCTGAAAATCCCTCAGTTATATTAAAAGTATTTGCATGTATTTTCTCTTTTATTGTGTTTGTAGAATTTATAGAATAAAAAAAGTATTTTTCTTTAGGAAGAATTCTGCCTTTGAACACCTGTTTTATTGGATTTATGTTTCCAATGTTGTTGAGTATCAAAGTTAAATTAAAATATGTTATATCAGAATGTGCTTGGAATTGCATTTTAATTTCTGTATAATAAATCTGATTCTCAAATGCAGCACTTTCCAACTCTTTTATTTCCTTTCACCTATCTCTTTCTCAGTCTTTTCATTTCAGAGTATCTCAATTTCTCATAAACATGTCCCCTTTCGTCATATATTCAACATGCTTTTTTTCATCAGTAATTTTAACACAACCATATAATAAATCGATACAAATTACATGGACTTTTCCTTACATTTTAAAATTATATTGTTTTTTTATAATATTAGAAAACATTAAGAAAAATTAATACAGTATACTCCCTTAAATCTGCAACTCTCTAAAATACACACATATTTTATGGATATAAACAATAAAACATTCAATTTGGATATAGGTACAAAATTTGACTTTTTAGTGTATATCAATCCCGTATATATTTTAATTTATAATTTTTGTTAATGTAACTGAATTTGTTTTCTTACAAAGGAAGAATAAATTTACTTCTGAAAAAAATCAAATTGCTGATACCATTGGTAATCACAATCTTTTTATCAAATATATTTATATATTAATCAAGCTTTTTTGGTTATTGAGTCTGTCTAAATCCGAAATGAAACTTCCTTATTTTATGATTTTGATGTGAATTAGTAATGTACCTTTATGAGGAAAGTTACATTGAATAATTTAGGAAAAATAAATTTTATCTTTTATAATGAATATTTAATCGTACTTTATTTGTTATTAACTTGACCTTTGCTTTTAATATTTTAACAATTAAAAAATTATCTAAATTTTTATTATTTTAGTTTATTAGCTATTTTAATATTTTATTATATTGTAAGATTTTATTATAGTTTTGATTGCATTATTAATTACATTCAAATTACTGTTTAAAAAATGTGAACAAAGTAATGACCAGAAATCTGCAAAATTCTTCATAACTTCTCATAACTTCTGGTTCCAAGCTGTGCGTATTTGAGGTAGTCTACTGTATAAGAAATTTTAACAATCATACTATGATCATTGATCAACATGTTTTAAGAAAAAAAAATTAAAATCTGAGTATTTGACATAATTTAGGGTTTCTGCAATTGTTATTAAACACACAAGAATTGAAAAATGGTGAGAAAAAAATATTGCATAATAACTGATGTTTTTGGAAAGATAGGAGGGAAATATATAAGTATTCATGCAGTATGCTTATCTGTGGGCAGAGATACTGACATTGTATTATCTATGATTTATCATTTTTTTTATATTTTCCATCATTTTGAGTGTAACATATTGAATTTATACATAACTTTGTCATCTAAAATTATCAATTTTCTTTATAGGTTTTTAATTAAACCATTTTTATGTGATTTCTGCCTTTACTACTATTATTTTCACTAGGGATGCACCAGATACCGATTTGCATGCCAGATTCGGATATCCGGCACTAAATATGTTTTTAGTTATGGTGAATGTTTATTTCTTTATGCAATGTCATCTCAAGTAATAACTTGCAAACATTTTTCATACACTATTACAACATTTTAAACGTATTGAAATATAATTTACAAAAACTATATATCTTTGACTATCAGGGCTTGAAATTCAGGTTTTCCCAGGCAGAGAGAGTTTTTCTCATAACATTTGTATATACAGGGGAGTTAAACTATATGAGAGGGAAGAAACTAAAAACTTTTTTTTTTTGCATGCCATTTAAATATTTAATTTATACCGACATGACAAAATTCTGTTGAAATAATTTAAATCAACAACTCAAGATAATTATCCAAAATGTTTATTTTAATTAAAACAAAGAATCAAGCCTTATATATACAATATCTATTTTTCAGTTTTCACTCAATGTTATGGACAATTAATAATTGAGTTGCTAAATGAATTTTTTAATTTAGATTTTGATTTTGTGTGGTTTAGACTCTTTTGTAAGTTACACTTTTTTTTTTTTTTTTTTTTTTTGTAAAATCTGATATGCATTCATTTTTTATTTACTTGCAAGAATAATGCATGTAGATGATTGTATTGTCAATATCCTGTGATGATTGTATACCACTTAGTAAAATTATCATCAGTACTGTAATCCCTGGCTTTTAAGTTAATTGAATTACGTTCTACTATGCATTGGAATTTTAAACCTATATGAAATTCTGAAAAGGAGATAGTAGATTTCTTCTGCTACATAAGAAATGGTTTATTTAAAAAAGTCATGTCCTAATTTCTGCGAATCACAGGCATCAAATGTTCATTGCTTGTAAATATGTTTCCTTAAAGTTCGCCATTATTATTATTTTTTTTTTTTTCAATTATTTGGAAAACGGTTGTCGTTATTGGCCGAGAATGGTGGTCTCCGCATTTTATTTTGTTTTATTGGTCTTGGAAATCCATGACGTATGTAGTATGTGACTCTTATTACATGAGTCATGTTTTGATCATCATAAAAATAATGTTTTTACTGATTTTCATTAACTCAATGGGAAACATTTAAACACTTTGCTTTGGGCAATGGATGTCCTCATTTTATTTATTTATTTATTGTTTATTTATTTTTTTTACAAAATTCTTTAAATTTAGAAGAATTTTTATTTGAATAGGAAATCAAAATGTCAGTTTTAATAAAGAAGAAAGTAAAAAGTTACAAAATGGCCAAATGCAAATTATCAGATACGAAAAAAAAAAAAAAAACAAATCCAAACAGAAACATCGTATGAAAGATCGTCTTTTAAATGAAAAAAGAAGTATGATTATCAAGCCCATTGATTACGAAATGTGCAATGATTTCGAAAAATGAAAAAATCTAATGTTGAACCATTGATTGTAAAAAAAAAAAAAAAAAAAAAAAAAACATGTTTTTTTTCCAATGTGCAACACAGGATCTAATCTCATTTTTTTTAGTGCTGATTCCAGGCTAATTAGATAGAGCTCAGACTCTAGTGACCATTACTGCCCTTTTAGAAATTTCTTGTTACGGCAGAAGAAAAAAATTCACAAAATACGGAAATCGGCCATAATAAAAATATCGCTGATTTTGTCCACCATGGCCAAAATAGTTTTTTTTAAATTGTCGACCAGTCTGAAAAAATTTGCTATTTGCTGAAAAAATGCTATTTAAACAATGATTTGAAAAAAACCCGGTTTAAACAAAAAAAACATGGTTTAAACCAAAAAAACCTGGTTTTTTGGGGTTTTTTCAAAATAACCGGTTTTTATACCAACCCTGAAAAATAGTCAATCGGTCTGAAAAAATAAGTTTGAGGGAACTTGGGCAATGGGAAAATATAACGAAATTCATCAATCATTTACTGTGAAATATCGTGAAATTTGTCAGCCTGTCACAAGCAAATATCATGAAAATCATCAGCCAGTAACAGAGAAAAAACACAAATTTTTCACAGGAAGATAATTGTTAATTTCATCAGAATGTCACAAAAACAAAAAGGGAAATTTGCCTATCAGTTGAAGAATAAAATAGCTAAATTTGTCATTCAGTTGAGAGAAAAAAATTGTGAAATTTGCCAGTTGGTCTCGAGAAAAAAATTGCAAAAGTTTGTGAGGCGAGCAAGTGAGAAAATTTTGTGAGAAAAATCAAAGTTTGTCAATCAAATGCAAAAAACCAATAATGAATTTTGTATAGTTGCCGTAAGAGCAAACTGTGAGATTTATCAATTGATAGCGGAAAATACCACAAAAATAGTCAGTCAGCCCTGAGACTTGATCGTCGTTTCACAAAAGAAAAAACAAAACAAAAAGGGATTTTTTTAGAAACAGGAATGTCTTACCTGCAAGATTTTTTAAGGCATGAATCCAGTCATCCCATGCCAAAGTTCAAGCCCTGTATGTGTATATTAATAATATTGAATACAAAATGTACTTCAACATTTAAATATTCTGCTTACTTGTCAATGAAATGCCGATAATTGCTAATAATTTGTACAATGAAATGTTGATAATTGCTAATAATTTGTATAATGATATGCAGATAATTTATAGAAAATTTTACACATTTATTAATATGTTTATTTTATGATTGTAAAGTATTTTCACAAAAAAATACATAGCTTCTTTTTATAATGTAAACAGAAAATGTCTTATGAATATACTAATGGTTGAAGAGTTATTTCCAAACATGGGTTTACTTAATGATTTTTTTTTTTTTCATGTTTTAATTATTTAATACTGTTTTACCTTAAGCTACATTTAATTTTACTTTAAGTTAAATCACTTTAAAATTTATAAGCAAAAAAAACTTTTAATTTTAAATATTTATAATGAAATCATGAAAATAATTAGCTGGATGCACCAATCCCAAAACTCTCTTCTATTCCATATACCTGAATGTTTCAAAAAATATTTACAAATATTATTACTACTTCAATATTGCTAGTTCAGTACTATACCAACTTTGATTTTCATCTAGAATTTTTGTTGCAGTCAATTAATTAGATTAAGAATGAGTTAATCTCGATCATGGTATTTATTAAAATCAATATTCTTTTGTTATTCTCATTTGTTTGCGAATAGCCAGTTTTAGAAAGATACGAAGTTCGCATCGCTGCATGAACCGCCAATTCACTGTATAAAAGAACTATGCAAAAATCAAAATAATTTTACAAAAATCATTATTACAGTACCATCTTCATGCAAACTATTTTCAAATTCAAGGAAGACCTGACAGCCATTCCCAGAAATGCATCCAAAGAAATTTGGTTCAATTCTATGCATAACTTCATACAGTATTTGTTGCTAGAACAATGAAAATGGCGCAAAAATTGAGATTACAGCATCGCCTTACAGCGAAATGTTTCCATATTGAAGAAGAACCTGCTGGTTACAGTCAAAAACATGCACAAAATACTTGGTTCATTCTATACATAACTTCATACACTTTTTGATAGTATGATGGCGACAATGGGACATACAAACATTTTTAATAATCATGTTTTTGGGGATATTTGATCCCTAAAACATGTAAATTCGTCGAAAAAAATTTATTACAATAATTTCTTCTATGAAAGATAGAAGAAATTAAAAATAGGTTTGTTCAGTTGTTACTTAAAAATAAACCAATTAACCCATTGTTTAAATTAAAAGAAAGAGAGAAAATTAGTTAAATCATAGTTTAATAAACAACTTCAAATTTTATGAAGATAGAAAACCAACGTTTAGAAATGCATAAATAATGCATGGAATAATGCTAGTAGCAAACAGCCGTTTCGAATCTATTATCATTCTCTCCCATAATTGGTATATAAGCCTGCGCTTCTCTGTCTCTTTGCACAGCTTAGTTTTTTCTAGTACCCTGAGTCTTATACTGATGAAGACTCTCGATAGTAGATTTGAAATGGCTGTTTTCTATTCTTTTCATGTATTATTGGTGCATTTCTGAATGTTGTTTTTTGTACTTATACATTTTTACACAAAAGCTTTATTTGCTATTTTGACTTCAAATTTTGTTTTACAATCTAAAAGTAAAGATACAATTTTCTAAAAGATGTAAACGTAAATTCATAAATTTGTTACAAAGTTTAAATAGTAGAAAAGCTGGCAATTCTTTAAACTTTTGAAAATTACCTTTTACTCATCGATAGGGAACTTATTATTATATTTCATCTTTTGCATTATAAACAAGTTTTTCGGCATTGTTTGGGATCAAATGATTACTGTTATTAATATATATTTGGTTTGTTGCATTCTGCTGTATATCTGATTGTGATTGATTTATATGTGATTCGGATATCCGATGGTATTTCGGATATTGAAAAATCATTAATATATATTTGGTTTGTTGCATTCTGCCGGATATCCGATAGAGAAATCGGATATCCGGTGATTGTGATTCGGATATCCGATGATATTTCGGATATTGAAAAATCAGCCGGATATCGGATATTGGCTGGATATCCTGTGCATCCCTAATTTTCACATACCTGCTGTAGGCCCATCAGGTACCCCAAGTTGGAACTGCTGCTATAGAGGAAGTAATAAATGAGATTATGAGGAATCAATAATGTATTCAATAAATGAGATTTATGCCAAGTTGTTTTATATTTACAGCCATATATTTAAATATTTATTATATATTACAATTTTTATTTGGAAAAAAAAAATGTGGTTATTATTATAAAGTTTTTTTTTTTTTTTTTTTTTTTTTTTCCCTTAAGAGATTTTATCTAAATAAATTTCAATCTATCTCACTATAAAAAGCATATCATCAACAGTCACGGCAAAAATATACTTTTTTGAAAAATAAAATTGTAATTTTAGTTTAAATATCCTCTTATGAAGATCAGCTTCATCATCTTTTTTCTATCTATGTATTTTCTATCAATGTACTTTATACATTGTAACATATTTCTCAAATTAATTTAGTCATTGTATGCCTCTAACAAATTGAGAAAATTGATAACAACTATGGTATTTTTCTATTGTAGGAGCATTTCATAGATTTTTTTTTTTTTTGTTATTAATTATGTACTTCAAGTTACCAGTACAGAACTTGACAAAAATTATTTAACTTATTCATCTGTTATGCTTCAAAATGTCTATTTGTATTTCAATTGCAACACAATTATTAAGTGTAGACATTTAAACCTGTAATATTCTGTAATTAAGTCCATTGTCACATGGTATACTTCAGCAAGTGTGATTTTGTGCAATAAAATGATTTTTGTGACAATTCTTTAATAATATCTACATTTTTTTTAAACTGTTCTATTACTAGCACCATCATGTTGGATGTGAAACATGTCCATGGATATGATTATTGGAGGTTAAAATTATATATGTATATATATATATACATATTTCAAATCTTTTGGAATCTGGAGAAGTCACAATGAATGATTCATATATGCTTACTTATAGACCACGTTCTTTGTAAATTTCCACTAAAGAAATTATAGCTTTCAACTGCACTTTTTGAAAAAAAAAAAAATAAAGAAATAAAATTTTTCAAAAGCCTGTACAAAATTTTATATGCAATTAATTAGATTTTAAAAACTAATAATTGTTGTGTATACATTGGCCAAATGATGTTTACTAAGTTTGAAAACTGCATACATTCATGTATTTCTATCTTCAATGTTTGCTAACAATATAACTTATACTATATGTTGTAAAATTTGTAAAGTTATTCTTGTATATTCAATGCATTATTCAACTTATTTTCAAATTTCATTTTATGCATATTTTTCACTAAGTTGATTTTTATGTTTCAGACTGTTCTTCGAATATGGGATTGTTTGTTTTATGAAGGATCAAAAATTTTATTGAGGGTAGCTGTTACCCTTGTTTTCCAAAACCAAGCAAAAATTCTAGCTGCAAAAAATTTTGTAGAAATAACTGAAGTATTCAAAACTCTTACTCTGGGTGCAACTGTAACGGAGTGTCATACTTTTATGCAGGTATTTTGAATAAAAATTATCTTAATTTTTTCAAGAAGTATTGAGCTGTATGATTATACATAGGGTAGACTGTTGCTAGTTGGCCTTGGAAGTATGTTGGCCCAGACACGAAATGTTTTAAACTTTCTGTTAGATGGCATTGTCAGTCCAGCCAAGTGTGCTTTGCATTGCTTTCCTCCATCAACATTAGCACCATTGCAATCAGAGGATTTTTTAAAGAGCCAACAAGAATTTTTTTAATTTTGTTAAGATGAATAAATTTCCTTGCTTATAAATAAGTTTTTTATTTGTTTGTAGATTAAATTTTAGATTTTGATATACAGTTTTCAAAAAAAGAATTTGTAGTTAGTGTGGGGCATTTTTGTTTATTGAAATGCTTTCAGAATAATTCCTTAAAGTTATGAAAAATAAAAATGGCGATATGGGATTAGTTGACAGGGGGCAAGTTCACTCGTTAGGTCAATGTGCCCCATAGGAATTTGGCTTTGAAGGATTAAAATTTTGATAGTTTTAATAAATTATTTTAATAAACTTTATTATTATTTTAATTATTATATTATTAGTTAATAGTAAAAAATTATTTTATTAGTTAAATTCCTGCTTTTTTTAAAAAATGAAGTTATAATATTGTTTACCTCCTCCTCACATTAAACCAGCTGCTTTGTCATACAAAAACACTTATTCGTTTCATAGTTATAGAAAAGTTCCTGTTGACTTTGCGAACAAGCACACATAGATTTCGAAGTTAGGTACTCATTTCACCAATAATTTAATGGATTAAAGGACTTCTCTAAAAAATTTTACTCTTTCATAGGACAGGATAGCCAACAGCTTATAGAAGTTGTACAAATTTTCCATATTGTTATAAAATACATTCTTCATATTTTGCATCCTCATTTCATTTTATGGGTCACGATTTTTTTTATTAATTATTATTATTATTACTTAAAAGTGGGTTGCACATTGCAAAAAGTTGGGAACCTCTCCTTTAATGAATAAATCCAAATTGTTATTTTATAATAATTAAATTCTTATATAAATGGTAGCACAAAAAACTTAATTTTAAAATAATTATAAAAGGAGGTTATTTTAATTAAATTAAAACTATTCAAATTAAATTATTTAAGCAAAATTCAAAACTCCTAATATTTTGAAAAACCAAAATAAAAAAAATTCAGCGGAGATATAAATAAAGTTTTTAAAATTCTAAAAATGAAAAAATTTGTTTAAATGAAAGTTAAGGATTAATGTCATTAATAAAACTCAATAGTTTTTAAAATAGAAAGAAAATTGAATGCTAAAAAGTATTATGAATGTTAATGATAAAAAAAATAATAAAAACCCTTAAAATAGCCAGAAACATGAAATTTCTTCTAATTAAATCCATCTTTGAATGAAAATTTCAAGTCCTGGCATCAGGGATTGAATTAAGAACCTTTTGTTTACTAGCGAGATTCCTTTTTCCCCCAAGACATGATGTCTACATGCAAAACGTTCAAATTAAGCTTCTCTTTTTTAATTGCAAAAATGAATGGATGACATTGAAAAAAAAAAAAATAAATAAATAAAAATAATAGATTTTTTCAAAATTTTATGATTTGTTGTGTAACATGAGGTATTCAGCTGTAAATACACAAAATTTGAAATCTCCGACTTATACTTTTTTTATTTACGGACTCTGTGACAGCCAGACAGAGACGAATAAAGTTTGGTCAGATGAATGAAACCCTAAAAATAAATAACATAAATAACAAACACTAAACAACAATCATAAAATTAAAATTAAATATCAAATATTAAATTTCTGCTATTAATTTTCATAATTATACGTATTTGCATAAACTTCAAGACAGATACTGGCATGCACTTCAAGAGCATCTTTTTTTCAATAAAAGATCAGACCATGACATATATCTTAGACTTTTTTGCCCTTGTCAATAGTCTCTATCTAGAGTTGGAATAAAAGGCAGTTTTTATGGCAAAAAAAAGGTTTATTTGGTTTAAAGCAGTGTTTTTTCTATTACATATACATATATATTTATCAATAAAAATAATCATTGTTAAATACATAAGTTATATAAATTCATTTTTAAAAGAATTTAAATAATTACAATCAGTTTTACTACCTCTACCGTTCTGACCCTGCCCATAATGCATAAAAATAAAAGCAATATTATTGTTAACTAGTTTGCTAAAAGAAATGAGAAGATATGATATAACATAAATTTGCAGCCGTGCAATGCAGTTTAGTACCTAGGAATTCTAGATAAGGCATCAAATGACACCTACAATATATTTTTTTTTTTAATTTCTAACCCTGCTTCAAAGTATTAAACCTTATTGTAAAGTTATTTTCATTTAGTACTGTGATTTTTATCAATTAAAAAATAAAAACTTTTTTTTGTAAATGAGAGAAATAAAAAGGGGGTGAAAAAATGTTTTATTGCAGTTGAAAATTGTACAGATTATCAATTTGTGATTTCATTCAAAACATATCTATTTAAATGAAACCAAAGCATCTGATCAATCATGAAGCATAACATATTTAACTAATTTCTTATTTTGGTAATCACATGTACAACTAGTGATTTCATTCAAAACGTATCTATTTAAATGAAACTAAGCATCTGATCAAAAGCATAACATATTTAACTAATTTTTTTTTTTTTTTTTTTTTTTTTTTTTTTTGTAATCACATGTACAATTACTTTTTTTGGTTACTTTTGAGTCTTATAAATAATGAGTATTCATAAACTGACTATTAATATTTAAGAAGCTACATTTTTTTATTTAACAGGATATATTTAGAATACCAAGATCATTTTCAAATGCTACAATAATAAGATTACGAGGAATTTGTAGAGATAAAGTTGAAAAAGAACAGGCACACACCAAAGTGTTACAAGAACAGCAGAAACTTAAACAGATTGAAGAGCAGAAAGCCCGAGAAGCTGCTCTGGAATTAAAGCGGCAGAATGAAGAAAGAGAAGCTGCTCTAAGGGCTGAACAAGAGAGATTAGAAGCTGAAAAGGCAGAGCAAGAAAAAGAATTAGCTGATAATAATGCATCAGAAAATAGTGGAAATAGCAAAGAAGAAATTAAAGAAGACAAAATAGTGGAAGAGAACAAAAATTCTGCTATTGGAGACAACAGTTCTGATAAAGAGTTATCTAATGAACTCGAGGAGTCCTCCAGTGTTAATCAAATTTCCAATGCAACTGTGATAGAAATTCAAAGCACAGAATCACCAAAGCATGTAGCCAATGGTCAGCAAATAAGCTCGCAAAATGTAGAAGCAGGTACTTCTGATATTGGTTCACAACATCAAGATTAATTCTTTCATAGTAATACCAAATAATAGCAATAACTGTGTAGAATCTTAGCCTGCAAATGGCCTTTAAATTAGTGTCTCCCAAGGATGCCTAAGATTTTTATTATTGTGATATGTTAATCTGTGTTCTTTGAGATGGGTAGTTATAAGCGAGGCAGAATGACTCAGTTTTACCTGATATTTTTTTTAAGTAGTTTTTTTTTCTCTCTCTCTCTGAAAGTTTTAAAATAATTAAAAAATTAAAAGAAAATGAGTTTTTGTCAGAGGATCTTTGCTTCCCTAATTCTCTTGTGGAAGACAATTTTTAGTTCTGATTTTCATTTATAACTGTATGTTTAAAAATTGCCTTAAACTTTGGTATTGAATGGAAGCAAAGTCCTTCTGAAATTTTCTGAAAGAGAAGAAACTGCTTCAATTCTGTCCTTTAAAAAAAGCTGATAGAAGTTTACTTTTGAATTTTTAAAATTTTTCATCTGTTACAATTTGAATTGCTTTTTATTTTGATTATGATTAACAGTTGTCTTGTATGAAATGCTCTGACAAAAATTTCCTATCTGCATTTTTTTTTTTTTTTTCCAAAATGCTTTTGAAATGTATTTTATGTTTCACATCTTCAAGCATTTTATTGTTGTTTTAATACTATCCTAAAAAAAATTAACAATTCCAAGGGAAAGAAGTTCTTGAATAAGCAGTTCTTCTAAAATGAACATTACTAAAATTTATAAGTATTTTTCTTTTTTTTTTTTTTTTTCAATTATATCCTTTTAATTTTTGATGTACTTAAAAAAAAAAAAAAAGTTTTTAAAATTTGGAAGCCACAAATGAGACAAAACAAATAAGCTTAAAATAAGTTACAATTAGCTTCACGTTTTAAATCTATCTAGTGAAGCACAGGTTGATTCAAAAGAATTGTCTTGACTACAAGTGATGTTTAAACAACAATATGAAGAAACAATCTATACAGAATACAAAAGAGAGTTGAAAAATTTGTTTACATGCTTTATAATTATTCTATGTAATTCCTTTTGGTTTCGTGGATAACATTCATGTGGTAGGTCATTTTATGCTTAAAAATTATGAAGCATGTTTGTAGTCACTGATTTCTAGTATGTGCATTAAGTTGAGGTATGAACTATATCTGTAACATATCCAAATAACTGTTGCCTATAACAATTGCCTCAGCAAAGAAAAAAAGCACTACTTTTGAAATTGCACAAAAAACATTAAGTTATTCTAGGTAACAAAAGGGAGCGCACAGAATTATTATAGAGAGTGCATACTAAACTTTTAACTTCCTTTTGTACTGTATTCCCCCTTTTTTTTTTCCTTACTGTCATTGTTTCTGGCAGTGTTATTCTCATTTGTAATCAGAGCTATCATTTTGAATGACCTTGTATTTTAAGCAATAAATGTATTTCTACTTACTGGTTGTCATTTTGTAAAAGATTGGATAAACTAAAACCACTAGCAGAAAATGTTGGGAAAAAAAAATTGTCTTTTTAATTAAAAAAAAAAAAAAAAAAAGTGTGATTTTTAATAAATTTCTTTTTACAAATACATATTTGCTTTAGTAATTTAAATTTACAAGGTTTTTAATGTACTTTTGATTTCCATGCTTATTTTTTTTAGTTAAAATTAAGTGATAAACATTTTAAACAATTTCTAAGACAGTAGTATATTTTAGTTTAAATTAAGAAGATTTCTATGACAGTAATACAGCTTTTGTGATAAATACATATTTAAGTCTTAAATCTTATCCTTAATTAGTCTGATGTTGGGAGACACTGGTTTGGAAAGGCAATAATTCATCATGTCTAGGCTTTAAAATGAATGGCCTTAAAAGTTTCTTCTTAGTGTTGAATTTTGAGATTTTTGCACTATACATTAAATGTTTGTTGATAATAGATTTGTTATTGTTGAGCCAGAAAAGTTACTTATGTATTTTAGTATATGAACAATTGTATCACTTTCCATCACATCAGTGTACATATCTTGTAATACCTACAAATTATTTGGAATGAAAGGCCCTTTTTTTTGTACATTTTCACCAGTTTCCTGCCAAAGCTTTGTTGTCATAGTTATATTTGTATGTTATGCCTTGTTAATTGTTGATAGTAACTACTTCAGTGTGATGAATAGATATATTTATTGCTGATTTGCTTAATCTGTTGCTATTCCATTTTTATTGGAGGTGCTGTAGATAGTGTAATTTTACATTTTTTGCATATCAAGAAAACTCTGTGCAAAAAGCTAAATGATCATTGTAATTTAACCATTTTTCTTTCATTATCGTAATAATTTTGAAAATCATATTTAGATGTTAAGATTTTAAAATGTGATGCTTAGAATTAGGTATTTTCCTGCTAGATTTTATATTGCTTAGATGTTTTATATGTAATTTTCTTTCTTTCTTTTATTAATTTATAGGTAGCATCCAGCTATTATTTTTCTGCTAATCCCTCTCATTTATGTTTGAAGTTATATGTGTAGTCAATATATATAATGTAGGTACAGTTATACCTCTACTTGAATTGTACATTATAGCAAAATGGATTTATTGTGCAAATTGTTATATAGACTTTAAAAAGCAAATATTCATTAAATTTACGCTTGTTTTATTTTATTTTACTCTAATAAGATATGGTTTTGGTTTCCATGTCAGAATCTTTATATATTTTTCTATTTCTGTTTACTTTTGTTGTGAATGTAAGTTTAAGTAATGTACATACTATATATAATATTTGGGACAAAAACATTGTTGATTCTCCTTAAATTTTAATGTTCAACGTTTTCTTTCTATAATCAAATTTTTTGTTATCTATTCACATTTAATTTTTTCCCTCTTTTGTCAGTGATAAATAATCAATTTTAAAGGTAACATTTTCAAATATATTATCTAAATTCATATTTTGTCCTTAAGAATAAGTGCAGCTTAAAAATAGAATTAAAAAATATTTTATGTCCTAAATGATTTTAAGTTTTTTTTTTTTTTGAAAATATGACTCATTTTATCTATTTATATCCGTGTGTTAACCTTATGTGATTTATTTTAGCCAACTTTATTTAATATTAAAATAGAATTATCTATGAAGGAAATTAAACATTTATTTATTTATTTTTCTATTTAATCTATCTACTTGTGATTTTGTCTCTAGTAGCTTTTGTGCGATTGATTTGCCTAGTTTGGAGTCAAAATTAGATAAAATATTGTTGAAATCAAAGTTAGGAAAGAAATAAGTTTATATATATAATATATTTCAAAGTTTATTATTATTAACTTCTTATTTCCCTTGTACAATAAAATTTTTAACTTGGAAAAGAATTAAAAAGAAAAATTAATGTTAAATACTAAATATAATTTACTATTAATGTATATAAAAAAATTTAAATTGCACATGAAGTATCAGATTAATTTTTAACAAAATTATTCACTAGGTAAAAAAATCTTTAGCAGAAGTAATTTTCTATGATCATTAAAAAGGTAAGTTGTATAATTAGCAATCCAGATTCGCTCAGAATGGCTCAGTCAGTAAAGCATTGGTGGCTTCAGTCAAGATATCCTTGGTTCAAATTCTGGCTTGGAATTGTTTCACCCATTTGGAAATTTAAATCTACTTATGAAGCATTCTAAAAATAGTTACAAGTTTCACAGGGATATTAACATTTAAACTTATTCTTAGTTTTGCTTAGGACAAATTCAAATATAGAGAATATTTATTCTATACCTATAGTCGAGCATACAGCGTATACAACTGAACTGTGACTTTCATGGCATTTTTATCCAAGTCTTTCAAAGCTTGTTAGTTTTCAAATAGGAGATTATTACATTTATATTAAAAAATATATTTTTAATTTTTATACCAAAAGTTTGTTTTCAACTGACTATATTTATTTTTTGTATCAGCATATCAGACATAACTGAAAAATTAAAGTTGACTTTATATGGATCCTCAAAATTTGAGGTAAATTGAGTCAAAATAGTTCTTACAAAAATATATTTAAAGTTAAAAACAAATGTACTATTTTTTTTTTTTTTTTTATCCCATGGATATGTTCAGATATGATCTGTCATGCAGTCATTTTTGATTTCATTAATTTATTCTAATTCTGTTGTGCATTCATTTCCGATTGACATTAATGAAGCACTCATAACAACTATCCGATGTAATCTTATTCATTATATAGGTGACAGAAGATAAAGTTGCTTCCAAGAAATAAAAATGCAATGTTATTCTCTGATTTCTAGAGTATGTTACATTGTTTTCCTATAATGCGCATTTCCTATCTATGCCACCATGAATGAAATAAACTATTACAAAGTACAAAATTATCATTTCATTTAAAATTAATAATATTTAATGTTTCAAAACTGAGACAATTCAACAATGAACATTCAAAATATAAATTCATTTTTTATCCAAACATACTCAATTCAAAATGAGTACTTTGATTTACTCATTTTAAAACACTTCATTTTTTTTTCCAGTATAGGAGCGATAATTGTAAGAAATGGACTAGTCTGTAAATCAGCAGGAAAGCTCCTACTCGTTTATGTCCAGTCAGTTGTAAAGTTAGTAAAGAAATGCATAAGAACCATAGCCATTTCATATCTGTCTTCTGCAACTTCTTGAATTTGTTTCACCTAACTGCATTTGTGTTGCTAGTAGCATATAACTCTGACATTATCAGTTTGTTCTTTTTTCTTTACTGAAATCTCTTCACTGATGGCACAGATAGTTCTCTTATTCTGAATCCTGTCGTAAATAGTTGTAATGGGTTTGAGTCTCTGGATGTAATTCCAAAAATTTCCTTTTAATTTGGAAATCTGTAACTTTCATTGTACTATTACTGTGAATTTTATCCCCATAATCTTCATAACCTTTAAAAATAGTGATAAATTACTCAGACTATCACTGCCACTTTTATCACTAATAATCTTCACAGCCTTTAAATATAGCGATTCCTATGTTTCTATTTTGTCTGCTGTAAAGTTCAGCTTGATATATGATGGCTCCAAGATTTTTGGCTCTTACTCTCTGGTTGCTTTACAAATAATTACTAAACTTGTTTTAAATACAATGTTCAAAACATGTCTAAAACACCTGTCTTACACAGTGTTTTAACCATAACAATTCTGGTTGAAATTAGTAAAAAATTAAATTCAATATGCTACTTGATGTATTTATTATAAAAGTTACAGTTGTGCAAAGCCATTAAAGATAAAATATTTCTTTTTATAAAATGATTTCGAGTCAAAGTAATTATGTTGTTTCATCTTTTGTTAAAAAGAGAATAAATGATATAATTGTTTTAAATATGTTGTTACATTAACTTTTAATACTGTGATTTAAAGCTGTGATTTTATATTATTCACTCCAGATTTCATTCCAGATTTTTGCTCTATTAATCTAGTCAGATTTTATTGAAAAGTTTTTAGATGCATTTGGAGAATAAATGATTTTTTTTTAATATTCATTTTTATCCTTGTATACAGTATCTCATTTTTCATCTTCCTATTTTAATTTCTAGTCTATTTGTGTATGTAACATAAAAATATTCATCTAAGATTAGTTAATCCTTAAACAAATGCTGCTATATTCATAACTACCTTTCAGATGTGTCTTCCAATTGGACACATGGTATTTTTGCACAGAAAATTTTAATTTATCTTATCCCAAAATTTCAGCAATTAAATAATGTGTAAAAAAAAAAAAAAAAAAGTGTCAGAAAAAAAGACAATAAAAATTAGTTGTGAATAAGACAGCATGTGTTCATTAAGAATTAACATTTATTTTATTTTGAATTTGTGCAATATTATTCTAAAAATTGTATTTATTGTGTATTTTTAACATTTTAAGAAAAATTAAGAATCATGTTTACATTATTATTGTTTTAGACAACATAACGTAGTACTAAAACTTTAAAATCTTGTAAAGTAAAAACTCTCTATAAGCAGTTTTTTTAATACTTAATTTGAATTTACGTACTAATTATATACACATCATTGGGGCAGTATTAAGAATTATTAAGGTAGAAGGAGAAATAATGCATTGAATTGAAGTGAATCTAGCCAACTGTCTTGAAAATGGTTCTCTTGGTGCATTTTAAAGCCTTGTAATAGGAAGTTTGAGATTCAAAACACTTTTTTGTTAAAGTTATATTTTTTTATTTTGCAGCAGCATAACTTTCTGAAAATGCTATTTTCGAGGATACTTATCGAACTATTAACATAGTTTTAAGAAAAACATTTAAAACCATAAATTAGTTAATAATAAATCTAAAATATTGATAAAAGTATTAAAAATTTCTTCAAAATCCTACAAATTTGGTTTTGAAAAATTATGATATTATATTCGCATTTTTGGCGGGGAGAAAGTTAGCATGTTTTCAAAAGTAGAGCTGAATGTCATAGCCCCGAAATAAGGCAAGCAAAAAATTCATAGTACCATATTTGGTGACTTGACTTACTTATGGCGTGAAATAAACAAATAAAAAATGTAATAAAAAAATACATAAAATATGATTTTAACAGAGGAACTACAAAATGCACCAAGTTTTGATGCTAAGTGTGAGCAATACCAAAAAAAAAAGTTCCCTCGGTAAGTGACTATTTGTTCTTGTTTTCAATTTCATGTTGAACACTTACACAAGTGAACAAATTGTAAATGTATTTCCTATTTTCAAAGAAAACTTTTATATCTGTTGAAACCATTTTTAACTTACTTGTTTTAAATTTGGTAGTAAAATATCTTTCTTTTAATGACTGGCAATTTGACTGTTAACATGTTTAATGTTAAATAATCTAAAAAAGTAATATTTTTTAAAGATTTGCAACATAAAGTTTCATTTTTGAACTACATAACATGAATGTTACTACTTACATTGATATGCATGATTAGCATGTAGAAAAAGTAAATGTTGATAGTACCTTTTAGACACTTGTTAGAGGATGTAATAGTTTATAATGTTAATTAATGCAATCATTTCATCTACATAAAAAATGGGCTATGTTATAAATATTGCTCTAAGATTTTATTGCTCAATCCAGTTATATGTCCAATTAGTTCCCATATTGTTGCATTTTTGTAATACTTGGTATGTAAATATTAGGATATATATTTTGTGCACTTTTATTTAGGCTGTGTGTATTATTCTTATTAAGGGGAGGGTCCATTTAAATATTTGCATATGTGCATTAGCAGATGCAAAGTCAATATCTTTATGCATATGTTTTGCTGTCATTATTATTATTATTATTATTTTAGATTTATATATATATAAGCGTTTAATTAAAGTTTTCATCTTTATCATCAATTTAAAAGTCAACATTTAAAAAAGAAGTTAAAGGAAAGTAAAGTTTGGTTGCATTATGTGTGTTGTAATTTGTACGATTTACAAATTTAGTGAAATTACTTTAAATATATATCTGGATTTTTAGTTTTTTTTTTTCTCGTGTTTTTGAAGTACACCTTTTGAACACATAATGTTTTTCATGAATTAAATTTGGTTTAACTTGTTTTGATGAGAATTTCTTGCAATGATTATTACATTTGTAAGATTCTACATGTATGTATGTATATATATATATATATATCAATGGCTTGTCAGTATATATATATATATATCAATGGCTTGTCAGTATATATATATATCTCAATGGCTTGTCAGTATATATGTATATATATTCAATGGCTTGTCAGTATATATGTATATATATATCAATGGCTTGTCAGTATATATATATATATCAATATATATATATATATCAATGGCTTGTCAGTATATATGTATATATATATATCAATGGCTTGTCAGTATATATGTATATCTATATCAGTGGCATGTCAGTATATATGTATATATTGACATATCATTTTTATAAATTTTAGAATAACATTTTCAAAATTCTCACTTTTTTGTTCACAAAATATAGTAACACATAAAAGGTTTATCCTTATTAATAAGGGGAGATAGCCAGCCTGTGCATATATGAAAATGTATATGTATATTGGACAAGAATGAGTAGAAATTTCTTAATGACATATTTCTACAAAACTTCAAGCATTCATTTCACTCATTATAGAAAAAAAGTACTTTTAGCATAAGGAATAAAACTGTTAATCAGTATAACTGAAATTTCTAAACTGAATAGATGATTTAGTACAGTAACACTTGATGATATGTTGATAAATACAGTGAAGTAATGCGATTCAAAATATTCTCTATGGAATTTTTAAATATTTCTTTCTAAAGTTGCAGTATATACTCATTTGAAAAGTTATTTGGTACTTACGTATTAACGCCACCACAGCTGAAGTTGTGCTAATGTGCCAACAAAGAGCAATCTTGTTTATCTCACGCTTACAAAAAAAAAAAAAAAAAAAAAAAAAAAGGCATAAAAAATGAGCAAATAAAAAGCACAAAAAAGTACTAAAGCACTAAAAAATGGCGTCAAAAATGGGCAAAAAAAGAAAAAAAGCACTAAAAAAGCTTGGTGCATTAGCGCAACTTCTGCTGTGGTGGCGTTAATACGTAAGTACCAATTATTTTAATATGTACCAGAGAAATAATATAATGGTGAAACAAATCAATGTTCAAAAAATTCTTTTGTACTTCTGTATCACTATAAAAAAAAAAAAGAAAATACTAATAAATTTTTACATTAATTTCACATGACATAAATATTTCCTTGCCATGATAATTCTTATAAAATGAACACCATTTTGTACTCATTATTCAATAATAAATGTAAATATGCAAGTAATTTTAATTTAATCTGATATTTTAACATCTATTTATATTTCTTAATATTTCTTCTTTTAGGTAATTAATTTTTAATTTTTTTAATTAGAAAAATCGAGTAAAACTTTGAATTATGTATCTAGATCATCTTTTATTTGCTTAAGTAATTTTATAAAGTAGAAAAAAAAATTTCTTTTCAGTAACTAGAATTGATTAAATTTTAACTGCCTTATTTATATTAATTCACATATGAAATGATTTTATTTATTAATCAATTAGAAAGAAATGTATTACTTTTCATAATTTCCATATTAAAAAAACTTACTTACCTTTTATGTTTTTTATAATGTACTTGGTGGAATTCATTTTCCATTCCATGAAATTTTGACTGACCTATGTATTTTTTTATCTCCCCCAAAAATACTATATTAAAAACATAGTAAATACATTATATATTAATAACTCTGTTTTCAATATATTAAATATACTACATTAAAATTGAACTCTCCCTCCCCAAAACCTAAAATATTTTTCTATCTACTATTCTTGTTTACCACTTGCTCTCTTCATTTAAATTTGCATTAAAGAATAAACTTTTTATCTATAGAAATTGTCTAATCGTGTATTTATCACAGCACAAAGATTTAATTAATATAAGATATTTTTATGTGTTTGTAAACTTTAGTATGAATCATTGTTTTTTTATTTCTATATCTTTTTTCTCCATTTCTATTTGATAGCCATAATCATACATACATCTTGAAACAGATCAAAGGAATAAATTCAAAGTATTACACCATTTGAATTCGTCCTAAAATATTGTTAACGTTTAAAGTGAATGTGTTATCTTTTATTGTGTTTGTTCATTGTTAATGCTTTTTAAACATTTGTAAGTACATCAAATGTTCCATTAATGTGTACTTCATAATCTTACATTAATAAAATGGAATATCCTCTAAGATTTTACAGACAATACTTTAATTATAGTAATAAGTAAGGTATTATGTGTATAATATATGGTTCCTATGTATTTGCTTCAAAGTCACAAATGAAAAGAAAAATCTTATGCAGTTTAGCATGAATGAAAACAGCATGAAATAATTTGTGCTTTTTAGGAAATTATATATGTTTTAGAAACTTCAATGCATGTTTTAAATTGCTTTTTACTTATAAAGAAACTTTTAACTGATATAAATTCTTAACAATGTAATTTTAATATGATAATGTGTAGTGTGAAATTACCATATCATGAATTTTATTAATTATCTTACAGAAGACAAAATTGTGATGTTTTTCAGTATTTTTAAAATAATCTTACAAAGGAATTTATTTAAACATGCATTAGAAATTTCAACACCTACATCAAAATAAATCTTTTGAATATTGACCATTATTTTTATGTTTTAAATTTGTATTAAAAATGTACAATTATACAAGTTTTTAAAAAAGTAAATGGTAATGAAAACCACAATTGAGTAATGAATGTACAGTATTAACTGCTAAAGGTATATTGTTGAAAACTGCTGTGTTATTGTTTGGAAGTTTATTCTAAAAAAGTCTTTTTAGAATTTTTTGTATTGCCATATTGCATAACACCAAACATTAATTATTCATGTTGCTTGTATTGCATATATTTAAAAGAAAATAATAATAATAAAAAATGCTGATTATTGTATTTTTATGTTGAAAAAAATTGAAATATGACAACTTGTGCAACTTTTGAATCTAATGTTTGTATTTATGAAAAAGAGAAATCACACAAATTGAGATATTTAATTCTGAAAAATGTTTAGGAAATGCCTCAAAAAACTTAATAAAAATCTGATTATTTCTTAATTACCTGTTTTAAACGGTGCTTGCTGGCTAATTGATATGATGAAGTATGTTCTATATTTTTATGTTTATTATATAAATATTTCCCGTAACTAAAATTAAAAGTAAAATTATTAGCCATTTCATTTTACTTCGTATGTTTAGTTACTTTTCCTATATTCTTTATTTCTATTATATTTAAATTAATTTTTATTATGTTGTGAAACAATAGAAAACCAAAAGCTAGATGAGTGCCAAAGAAACAATTTAATAAAAACTTATTTTCTTGCATATGTTTTTTTAGGTTTATAATTTATATATACTCATATGCATATGCCAACTTGCTGTTTTCTAATGTTAATGCTGTTCTCCTGGTAACAGATTGCAACTCATTCACAAATTGTAGATTGGTGTAAGTTGCATTAAAAAAATATGTGTTGTTGAATGTGGACTTTTTAAATTTTCCAGCTGCTTGTGAGCATATTAATTATATTTATAAAAGAAAGAGAAAGTATGTGAGTGAATAAATAAAGTGTTTGTAATTAAAAGAAGTTTACAACAATAACTTTTTTAAACTCCAGTAACGTTTAGGAAAAGAGTGAGTTTGCTGAGCAATTATTGTTTCATGATGCAAAATGATATGTTTAATTATAAAAGTAGAATCCAAAATCAGATCTTTTCTATTTTTTGTGAGAATACTTTTGTGAAATTATGAACATTACTGGAGGGTTTTACATATCCATGTTCACTTTTAGATTTTCTTAAACTGTAGAAGTAATTTTTACATAAATCTTTTTTGTTATTGTTGTTTTAAACTATATGAATTTTTATTGTGCATTGGTTGTACATAGGCTTTGATCCATTATTTGTGGCAAACAAACATTACAGAGAAATAGGATGTTTCTTCTAAGACTATAATTGTTTACAATCAAAACTGTCATATACATACTATCATACAAGAGGAGTTGGATACTGAAACAAGCATTAAATATGTAAAATATATCTGTAGCTAATATAATTCATGGATTCTGTATGAGTTTTATTATTTATACTGCTTTATACATTAAATACTGTTTAACCGTTTTTAAAAAACTGGTCTTGGCACATTGCTAAAATAATAGACCTTGCCAAAGGTAGGGAAACTACAAGCAGTATTTATTATCCTCTCCATTTCCCAAAAAGCACTACTAAGGGAAATTCCTTTTTCATTGCCTTCTATTCTAGTATCACAAATAGACTCTTGTAACTCAGACCTATTACTCATGCCATTGGCCTTTAAGGCCCCTGTCCTTGCTGAAGGAAACGCTCGCGAGCTAATGCTATTCCTATGGGGAAGCATTTTTCTAATAACTCTTTCGCATTTTGACATTTTTGAATAAATTTTTTTTTTTTTTTTGCATTGTATAGCTGAGGTGCATGCCGACAGCGCACCTTTTTTACTTTTTCGATTTTGGTTGCAGATATATTTTTTAAAAAGCACTTCCAGTTTCGAAACCGGTTTTGAAAATGAAACTAACTTTGTAAAAAATATCTACAACCAAAATCAAAAAAGTAAAAAATGTGCACTGTCGGCATGCACCTCAACTATCCAATGCAAAAAAAATTATTCAAAAAGGTCAAAATGCGAAAGAGTTATTAGAAAAATGCTTCCCCATAGGAATAGCATTAGCTCGCAAGCGTTTCATCGAGCAAGGACAGGGGCTTTAATGCATTGGCTTAGCAGTATCTTCTTTCGTTCTGAATGTTTGCCTCTTTACACTTTATTTTATTTATTTATCCATTTTTTTTTTTTTTAATCAGAATTAAATTTTATTTTTCTTTTCTTTGTCTTGCTTAAATGTTGACTTTGAAAGTTTTAATGATTTATTTAAATATTTTTATTTAAAAACTATTGTTTGACATCATTACACTATTGTTTGACTTCGTCAATTTCTATATATTTTTAGTTGAAAAGCTTGAAGAATTGCAAGATTCTTTCATTCCGATAATACTTTACTTCTATAATTTAATGAGAATGCCATTAATGGTTTTTTTTTTTTTTAAATCTACTTGGAGTTTAAGGGTTATTTTACAACTCAACTTTTTTATCTGAGCAGTATGTTTCATTCTATCCTTTAAAAGTCTGAATTTCAACTTACAATTGTAATTGAGTGTAATTTTGTACATGTATATATAGCATCACAGTAATCAAGTCAGATAATATCTGTTAAAAATCAATCTGTCTGTATTAAAACTTTCACATGTTTAAGTCCATTTCATTGAGAACAATGCAAAAACTATGCAAATAATGTGTTGTTATTAATGTATTTTTATGAATTGATTTAAAATATTTTTATAGAAAAGTAAAATAAATATGCATTGCGAAATCCCATAAAAAGGAATGCTTCTATGGGAATTGTAATAATTTATAATGTAAGCATAAATTTCTTATATTTTGTTTTTGAAAGCCAATCTTAATGTAGATATTTTTGAAAAGTAAATATTTATTTAATATCTTTAGAATGAAATGTGTGATGAATATTTATTTATTTAAATGTTATCTCATTTATTATTTGTTTTTATCTCAACTGTTGCTGTCAAAATATTAAAAGGATTCATTTTGTTGATATGGTTACAATGGTGTTTGAAGTATGTATTTCTTAAAGATTTTTCTTTTACAATATCATTGTTTACTATTTTAATTTTGTTATATTTATAAGTGCCAAATTTAACCTATTTATTTTTATGCTACATCATTATTGTACTTAAAATCAATACTTACTTTGTAGAATTGTTATTTTATATAACTGCAAATACAGCTAATTCTAATTGTTAGCTTAGTCTTCCTAAATTTAAATTTATAGTATTTTATTGTCATTGTTTGAAAAAATGTTATTTGTAGCAATTTGTCTTTTAATCAAATTGATTGGCATGAAATTATCATAATTGTGATGTTTTTAATAATTATTATATTGTTATCTTGAAACTGTGCTTAGCATTTTTTAATTTTTAAAAAAACCTACTGTAAAGACAGTAATTGAATTGGATGAAATTTTCTTAGAAAAATCCTTGCAGCTGGCTTTTAAAAGACTGAGATTAATATTTCAAAATTCATATTTTAAACAGGAAAAAATGCATCATTTTAAAGCTTATTTTGATAGCATAATTGTTTTAGAAATTTTAAAAATTCTTAAATCACTTTAAAAGTTTACAGAGGGAGAAAAATGATTTTTAAAATGATCTATTTTATATTTTTATCAGCAAATTTAAATAATAATAATAAAAATTGAATATGAATGCATTTTTCTTATTTTGTGAGTATTGATCATCTTTATGGAATTTTGTGCAAAAAAAATCTCCCTTCTCATTTCTAAAAGGTTTCTGAAATTGCAAGCTTTTCAGTTTGATGTATTTTATAGTACATAACAAGATTTAATTAATCAATCCTTTTTTTTCTTGTTATTTGTAAAAGATAATGAAGTAGAGCAATATTTCCTTTGAATTCTTTATTTAAAAATGTAAGCATATTTTCACCAATAACTTGTGTTTCTGTATAATTGAGGGTCCCCATTTTTTAATCTATTATATAACGAAATCAATAATTTAAAGTTATGAACCTATCTTAGTTATTATTTATTCAAACTTATAAACCAATCAAATCAGTGGTCGGATTTCTTTTACTGTATTTAAATTTCCATTTCTTAAACTTGTTTATACTTTGCCTGTTATTAGAAAATAAATTTATTTTATTTTCTAGCATACCGTCTTTTTTTTTTCCTTGTCCCTACCCTTCCTTTTTAATTTTCTATTGTTTTCTTTGAAGATTGCTTTTTATCAGACTTTTCTTGATTATTTCTTTTTTAAAATAAGGTATAAAAATCCCTATTCAGCTAAAAAATTATTCCTAGTATTATTTTTATCCTATTGACAATTGATTGGAAGTTCCTATGATTTTACGATACCTATGATTTTACTTAGCATTATAATCTACTAAATTTATGAAATATGTTGGCTAAAAATCTCGCTAAATTTTATTATAATATCACCTAATGCTTCAGTGATTGTCAATGTGCTTCAGCAAAACTTAAAACCACCAATCAAAGCTTGGTGAATAGATATTTAACTATAAGTCAAGATCCAACTTAGCAAGCTATTTAGCAAAATTCTTTCAAGTCTAGAAATTATTCGTGCTTTCATAGAGAATTTTTATTGACAATTATTTGTTTATGCTTCATATTTGAAAAAAAGAATTAAAAAAAAAAATCATGAATTTACTAGAAGTTTATAAAACATGTTAGTCTTGGTCTGGACTTTCAAGACAGCTAAATTTTTTATATATATTTCCCTAATCTCTTTTTCTTACACTTTTTTTTGTCTAGAGCAGTACTTGTTTCTACTGTAAAATTGAATATTTAAGTTTAAAAATAATAAGAAGAAAATTATAAATTTAAACATCATTTGCAATTTTTAAAGAAATGGAAAAGGTTAAAAATTCATTTGCAGTATTATACATGGGGACCCAAGTCTTTTTATGTTATTCGGTAGGTAAGACTTTTCTAAAATTGTCTCAATTAATGTGTACATCAATTATATATGTGTGCAAAAGTAAGAATAAATTATTCAGTGTACTCTAATGTATCCATGCATTTTTTTCTCTGCTCATATTGTTGTAAAATCCATTTGAGTGTTTTTGCTCTAGCAAAATGATGTACCCATATCACTTGATATTAGGTATGTGCAATCAAACTTACCAAAGATTGTATGTTGAAGGATAAGTCTATTTTCTTTACTTTGTTGTTAAATTTATTCTTAAAACACTTGTAGGTATCTTTAACTATATACTTAAAACAGTTTACCTGTACATTTACAGGGAAATTATGAATAAAATATTTAAGTTTTATTGTTTTCGTTTATTGGCTCAGCTATATATTAGTTCATAGTCTATTCTTTGTCTAGCAAGAAGAGAACCAACTTTGATAATCACAGATTTTGATAATTTTTTTATATGTTGTAGGGTATGACCCCCTTAGTTTCAGGTTCAACGGATTTATACAACGTTCTGTAATTCTCAAGAAACAGGAGGGGGTGGGGGTCTGATATGCAAGATAATGCAAATTAAGTACTTACTTAGTAATATATTTGCTGTAGAGTCATAGCTAAATCGGTATGACGTCTGCTTGTTATTCTGATTACTCGGGTTCGATGCTGGAACACGCAGCTTTTTTTTTCTTTTTTTTTAATATACTTGTATTTATAATTAATAACATCATTGTCAATTGCAAATTGTGCATCAATTACCATTTTTAAAAATCTTTAAAAACAAATTATTTACAAATTAAAAAAAGGGTGTTTTTTATTATTGTTGTACTGTTAACGTACTGTTATTGTTGTTAACATCATAAAACTGTGAATTCTTTTAAAATCGCCTTTAAAATGTATTTTATATGTTCTTTATCAGTACAATGATATTGATTAATTGCTTCAATTTGTGATTTAAAAAAAAAACTTTCATGTATTGCTTTATTAAGGGGAGCCAGAAAGGTAAATAATACTGCACACTGTTTTTAAGTAAGAAGCGTAATTATGCTAAAATTTAGCATAAGAATTAAATTACAACATATTTTTGCTGTAAAAGGTTTTTAAATCTGTAATACATTTGTTTATGCATTGAATTATTTTTACTTTCTTATTTATCTTCTTAATTTTTTAAACAATTTATTTTATTAGAATTAGTCACCACAGGAGACATTATTTTATTTTTTGTTTGGTTTAATGCTTTTAAGAGGTTTCTATTTGAAATCTTTACAGAAAAAATGAGTATCATTCTATAACTGTTTATAAACGTGTAAAATTAGAAAAAATAAACTGTTGTTCACAAGATGAATCTGAAGTGTTGGCATTTAATGAAAATCGGAAAGTGATCTCACAAATACATTAAAGTAATGTAAATTTTATTACAAAATAATGTTTTTTTTAAGAAATAATCTGGCATCTGGAATATTGTCAGTTTCTATTGCGATTGAAAAAGGATTTTACAGTTCAATAATAAATATGCTGAATGAAAAAAAAAAATTGTAGAAAATGATGGTTTGATCGCCTAGTCAATAATAAATCCATTTTTTAAAAAATCTGTTCAAATAATGAGAAATTTTTAATAATAGTTTAAAAATAAAAAATGATAAATAAAAATTTACACAGTTATAATTGATGCACAACTTTAAAATTTTTAATTGTGATCATAGTAATTAAATTAAAAGTGTATTTGTAAGAAAGTAAAAATGCAAAAAGCAAGGCCTGGTATCGACCCTAAGTCCACTGGCCAAGAAGCTGATGCTGTATCCATCAAGCTACGATGACGCAATGCCAATCTCACTAAGTTAAAATTTAAGTTATATTATAATATTAGACCCCCATGTTTCTCACGAATGAAGGAGTGTTATATTAAATCCATTGAACTTGGGACTAAGGGACCTCTGTCCCATAACATCAGTGTTCTCGCTGTCGCTCGCCAATGCGCCAAATTGCGACTAAATTCTTCATTTGGCGAGTAAACAAGTGATTAGATTCGCCAAATTGCTAGTGCTCAATTTTTGCTTTTTCTTTTTTGTTTTTCATACATATGCATATATATTTAATATATGCATATTTTTTTATGTGTAGCGGATAGTTGAAATTAGATTAATAACAATCCCTGTCACAGCTATAAAAACTCAGGTTATTTTAGAACATACAGAAAAAAAGGGTTACATTAAAGGATTAAAGATATTTTTTTGTGCTACATGGCGAATCTATTTGGCTAATACTTTTTCATTTGGCGAATGTTTTTTATTTTTAATTAGCCAAATTACTAACGTTGGTCAAATGTCAGCGAGAACACTGCATAACATATATAAAAATAATTAAAATCTGTGATTTTCAAAGTTGGCCATCTCCTTGTTGGTCGAGATCTTTTCTCTTTTTAATTATATAAATATCTAGGGATAGAAATAATGAAATCAGTACAAATTTTATTAAATCTACTGGAAAATTCTGATCATTTGTAAAGTAAAAGAAAACAGCACATTTTTCATGCTTCTGAATATAGACCTAAATGGTTCATTGTACTGAGTTAAACTTTTTTGCAGTCTCTTATATTGTTAAAAAAGGATTTTGTTTAAACATGGTCCTGGCAATAAGGTCATTAATCAAAGACGGACACACGGACTTATTATTAAGATTGAAATCAACTGCTTTGAATTTCTTGAATATTCTTGAATAGTTATAAAGAAATAAAAGTAAACAGAAAAAAAGATGACATAAGTGGAAAAAAGAAAAAAATAGATTTAAAATTTTTTTTAAATATAAGGGTGTACAGAAATAAGTCTATTTTCTTCTCCCCACAATCTTCTTGAGACCACCTAATACAATTGATGCATCTAGCCTACTTTTCTCACATGCAATCATCAGATAATTTTGATGCACAAAGGGGACACTCAATGTCTTTTTCTGTTTCATTGAACGTCTCTGGGCCCATGTCAGTGTCTGGTGTTGAAAAATATTTCATAATTTTCTAATACTAGATTTTTTTGGAATCCCCTTAAAAAAAAAAAAAAAAAAAAAAAAAAAAAAAAAAAAAAAAAAAACATGGAACAGCATTTATCTCCATACCTATAAGGAGGGTTACCATCCAGAGGGGACCATTCTGTCACCAAATTTGTCAATGAAAATGAGTCGCCAAAAGTTATGCTAGCTTGGCGATAGCTCTAATAGTACACCAAATTCCCACAAACTTCCATTGTAATCCAATAGTGTTTACTTTTTTGCAGAAAATCTATAAATTGAGATATTTTAATGCAACAAAAACTAATGTTATCTTATGAGTAGAGCTTAATTGAATTATTTACATTATTTTTGAGCACAAACACTAATTATTTACAAAATCCATAACAATATGTAAAGATAAAATTAATAGATTGTACAAGGGAAAAAAAGTCTAAATATGGCACTATACCCATATTTGACAATCCTTGGTTGTGCCATATTGGGAATTCCATATGGATTTCTAATATCAGTTACTGACAAAAAGAAAATGAAATTCAACCGAAACCAGTAATTAGAAAATATTAATGTAAGTAAACTGAAATTACAGGTGCGTTCAAACATTTCAAAATCGCTTGCCATACTTGAAAAAGTTATTTATGAAAAGTAACCATAGAAATATTCAACACTTGAAAGCACAACTGGTGAAGTATCAATAGTAAAATCGATAGAATGAATGGAAACCACTGTACCCTGTTGAGATAATTTGAAAAATTATTATTTGAAAACTTTCTCACTAGAGTGTGGGCCCTTCACCCTACAGCTATAACAACCTTTTTTTTTTTTTTTTTTTTTTTTTTTTTTTTTTTTGCATAATATTTTACAAAGTCTTATTATTTTTTTAATAATGCTGTTTATAATTTATATATATATTCTACAGAACCCTTTGAGCGCAAGTAATACTAGCATTATATTTATTATACGGAACACTCTGAGCGTGAGTAATACTCGCACTAGATCGTTAATTTTTTTTTAAAAGCATTTTAATTTTTTGTTATGCAGCATTTTTTAGATAGTCGTGCTGTGAGAAAAAGGTGTCAGCCTAAGCAACAAAATTTGGCTCAAAGATATTTCAAAGAAAATAACAAGATTTTCTCAAAAAATTATTATTTTGTGTGTGTGTGTTTTTCGTGCATCTCATTTGATCGCTTCTAGCTATTAAAAAAAATTACATTAGTGTAACATGCATTTTTATTTATTTATTTTTAAGAGAAGAAATAAATGAAGTGAGTTTTATTAAATGTAACATATAAATTTATGTCAGAGAAAAACATGAGAAATTTAGGTATAGCATATTGTTGAGGAACAATGGCGAAATATCTAGATTAAAAAAAACTTAAATCTCTCAATCTCATGACCATGTAAATTTAATTACAATGTTTCTTTGTATTGACAGATCTCTGATAAAATAAAACCCCTTAAAAAAAAAAAAAAAATGCAAATTAACTGAAAATTGAGTCATAATTTTAGAAAAAAGTTTCAGCTTTATGCATGAAAGTGACTTTTTCTTTTAAAAATGAGGTCATTTTCACAAGTGAAAGCATTTCAACTTTGTAAAGTTGGGTAATCTAAGTTTTTATTTATTTTTGCATTTCTATTTATTTTATGTATAGTATTTTGTAAAATGATCAGAAAATTGAGTGCAATCACTTCTTTTTTTAAGTATTTGATATTTTCGGTGCCTTTTATCTGCATACATAATATAAAAATCTTATTTATTTTAAAGTTTTTTTTCCCCCATCCATTACCTATTTTTTTTCGAGCTTTCACTTCCATTTTTTAAAATAATTTTGCTTATTTATTTTTTATTTTAGCGAACAGACTTCTGGATCACTGTAAGTAAATATTCTTCAAAGATAAATAAGTGCCACCATCACATTGGCAAATAAACGCGGTTCCACGTTCTTTTATCTGATCACGTTGTTGCGTCTTCTATTTGACAATTACTTTGAACAACAGCGGCAACCTATTTTTTTTTTTTTTTTTCAAATATTTACTTAATATCTCAAAGCTTTGATCTCTACCAAGTCATTTGTCATTTATTTATTTTTAAAATGTGCAATAGATTTTGATTTTTAAAAAAAGAGAGAGAGACAAAGAAGAAAAAAAAAAAAAGAAAGAAAGAAAAATCTGTGCGTGAAGCATAGATTATAGATCGGGAGGCGGAAGCACGGACAATCACCTCACCGTGTTCATGACTGAAATTCCTGAATTAGTTAAAACTCGATGCGCATATTAAAACGCAATCGGTCTGCCAAGTTATATCTTGGTGCAAAGCACCGAAAATCCTACTTTTGCAGGTTACTCGTACTTTACCTTTGTGTTTTCCTGCTCTCAGTCCTCCGCCTCCATGTACCTTTGGGTGCAGAAAAACACAATAGTAAAAACCAGATTTTCGGGTGTTTTCCAACAAGATACGACTTGGCAGACCGATTGCGTTTTAATATGTGAATTGGATTTTAACTAATTCTGGAATTTAGGCCTTGAACTCGATAAGGTGATCAGTGCCAGACTTACGGCAGGGCATTCGGGGCACAGACCCAGGGAACCTGATTTTCAGGGACCCCCAAATGCTGCAGAACTTTTTTTTCCCAATAATTGTCTAAAATCTGTGTAGTTTTAATATCAATGGATTTTTACATTCATTCTACATTCTATTATGTTGTATTTTTATAACATTGCATATTTTGTCTAAAACATCCATTTATTACTTTATACAGTAGAACCCCGCTAATTCGGACCCCGTTAATCCGGATCGATTTGGTCAATTTTTTTTTTCAAGTTTGAGAAACAATTGGCCAATTTCCATTACATAAACTTGTTTCATCGTCGTTTTCTGAATAAAAAAAAACTTTTTCTGAAATCTTTTTGGAAGAATTAAACAAAGTAACATTTTTACTGTTTGTAAATATTCAATAAGTTTAACATAAATGTGATTTCCTGTAAGTATGTTTTATTTTATTTCATTTTTTCTAATTCTCCGGATAATCCGGATTGGTACTGGTCCCAATTAATCCGAATTATCGGGGTTTTACTAATAGTGAATACTTTTTTTTTAAAAAATCTTTATTACTTTAAAAATAAATTATACTTTTAATTCTTGTTATATCCTTTTCCTATTATTATCAGATTATTAGAGTGTTCGTGAACCCCCTGATATTCTAAATAATTGTAGCTTGATGTTTTCGAAAATTTATTACTAATTTAGTTGTTGCATACTTTATCATTCCAGATTCATACACTTGCATAGAAAAAGATAATTAGCACGACATAGTTTATTATAATACGTGAACTTATTTAAATTTCCTAATTGCAAAATTATTATTTCAAAAATAAGTTATTGTTTATCATATTTGTTTAATGGGTCTTTTAAAGTCGATTATAACTACTTTAGTAACTATCTTGGTCATTTTTAGGTGCGTTCGTAATTATGTAAATACGTAGCACCTATTGTTGTCGCTGAGTTCGTCCGTCCGTCTGTCTGTCCGCATATAACAACGCAAAATCTACCCAACCGAATTATTTGAAATTTAAAATACATAATTATTACATAATTTTTCGTGTCATTCCAAATGTTATGAAAATCGGATGCATAGATCAATTACAGGGACAATCAAAAGTATTCCGTTACATTACGGTTAATGGGGAAAAAAAAGTTTCAAATGCATTTTAATCGTTTGATTTAAAACGTATAATTATTACATAATTTTATCAAGTCATTTCAAATGTTATGAAAATCGAATGCATAGATCAATTACAGGGACAATCAAAAGTATTCCGTTACATCACGGTCAATGGGGAAAAAGTTTCAAATGTATTTTAATCGTTTGAAATTTAAAACATATAATTATTATATAATTTTTTCAAGTCATTTCAGATGTTATGAAAAACGGATCATAGATCAATTACAGGGACAATCAAAAGTATTCCGTTACATTACGGTCAATAGGGAAAAAAGTTTCAAATGCATTTTAATCGTTTGAAATTTAAAATGTATAATTATTACATAATTTTGTCGAGTCATTTCAAATGTTATGAAAATCGGATGCATAGATCAATTACAGGGACAATCAAAAGTATTCCGTTACATTACGATCAATGGGAAAAAAATGTTTCAAATGCATTTTAATGGTGTTACACTCATTTGAACATAATATAATTAGCATGAATCTATGATGTATGTACTAAAATATAATTTCAGTACAATCTGGGATGCAGAGAATATTTATTATTAAATTACAGGGCCACACAAATGTATTCCACTAAATAATGTTATACGGGGAAACATTGTTTGGGGCGGGCTTTAATTATATTAAACTACTTCACATTTTATGAATTAAGCTATACGTTAATGAAGTATAATAAAAATTACTCCCTGCATATTTACAGGAACACAAAGATTTCGACCACTATACTGTATCCAAAGTACGCTCTACTATATCAGCAAGATTTGAATATTTTAAAACTTCGTTACCGTACGAATGCACCTCATTTGCTACGCTTCACGTGCAATTTCCAACTTGTTTTAATCGTAAACATTTATATGGGTGCAAGGGGGCCCCCGTGAACATCTGTGCCCAGGTCCCCCAAATTTGTAAATCGGTCCCTGGAGGTGATTTTCTGTGCTGTCGCCTCCCGGTCTATTATGAAACTTTTTCCAACACTGTTATAATATTGTAACAAAAGTTTTCATTTTTCAAAACAAAATCTCATATTTGTATTTATTAATGAAAATATTCTCTGAGGAAGAACCTGTTTGGAAAAGGTTCGAAAATACTAAGATAAAAAAAAAAAAAAAAAAAAAAAATAACATCTATAATTGTTTAGTTAATCGCCTTTTAAGTAAGCATTATTCATTTTATGTTAAAAGCAAGGCGAAATTTTATTCCGTCATAAATCTTATATGTATTTACAGCGTAGTCGATACTGGATGAATTGATATGGAATACAAGAAATTCAGAAATAAATACAAATACGAGCGTCTTCGTTTAGACCGAGAGCTGATGAATTTGAAGTTTCTACAGTCTTGTAAGCATAATAATTTAATTCCAAATTTTATTCGTTGCAAGAATTATTTCATTGGTAAGAATTTAATGTCGCTTAAAAAACAATTTGAGTTAAAGTGTTTAAGCATTTGTATTAGAATGAAATATAGATTAATTGAATATATCTCTAGAAATGTATTGCACTTATATGGTGTTCTAACGAAGTTTTTAAACACTTCAGATTTTGATGAATATATGCGAATTGTTGAACATTATAGAAACATCCAATATAAATCCAAAGAAAGAGTCATTTATCAAAAATTTCACAAGTTAAATGTTGAGAATAATAAGCTAAGATTTTTCAAGAAGCCTGTACCATATATAAATATATCCGATAAAATTATGAATGAAAATGAAGACAGAATTTTAAAGCTTGGCCCGAAATACATGTTTGACAATACTTTTAATATTTTCAATATTAGATCACTCGTTACTAACTGTGAAGAAATTGCACGATCAATAGAACCTGACAAAAGAGATGAAATTAGAGGAATACTGCATACCAATATAAAAGCGTTCATAAATAAATCGAAAAAACAGAAGAATAAAGATTACGCAATAATTAAGAATTTAAAAACAGATCCTAATATAGTTATTACATTAATAGATAAAACAAATAAAATAGCTGTTTTGAATAGAGATGAATATGGAAGAATGTATAAATGGCATGAAATGTAACGAACTCAATAAAGATCCAAACAATTCAATTAATAAGGAAACACAAGATCTGATAAAGGATGGAACATGGCCATCATACATGAAAGATCTCATTAAAATTAATCCTACAGCTACAACACCAAGATTAATCGGTAGATTAAAAGATCATAAAGATAAATCACCTCTCCGGCCTATTGTAACCAAATGCAACAGTCCTACATATTTTCTAGAAAAAGCTTATGTCAGATTTTTGAAAACCATTTTACCACACTCTAAATATGTTTTAACCTCTACAAGCAATTTTATTGATGAGATAAAAGATATAACAATTACCGAGAATAGCATACTTGCAAGTTTAGATATCATCTCACTATACCCGTCAATTAATGTGGAAGAAATTAAATCGTTCACAGAAAACTCCATTGAAACAGGACCAATATCTGATATTCACATGAAAAATACTTTGAAAGCTGGATTAAACCTTATTACAAATAATAATGTTTTTGTTTTAAACGGAAAATATTACAAGCAGTTAGAAGGAGCTCCAATGGGTTCGCCTATTTCTGGACTATTTGCCGAAATTAAATTACGACCATTAGAAGAAAGAATATTAGCTGAATTCAATGTGAAACCTACAGTATGGTATAGATTCGTAGACGATATTTTTATTATTTGGGAAAATAGTTTACACGATTTACACCTCTTCCTTAATAAGATAAATGAGCTTGATGATAACATAAAATTTACTCTTGAGATTGAGACAGATGGAAGCTTACCTTTTCTTGATGTTAATTTAGTTAAAAACAAAGAAAACTTAAGCCTTGACAGAGATGTTTATAGAAAACCAATCAAATCAAATAATACGATCCCATATAATAGCTCATCACCATTTTTATATAAAATTGCAGCCTACAGATTTTACATTAGACGTGCTTTTAAGGTATGCTCAGATAAATATTTAGAAAAAGAGCTTAATAACCATCAGAAATATTGCTGAAGAACCCGGATTTTCAACTATTCTCATTAATAAACTCATTCATGAATTTAATTTTCAAGAAAATACCAAAAAAGTAAACCATAGAGAAATGATATACAAAAAGTTTCAACATTTCCCTGGTCTATACGAGATATTAAGATATGCTCTTCTGAAACACAATGTAAATTTAATAGCCTGTCCGCCAAAGAAATTAAAAGAAGTAATTTGTACAAAAATCGATCCAATACCAGAAATTGAACTATCCGGTGTATATACCATCCCTTTTAAAACTGATTGCAATAAAGTAACGGAATATAGCGGGAAAACCAATAGAAAACTAAAAAAAAAAAAAAAAAAAAAGAATAAAAGAACATAAAGCAGATATAAAAATTTTGTCGCCAATCTACTGCTATTTCACGTTTATATCTCAAACAGAATATCAAAATAGATTTTGATAATACAAAAATCATATTCCCAACATCCAATTATTAGTTATCCATTATAAAAAAATCAATAGAAATCTTATGCAAGAGCAATAAAGTGTGCAATGATACCCTATCTTATAATATACTCAATTTATGGTTTAGCATCCTAAAAATAAAATCCTAACAAATTGTGAAAATGACGTATTAAAAAAATAATAGTACAACAATCAAATAATTTTACCGTTCACGTAAAAATATTGCTAACTCAATTTTCAAGCCACGAGTCTCGTTCATTTTTCAAAATAAAATCTCATATTTGTATTTATTAATGAAAATATTCTCTGAGGAAGAACCTGTTTGGAAAAGGTTCGAAAGTACTAAGGTTTTTAAATAAAATAAAATTTTAACATTTATAATTGTTTATTTAATCGCTTTTTAAGTAAGCATTATTCATTTTACGTTTTTTAGTTATTTACATTCAAAATGGGTCAGTAACTGAGACTGGACACGCTGTATGTAATATATGTATGAAATAATGTTAAGATTTACAAAAAAAAAATAAAAACATAAATAATATATAGAATAGTAATAAAATATTCATATGAAACAGCAACTGAAAGCAGTAGTATTTTCGAATTTGAAATAGAATTTAATATATTGGGCTTTTTAAATCTAATCCTTACTTTATGAACACAAAAAACTTTAATTTTAAAATAACTTCAAAATTTAATCTGCTGGTTTTTATTCCTCTTATTTTAACCAAAACGTATGACGTCACTTTTTTCTTATCCGCTCCCATCCCCTTGTCACAAACTGTCACAATTTCATGACCCCCCCCCCCCCCCCCCCCCTCCAAGCCGGACATCATTTGTGGTCGACCCCTTAAGTATTACCGCTACCATCGATATATAATCAAAGTTAGAAAGAATCCAAAAAACTAGTCGTTGGGGGCCACCGTAACACTTACCCATCATGGATATGTATATGAAAATAAAACATGTGAGACTATTTATACAATGCATTGCAATTCATAAACAAAATTTAAATATTGTTAATATACATAGTAATGCTCTATTAAAGAACTGCTGATGTACCAATTTCGACAAATTATATAAAACGCAAAACTACTCAAGTAGTACCGAACTGCGTAAAAGAAACATCCTTATAACTCCAAAAATAGCAACTCTATTGACTAACAATTAACTGCGTCGGATTAAGCGTCTCATTTTCAATTAAAATATACCTCTGAATTGAAATTTGAATGAAATACAGAGTCATGAAAAATCGAAGAATGTGGAAAACAGGATTACAAATATCTCGGCAACTAATAATCCGATCGACTTCGTTCTATATGCAAAATGTGTGTTATTTTATTGCCTTTTACGCCCATTCCTTAGAACAAAAAAATTCGAAAATTTTTATATACCTTTCATCAGAACGAATTTTTCGAGAGTCCGAAAAAAATAGTTCCGGATAATCAAGGTTGCTGATATTAAATAGGGTTCGTCCCATTCTTACATACTAACTACATACGAAATTTCAAGTCTCTATCTCAATTTGTTCGGGAGATAGAGCGTTTACAGACAGACAGACAGACAGACAGACAGACAGACGGACGGACGGACGGCAAAAAAAAAATTCTAAATGTTTTTCGGAATCTCCACTATCTAAAATGTGTAAATCCGTCTAAAAAATTTTTTCGATTTTCAAAACGATTGCAAGACTTACCCTATACTACGTATGATGGGTAAGTAAAATTGCGTTGGGTTCATAAAAATACCTTCCATAACAAATTAATTTTACTTTTTCTATTTCAAACATGTGATCACAATCCTTCACTTTGTCCATTATTTTATATCTATGTTTATTTTACATATTGGATTTGAATAATTGTTGAATTTGGTTTGTAATGTATAGCATATATTTTAAATAATTTTAAGAGTTAAAAGAATTATTTCAAAATATTGATATTTTGTGTTGGTGCTTTACATGCTGAATTCAAACTTTTTATTCAACTTATATTTTTGTTCTTAATAATTTACATATTGTTCTTCTGTCACAATGGGATCTCAATTGAGCCACTGTTTGGTTATATATTTGTAGCATTGGTGAATTTTTAGGTACGTCGAATTTAAAAAACTCTTTTCGACAGGGCCTCGAAATGGCCTTGTGCTTCCCGTAGCATAAAAGCTTAATCAGGCCCTGCAAAAAATCGCGAGAAAAAAAGCGAATTTCCCCAAAAGGATGGCCATTTAGACCTCAAAAATTAGTCGCCAAATCAAAAAAAAATTTGTCGCTATGTGGTGACTGGCGACCATGAAACTGCACCTACTGTTTAGGGTCTCTTAATAGAAATTCCTTTAAATAAATGAGGCCCTTTCATAAAATTGTCGTAGTAAAAAAAGCCTCTTTCACAAAATTTGATTCCATAAAAGCGAACCCCTCATACTTTTCAGGTACGTTCGTAATTATGTAAATATGTAGCACCTATAGTCGTCCGTACGTCTGTCTGTTCGCATATAACAGAGCAAAAACTACCAATCAAATCGTTTGAGATTTAAAATATATAATTGTTGCATAATTTTGTCGAGTTATTTCAAATTTTACGAAAATCGGATGCATACTTTAATTACAGGGATAATATTCCATTACATTACAGTCAATAAGAAAAAATAGTTTCAAATACATTTTAATGATGTTACACTCTTTCGAATATAATAGAATTGATATGAACATTTGAAGTACATATTAAAATATACATTCTGTACTATCTGTGAACTGTGATGCAAAGAATATTTATTATTAATTTACAGGGCCACATAAAAGTATTCCACTGGATAATGGTATAGAGAAAACAATTGTTTGAGGTGTGTTTTAGTTAGATTAAACTATTTCACATTTTATGAAATTAATATACGTTGCTGAGGTTTAATACAAATTACTTCCTTCATAGTAGAAAGCAGGAATTATTTTACACAAAGATTTCGACCACTATAATTTATCCGAAGTAGTGCATACTATAACAGCGCGATCCGAATATTTTAAAAAACCATGCACCTCATTTTCTATGCTTTACATGCAATTTCCAATTTGTTGCTATTATTGTTAAAATTGTGCTTTTTTATTTATTTAATAACTGTAACAAAAGAATAAAAAATGCATATTCATATCAGATGCAGTGTTCTCGCTGTCGCTCGCCAGTGCCCCAAATTGCGACTAAATTCTTCATTTGGCGAGTAAACAAGCGATTCGATTCGCCAAATTGCTAGTGCTCAATTTTCGCTTTTTTTTTCTTTTTCGTTTTTCATACATATGCATACATATATATGTATTTAATATATACATTTTTTTATATTTGTAGCGGATAGTTGAAAGTAGATTAATAACAATCGCTGTCATTGTAAAAACTTAGGGTATTTTAGAACATATTGAAAAAAAGGGGGTACATTAAAGGATTAAAGATATTTTTTTGTGTGTGGTACACGGCGAATCTATTTTGAGAATACTTTTTTCATTTGGCGAATATTTTTTATTTTTAATTAGCCAAATTACTAACGTTGGTCAAATGCCAGCGAGAACACTCAGATAGTATTATTATTGTAATATTGTTTCTTTCTAATATGCTCAAGATTTGATACATTCGAGCTATAAAACTCCGAAATGCTGCAACTCCTCCTCTAAAACAAATAAATGAATAGTTAAACATAATAAATAAAAAAGCATAACTACAAAATATTATTTTTTCTTTGCAAAATCCTCCAACTTTTTATTTTCAAACTAGAAGTCTAGACTGATTGTTATTCTGTTAACTGAAAATTCCTTATGAAAGGAAAACCGGTATTAAAAGTACTTTTTCTTGATGCAACTCTCAAGAAAGAAAAAATCAAATCAAAATGTTAAGAAAAAGTGCTCAAAACTACCTTGACAAAACCGGTTACAGGGTTATTATGATTTCTCAATTAGCTTTTTGATTTCAATGTCTTTTATGTACCTTTAGAGGTAAACTATGAAACACATGATTATGATTGAAATTTATTTCATTTCTTTAGAACTCGAACTAGAAACGAAAAGTATTATTTATAAAAGCCTTGGGCTAGAGTGGTGTGCTTATGTAAGTTCATTTTTCGGATTTCATAGCTTAGCTTAGCTTAGGGGTTGTCCATAAATGATGTCACACGTTTTTTTAATTATTTTTGACCCCCTCCCCCTCTTTGTCACAAAGTGTCACACTTCACCTTATCCCTTCCCCCCCTCTCCTGTTGTCACATGTCACGCTATATTACATAACTTGAGATTCAAAAACAAAGTCATATACATAAACATAGGTCATATTTCAAACTTTATTTTTACATTTTAACCGTGTGTTTTAATGACTTTTGTGAGAATAACAATAAAAATGATTCATGTACTTATATCGTATAAAATAATGTTAAGATTTACAAAAAAAAAACATAAATAATATATAGAATAGTAATAAAATATTCATATGAAAGAGCAATTGAAAGCAGTAGTACTTTCGAATTTGAAATAGAATATAATATATTGGGCTTTTTAAATCTTACCTTTACTTTATGAACACAAAATACTTTAATTTTAAAATAACTTCAAAATTTAATCTGCTGGTTTTTATTCCTCTTATTTTAACCAAAATGTGTGACGTCACCTTTTCTTATCCACTCCCATTCCCTTGTCACAAACTGTCTCAATTTCATGAACCCCCCCCCCCCCCCCTCCAAGCGTGACATCATTTATGGTCGACCCCTTAGGTATTACCGCTACCATCGATAATCAAAGTTAGAAAGAATCCAAAAAAAATTTGCGTTGGTTTCATAAAAATACCTTCCATGACAAATTAATTTTACTTTTTCGATTTCAAACATTCTATTTCAAACACAGTCCTTCACTTTGTCCATTATTTTATATGTATGTTTATTTTACATATTGAATTTGAAAAATTATTGAATTTGAATAATTATTGGCTTCTATGGTACCATATGTATTATAAAGCAGAAGTTCTGAAACTTCGGCTTGGGTGTTTTCAAAAACTACCCGATGGATTTTTTTGCAGATTGTATCATTTGATAGGAAATATCTTTGCTGAGGTTTGTGATTCAAATATACGGGGATAACTATGATTTTTGGTAATAAATTTCTTATTTTATTGATATTTTTGACGAAAGGGTTGCAACAACTAATTTTTTGGCGATAATTATATTTCAAAAAGAAATGAAATGGGTTTCTCTAATGGAAAATAATATAAACATCTCGAAAAGAACCCCTGTTAATTCATTGATTTAAAATAAATAATCATAAAAAGAAAAAAATCCGTTTTATGCAAAATATGTAATATTATGAAAATCGCAAGAACAATGTTTTTCCTCTGTCTTTTTATTTAATGCATGAGAGCATTTTTTAGGAAAAAAAATTACATTTAATTTAAATAAATATATACATATACATCTTTCCACATACATAGATATTGTAAAATAATTTAATTGCAACTTTTAAAATGTTTTTTGGCACAGATATCATATACGCACCACAATAGATCGATTTGTTTCTGACGTCAATGCCATATATACATCTGGGTATTTAACTGATGCCAAAGTGTCATTATTTTGTTTGGTAAGGCAACCCGGATGATGTTGTCTATTTATTAATAAATTATTTACTTTTTCTTTTTCTTTTTTTTTTTTTCTTTTTTTCTTTTTTTTTTTTTTTTAATTACATAAACTATTTTGATCTAGGCACATTTGTCATATATGCACTACATTTGCGCGACTGCAATAAAATGGCGATTTTACGGCTCACATGGTTACCCGGCTGTTGTTGTTTTTTTATTAATTAACTGCTTATTTCCTTTTATTTTCTTTTTTTTAAGGATATAAATAGTTTTGTTTTATAATTACTAGGGGGGCTCCGCCCCCCCTGCTCGCTATGCTCACCAACCCCCCGCGTAATCGCTTCGCGATTCCAAATCATTGTCTACCCCTGCTTGCTGCGCTCGCCAATAACCCATGGTATGAATAAGCAGTTGCACACCTTTCAAATGATGTGTCACACGACTGGTGTTGTAAAGAAATTAAAAATGTGCCCCCCTGGGGGGCAGAGTGGGAGGCGACACAAAAGACATACGTAATATGAATAAGCAGCTGCAGACCTCTCAAATGATGTCACACGACTGGTGTTGTAAAGGAATTAAAAATGTGCCCCCCTGGGGGGCAGAGTGGCGGATGACACGCAACACATCCATAATATGAATAAGCAGTTGCAGACCTTTCCAATGATGTGTCACTCAACTGGTGTTGTAAAGAAATTAAAAATGTGACCGCCCCCCCCCCCTGGGGAGAGCAGAGTGTGTGGGTGACACACAAGACATCCATAATATGAATAAGCAGTTGCAGACCTTTCAAATCTTGTGTAACACGATTGGTGTTGTAAAGAAAATAAAAATGTGTCCCCCCTGGGGAGCAGAATGGGGGATAACACACAAGACATCCATTATATGAATAAGCAGTTGCAAACCTCTCAAATGATGTATCAAACGACTGGTGTTGTAAAGAAATTAAAAATTTGGCGAAATATTACAGTTATCGCCAAGTTGGCATCACTTTTGACAACTAATTTTGGTCGCCAAATTTGGCGATACATCGCCAAGTTGGCGACAAACTTGGCGATTGTTGGCGATGGTAACCTTTCCTCTCTTTATGGTAACCCATATGGCGATGCATAGACGGAGCCCTTTCCTGATTGGTCTATTCGACTCATGGAAGGAGTGGACAACCCGGATTCGTTAGTTCCGGAAATCTTCCACATCAGCATCATTCCAGGAGTCATTCCTTTTAAGGCTAGTTTTTTTTTACTATAGAAGGATTAACTAAACTTTTTTTTATTTATTGTTATTTTCTTTTTAAAATAATAGAAAATAATTGAAAATTACGTATGTAACTGGTATTTGAAAGCAAAGTTTTCGCCGAATCAGTATAAGAAAAACAAGTTGGAAATTGCACGTAAAGCGTAGCAAATGAGGTGCGTTCGTTGATAACGAAGTTTTAAAATATCCAGATCTTGCTGATATAGTAGAGCGTACTTTGGATACAGTATAGTGGTCGAAATCTTTGTGTTCCTGTAAATATGCAGGGAGTAATTTTTATTATACTTCATTAACGTATATCTTATTCATAAAATGTGAAGTAGGTTAATATAATTAAAACACCCCCAAGCAATGTTTCCCCGTATAACATTATTTAGTGGAATACATTTGTGTGGCCCTGTAATTTAATAATAAATATTCTTTGCATCACAGATTGTACAAAATGTATTTTTTAGTACACATTTCATAGATTCATGTCAATTCTGTTATATTCAAATGAGTGTAACACCATTAAAATGCATTTGAAACTTTTTTCCCCATTGACCGTAATATAACGGAATACTTTTGATTGTCCCTGTAATTGATCAATGCATCCGAGTTTCATAACATTTGAAATGACTCGACAAAATTATGTAATAAGCATGCGTTTGAAATTTCAAACGATTAAAATGCATTTGAAACTTTTTTCCCCATTGACCGTAATGTAACGGAATCCTTTTGATTGTCCCTGTAATTGATCTATCCATACGATTTTCATAAAATTTGAAATGACGCGATAAAATTATGTAATAAATATACGTTTTAAATTTCAAACGATTAAAATGCATTTGAAACTTTTTTCCCCATTGACCGTAATGTAACGGAATCCTTTTGATTGTCCCTGTAATTGATCTATCCATCCGATTTTCATAAAATTTGAAATGACTCGACAAAATTATGTAATAATTATGTATTTTAAATTTCAAACGATTCGGTTGGGTAGTTTTTGCGTTGTTATATGCGGACAGACAGACAGACGGACGGACGGACTGAGCGACAACAATAGGTGCTACGTATTTACATAATTACGAACGCACCTAAAAAGCGCCAATGTGGTGCGTATATGACAACTATACCTTTTTTTCACAATACATTTAAACATGCCCCATAAATAACGATTATTGTTTTTTCCAAACATGGAAGTTTTGGCACAGATTAATTTTTTTCTCGACAGAATAATCAAAAAAGTAAATTGTATAAACAACAGTTAATATTATAAAAATAGAGTTAAATAACTAAATTTCTGTGCAAATGCTCACATCCATGTTGTAAGAAAAGAGGCACAAATGTTATATATGCATAACATTGTAGCGATATATTTCTGGCGCCACTTTAACGAAAACTTTTTTTAAAGACAGTTACATTTCTAATTTTTAATTATTTTCTATAACAGGAAATAATAATAATCCTTCTATAGTAAAAAAAAAACTAGCCTTAAAAGGAATGACTCCTGGAATGATGCTGATGTGGAAGATTTCCGGAACTAACGAATCCGGGTTGTCCACTCCTTCCATGAGTCGAATAGACCAATCAGGAAAGGGCTCCGTCTATGCGTCGCCGTATGGGTTACCATAAAGAGAGGAAAGGTTACTATCGCCAACAATCGCCAAGTTTGTCGCCAACTTGGCGATATATCGCCAAATTTGGCGACCAAAATTTGTTGTCAAAAGTGACGCCAACTTGGCGATAACTGTAATATTTCGCCAAATTTTCAATTTCTTTACACCAGTCGTTTGATACATCATTTGAGATGTTTGCAACTGCTTATTCATATAATGGATGTCTTGTGTGTTATCCCCCATTCTGCTCCCCAGGGGGGACACATTTTTAATTTCTTTACAACACCAGTCGTGTTACACAAGATTTGAAAGGTCTGCAACTGCTTATTCATATTATGGATGTCTTGTGTGTCACCCCCACACTCTGCTCTCCCCAGGGGGGGGTCACATTTTTAATTTCTTTACACCATCAGTTGTGTGACACATCATTTGAAAGGTCTGCAACTGCTTATTCATATTATGGATGTGTTGTGTGTCATCCCCCACTCTGCCCCCCAGGGGGGCACATTTTTAATTTCTTTACAACACCAATTGTGTGACACATCATCTGAGAGGTCTGCAACTGCTTATTCATATTATGGATATCTTGTGTGTAACCCCCCCCCCCTCTGCCGTCAGAGGGGGCGCATTTTGTAATTTCTTTACAACACCAATTGTGTGACACATCATTTCAAAGGTCTGCAACTGTTCATTCATTTTATGGGTGTCTTGTGTGTCACCCCCACTCTGCACCCCAGGGGGGCACATTTTTAATTTCTTTACAACACCAGTCGTGTGACATATCTTTTGAGAGGTCTGCAGCTGCTTATTCATATTATGGATGTCTTTTGTGTTGCCTCCCACTCTGCCCCCCAGGGGGGGCACATTTTTAATTTCTTTACAACACCAGTCGTGTGACACATCATTTGGAAGGTCTGCAACTGCTTATTCATACCATGGGGTATTGGCGAGCGCAGCAATCAGGGGTACCCAATAATTTGGAATCGCGAAGCGATTACGCGGGGGGTTGGCGAGCATAGCGAGCAGGGGGGCGGGGCCCCCCTAGTATATATAAAAGAAAGTCTGGATCATCAATACACAAAAAAACTTACCGAACCAAAAATCTTTAAAATTGAGGTAAAAATACTTCTTATAACATCGAGTGCCGCTAAGAAGGGATTTTCGAAAATTCCACCACTAAGGTTCTTAAAAAAAAATGAACTTTAAACAAATTCCTTAAAAATCGGCTTTTGTAGTTGTTCTTCAACTGATATCATATTTTAGTGTATTTTGTCATGCTGAATCGTATAGTACTAAGCAAATTCTTTTAAATCCATTATTTCGTGAGATACTTCACATTTTCCAAATTTGGCGATTTCTTCGGCGCAAAAACCTGAAACTTTCAATCCCTATCTATCCTTCTATAGTAAAAAAAAACTAGCCTTAAAAGGAATGACTCCTGGAATGATGCTGATGTGGAAGATTTCCGGAACTAACGAATCCGGGTTGTCCACTCCTTCCATGAGTCGAATAGACCAATCAGGAAAGGGCTCCGTCTATGCATCGCCATATGGGTTACCATAAAGAGAGGAAAGGTTACCATCGCCAACAATCGCCAAGTTTGTCGCCAACTTGGCGATATATTGCCAAATTTGGCACCAAAATTAGTTGTCAAAAGTGACGCCAACTTGGAGATAACTGTAATATTTCGCCAAATTTTTAATTTCTTTACAACATCAGTCGTTTGATACATCATTTGAGAGGTTTGCAACTGCTTATTCATTTAAAGGATGTCTTGTGTGTTATCCCCCATTCTGCTCCCCAGGGGGGACACATTTTTAATTTCTTTACACCAGTCGTGTTACACAAGATTCGAAAGGTCTGCAACTGTTTATTCATATTATGGATGACTTGTGTGTCACCCCCACACTCTGCTCTCCCCAGGGGGGGGGGTCACATTTTTAATTTCTTTACAACACCAGTTGTGTGACACATCATTTGAAAGGTCTGCAACTGCTTATTCATATTATGGATATCTTGTGTGTAACCCCCCCCCCCCTCTGCCCTCAGAGGGAGCGCATTTTGTAATTTCTTTACAATACGAATTGTGTGACACATCATTTGAAAGGTCTGCAACTGTTTATTCATTTTATGGATGTCTTGTGTGTCACCCCCACTCTTCCCCCCAGGGGGCACATTTTTAATTTCTTTACAACACCAGTCGTGTGACATCATTTGAGAGGTCTGCAGCTGCTTATTCATATTATGGATGTCTTTTGTGTCGCCTCCCCCTCTGCCCCCCAAGGGGGCACATTTTTAATTTCTTTATAACACCAGTCGTGTGACACATCATTTGAAAGGTCTGCAACTGCTTATTCATACCATGGGATATTGGCGAGCGCAGCAAGCAGGGGTAGCCAATAATTTGGAATCGCGAAGCGATTACGCGGGGGGTTGGCGAGCATAGCGAGCAGGGGGGCGGGGCCCCCCTAGTAAATAAAAAAAAGTTTAATTAATAAGTATAGAGCATAACAATTTGTATCATTTTAAAATGCAAATGAAAGTAAATAAATAGTTTATTAATAAGTTAAAAACAAAGCTGAATTACCATATGAGGCATAAAATGGTCATTTTGTTTCAATCGCGCCAACGTGATGTGTATATGACATCTGTGCCAAAAAATTAATTTCACACATACAAAAAACATTCACCTTAATTTTCTAAGGAAAACTTTATTTATTTAACTTTATTTATTCTGCTGGATTCCAAAGACGGAAAACTGTAATAGATTTGTGAAGAGCAGATGTACGTCGCGAAATCCTTACTAATATTATAAATCGGAAAGTGAGTTTGTTTGTTTGTTTGTTCCGCTTTCCCGGCGTAACTGCTGAACCGATTGCTTTGAAATTTTGCAGACGTAAAGTTAGAAGTCCGGATTAAATAATAGGGTACTTTTTATCCCGGAAAAAATTGATATTCCTGAGGGAAAACAAAAATATAGTTTGCTTGATGGATGGATTGGAGATGGCGCTGTGTTTCGTTTAAAACAAGATAAAATATTGCAAACGAATATAAACATGTAAATTTAGAAGCTAAATGATACGATAATGAATCCCCGAAAATGAGGAATTCCCGAGGGATGACATACAATTTGTTTTATGGTCTAAACTGTTTTTTTTTTTACATCTACTTATATATTGCAAACGAATATGAACATGTAAATTTAGAAGCTAAATGATACGATAATGAATCCTCGAAAATGAGGAATTCCCGAGGGATGACGTACTATTTGTTTTATCGTCTAAAATGCTTTTTTTATATCTACTTATCCTGAAATAACTATAAGTCAACGAATTACTAATTGGTATAAGTATTAGTTACGTTATTTAGTTCTTGAGGTATGCGATAGATGACGCTGGGTGTTTTTAAAACGTGGTAACGATGTGCAGTAGCTGTATAATAGTTAGGTTAGGTTAGTTTAGTGCTTTTTTTCTTGGTAGATATCTAAAGTAGTTATTGTTTTTTCGATAGGTAATTACGTCGCTTTCTTCGTCGTTTAGATTTTTATAGTTTAGTTTGGGATTTTAGTTTAGTTTAGGTTTATAATTTACTCATATTTTCACAATGTCTCGCAACCGTAAATCTAATTTGTTGCAGCTCATCTAAAGCTCGGGCAATGAAAATTGCCCGATCTCAAGAATCGTCTCTCCATGCTGAATGAAGAAGGCGCGAACAAGCAGAACGTCAGGCTGCTTCGAGAGCTGCTGAGCTACCATCTCAGCGCCAGCAAAGACTTGAGGAGCAAGCCACTCGCCAAGCTTCTTTGAGGGCTTCTGAGAATGATATTCGTACTCAAGTCCATTTATCGCAACAGGCTCAACGTCAGCATGGTCAGCTCTATGTAGCGTGTTCCCGGGTTTCCAGTGCCCAAAATCTGCATGTTTTTGCTCCACAAGGGAAAACATACAATATAGTGTACCATTCAGTTTTGGTTTAACAAATAATCGTATCCAGCGTTACATCGCGCTTCTTACATTTTTCCGTGGAAATGAGAAGTTTTCTTATAGTTGTGCTTTATACCGCAATATAACCGAATTCTACGCGGGCGAAGCCGCGGGCGGAAAGCTAGTATAATGTAATATTCAGTGTGGATGAATTAAGGTTTCCTCCGGTTTCCACAGATACCCATATCGTCAAGTTGAGAGGTTTAGAGTTAAAAAACTATTATTCATACTGCGTGTCCAACCTATATATAAACAAATTTTGACATCAGCTCAATCCCTGTAGACTGTGATACTAGCAGACCAAGGACATGGTAAAAACTGCATACAGATCATGTTAGTATACATGGCGCTACGCGCCATATACACTAGGGTGGAGTGAAAAATCGAAAGTTGGAATTTTGATTTTGGATAGCAGCCAAAAGTTGCCTTTTTGTACCTCTAATACACGTGCAAAATTTCATTAATTTTGAAAAACTTCTTGAGTCCCCTACCAGGCCATTTATATTTTCATTGATTTATACGATAGGTTTTTATCATAAATTGTACATTAACAGGATTTTTTGGTAATATCGTTTGATATTTTTATATTCAAAATGTATAGTGTATTTCCTTTCATCATTTTCAAACTTTAAGTCTATATTTTTAAATATTTGAAACGGTTTATTGAGTTTTAAAAATTGTATGTTGTCATTTTTACAGTCAAAATGAGTACGTGTGTAAGCAAATCGAAGTTTACCATTACTAGAAGTTGGTGATTCTTCAAAACTAAATAAATCTGTTTTGCCAACAATAGCAGAATGCTATAAAATATTATTATTATACAAAACAATAAAGTTCCGCCAAAATCACAAGTAAAAAAAAATCCTGCGAGAAAACATCGAAGGCATCAATTATTGTAGTTTCCCAAAGACGTATTGATCAAATGATAGATAAAAAAAATTTCTGAATATCAGAAGCTTATTCAATTTCCCAAAATCAAAGGAAATTATGGAAAATTGGAGATATATGGAAAAACTATACGTAAGTTACAAACACAATTTCTGATTTTAAGAGTCAAATGAATTTTATTTGGGACACATTACACCATCTTTTGGACCAGGAAAGATCATTGCAGGAAGTATTAAAATATTGTACTGAAAAACATTTAAACCTTGATAAATTTATGGCAATAGGTTGTGACGGAACAACTGTAAAAAATAAGATAAAAAATCATGGTAATAGATTTTTGAAACAAAGATTTAGTCTTCCGTTTTAGTGGTTAATATGTCAGCTCTCTGCAAACGAATTGGTGCTAAGTCATTGAACTTGATAAACAAAATAAAGGCTCACGAGCTTTTCCTATTCTATTTGGAAAGTCGTTGGATCAATGTGAACAATAGACAGTTATGGAAATTAAAAATATCTGCTCCTATCACACAGAAATGAACTATGGAGAGTTAAACGTAGACCAAAATTATCTTTATGACATGTGTCAAACATTTGCATCTGGTTAATGCTCCTCAAGTCTGGTAAATTGTAATCCAGCAAGAATGTCGCACTCTAAATGATTGACAACTGCCAATTGATTACTTGGTTTGCAGACTGGAAGTCAGAATTCATCCCAAAATCTGAAGATTATGGCTGAATTTGTAATGAAAGTACATTCGTCAATGTTGTTTCACTTCAAGAAAGATTCTTCTTGCAACAATAGAGCTTAAAATGTTTTTTATAAACAATTAAGATCTTTTGTTATTTGAGGGAATATTTAAAGAAAATACTCAATCCCGTTATTCAACAAAACATATACTTCTGTCATTGAGATGAAAATTTACTGGAACGATAACTGATAAAAAAATCATGTTGGAGACTTTGGATTCCGAAGAATATTGAAGATGAAGGATATTATATGTTCTACAATAAGACAGTTTCATATTCCAATATTGAAATTCAGTGTTACAAACTATAAAACATCATTAACTGGCAAGAATGTGAAATCGCCCCTCATTCTTAAAAGTGTACTAAGAGAGAAAGTGGAAATTCTCAGAAAAAATCTAAAGTCCCATCTTTTCAATTGAAAAATTTCCCTGTTAGATTAGAGTATTTGAAAGATGCGTAAACTTAGTTGTTGAAGCGCCATTAGCAGTTGTAGTAGTAGAAGCAAGAACCGGATATATATGAGCAAAAATCAAATCACGAAAGGTAATACCTAATTTTGACAACAAAGACTAATATAAATTGGAATGAAATGAAAGACCGTTTTACAATATATCGTATATATATTCTTTTCATTTCATTACTATATATTCAGAAAACTGCATTTCCTTCATATTTAGAAACTATCTTTCATGTGCATTCGAAAAATAAAAGTGAAAGCATGTCTAAATATTGTGTTTTCTCTTCTCTGCAACAATACGATTCACATTTTATGGTTTTATTCGCGATTTAAAGAATTAAAATGCAACTGTACTTAGATCGTTCAAAAGTAATACTTTAAGAAGTCATTTTTGTGGGTTATATTACTGAAATAAAAAAAAGCTGATTAATTTACGCTGCATTGTGAAATCTTGATTTTCACATAAAAAGGGTATAATCTTTAAGAGCTGGTAGGGAACTAAAATGAATTTCAAATGAAATGAAATTTTAACAATATATTCAGTGTGCCAAAAAGCAACATTTTAGACCTATCCAAAAAAAAAAAATTCCGAAGAAAAATGTTTTTTGGTCATTTACACTACATAGTGAAATCTTGATTTTCGCATATAATGAGCATAATCTTTAGGAGCTGGTAGGGGACTAAAGATGAATTCCAAACGAAATAAAATTTTAACCTTATATTCAGTGTGCCAAAAGGCAACTTTTTAGACCTATCCAAAGAAAAAATTCCGAAAAATTTTTTTTTCGGTCTTTTTCACTCCACCCTAATATACACTAACACAACTTCCTCATGTACGATGAGATGAAGAGAGAGAAAACTATCAAATGAAAACAAAACACTTGAAAATTGTTTAAACTCAATGGTCAATCTCTGCGATCATAATGCTCGCTATTTCAGAAGTATGGTGAAAAGACAATATTTAAATTGCTGTTTTCGTAATTGCCTGATTTATCTATCAGACTTTACAATAAATGATCAACTGAAAGATTTCTTTCCTTAAAGCCCGAATTTTGTCGAATGCATAAGCTGATACAACAATACAATAGAAAAACTCAATGTTTTATTATTATTATTTTTTAATATATTTGACGTCAACGGTTTTTTTTTTTTTTTTTTTTTTTTTTTTTTTTAAAGCCTCCAATGCTATTTCTTTCAGACAAGCTAAAAAATGTCGTGTCATCAGCCCTGAATTTTCTACTCAACCGATTTTGATAATTATTTTTTTAAATGAAAGCTATTTATTTGTAGTTGTGCCCATTTTAGCTATTTTTAAATGTTTTTCCATTTTTTAATTTTATTTTTAATTTTAAATGCTTTTTAGGATATTTCTTCAAAATTGTGGCAACACAGTTTTGCTTTTCTCTCGATAATAAAAATTTATTTTCCAAAATGATTGCGTATAATTGTGCAAAAATGGAGGTAAAAATAAAATATATTTACTGAGAAATAATATTAATAATGTAAATAAAATAACAGAAAATAATTTATGATAAAAATTAATGTCTAAAGCAAAATAAGAAACATTTCAAATGAGGTAAATGCTGTCATTCAGCAACCAGATAAATGGGAATTACAATATTATTACGGATGCCTTTATCATATTACTAATAACAGTAACTTTTAAAAAACATTTGAAGAGAAAATGACGTCACTATTTAAAACATCGCATTTTTACTCATAACGATATTACATTTCAATATTTCTTTTCATTATGGACACTGAGATAGAGATTTTACTTTCAGATGACTTCAGTTAGTAAAAATAATGTCATAGTAAAAATGAAATTAGTGTTTTTTTAAATAAAACTATTTTTCTGTGAGTGCATATAAAATAAAATTTCTGGATTTCGCCGGCACTCAGATTACAATTTTAACTGAAGATGTGCGAATATTTGCATGCAAAATTGTAACTGGCAAACTTGACATTAAGTTTGAAAATATATTTATTATATATTGATTCAATAATGTAATTACTTTTGCTTTTTTTAAAACCAAATCGATCGGGACTTTTAAACATTTCATTCGTCGAATTTGACGGGATTCCACTCGTTTTATTGTTAAAATGCATTTCCTTTTTCTCAGAGTCTATAAAAAAAACGTTCAAACTAAAGAAAAAACCCGTTTTTGATAAATCTTGTCAATGAAGAAGTAGCACGTCAAATTGTATCTCTTTATTATTCCGCAATTCTCAGAAAGAAATAGCTAATCGATTGGGTATTTCACGCCGTTCTGTTTGCTATTATATTGATAAACACAAGAAAAATGAAGTTAGTTCATTGCATTCTAAACGGGGTCGTCCTTCTAAAAAACATTTATCGATTTTTTTTTTTTTTTTTTTTTTTTTTTTTTTTTTTTTTAAATCGGAGGCGAAACTGAATTCTGCAATGGCAGAATCTACATTCAACTTGTTATTACACTATTTTTGTAAAAGATTCATTGGATATGTTACTTTATAATAAGGAAAATATATCCGTTTGTGAAAATGGGGCAGCCATAGCCATCTCGATTATGGAAAGGGAACGAGAAAACCATGCAAAGAAATTATCAGTCGAAAACATTAAAATTCTGTTTCATCTGTAAATTGTTCTAACATTAATGATCGAGATTTTCTCCATTTTTTAAATAAAAATTAATTATTTTAAAGCAATGTATGCGTTTCAGAAGAAATGAAATTGAAATGAAGAATGATAGATGAAGGCATTTTAAAACTTTTTTTAACGTCGAATTTCGACGGGCTTCTCTATTTTCCAACTATTTTCTCTTTACTTTCTACATAAATGGTGTACTTCAATTGAAACCAACCATTACAGAAATGTCTTGAAACAAGTTCTTACTATTTTTTTTTTTTTTTGGCTCAGTTTTGTTTTTTCTAGCTCGCTGAGTTTTGCACTGATGAAGAATCTCGATAGTAGATTCGAAATAGCTGTTTGCTACTTTTTCATGCATTATTTGTGCATTTATAATCGTTGGTTTTCTACCCTTAAATACAACGGCGTTTGTATCATTTTCAGAAATGTGATAGAGCATTCGAAGTGAAGTTACTTGAAAAAACAAAATCAAATTCAGTATTTTGTTTGATTCATGTTTTGTTTTGAAAAAATAGACCAGCTCAGCGGGCTTAGCCTACTAGTTGTTAAAGAACATTAAATCTGGTACGATTTTCATCATCATGAACACCAGCAGGTGACGCCACATGTCAAGGACACTTTCCTTGTTTACGAAATGACAAACATTCCTGCTGAAAACATCTGCTTGATGTCTTATTTTTTTTTCTTTACTTTCTTCTCTGTTTTTCTTGTTCAGTGTAATGTCTGTACTAGAGCGGATACCATGTTGTTAGCGCGAAGCTCTATGATTTTATGTTCAGATTAATAATTAAATTGTATCTTAACTTAAACCTAATTAAAGTCTAATGTAAATGTATATCAACATATTTTATAAAATACAGTAGTCAATTATAAAAGGTTTAAATTCTTCACGTCAACACAACACTTCGTCTTTCATCTCTTCTTTTTCCCCCTAAGTTTTCATAGCCTGCACCGAAAAGTGATATCGAAAGAAGAACTGGGGACGTTGGAATATATGTTGTGCTTGCCAAACGGACAGAGGTGAATAAGGTAAGTTCCTTATTTTACTTATTTAGCATGTTTTAAATACTGATTACTGTTTATACGGGGCTCAAAATTCAACAATTGATTTTAAATCAACAGATTATGAGTACGACGCGATAGCCCCAATTAACATTTGAGCAAAATATTGAAGATAAAAATAAATAAATAAATGAGCGAAATATATGCACACAAAAAAAATAAAATATTATATAAAAATAACAATATAATATTAAAATGCAAAACAACTGCCAACTGCATCACAGTGTGTAACATATTATCTTATTATCTTATTTTACTTACCTATTTACTTAGCGTAATAAATAAACTGAAAAATACGAATCACAGTTGAATTAGATTCGTGATTAAGATAAATCATAAAATAAACAAAACAGTCATAAAATAATAATTGATCTGAATAAAACAACAAAATTTAGCAATTACAAATATGGCTGCTGGAAAGGAAATCGCGCTAATCGAAAAATTAACCGATCAAAATTATAGTAACTGGGCCTTTAAGGTTGAAAATTTATTGCTAAGGGAGGATTTATTCACCATGGTCACATCCGAACCTCCAAACCCAGAAACTGCCCAATGGGTTAAAAATGATGCAAAAGCTAGAGCTTTGATAAACCTGTGTATAGACGATACCCAAATAATACATGTAAAACACCTCAAAACCGCGAAAGCCGTCTGGGACGCATTAAAGAAAGTACACCAACGTGCTAATTTATCAAGCAAATTATTTTTGTTACGCAAATTATACTCACAAAAATTAAATGAGGGCGGCGATATGATCGGACACATAAATAATATACTGTCACTAAGAGATAAGCTCACTGCTATCGGAGAAGATATAGCTGATTGGCACATATGTGCACTACTGTTATGCTCGCTTCCACACTTTTATGATCCCCTCGTGACTACGCTGGAAGCCCGTGGTGAGGAAAGTCTGACTTTAGAGTTCGTTAAAAACAAATTAGTAGACGAACACAAACATCGTTGCGAAAATCGCGAAGCAAGCTCAAGCTCGCGTGACTCAGCGTATAAAGCGGTAAACAAAAACCATAAAAGCAAGAAATTTTGTAGTTACTGTAAACGCCTTAACCATGACGTTTCAGAATGTTTTCACCTAAAAAACAAAAATACAAACAATTTTCAGAGAAATGATTGGAACAGAAACAAACCTAATAACAATAATGCGAACGGTTTCAGAAATAATTCCGCAAGTAATAGGAACGGTCAAAGCAACCCAAAGAACGCTTCCAATTTTTGTTTCAAAGGCAAAGCCGACACTCTAGAAAGAACGGATGACACACTTCCCACCACACGTTCCGAAAATACTATAGAATATGAAATACCGTTTATAAACGAAGCGCAGACAATTAACATGAATAAATTCATCATAGATTCCGGATGTACGCGTCATGTTGGGTTCGCAAAGGAAAAAATTACAAATTTCAAACCCGGAGGTTACGGAAGTATAGTGATAGCCGACGGGAAAAGATTGAATTCACGCGGAATAGGGGACATAACGATAAACACCAATTCGCCTCATAAGGTTACACTGAGGGACGTTTTATACTGCCCGGAACTACAGAGTAACCTGCTGTCTGTAAAGAAAGCTACCGAAAATGATTTTAAGGTTATCTTTGAGAAAAACAACTGCAGTTTCATTAAGGATAATGAAACAGTTTTAACGGCAGAATTAAATAATAACCTGTACGAAATCGAACCGAAGGACGAATATGGATACACCATTCGGACACAGGCGCACTGTGACGATCCAGATTGCATAACCACTTGGCACAGACGACTCGGACATAAAAATTTCGAATCAATCAAATCTATAACGAACCAAAACCTCGCGGAAGGTATAAATCTTAGCAATTGTAAACATAATACAACATGCGAAAAATGCATCGAGGGAAAGCTAACGACACTACCCTACCCTAAAAGGGCTTCGAATAGGTCAAAAGAAATTTTGTCGTTAATCCACAGCGATATTTGCGGGCCAATGAGCACCGAAACTTTTACAGGAAAAAAGTACTTCATTACATTCACCGACGACTATAGCAGATTCACTACGACTTACTTACTCTCACACAAGGGAGGAGCGATAGTCAAATTAAAGGAATATGCGGCACTTGTCAAAAATAAATTTGGGAAACAAATTAAAGCAGTCAGGACAGATAACGCGGGAGAGTACCTAGGTGACGAATTTGAAGATTACCTAACATCTAACAGTATAGAACACCAGCTTAGCGTGCCGTACTGCTCACCCCAAAACGGCGTGGCGGAACGTAAAAATCGTACGCTCGTCGAAATGGCACGGACCATGCTCTCCGACGCCAATTTGCCTAAGCGGTTCTGGGGCGAAGCAATTCTCACCGCTACATACCTGACGAACCGTCTACCCACGACGGCCAACGATAACAATAAAACTCCGTTCGAATTGTGGAACAACAGAAAACCAAATTTATCCCACATAAGAACTTTCGGATGTAAAGCATACGCCTACGTAGAGAAAATAAAAAGGTCAAAATTTGACGAGAAAGCCGTAGAGGGAATCCTTTTAGGGTACGATAACAGGAGCAAAGGGTATAGAATTCACACTGGCGATAACAGAGTGATCATATCTAGAACCGTTAAATTCTTGGAAAATGAAGCAAATAGCACGAAACAAAGTTCGGAAGAAAATGAAAACCCTTCCGGAGAAATTAAAATCGATTTGAACCTTAATAAACACAATGAGGAAACCGATGAACCAGACACACATACGCAACCCCGAAGATCACTAAGGGAAAACAGGGGAGTGCCCCCCGAACGATTCGGAATTAGCGCAAATATTTGCCAAATCGAAGAACCCAAAACTTGGGAGGAAATGCAAAGCATACGAGATCCCGAAATAAAAAACAAGTGGTTAGCCACAACCGATGAAGAAATAAAATCACTAAAACAAAATAAAACATGGGTACTAGTGAAACCAACCCCCGGAAAACGCATAATTGGATGTAAATGGACATTTAAGAAAAAATGTAACGCTGAAGGTGAAGTAGAGCGCTACAAGGCTAGACTCGTAGCGAAGGGGTATACACAAAAGTTCGGATGTGACTACGATGAAACCTTTGCCCCGGTTGTAGCCCACACTACCATTAGATCATTTTTGAACGCAGCTGTATATAAAAATCTAGATGTTACACACTTCGATGTAAAAACGGCGTTTCTGCATGGAGATCTCGACGAAGAGGTACTTATGTACCAGCCCCAGGGGTACGTCGAAAAGGGAAGTGAAAATAAAGTATGCAAACTAAACAAAGCCCTATACGGGCTCAAACAGGCTGCCAGAGCATGGAACGTTAAAATCACGCATATATTAAAGGAACTCCAATTTAATCAATGCAAATCGGACCCATGCCTCTTCAAAAAAGAAGATAACTCAAATGATTCCTACGTGATAGTTTACGTAGACGATATATTAGTAGCGGCAAGCACAACAAATACTAACAACTTATACGAAAATTTGTGTAAATCAATCGAAATAAAAAACTCAGGAAAAGTGCGACAATACCTAGGAATAAACTTTACCCACTTAGAAAATGGCAGTATCCTATTAGATCAAGAAGCAAAGATAAACGAAATAGTTAACAAATTCAACTTGGGCAACTCAAAGCCCACATACACTCCAATGAGTCCCGACTACTACAATGTCGACTCAAATTTAAACCTGCTTGAGGACAATAAGAATTACCGCAAAGCAGTGGGGGCTCTCCTATATGTATCAATTATTACTCGCCCCGACATTTCAGTATGTGTAAACATACTCGGGCGCAGGAACGAAAACCCACGAGAAGCCGATTGGCTCGCTGTGGAAAAGGTAATAAGATACCTTAAAACCACGAAAGAGTTCAAATTCAAAATTGATAACGGTAAGCCCCCGATATTAACAGGATACTCTGACAGTGACTGGGCGGGGGACAAAACGGACAGAAAGTCCACAAGTGGACATGTGTTCAAACTCGGGAACAACATTGTTTCGTGGACCTCCAGAAAACAAGGCTGCGTGGCTCTGTCTTCAACCGAAGCAGAGTTCATCTCCGCATCAAATGCCGCACAAGAACTTGAATGGATACTTGAGGTTCTCGAGGATCTGAACTTACACCAAAAACCACCCATCACCATATATGAAGACAACATCCCATGCATCAAATTGAGTGACTCTGATAAACATCAGGGGAAATCCAAACACATCACCGTGAAATTTCACCATCTCAGGGACCTCAAACTGAGAGGGACTATGACTCTTGAATATTGTGCTTCAACGGAAATGGTGGCAGACGCACTTACGAAGCCTCTGCCCAAACCTCAATTCGAAAAACTGAGGTCGCAATTGCAGCTGATAGCCCCGCACTTTGAAAATCGTAAGTGGGGGTGTTAAAGAACATTAAATCTGGTACGATTTTCATCATCATGAACACCAGCAGGTGACGCCACATGTCAAGGACACTTTCCTTGTTTACGAAATGACAAACATTCCTGCTGAAAACATCTGCTTGATATCTTATTTTTTTTCTTTACTTTCTTCTCTGTTTTTCTTGTTCAGTGTAATGTCTGTACTAGAGCGGATACCATGTTGTTAGCGCGAAGCTCTATAATTTTATGTTCAGATTAATAATTAAATTGTATCTTAACTTAAACCTAATTAAAGTCTAATGTAAATGTATATCAACATATTTTATAAAATACAGTAGTCAATTATAAAAGGTTTAAATTCTTCACGTCAACACAACACTTCGTCTTTCATCTCTTCTTTTTCCGCCTAAGTTTTCATAGCCTGCACCGAAAAGTGATATCGAAAGAAGAACTGGGGACGTTGGAATATATGTTGTGCTTGCCAAACGGACAGAGGTGAATAAGGTAAGTTCCTTATTTCACTTATTTAGCATGTTTTAAATACTGATTACTGTTTATACGGGGCTCAAAATTCAACAATTGATTTTAAATCAACACTAGTAACGTATAGTTTAAATAAATTTAAGAGTTAAAAGAAATATTTCAAAATATTGATATTTTGTGTTGGTGCTTACATGCTGGATTCAAACTTTTTATCCAACTTATATTTTTATACTAATTCTTTACAAATTTTTCTTCCGTCACAATTTCATGAACCCCCCCCCCCCCCCTCCAAGCGTGACATCATTTGTGGTCGACCCCTTAGGTACTACTGCTACCATCGTTATATAATCAAAGCTAGATAAAAAGAATCCAAAAATTTTTGCGTTGCGTGCCACAAATTCACAAGCAGTGACTATCAATATTGTAACATGTCAAACTTTTACATGATATATATCTCATGAAAAACAATTCGTTGTAAATGACCCTGTCAAGCCACAAATTTAATACGTCAATTATAAAACTAGTCGTTGGGGGGGGGGGGGGGGCACCGTAATACTTACCCATCATAATATGAAATATGAAAATAAAACGCATGTCTATGGCAACTCCAAAATAAAATTTAAACGCACAAATAAATAATTTTAACATACAATAATGCTCCATTAATGAATTGCTGATGAGCCAATTTTGACTAATTATATAAAACACCAAAATGCTCGAGTAGTACCGGATTGCGTAAAAGAAACATCCTTATAACTCAAAAACTAATAATTATATTAACTAAAAATTTACTCTGTTGGATTAAGCGTCTCATTTTCAATAAAAATGTACCTGTGAATTGAAATTTGAATGAAATACAGGGTTATGAAAAATCGAAAAATTTGGAAAACAGGATTACACATATCTCGACAACTAATAATCCGATTGACCTCGTTTTTTATGCAAAATTTGTGTTATTTTATTGCCTTTTACGTCCAGTCCTTAAAATAAAAAAATTCGAAAATTTTTGTATTCCTTTCATCAGAACGGATTTTTCAAGAGTCCGAAAAAAATAGTTCCGGATAATCGAGGTTACTGATATTAAATAGACTTCGTCCCATTCTTACATACTAAGTACATACAAAATTTCAAGTCCCTATCTCAATTTGTTCGGGAGATAGAACGGTTATAGACAGACAGACAGACACACAGACGGACGGCAAAAAAATTTTTCTAAAAATATTTTTTTCGGAATCTCCAGTATCTGAAACGTGTAAATCCGTCAAAAAAAATTTTCGATTTTCAAAACGATTGCAAAACTTACCCTATACTACGTATGATGGGTAAGTAATAGAAATGATATCACATAAGAAGCGATATAGATATGCAAACTCCAATTGCCGTGTCTCTATCACTACTCATACTGTTTCCAAAGGACTCGGAGTATGGTAGAGTATATGAAAACTGCTTGGCAACCTGAAGGCTTTTATAATGCATGTGTTTCCTGCACTTACATATGATTCTTTTGTTTAATTATTTTCTTCTTGCATTGCTGCTCTCATCAAATTGTAAAAAGATTTAGTTGCGGTGCTTGCATATCCATTATTACTTACCCATTATTCGTAGTATAGGATAAGTCTTGTAATCATTTTGAAAATAGAAAAAAAATTTTTGACGGTTTTACACGTTTCAGATACTGGAGATTCCGAAAAAAATATTTTTAGAAAAAAAATTTTGCCGTCCATCTGTGTGTCTATCTGTTTGTGTGTCTGTGTATCTGCCTGTGTGTCTGTAAACGCTCTATCTCCCAAACAAATTGAGATAGAGACTTGAAATTTTGTATGTACTTAGTATGTAAAAATGAAACGAAGCCTATTTAATATCAATAACCTCGATTACCCGGAACTGTTTTTTTTTTCGGACCCTTGCAAAATTCGTTATGGTGAAAGGTATATAAAATTTTTCGATTTTTTTTTTTTTTTTTTTTTTTAATTTTATCGAATAGACGTAAAAGGCAATGAAATAACACAAATTTTGCATAAAGAACGAATTCGATGGGATTATAGATATTTGTAATCTGTTTTCCACATTCTTCGATTTTTCATGACTCTATATTTCATTCAAATTTCAATTCAAAGATATATTTTTACTGGAAATGACACGCTTAATCCGACGCAGTAAACTGTTGGTTAATATGATTTCAAAAATATATATTAAAATATTTAATTGCTAAAAAGGACGTTAAATGCTAATAAAATACATTAAAAGATCTTAATAATTTGACATGTTTCGATTGAATTTACTCAATCATCATCAGAAAAACAAAATTTACAAATAAACACAAAGATGAAAAATGACAATAAACTGTTACAAATCCTTCTCCTTCTATAGTAAAAAAAAACTAGCCTTAAAAGGAATGACTCCTGGAATGATGCTGATGTGGAAGATTTCCGGAAGTAACGAATCCGGGTTGTCCACTCCTTCCATGAGTCGAATAGACCAATCAGGAAATGGCTCCGTCTGTGCATCGCCATATGGGTTACCATAAAGAGAGGAAAGGTTACCATCGCCAACAATCGCCAAGTTTGTCGCCAACTTGGCGATATATCGCCAAATTTGGCGACCAAAATTAGTTGTCAAAAGTGACGCCAACTTGGCGATAACTGTAATATTTCGCCAAATTTTTAATTTATTTACAACATCAGTCGTTTGATACATCATTTGAGAGGTTTGCAACTGCTTATTCATTTAAAGGATGTCTTGTGTGTTATCCCCCATTCTGCTCCCCAGGGGGGACACATTTTTAATTTCTTTACAACACCAGTCGTGTTACACAAGATTTGGAAGGTCTGCAACTGCTTATTCATATTATGGATGTCTTGTGTGTCACCCCCACACTCTGCTCTCCCCAGGGGGTCACATTTTTAATTTCTTTACAACACCAGTTGTGTGACACATCATTTGAAAGGTCTGCAACTGCTTATTCATATTATGGATGTGTTGTGTGTCATCCCCCACTCTGCCCCCCAGGGGGGCACATTTTTAATTTCTTTACAACACCAGTCGTGTGACACATCATTTGAAAGGTCTGCAAATGCTTCTTCATATTATGGGTGTCTTGCGTGTCACCCTCCACTCTACCCCCCAGAGGGGTGCACATTTTAAATTTCTTTACAACACCAGTCGTGTGACACATCATTTGAAAGGTCTGCAACATCTTATTCATATTATGGATGTGTTGTGTGTCATCCCCCACTCTGACCCCCAGGGGGGCACATTTTTAATTTCTTTACAACACCAGTCGTGTGACACATCATTTGAAAGGTCTGCAAATGCTTCTTCATATTATGGGTGTCTTGCGTGTCACCCTCCACTCTACCCCCCAGAGGGGTGCACATTTTAAATTTCTTTACAACACCAGTCGTGTGACACATCATTTGAAAGGTCTGCAACTGCTTATTCATGTTTTGGATGTCTTGTGTTTCCCCCCCCCCTACTGTGTCCCCCCAGGGGGCACATTTTTAATTTCTTTACATCACCAGTCGTGTGACACATCATTTGAAAGGTCTGCAACTGCTTATTCATATTATGGATGTCTTGTGTGTCACACCCCCGCGCTCTTCCCCGCCAGGGGGGGGCATTTTTAATTTCTTTACAATACGAATTGTGTGACACATCATTTGAAAGGTCTGCAACTGCTTATTCATATTATGGATGTCTTGTGTGTCACCCCCACACTCTGCTCTCCCCAGGGGGTCACATTTTTAATTTCTTTACAACACCAGTTGTGTGACACATCATTTGAAAGGTCTGCAACTGCTTATTCATATTATGGATGTGTTGTGTGTCATCCCCCACTCTGCCCCCCAGGGGGGCACATTTTTAATTTCTTTACAACACCAATTGTGTGACACATCATTTGAAAGGTCTGCAACTGTTTATTCATTTTATGGATGTCTTGTGTGTCACCTCCCCTCTGCCCCCCAGGGGGTCACATTTTTAATTTCTTTACAACACCAGTTGTGTGACACATCATTTGAAAGGTCTGCAACATCTTATTCATATTATGGATGTGTTGTGTGTCATCCCCCACTCTGACCCCCAGGGGGGCACATTTTTAATTTCTTTACAACACCAGTCGTGTGACACATCATTTGAAAGGTCTGCAAATGCTTCTTCATATTATGGGTGTCTTGCGTGTCACCCTCCACTCTACCCCCCAGAGGGGTGCACATTTTAAATTTCTTTACAACACCAGTCGTGTGACACATCATTTGAAAGGTCTGCAACTGCTTATTCATGTTTTGGATGTCTTGTGTTTCCCCCCCCCTACTGTGTCCCCCCAGGGGGCACATTTTTAATTTCTTTACATCACCAGTCGTGTGACACATCATTTGAAAGGTCTGCAACTGCTTATTCATATTATGGATGTCTTGTGTGTCACACCCCCGCGCTCTTCCCCGCCAGGGGGGGGCATTTTTAATTTCTTTACAACACCAATCGTGTGACACATCATTTGAGAGGTCTGCAACTGCTTATTAATATTATGGATGTCTTGTGTGTCACCTCCCACTCTACCCCCCCAGGGGAAGACATTTTTAATTTCTTTACAACACCAGTCGTGTGACGCATCATTTGAAAGGTCTGCAACTGCTTAATCATATTATGGATGTCTTGTGTTTCACACCCCCTGCCCCCCTGGGGGGGGCACATTTTACTATTTCACATTTTACTGTTACACATTTTACATTAATTTCTTTACAACACCAGTCGTATGACACATCATTTGAAAGGTATGCAACTGCTTATTCATGTTTTGGATGTCTTGTGTTTCCCCTCCTACTGTGTCCCCCCAGGGGGCACATTTTTAATTTCTTTACATCACCAGTCGGATGACACATCATTTGAAAAGTCTGCAACTGCTTATTCATATTATGGATGTCTTGTGTGTCATCTCCCAGTCTGCACCCCCAGGGGGGGCACATTTTTAATTTCTTTACAACACCAGTCGTATGACACATCATTTGAAAGGTCTGCAACTTCTTATTCATATTATGGATGTCTTGTGTGTCATCCCCCAGTCTGCACCCCCAGGGGGGGCACATTTTTAATTTCTTTACAACACCAGTCGTGTGACACATCATTTCAAAGGTCTGCAACTGCTTATTCATAATATGGATGTCTTGTGTGTCACCCCCACTCTGCCCCCCTAGGGGGGGGGCACATTTTTAATTTCTTTACAACACCAGTCGTGAGACACTTCATTTGAAAGGTCTGCAACTGCTTATTCATATTATGGATGTGTTGTGTGTCATCCTCCCCTCTGCCCCCCCAGGGGTGGCACATTTTTAGTTTCTTTACAACATCAGTCGTGTGACACATAATTTGTAAGGTTTGCAAATGCTTATTCATATTATGGATGTATTTTGTGTCTCCCCATTCTGTCCCCCCCAGGGAGGCACATTTTAAATTTCTTTACAACATCAATTGTGTGACACATCATTTGAAAGGTCTGCAACTGCTTATTCATATTATGGAAGTCTTGTGTGTCACCACCCCACTCTGCCCCCCGGGGGGCACTTTTTAATTTCTTTGCAACACCAATTATGTGACATATCATTTTAAAGGTCTGCAACTGTTTATTCATATTATGGATGTGTTGTGAGTCACCAGCCACTCTGCCTCCCAGGGGGGGCACATTTTTGATTCTTTAGAACACCAGTCGTGTGACACATCATTTGAAAGATCTGCAACTGCTTATTCATATTATGCATGTCTTGTGTGTCACCACCCACTCTGCCCCACAGGGGAGCACATTTTTAATTTCTTTGCAACACCAATTGTGTGACACATCATTTCAAAGGTCTGCAACTGCTAATTCATATTATGGATGTCTTGTGTGTCACCACCCCACTCTGCCCCCGAGGGGGGTGAACATTTTTTATTTCTTTACAAAACCAGTCATGTGACATATCATTTGAAAGGTCTGCAACTGCTTATTTATTGTATGGATGTCTTGTGTGTTCACGTTTTTCATAGGTGCACCAGATTTGCCGCAATATTTTCTAAAGCCCATTTGGCGAAAATGTCTTTGTGGTATAACGCTTGCATATACATTTTTAATTATTTTCTATTATTTTCAAAAGGAACTTACAGTAAATAAAAAAATATATAATTAATAACTTTAGAAAAATAATAACTTATATAATAAAAAAAATGAATATAAATAAACATTTTATTAGTAAAAAAACAATATTACCCAGGCTACTATTTCGGACAAAATAATGCCACTTTCACGCCAATTATGTGACATTTGTGCTCATTTTTCACCAAATTTCCTGTTGTAGATCTTTGAAATTTGGAATGCGTATGAATACCTGGGAGCAATACTGGAATTGGACATTGATTTTTTTTAATTCGACACCTAATTGGTAAAATGAGGGTTATTTTTTAAAGATTTATACAACTTTTTCTGCGCAAGAAAGACACTTACCTATTTTTGTACACAAGAAGAAGTAAATGGTATGTAAAACAATGATATTATCCGTATATAGAATGCTCAAAGCGATATAAGCACTGGGTTTGGCGAGATTTTTTTTATGTCAGTTTGGCGAAAATATCAAACAGGACATTGGTTACCATTGAATCCTGCTTATTCTTGTTCTTCCTCACAATGCATTCATTGTATATAAGTTTTTTTTCCCACTATACATTTCAGCTAATTATTAGATTATCTACTGTATTTAAAATGGATGAAACAGAGATTCATAGAAAAAGAAGATTATGCAATGAACGTCAAAAGAGATGGATGGAGAAACAAAAATTTCAAAATAAAACAATTGAACGTATTAAAATCAGTGATCATATTGAACCTTCGGAAGATCCAAAGCTTCAGGTACATGTAAATAAGAAAGAAAACAAAACAAGAAACTTATTTCATGTTTTGCCTTTAGAAATATCTGGTGTAACATCCACAGATGAAACAAATACTTTTCCACTTTTTAATGAAACCGTTTCTTCTGAGGAAATAACAAAAGAAATGAAGATTCAACAAAAAAGAATATTAAACAATGAATATAAAAAAACACGGAGGGCAAAACTAACTGACAAATCTAAAGAAACAATAATGTACAAGTAGAAGAGTTTAGAACATATCTCAGAATATTTTAGAAAGAAAAAAAAAAGCTCAAGGTAAAAAAACACAGGCTCGGTATGCTGCCAAAAAAGAAAAACATATCTTTCAATCAATCTATTGAAAATCAAAGAGGGGGGGGGGGGGGGGGTTATGCTATGCTTCGACTAATGAGGAGAGGGGTTGTTAAATTTGGTGTGCGTCATTTTTCACTGGCTGGTGTTTTCGGTCGACAACCTAATTAGAGTACATGGAGTAATTATAAAAAAAAATAATAATAAAAATACGCACGCAGTAATACTGATGATCAATGAAACATTTTAAAAATTAATCAACTAGGAAAATAAATCTGTTACTTTAAAAAAAAAATACTTTGATTTTGAGCTTTTGTGGTAATCTCTTAATAGCATTTTTTAATCACTAAAAGATTTTTTTATACTTCGCGTGTGAAAATTAGAAACAATTACGTGTTTTAATAAAATATTGCTTTTTATGACATCATTTTCTTTTTTTATTTATTTTTAGTGCATGTTTCGTTTTAACTTACATTTTGTTTGCGTGTGGAAGTCAATTCTTGTCACTTATTTTTCGTCACGTTTGTCATAGATGCACCAGATTTGGCGCAATATTTTGTAAAGCCCATTTGGCGAAAACGTCGTTGTGGAATAACGCTTGCATATACATTTTAAATTATTTACTATTATTTTCAAAAGGAACTTACAGTAAATAAAAAAATATATAATTAATAACTATAGAAAAATAATAATTTATATAATTAAAAAAATGAATATAAATAAGCATTTTATTAGGAAAAAACAATATTAGCCGGGTTACTATTTCGGACAAAATAATCCCATTTTCACGCCAATTATGTGACATCTGTGCTCATTTTTCACCAAATTTCCTGCTGTAGAGCTTTGAAATTTGGAATACGTATGAATACCTGGGAGCAATACAGGAATTGGACATTGATTTTTTTTTTCTTAATTCGACAACTAATTGGTACAATGGGGGTTATTTTTTAAAGATTTATACAACTTTTTCTGCGTAAGAAAGACACTTACCTATTTTTATATACAAGAAGAAGTAAATGGTATATAAAACAATGATATTATCCATAAATAAAATGCTCAAAGCGATACAAGCACTGGGTGTTGCGTCCATGGTTTGTTTATCGGCACGCACTTCTCTTTTAATATTTAAGTTGTTTTCCTTGCATGGCAACTGACTTTTTATTTTTTGTTGTTCTAAAGAGTCATCCATGAGAGAGGTGGCTATTTTTACGTCTGTAAGTAACTATAATATTTTATATAAACGAATGATCTTTTTAATAGTTTAAAATAAATAACACGCAACCCGACAATACTGGGTTTGGCGAGATTTTTTTTATGTCAGTTTGGCGAAAATATCAAACAGGACATTGGTTACCATGGAATCCCACTTATTCTTGTTCTTCCTCACAATGCATTCATTGTATATAAGCTTTTTTTCCCCACTATACATTTCAGCTAATTATTAGATTATCTATTGTATTTAAAATGGATGAAACAGAGATTCAAAGAAAAAGAAGATTATCCAGTGAACGTCAAAAGAGATGGAGAGAAAAACAAAAATTTCAAAATAAAACAGACAAAATAAATCAAACAAATACTTTTCCAGTTTTTAAAGAAGCAGTTTCTTCTGAGGAAATAACAAAAGAAAGGAAGATTCAACAAAAAAGAATATTAAACAATGAATATAAAAAAAATATGGAGGGCAAAACTAACTGACAAATCTAAAGAAACAATATGTACAAATAGAAGAGTACAGAACATATCTCACAATATTTTAGAAAAAAAACAAGCTCAAGATAGAAAAGCACAGGCTCGGTATGCTGCCAAAAAGAAAAACATATCTTTCAAGCAATCTATTGAGAATCCTTCTGGAAAATTAAGTAATATTGTAGAAGTGGAGATTTCTAATGAAAGTACAAGTAATATTTTGTGTAATGCTGGTCCCTCTAGAAATGGTGCTCTTGAAGAAATAGGGTGTACACACAATTCTGCAATGCTGCATCCATTAAACAGTTCGGTGACAAATGCTTCTAATAAAGAATATCAGGAAATTTTTAATTCTACTGAATATGCTGGAAAAGAAATACAACAAAAAAGATGGACAAGTATGAAAATTATTGCTGATTGTGAAGCTTCTGAAGAAGCAAAGGCACAACTAGCAGAAAATAGGAAAAAAGCAACAGCAAAAAGACATTCTGTTTTACCTTCTGAAACATGTGCTGTAGGTCCTTCTGGAATATTGTGCAACACTAGCTATTTAGAAAATACTTCAAAAGAATTGGAACAAAAAAGATTTAAACATTTAAAAATAAGTGCTGAAACGAAACCTTATAAAGAGGCTAAGACTCGATTAATTTCAAACAGGAAAAAAACAATAGCGGCAAACAAACTTCATGTTTTGACCTCTTCAATATGTGCTGCAGAATGCATAGTGGAATCGCAGGAGTCAATAAATGTAAAAGAAAAAGATTCACATTCTTCAAATTCAATAATATTGCTGCCATTCAAAAATGCAGGCACATCATGTAGAAATACAACAGTTTTTCCTGAAGTAGGTCCTTCTATAATATGCAACACTGAACCTTATTCGAAGTTTATTGAAAGTTCTCTTGAAGAAATAGTACAAAAAAGGCATAAAGGTTTGAAAATTTATGCAGAAAATGAACCTTCTGAAGAAGCAAAGGCTCGACTAGCTGCAAATAGGGAAAAAGCAAGAGCAGCAAATAGACTTCATATTTTGGGTACTACAACATATGCTACAAATCTTACAGAAAAAACAACCAATTTTTCACATTTTGAGGAGACAATGTCTGAAGTAGTAACACAAGAAAGAAATATAAATTTTATTGTAGCAGCTCAGTCTCAAGACAGAATAAATGTTCTAGAAGAAAAAGTTGGACACTCTGCACACAATTCTATAATATTGCAACCGTTAAACAGTTCTATCAGAAATATTTCTCATAAAGAATACAAAGCTATTTCTCATAAAGAAAAAAAAATCAGAGTCTCTAAAAAGAAATATCTTTTTGCTGCAGATATCAGTCTTTGCTCAGTATGCAATGTTGAAAAACATTCTTTAGGTGAATATAATATGGAATGTATTCACTGTGGAGCTATTCATTTTAAAGAACAGAAAGGAAGAACTGTGAATTCTTGTTGTCATGGTGGTGTTGTTAATATACCTCCTCTTTCTGAGTATCCAACGGAACTTAAAGATTTACTTACATCAAATAATCCAGACGCAAAACATTTTAGAGCAAACATTAGGGCTTACAACTCATCGTTTGCTTTTGCTACGTTTGCAGCTAATATCGAAGATGTGCAAGGAAGAGGTCCTCCCCTTATTAAAATTCAAGGTCAGGTTTATCATTATGCATCTACTTCACTTGAAAACTTTAAAGGAAATCGACCTCGAAATGGACAGATTTATATTTATGATGATGAAGAAAAGGCAGCAAATCTGCGCATGAATTCTGAATATTCAGAAATTAATCTTAAAGTTGAAAAACTTCTCAGACGTATAAATCCTTATGCAAAAAATTACAGAATGTTACGTGAATTAAATACAACTGATGGACCGGAATACGTTTTAAATTTTATAACCTACAAGTTTGATGATCAGCGAAGGTATAATAAACCAACAACTTCAGAAGTTGCTTTTGTAATTGAGTCAAAAGATAATTGTATCCCATGTGTGGATCTTAAAGTTTATTCAAAACAAGAAAATGGCACTGAGACCACCATTATCAGTCAAACCTCGCAACATGCAGATCCCATGACATTTCCCATATTATTTCCTCATGGTGATCTAGGATGGACTTACAATATGTTGTCGAAAAAGGGTACAAAGATTACACCTTTACAATATTTTGGTCATCGTTTAGCATTACGGAAGAATAAATTTAATCCTTTGCTAAATGCTGGAAAACTTACACAGCAGTATATCATTAATTGTTATGTATTAGTTGAACGTCAACGTTTAGATTTCATAAGATTCAACCAGCAACAACTCAGATCGGAATGTTACCAGGGATTAGTCGATCACTTAGAAAGAAGTGTATTAAATGAGGAAAATACAGTACGACTTGGTAATGCTGTTATTCTACCTGCAACTTATATTGGTTCTCCTCGAAGTTTACAACAATTGTATCAAGATTCCATGGCAATATGCCGAAAGGTTGGAAGACCCGACTTTTTTATAACAATGACTTGTAACCCAAAATGGACAGAGATTACAAACGTTCTTAAAAATTACTTTTCTCCTGGAACAACTGTAAATGATATTCCAACTATAGTAACAGATATTTTTCAGGCTAAAGTAAAGGAATTGATTAAAGATATTGTAGAAAGACAGTTGCTTGGACCCATTGTTGCATATGTGTATACAATCGAATTCCAGAAACGAGGTCTTCCACATGCCCATATCTTAGCAGCATTGAGAACTGATTGCAAGCTTCTTCAGCCACAGGATGTAGATAGATTTGTATGTGCAGAATTATCTGATGAGGACTCTTCTCTACGTTACTACCAACTGAGACACATGATGCATGGTCCTCATGTAGAAGGTCTTCTTTGTTGGGATAAACAGAAGAATGAATGCTCAAAAAATTTTCCAAAAAATTTCTGTGAAGAGACTGATATGAGTGGAGATGGCTTTCCTAAGTACAGAAGAAGAAACAATACAGATAGACTTTATGCATATCATTCCAAAGTAAATGGCAAAGTTCACTATGTTGACAACAGAATGGTTGTTCCACATAACCCATACTTATTGAAGAAGTTTGATTGTCATTTAAATGTGGAATACTGCGCTTCAGTTATGGCAGTTAAATATATTCATAAATACATTCATAAGGGACATGATCGTGCAAGAATGGAGATGAAGCTTGGAGACACTAATGAGTTTCAAAAATATATTGACAGTCGATATATAAGTCCCATGGAAGCAGCTTGGAGATTAAATTCACTGCCCTTGCATGATAGAAGTCACACTGTTATAAGACTACCAGTGCACCTTGAGAATCAACAGTACGTCACATTTAAAGAAGGATCAGAACAAATAGCTCTAAATAAAGATTGCAAAACTATGTTACTTGGATGGTTCAATTTGAATAAAGAATGCGAATCTGCAAGAAAAATACATTATTGTAACATACCTGAACATTATTCCTGGAATGCAGGAAGCAAAAAGTGGATTCCAAGAAAGAGAGCTGATAAAGTAATTGGACGGATTGTTAATGTTTCCCCAAAAGATTCAGAACGATTCTTCCTAAAGCTAATTTTAAATAGAGTTGCTGGAGCGACATGCTTTGAAGATCTTCGCAGACATGAAGGAGTAATTTATTGCACTTATAGAGAAGCAGCAATTGCAATGGGATTAACAGAAACCAGTGAAGAAGCTACTGCTGTGTTACAAAAAGCTGCATCTATTTTAATGCCAAGAGAGTTCAGAAAGTTCTTTGTATACTATGTTATAGGAGATGAACCGTCTAATGCTTTGCAACTGTGGGATACTTTCAAGCATCATCTAACTGATCGAAACAGTAGTGAATCTGAAGCTTTATTTGAGATTGAAGCTCATTTTCATGCAGATAATAGGTCTTGTAAGGAATTTGGATTGCCAGAACCACATTCTTTCCTCAATCCTCCAGATCATTTTTCTTTCGATAGTCATCTAAGGAAATGCACAGACATTGAGAGTAAATTTAATGTGGATCAGAGAAAGGTTTATGACAGGATCATACATTGCATTAGTGAAAATCAAGCTCAGTGTTTCTTCATAGGTGGACCAGGTGGAACTGGGAAAACTTTTCTGTATAATGGGATGTATCACAAACTTATAACATTGCAGAAGAAAGTCATATGTATTGCATGGACTGGCATTGCATCCATTTTATTACCAGGTGGGACAACTTCTCACCGATTTTTCAACTTGCCTATAGATCTTAGAGAAGATGGTATTTGCTTTCTTAAGAAGCGTGACAAGCTTAGACTAAAAGAAATTGATGTAGTTATTTGGGATGAAGCAAGTATGATTCCAAGGAAAGCATTGGAGATTATTGATCGTACATTACGTGATGTTATGAATTGTGACATACATTTTGGAGGAAAAACAATTATACTTGGTGGGGATTTCAGACAAGTTCTACCAGTTGTAAAGAAAGCTTCCCGCGCACAAATTATTTCTCAGTGTTTGAAATCATCCACCCTTTGGAAACTGTTTGAAATTCATCATCTGAAGATTAACATGCGTGTAGCAACTGAGACAGGGAATTTTTCAAAATGGCTGCTACAGATTGGTAATGGAGATGTCAATGAGCTTGAAATTGAAACATCATCTGCTCTTTTTTGTTCCAACTTGGTACAGTGGTTTTTTGAAGATGTCACAGATTTTGCTATTGATCTTCAGTCAAGAATTATATTGTCTCCTCAAAATGATGAAGTTAACAGAGTTAATGAAAAAATTTTAGATAAGATACCTGGAAAAGAAATAATTTGCTACAGCATTGACAAGGCAACTTTGACTGGAATCGACAGAACTGTCACTCGAGAAGAAGAAGCAACACTCAGATATCCTGATGAATACTTGCATTCACTCACCCCTTGTGGTATGCCACCTCACAAGTTAAAATTAAAAGTCGGATGCATAGTCATGTTGATTCGAAATTTATCAGTAGCTCACGGATTATGTAATGGAACACGTTTACTTGTTCAAAATATTCATGCTAGGATTTTAACTGCAAAAATTATTACTGGTGATCAAACTGGAACTATAGTTAATATTCCAAGAATTCAACTAGATACATCAGGAGGTCATGCCCAGCTGCCATTTGTATTATATCGCAGACAGTTTCCAGTTAGACTAGCTTATGCATTGACAATTAATAAATCCCAAGGACAAACATTTGAAAGAGTTAGACTTTACATTGACCGGCCAATTTTTGCACATGGTCAGTTGTATGTGGCGCTATCACGATGTACTTCTTCAAATAATATCAAGATTTTCATTAAGGATGGTCACAAGTTGGAGAACATTGTATACAAGGAAGTATTGTAACGTAAAAATATCAAGATTGTTGAAGTTTTGCACAAGTTCAGTTCTATATGGCACTATCACAATGCATTTCTTCAAATAATATCAAGATTTTCTTTCAGAATGGTCAGAAGTTGGAGAACCCCCTTACTTTGCATCAGTTAGCTGTAAAGGTAAAAATAAAAAATTTTAAAATGCTCACATTTAGAGTGACAACTCATTTTTTATCATTACCTGGGCTAAAACGAGTCCAGTACTTTACCTCCTGGGTAGACTTGGAAATGAGTACACTTCCTTTTTTTCCCCCTATGATGCTATTTTGGTAGATTTTCCTGGTTTTTATGGATATTTATTGCTCGGTATTTTAATAAGTGTACGTTTATGAGAGGAATACCAAAATTGAGTGTATGGAAAATAAAGTATCGCGAAGTGATTCCATGGGGTATTGGCGAGCGCAGCAAGCAGGGGTAGCCTACCACATTTTAATCGCGAAACGCGGGGGGTTGGCGAGCGTAGCGAGCAGGGGGGCGGAGCCCTCCTAGTGAAATTAAAAAAAAAAAAAATAAAATAAAAATCACGCGCGTTATATTTTAATTATGTTTCATGTTGCTTTATTTTTATTTTCAAATTATCTAACAATTCAATCCAAATATTTGGGATTTGAAATGAGAAGGAATCATTGCAGACCATTGAGCTTCTGACGTAAAATTCAACAGACTCTCTAATAAAAAGTTGCAAATAAAAATCTGACCTATAAATTAATCTACTTTCATTAAACAAAATATCTATGTTTTCTATTTTATTTAGCCTTGATAATGCGGTTTTACCTCTATTAAATTTTATGTCTGCAATGTGTTCTTTGCATCTTACTTTCAATTTTCTCTGAGTCATGCCAATATAATAATTCCTATATCCACCTTCTTTAAGAAATGGAATAATATAAACACCTGATAGGTCAAATTTATCAATTGGGTCAATTCTAGTGGTTAAAATTGATTTTAATTTTGGAGGGGGTCTAGCAATTAAATTTAAATTAAACTTTTCTAATTTTGTTTTAGCGGATTCGAAGAAATTTGGATAATAATTTATAACAAATCTTTTCATGTTATTTTCACTGTTGGTTTTATTTTCAAAAACTGCACTTTCATTTTATTAATAAACTTTTTAATTAATTTATTAACTATTTTAACTTGATATCCGTTATTAATAGCTATTGTTAATATCTATTATAAATGGTTAACAATGCATTTTATAAATAGTTTACACATGATTTATTTTCATATTTTATATTTTGCATATCCATGATGAGTAAGTATTATAATGGCCCCCAACGATTAGTTTTTAGCTCACAGGCTATCATAGCCTGAGAGCTTATGTGCCCGTCCGTTCTGTATGTACGTTCGTATGTTCGTATGTTCGTGCGAAACGCGATAACTCATGATAAAAATATCCGATCCACTTGAAATTTTGTATGTAGGTATATCCTGACAAGGCGCTTCCCTGATTAGTTTTTGGAGTTCATTCGTTATGTAAAAGAGGGGGAACGGGGGGCTCATGCCCCCCGTTAGTTGAAATAAATGGGATTTTCATGCAGAATTAAGTTTTCGTTCAAAATTTAGATTAGGATCATTCTGATGAGGCGATTCCGTGACTGTTATTAGGTGTTCATTGAATAAGTATAAATAGGGGGAACAGGGGTTCTAATGCCCCCCCCCCGTTAGTTGATATAAATGGGATTTTCATGCAGAATTAAGTTTTTGTTCAAAATTTAGATTAGGATCATTCTGATGAGGCGATTCCGTGACTGTTATTAGGTGTTCATTGAATAAGTATAAATAGGGGGAACAGAGGTTCTAATGCCCCCCCCCCCCCGTTAGTTGGGATTTTCATGCAGAATTAAGTTTTCGTTCAAAATTTAGATTAGGATCATTCTGATGAGGCAATTCCGTGACTGTTATTAAGTGTTCATTGAATAAGTATAAATAGGGGGAACAGGGGTTCTAATCCCCCCCCCTTAATTTATATAAATGGGTTTTTCAAGCAGAATTTTCAGTTTTCGTTCAAACCTCTGAATAGTTTTGGAAGGGGGATAACTCCTTTTAAATTATATAAATGCTAAATGGGTTTTTATTAAGAATTATCTCATTTGCTCTGAATTTTGGATATAGATTTTTTATATGATAAAGCATGTCTTTGATAGTATAGGAGGTTCAATGATTAAGTATAAAAAAGAGAAAAGGGGAGAGCTGTTTCCCCTTCTTAATTTTTTTTTCGAATGGAATTAACCCTTGAAAATATAAGGCTTTAATGTACAATTAGTATTTGTAGCCTGTGAGCTCAATGCCATCAGTTTAACTGGGCAGTATTCTTTTTTATTTATTATCAATTAGGATCGATTTGTTGATCTTATTTATCATTATTTGATTGAAAAACACCACTTTTGGTTGAAGAATTTTTTAAAGAAAGATGCAAATACTTTGAGTTTGTAAAAACAAAAGAAATAATAATGACCATACACTTATTAATACAATGCGCCTAGTAATTGATGTTAACTAAATAGAGGTATGTTGCAAAATCTGTTCCAGTTAGGCATCTTTTACAAGGTTTTAATAGCATTATATAATATTCCTTATGTTGGTATAAACGTGAAATTTTTGTTTAAAAAATATTTTTCTTTTATGTACTGTACCCCACTCCGAGTCCTTTGGAAACATTATAAGTTGCAATGGATTTTTACACGACACTCGAAGTACATGTATATCTATTTCGCTTCTTTTTATGATTGACGTTTTAGATTTGTTGCTTGACGATATCATTTACAACGGATTGTTTTCATGAGATATCATTTCTATTTGTAGGGTATTTCATCTGCATTAGGCATATTCTATTTTAATCCAGAAAAGAAAAGATAAAAATAAGATGACAAAAGTTGAAAAAAAAAAAAAAAAAAACTTAATAATGATACTACAATTTTTTCAAATGTGTAATAAGTCTAATAAAACATAATATTAAACAATTTTAAAATAATTCAAAGATTCTGACACGTCTCAAAAGAATTCTTTTTTCTTTTTTCTTTTTTTTTTTTTTTTTTTTTTTTTAATGATAAAATGTAACGAACAGAACAGCGATATTTTTTAGCTGTTGATTTATAATACTGAGTCGTATGCCTTCCAGATATTTTATCACATATTTCGGATAAATCATCAAATAAATTATATTAAAAATAGATAAGAAAAAAAAACCCCAGTTTTTTATCTTTAAATTTTTTTAATACCTATATTAACAATTATACATCTGTACATTTACCAATTATATCAGGTATTACAGTAAGTTTAAAATGGGGTAGTTTTCTACGTTCATCTATACCTAAAGAATATTTCAATACTGAAACTATCTCTGGACGAATTTTGTGGACAAATTAATATGCTTTTAACTTGAACTTGGAAGTATCATTATCATTATTTTTTAAAAGATTTTAAAAGACTCCATGCAATATACAGTCGAGTCTCTCTATAACGAAACTCCATACATCGAATTTCTCTATATAACGAATTTTTAGTAGGAACGGTCCCCTTTTCACATGCTTACATTAAAAACAGTCTCTATATAGCGAAATATCTAACTCCATATAACGATTTTTTTCATAAATTGGTCTTAAATTATTCAGTTTTAAAAAAGCTTCGAAATCATATGGAATCAATTTTCCATCTCTTATTTTTGATTCATCGTCAGTGCTGAGGGGTTTTTTTTTTATTATTATTATTACTTCTCTCCTTGTTCTTTAAATCCAACGAATTCATCCCACCTCCCACACACCTTTCCACATCCTTCTCAAAACAAAGTCAATTGCATTGATACACATGTAAGAGAGGAATCAATGAGAGATACATAAGAGAAGCCTTCAAATGGAGGAAAATGTTAACTACAATTTTTCATTCCTTGCTAAAATTTAAGCAATTTTAAAATCAAAACAACAAAAAAATTACAGATTTCTTCGTCTGAAATTAATGCAAGGCTATTTGATTTTCATTAAGCTTTCAAATAAATGTCTATTCTCTTTTTTTGAAACAGCTTAAATATTTAAGAAATGAAATGTTAGGTTAATATTTACTCTTGAACATTTCCATGGTTCGTACGGATACCGTTATTTTCAAGGTGATTTACCAGAATTTTTTAATAGAAAAATAAATATACTTCAAATGCGCAAAATTTCATCTTATTAAAGAAGTGATTTTCTGTAAGAAAATGCTGGTACCAAATAATTTTCCACTCATGAAATTCCAGGACCCGTACGAACCATGATTTCAAATTCTTAATTCAAAAGATCAAATGTAATATTTGTTCAAATTTCACGCATTAAATACTATTTTTAACATCATTATTCTCTATACATCGAATTTCTCTGTATAACGAATTTTTTACTGGAACGGTGGATTTCGTTATATAGAGACTCGACTGCATTTACTTTTTAAAGGAAATGTGAATTGGATTTATTGTATGTAATAAATTATACAGAATAATATATTAATAACTGATGAATTATAAATAAACTTGTTGAAATATACAGAGAATATTATATGTTTATACTCTCTTAAAACGAAAAAGCTGAAATAACTCAAGTTGAGCTGAAATCCACTCTTTTCCCATGTTGAAAGGAACCTTCTCAAGAAGAGCTGAAACAACTCAAGTGAATGAGTTGTTTTTAATCAACTCATGATTGAGTGATCTCTATTTTACTCATACTTGAGTGAAATCAAATCAATAAAGGTTAAATCCAGTAGTACTTGAGTGCTTTGTAATAAAGTCATACTTGAGTGAAATGAAGTCATTTAAGACTGAATCTCGTAGCTCTTGAGCGATTTGTAACCAAATCATACTTGAGTGAAATGAAGTCTTTAGGATTAAATCGAGTAGCACTTGAGTTAGCTGCAGCCAACTCGTATTTGAGTGAAGTGAAATAATTTAAGGCAAATCCAGTAGCACTTGAGCGATTTGTTATCAATTCAAGTTGGAGTGAAATGTTGTCATTTTTGATTTAATCCAGTAGCACTTAGGCGATTTGTAACCAATTCATACATGAATAAAATCAACTCATTTAAGAGTTAATCCAAAATTCCTTGAATTTGTAGAATTGAATAAATTCACTCTTAAGAAAAGCAAAATTGCTTAAAATTACAAAAATCTTCAAGCGATTTCTAAATCGTCTAAATAAAATCACATCATTTAAAACTAAATTCAGTAATCCTCGATTAATTTTTATCAATGAAATTCAATATAACATGGAATTATTGCCACATTTTCAAGTGTTGCAATTAAATTCTCATTTCGGATTTAAATTTCTGTTTATTGACATTACAAGGGTATATATATATATATATATATATAGAGAGAGAGAGAGAGATTGGAAAACTGTAACATGGATTCTCCAATATTTCTTCCAAGTCTTTAATTAACAAGATTTAAAACATTCTAATTTACATGACTGAAAGTTCTTTAATGAATCATAAAAACATTTTTTTTTCTTTCTAACTCAATGAAACTGTTTCCTATGTCAATTTAGGGGAAAAGGCAATTGAATCCTTATACAAAATTAAATAGAGCTTACATGAATTTTTTATTATTCTGTCAAATCAGAAATTTTTAACATCAGAATTTTCTTTTGTTAAATTTAAAAGTACATATATTCATTAAATTAAAAATACTGGTGATCTCAAAATTGCAAATTTGAAAACACTTATTCATGCAAACTGCCGAAATTTGCATAATTGTACAACAGTACCCGAACAACATTAAACAGAATATCAGCTTCTGATGCTGTGGTGCTAATGGGATTTTTCCTTTCTTTTCTTGGGCAATTTCAAGTTTACATATTTTCCAATGATACTTATAGCTTCAGATATGCTTATATACAATTTTAATTTTTTCATTAGCTTCTGATTTAATTGTAAATAACAATTATTTTTTTATTAAAAATTTACGATTTCAATCAAATAAACCAATCTTAGGCATCTTACTAAAAAAATATTGAAAAAATAAACTTGATATCAGCCCAACGACTCAACTTCAGCACCACAATGGCAGAAGCTGATTCTTCCCCTTAAGAGTTTAGATAATCATATGCAGAAGTTATTTTCAAATATCTTGTTTGGATTTTAAAATGTTTACCTTTTTTTTTGGGGGGGGGGGGGATAGAATATTTGAGGATGATCTGTAAGTGGGTTAGTTTTTACTTTTGCAATTTTGGTTAATTATTTTTTTTTTTTTTAAATATTAATAGGAGTTTCAGGCCCAGTTTTGAAAATGAAAGTATTAAAAAACATAAAACCTAAATTTAAAAAAGTATCCCCCCCCCCCACACACATGGCCAGTGCAAGGTTTAAATAATTGAAATTGAAAATATTTTAAATGGATAAACATCAACCCATGATACCTTGTTGTAATTATTCCTCGATTTAAATCTCAATCAAAATCATATTTCTTAAACTGACTAAATTAAAAAAAATATTTTAATTGTTTAGTTTGAAATCTGAAATGGCTTTGAAATCTTAGATAAAATAATTGTTACCCATAGCATTTATATAAGCACATTGCAATTGGGAAATGTGGAGGAATGCCATTAAAAAACTTGTATAGCTAAAATTTTGATTATGGACAATTTTATTGTATGAAGTTAAATGCAGAAATAACTGAGAAATGGATTTATTGACCATGTGCAATTATTCTTTATATCATTTAAAACATTTGTTAAAACTTGAATTTATATTCAAAAATAACTTATTTCTTCTTAATAAAGAATTTTTGATTTAATTTTTGATTTTATTCAATGTTTCTTAAATCAACTAACTTTTAAATAAATATAAAAGTATAAGACTGCAACAGTTTATGTCAAAAGTAGAGCCAAATGTGCAATTTATAATGTTGCAAGAAAGAAAAAAAACTAATTTTATTTAACAACAAAAACATTTTATTTAGCAAGGACAAAATAAACCTAACATTAATTGATAACAATTCTTTCCAACATCAGATAAACAAGTTTCAATAACAACTTTAACAGGACCTTTATAAATATAACAGTCCATTTGCATTAAACATTAATTACATAAAGAGCATATTGTAATCTGTCCACTGGTTTGTCCAACTTTTAAAATCTTAGGCAAAATAGACACTTTCTTGAAAATCCTTGAGATTAAATAAGATTGTTGAATTTGACTCCTCACTCACAGTAGAATTTTACTCCTCCATGAAATCACCATCTTCCTGTGTTAAAAGAAAATATTGAAATTAAGTTAAATAGCAATAAATATAATGTTAAGGAATGGTTATGAACATATTAAAATATTTTGCAGCTTTCAGATTAAATGTTTTATAAAATTTCCCATCCATAGTCTAAACATAAAATGAACCATACACTAAAAATTTTAGCTTTTTAAACATTACACTACTGAAAATTCAGCCAATCATGAATAAAATGGAAATAGAATAAATAAATCCTGTGCGATTACACTTATCTGCTTGTTTAAATCATGGTGTTACATCTGATACAATAAATCACCATTTTAAAAACAAATTTAAAATGAAAGTTCTTAAAGCAACATTATAAAATATTGTTGAAAATTCACCTTTGTTGCTACTTTCAAAATGTATCAGCGCTGGCAAACACCCAACCAATACAGGTTTTTGTGGATTTTTAGTTGTTTTTCTATATATTTGCATATTTATATAATACAAGATAGAACCTACAACAATTAGACCAGGGTTGGCACGGTTTAAACCAATTGGTTTTAACTATGGTTTAAACAACTGTTTACTCCTTTTGGTTTAAACAACGGTTTAGTTTAAACCAACTGGTATTTTTCTAAAAAAAAAAAAAAAAAAAAAAAAAATTTTTTTCAGAAGAAATCTAATGACATTTTCTCTTTTTCTTAATAATTTATGTATGTCAGATTATTGAATATAAATAACTTCTATTTTTAACACTTTATATCAGCAATAAGCGTTGGATGTAGCAGGTTTAGATCATTTTTTGAGTATAGGATTAAAATCAGTCTGCATTGGTGAATATATTTATTTCTCTTTAGAAAAAGCTTCAAACATGTGAATTGATCTAATATAAAATAGATTAAAAATATTCAATATTTAATAGAAAATATCTTAATATTTTGAAAACTGCAGATTATTTAACGCAATAACATAACACAATCCATAAGATTTCAAGCTGTAAAAGAAATCCCCAATCTTAATTGGGGAGGTTATCTTAAGCATTAAAATCAAAATATGAAGTCGAATAAGAGAGTTTTCAAAGATTGGATGCTACTTATAGCATTTTAATAAGTGATTTCCCCCCCCCCCCCAGTGGCGCAGCCAGAACTCGGTTCTAAGGGGGGGTTTGAGTTTCTGATAAAGGTAATTGCCGGTTATTTGAATCGCCGGTTAATAGAATCAGTACTAATTAGAATATTTACTGTATAATACTTAAACTCAAAGAGCGTCTGGGTGGTCGGAAATCATCATTCTTTTTTTTTTGTTGTTTTTTAGCATGAAGCATCTAAGAAAAGTAATTTAGTTCAAATGACCAATTTTTACTTAACTGATTCATGTAATATGCACTTTTACAATTTTAAGTAGAATTTTCGCCATTTAATTGAATCACTTTATTAAATGAAATCTGATTCAATAAAATGGCGAATTCCGAAATGCGCCAAAACATTTAAATATAAAGTTTTGATTTCGTTCATATAAGCAGCAATTATAGCGATCTTTCTCAGCTCTGGGAGGGGTTTTAACCCTAAAACCACCCCCTTGGCTGCGCCACTGCCCCCCCCCCCCCTGTTAGTTATCTGCTGAATCTATGACCAAAAATGTTGACTTCAAATTGTCATTCAAGAAACAAAATCTCAAGAAGTATTTGAAATTTATTATTTGGATAGCTATGGAGAAGAATATTTTATTTATCAGACTACTTTCAAATGTTTATTATTAGTAATTAAAAGATTAGTTATAAAGATCCACGCTGCGTGTGGAAGAAGATTTATTTGACAACGTTCACTTCCCGACTGACATTTCTGTCACTATTAATCCCACCCGTCTCCTCCTTGTCGTCCCCTTTATAATTGGCCGTTGATCTGCCGTGATATAACAACAAGCTGCACTCATTGATGGAGATAAACTTTAACTCTTTCCTCACTCTGGTCCAAAACTCGAAGGCTAATTTTAGCACTGCTAGACCTAACCCCACAATGAACCTTCCAGTTTAGTGAACTAAAAGGTGCAGTAATCTCCACAATCGGAAGAATTTTTTAAAAATTTGGTTGCATAAGATCGGGGCATTGCGGGTCTCTCCCCTAAAATTCATCTGTGCTGGGTTCTGGGACACCGGGGGATCCCCTTAAATGAACAAGCTGATGATCTCACTAAGAGGATTACTGACTCCAGTGGTGACCCCCCCCCCCAAAAAAAAAATCTTCATACTTTAACATTGACCCCCCCCCCCCTAAACAGAATATCAATTGTAAAATATATTTTACATATAACCTACTGCACCATCAAAAGATAGTGAGTTAAGCATAATGAAATGAGTTCTTATTGCCCTTATCTAGAATTTAAAGAAAAAAAATACAGAAACATTTCTGGAAATTCAATGTTGAAAAAATTTAAAAGTGAAATTTAAGAATCAAGATTTACAAAGATAGCGAGTTGAGTATAGCAGAATGAGTTCTTATTGCCCTTATCTAGAATTTAAAGAAAGAAAATACAGGGACTTTTCTGGAAATTAAATGTTGAAAAAAATTAAAAGTGATATTAAAAATCAAGATATTTTTTTAACAGTAAAAACAATAAATATTAAGAATTTAAAATCCCCTCCCCTCCAAAATGTACTTTTTCTCAAATTACCCCCCCCCCCCCCCAAACTAAGTTATAGGACGCATCTTGCGTCATCAAACCCCTCTCTGGGCACCCCTGACTGAGTCCGACATCCTGATTGATTAGACCTCTCCGGAAGACTTGATCCAGCCTATAAGCAGAAGATCAAATTGATGGTTTGTCAGTTTTTCAGTTGGTCAGTTTTTCGTTCCTTTGTTCATTTTAGTCGTAAGTTCTGTACATCTGATGAATTTTGTTCAGCTACTCTTTGCTCTCAGTAGAGTATCGACAGGATGTAGTTGGTTGTGAGTTCTAGTCATGGCGACCTTTTGTGGATAAATTGAAACTACAGCCTGGTTGCTAGAGATCTCAAGGCAAGTTCAAGGCATATTATTACATCTTGAAAATATTCCTTGCTGCATGTGCTATATATATACAAACGTAAAAACTCTTGATATATCCTTAATAACTGAATTGGAAGTTTTGATTGGGTAAGCAAAATTAAGTCCTTCCTACTCCCCTCTGAAACTATATTTTTTATCGGATTATAAGCCATAGATCACTTCCACGAAACTGAATTATCTCTGTATTGTCCTCGACCAACGAGGCATATTTGTAAGTGGCTCTTTTCTTGAAAAGATTGTGCATCCCTAGTTTAAACCAACTGTTTTTTTCCTTCAAAAATTGTTCTTTTTTAATAAAAACATAATGACATTCTCTCTTTTTATATTTAATTTAAATGTTTTAAATTATTGGATATAAATAATTTCTATTTTTAACACTATTCCTGCGTTTGTATTGATAGGTTTAAAATTGTGCTGATGGACATACCTATTGTTCTAAAGAAAAAGCTTAAACATGTGAATTTATCAAACTTAAAATAGATTAAAAACATTTGATAATATTTAGTATAAATTTTTTTTAAAAAAAGCAAATTATTTAAGTAATCTGTCATAATATGCATGGTGATTTTGAATATAGAGACACATAACTCATTGATCTTTAAGATTTTAGTCAAGCTGTAAAAGAAATTCTTCTTGATTGGGGAAATTACCCGGGTGTCATCCTCTAAAGGGGACACCAAATCTTTATTTGCAAATAAAAAATACAATTTTATAAAATTTTGGAGACTAATTAGGAAATAAAATGAGATTTTTAGCTCATGATGCAATACAGCTAGTTTTCTTTTCTTTGCTAAAGTGAAGTTTTATACAGAATGGTGTGTCTAAATAAGATATGCACCAGGGAACAAAAACCAACCTATTTAACGAGTGTGTAACAAAAGCAAACTTTAAAAGAAAGAATTTTCTTCTACGTATAGACACGGCATTGACTTGTGCAGACTATGGGTCGAGTGATGATTCACTTCTGCGGTTTTTTTTATGCAGAAGGACAAAAGGTAAATAAGGAATGGTAAGGTTATTTTTTATAAGAATGTAGAATTGAGATTGAAAAAATATGACAGATTGGAAAGAAGGAGGAGGAGGAGGGGGGGGGGGGGGGGCTTGACACCTTTTACATCTGTCCCGGGATGTCACCCATCCTAGCAACATCATTGCACACCCACTTCATCTCTGACAAGTATATAAATTTTCCTGCCTGAGAAAACCGTACCAAACACAAACCATAAAATATTACTTGGAAAAATAATTATAAGAAAATATTGCATTAATCCTTACTATCTGTTAAATAAATGATCAGAAATAAAATACACAATTTTATAGTTTTAGTTTACATACTACATACTTTTTTATAAAATAGTAATTTTCCATTTTATTATGCCAAAAATTTTGTATAACTGCAAAGGAAGTTTGGTTTATTTTACATTCTAGTAGGAGTGTGTGTGTGAAGAGGGGGGGGGGGGGGGGGGGACGGTTAAAAGTATTTTATAGAATTTTATGTAGCGGGTTACTGATGACTATTTCTGACCAGTAAACTCTCATGCGTACTGGTCTTTGGTACCAGTAACTTTTTTTAAAATCAATTCTACCACTGGGCTATGCATAAAAAATGTTAAGGGAAAGAGATGATATTACAAGGTATTTTCTAAAGAGAAAGAGGATTTGCTTTTTGGTATCGTTGCATAATATTTAGGAAATAATACTTGCATTTACCAGTATAGAAAGACAAACTTTTGTCCACTGTTTTCGTTTTATTTATAAATTCTCATTTAGATTTAAAGCTACCTGGGAAGCAGGCACAAGAAAACTATTATTTATGCATGCATTATGTAACAACTTATAAATATTAAGCAGATTATTATAATACAGATCATGCATGCAATAATTTTGCCCAATAACAGTATGAAACATTGCCAAACAAAACAGTAACACAAGTTCAACATTAAGAATGAAAAAAAAAATCTTAGAAATGTGTATAATGTAATCCGGAGCTCGTTTTTACTAAGACACTGCAAACAAGACGTAAATACAATGTTTTGATAAATTTCTATGAATAAAGATATAATAATTACAAAACTTTATTACAAGGCAATTAAATAACGAGATATTTACACTGCATTAACAATTTTTACTCTGATTAAATATACTAATTTATTTTATTAAAGAGCGAAAGTTTTGTAGCAACACTGTAACACCAATTATTAATATAGAAATGCATTAAACACATCCTCAATATTACCGTGTGACACGACATTTTAATTTCAAGGTATGATACTGTTATGAATTTTAGTCTGTTAAAAAGAGAAGGGAAAGTTATTAAAAGAAAGCATAATTAAAATAAAATACTTATATAAAACTTACTTACTTCGTAAAAAAGGCATTTTCAGCAAATTGTTTAGCGAACGCCGGAAGTCTCCATCTTATCTTGCAAGGTCACGTGACGAGTCAGCGGCGAAAATCAGCGCGGGAAAAGAGCTGTTTCATTATTGAGTTGAGTTGTTTAGTTTTAAAGCTGTATGAGTGGATTAGAAAGAGAAAAAATCAAACCAAGATGACTGAATCTGTTAAAAATCAACTCATTCACGATCCAATAAATTAGAACTCTTTCTTGAGCAGCCAAATCCACTCTTTCGTTTTAAGAGAGTAGACTATTTTTTTTTTTTTTTTTTTTTTTTAAGAATTTTGGAATTTTTAGGTAGATGAACTTAGAAAACTACCCCATTTTAATCTTACTATACTACCTGATATATAAATAAATTATAGTTCATTTTAATAAAGATCCGGAATCCGATAGTTAATTGTTATGAAATGTTTTTTTCTAATTTCGTACATATTTGAAAAAAATTAACTATCACTATAATCTTATTAAAATGAATTAAAAGCTTTTTATGGCATATCAATTTCACCCGTTAATTAGCAAGTCCAAAATAATAAAATCGATTAGTTTTATAACTCTTCTTTTTAATCTTTTACAATAAAAAGTAAAAAAAAAAAAAAAAAATCTCATGAAACTGAAAAAAAAAAAAAAAAAATATTGTTAAGAAAAGATTGTAAATATTGAATCAAGAGTTACTTAATAAAAAAGCTTGCTCACTACTTTTGTAAAATGGCCTAAACTGAATAAATTGCAAAATTTGAACTGTTGAAAACAACATTTAAATATATGAGCAGAATATATATAGAAAGACAGATAGAAAAAAAGATACATATAAAGACAGCTGTCAACTTTTATACGGTTTTCCTACTACTATTTTTGATTGAAGGAAAAAAAAAATGTCTTATTTAATCCTGTGCTTTCAGTGAGTAATAAGATAAATTCCTCTGTTAACAAATAGCGATAGAAAAAAAAGCACAAAACTTGGCAGCTATTATGTAAAACATGTATGGAAATTAAAATAATTTAATTAGTTTAAACGCAAAAAGAAATACATAAATTATAATTTATCCAACATGAGTAATTCACACTGAAACGGAAGAAACCATTATTCCAGTTATTGCAGTGTGACAAACTTTAACCAAACTATATATGCAGTCGAGTCTCTCTATAACGAAACTCTATCCAGCGAATTTCTTTATTTAATAATTTTTTTTAGGAACGGTCAATTTTTTCATGATTACATTAAAAATAATCTCCATATAGCGAAATATAACTCTCCATTTAACGAATTTTTTCAACAATGTTCTTTCATATGTTCAGAAATCGCTTGAAATTATCTGTAGAAATTTTGTTTTTTTCAGTTGATTTCTGGTTTATATTTCATAGCTGCATTCCTGAACCTTATTCCTTATATCCGAAAAAAGGCATTTACCCCCTCCTCCAAGAAAATCATTCTTTTTGCATAGTTACACTTGATTTTGTTTTATCCAAGATGAGCATGCGTTCGTGAAAAGTTTCAAACATTTGCTTGCTACTGGAGCGATTTGCAATTATCACAAGACATCCTAAAAGATAAAACTATTCCATTGTCGTCTTGAAAATGCTGTTTTTTTGTTTCTTGGTTTGAATAGAAAGGCAGGGATAAGGAAGGATAGAGGGCAATTGCAGAAAAGGTGGATTTTTTGCAGCAGGTTTTCATCTACCTAAACTAACTCTTATTACTTTTAGAGTTTAGAGTGGATGTTTGTGGCGACTCAGAACATTTTTTGTTGTGAGAGATCATTTGAATGAAGAATTGTTACTAAATGTCATCTATGCTGAAATTATCTTCTACTGCATTCGTATAAAATCGCTTCTAGGCAGGGGTGATTCTCGATGAAAATTTTTTTTCGGAAATTCGCATCGCATTTTCGGAAATCGGGGGGGGGGGGGGGTCGGACAAAATCGGCGTTTACCCGCTATCTTCAGACGAAATCAGCAATATTTTAGCAAAATCGGCGATTTATTGCGATCTTCTGCCGAAATCGGCGGTTTTTCCGCGATCTTTTGACGAATTCGGCGTTTTTCCATGTTTTTTAAAGTGAAATCATCGTTTTTTCGACGGTCTTTAGGCAAAATTTACACTTTTATGCGATTTTTTTCTCGAAAACGGCATTTTATTCCCGCGATCTTTTGACGAAATCGGCGTTTTTTCAGTGATCTTTTGAAGAAATCTGCATATTTTTTCAAATATTCTTTTGACAAAATATTTTTAAGCGATCTTTAATCGAAAACGGTGTTTTTTCCCGCGATCTTTTAACAAAATCGGCGTTATATCCGCAATCTTTAGACGAAATCGGCGTTTTCGCGCGGTCTTCAGAAGAATTCAACGTTTTATCTGCAATATTTGGTGAAATTGCCGTTTTTCCCGCGATCCGCACAGGAAATTCGCGTCTTTTGACAAAGTTCGTTTACATAAACATTCACGAAATCGTCGTTTTTCCACGAAATATTGACGAAATGTATGCTATTTCGGCGATCCTTTCACGAAATTTGCATTTCTACGTAACTGTTTTTCCCGCCGCAAAACCGTACAAGTTGGCAACTATGGGGAACTGATAACCCAATTTCAAATTTTCGGAAGAGGATGCCTTAAATTTTCGGAATTTTCGGACAAGAATCACCCCTGCTTCTAGGATAAGCATAACTCTCTCTTATAAAGTAATAATTTTGAAAATAATCAATAAGACACTGGGAAAAAAAAGAAAAAGAAATGGCGAAAATGCTTGAGATTCTGGAAAAAAATCCGTTAAAAGTTTCAAAAACTTAATTAAACAGCTCAAAAACAATTCTGTTTCAAAATTTAAAATTAAATGAAATTTTTTTTGCCTTTTTCTATTCAACGAATTTTTCTATATAACGAACTTTTTGACTGAACAATGGATTTCGTTATATAGAGACTCGACTGTATTTGATTATATGCATTTTATAACACCAAAGATGTTTATAATAAATGAAATGCCGAATCTTTTCTATAATTTTCAAATATTTTAGCATAAAAGCAATATGGAAGAGAGCATTTTCTCACTTATTTCAGTAGATAATCAGTAATACTAAAGGTTTGTCGAATTGTTTTCCTGACTGGAAGTATTCTTTGAATCACTAAAATGCTTACATTATACTTTTGAGCATGTTTTGTAGTTTCTCTGTAGTCGATGTTTAAATAGAAATTTTCCATAATCGAAGTCCACTGGCACGCTTCTATAACCACAAGTTTGTCACCGAATATCAGAAAGACATTCCATGATGATCATAGTCCGCAGTACCTCCGTCAAAAATCATTGCGATTTGAATGCAAAATAAAATTTCATTTAATTGTTATCTAAATTTTGTGTCCAAAAAAATATTAAATTTATTTTTAAAAGGATTCGTGCTGAAATCTAGAAGAATATTTAATAAAGTGGATGACAGAAACATTTTTTATGAAATGGAAATCTGGATCGATTCATATAAGGTGGTCTGGTGTAATAACGCCAGGCGGGGTAATAACGCCAAGTGCTAATATTATGCATAATTATGAAATAATCTGGTAAATAACACCCATGTGCTCTGCGCAGAAGGGTTTTGAGTCATATAAATCGCAAAAAACAGCTTCAAATTAATTTGTTTCATTTTTAGGTCTTATTGTTTTTACAACAATTAAAATTAACGCTTGATCTAAAATTTGCGAGATACGTTTTGTGATGTGAAGACTATCTTTTTTTATCCGGAAATACTTTGTTAATTACATAAATTTGTAGTACATTTCATGGACTATCAAAATGTTGTTGAAGATTTTGGATATCTTCTCGAGATAATTTGTAATTTAAAATGTACAGCGCAATAACTATAACGGGGTAATAACGCCAATCCTTGGCATTAATACCTCGGTTGATTCCCTACAGTGGCCGAGCTACATCCTAAATACTGATTCAAATAAACACAGTTAAAACTGTGCAATGTTTCTAATAATTCTATTTAAGCGTTCCTTTTTAAGCAAAAAGAAGCTCACAGTCTGATATTCTTTTGCCTCATCCTCCCCTCCACATCACACCTTTATTTTTCTTACACTTTCACAAAAAAATGAACATTTTCAATAGGTTATAATGCAATTTGTCAATTTCTAAGTTTGCAGAGTTTGTTTGTATTTTTAGAATTGGGCAATCTACATGCAATTATTCCATCTTATTTCATAGTTTTGTTTGCATGGCGTTATTACCCATATAGGTGGCTAATAACGCCAAATAACATTGGTCAAGAAATCACGCCATTACATTTTATGAATACATATCTGTTAAATTATTTTTTTTACATAGATAGTCAATGAGTTGCTGTATCAAATCATATATTTCTTTGAAAAATACAATCTAAAACTAAGCCGTGAAAATTGGTAGAATCTTAACGTGGCGTTATTACCCCAGGGTACCTTAAGGGTGTATTTCGATTCAAACTGCTCATTTTCCGATTTATTTTTAAATTCATTTTTGCTGTCAAATACACCAAACTTTCAAAATCTCTTATTTGGAAAGTACACAAGGTGCCATGATTGCCGATTCTTTCATAAATGCAGAAAATGTTGCAAAAAAAGCAATCAAAAACGGCATTTCGAACCGATTTTTCCCAAGCAGGAGATCTGGGAACGGAAAAAAGGGTCATACTAATAAGGTAATTATATATAACTCAAATTCTAATGAATTGAGCGTAAAAAGAAATCACACGGCACCTCATACGTCCCTTCAAGAATCCCCCCAGTAAGTTTCATGTTTCTACTTTTAAAAATATGACTGAAATTGAATCGGAAAATTTCAAGCTGTGTGGTAAAGCGTTTTTTTGAATACACCCTTAATCAAACTGAATTCATATTCATTTTGGCAAGAGTTCCATATCCTGTTCTGATTGGCGCATTTGACGAAGGAATCCAAAATGTCACCAAAAGGCTTTTATAATGTTATGTGTTTTAGCATCTTGCCAAGTTTTTCAGGATAACGGAGAAACATAATTTTTAAATTTTTATAAACGGTTAATTCTTAGAACAATCTCCTTAAATGGTACAGACATACGTATATACTTATTATTATATACATATATAATTAAATACTAGATACTTACATGTATTTTTACAGTATCAATGCTATGTATACATTTTTAACCATGTAAAAATACACAAAAAACGTATTTACATAACATTACATCTACAGAAAATTATCGTTTAAAAAACCCGCAAAATTACAAATTGTAAAATTATTTATGCAAAATTATTACATATCCCCTAGCAGCATGGAAGTAGTAAAAAGGCAAATATTATTGATGAAGATAGCAACAACCACATCAAAACATTAAACACTGAAAAAAAAAAAAAAACAGGATATGAATTATTTTTTTTTCGTTTTTAAAGTCATGTAATAAAACGTTATAGAGATTGAAATGGTATAATATCATAAAAATACAGGTTCACTCACTAAATATCCATAGGTTGTACTATAATCAAGATCAAGTGGCCTTATAAACGAACCATAAATGCTTCAATACCGCCTTACAATACAGAATGTATAGTTTGGTCGAATGCAGTAGTATATTGAAGCTATTTAATATTGTTTTCTCTCTGTGTTAAGTATAGGAATTCCAGTACTTAAACTGGATGTAAACTAAACACTAATCTATATTTTTACTTGAAATTTTAAAGGTGTGAACTGTTTATAAAAGAAATAAAATACAAAACCACTTAAAAATCCGATTGTTACAACACATCTCTAGCCCTATGAATAGATCTTTTGTATGACCCTGTAAACGAAATGTAAATGCTACACTTCTGTTTTAGAATAGGAAACTTACTTGGGTCAATAGTAGTAAAATATCTTAATTTCATATGTATACGGCCATTTTGGCAAGAGTTAGGCCATTTTATATATTTTCGCTCTACATTAAGTAGAGGAGTCAAATAATTGAAGCTCATGTAAATCAAAAACTAGTGAATGTTTTTACATGAAATTTTAAAGGTTTGTACCGTTTATAAAAAAATAAAAAATAAAATACAGTAAATCGCGTAAAGATCCAACAATTCCAGAACTCTTTAGTCCTCTCAAAAGATCTTTTGACTTACCATGTAAATACAGCAAATGCTACAATTCTGTTTTACAATAGGAAATTTGCTTAAGTCGACTGCAGTAATATGTTTTAATGCTGTGTGTATATGGCCATTTTGACAAGAGTTAGACAATTTAATGTATTTTCTCTCTATCTTAAGTTGTTTTATGTTAAATAATTGATTTATGGACTCAATTTCTTCAAACTCGTATCTATAAGAAACTAATTAATATTTTTACACGAAATTTTAAAAAGTTGAACTAATAAACACAATTCAAGTGCAGTAAACCGGGCAGTAATCGGATAATTATGCAACTATTTGAACCTATCAAAAGATCTTTTGCGCGGCCCTGTAAATGAACATTAAATACTAAAATTCTATTTTACAACAGGAAACTTACATGGTACATAGTAATATATTTTAATATCATGCGTATATGGCAATTTCGAAAGGAGTTAGGTCATTTACCACGCTTTTATTAACTTCACCTGTATGTTTGTGAGTTTGTAACTCTCCTTATTTTATGTATGTTCACCGATTACTCCGAAACCCTGCAACCGATTAACTTGGTTTTGGTGTTAAATGAAAGACGATGCTCTCGAATTGGTACCACTTCAGTTTCATCGAAATTGGTTCAGTACTTTTTTAGTAATTAGGCAAAAACTAATAAAATTAGTGATTTTTCGTTAATTAAAACTGCTGAATACGTTCACTGAATGGAGTGTAGACAGCATGGCCGAGCGATCTAAGGCGCCGGATTGAAGCTCTGTTTTTCAAAAGAGATTGTGGGTTCGAACCCCACTCCTGACATTATTTACATCTATGTAAAATTTAAAAAAAAAATTCCGTATTACAATTTTTATTTTTAACCGGCTTCAGAAAAGGAAGAGAAAGTTATCAATTCGACGCGTACGTATTTTTTTTTCTATGTATGTTCACCAATTACTCTGAAACTATCCAACCGATTAATTTGGTTTTTGTATTAAATATAAATATAGTTTAAAAAAACTAAAAACCATGCTTTTAAAGTAATCAAACTAAAAAGTGAAAAATAAATATAGTTTAAAAAAACTAAAAAACACGCTTTTTAATTATATCAAACTAAAAAGTGAAAAATAATTCGTACTATAAGCTGAAAACGAAAATAGATGAAAAATATTATATTACTATAAAATCATTGTTATTATAGAAATCAATTAATAAGCAATAAATAAAATTATTGTGGAAAAAAAGCGCGGGGTGCTCCATCTACCATGCTCCATCTATCAGTTCTTAAAGAGCACCCCACGCTTTTTTTCCAAGATAATTTTATTTATTGCTGATAGTACGAATTATTTTTCACTTTTTAGTTTGATATAGTTAAAAAGCGTGTTTTTTAGTTTTTTTAAACTATATTTATTTTTCACTTTTTAGTTTGATTACTTTAAAAGCGTGGTTTTTAGTTTTTTTTTAAACTATATTTATTTTAATATTTTTACTTTCCTCTTTCTTTACAAAAAAAAAAAAAAAAAGCATTGGATTCGGGAAATTTTTTAAATCCGGTTTTCGACGGATTTACATGTTTAGGGGACAGAGATTTCAAAAAAAAAAAAAAAAAAAAAAGTTTTTACAAAATGTCTGTTTGTGAGTCTGTATGTGACATAAAACTTGTGGGCGCTCTATCTCAAGAAGTAATGAACAAAATTTCAGCTTCATTTAGACCTTGATATAAACTAAATCTGATTAAGTTTTGGTATATATCACTTTACAGGTGGCTCTGCTATGGAGCCTTTTTCATGATTTCCACAATACCTATATATCAAGAACGAATGGAGGGATTTTCATAAATCTTCAGATTCAATATTCCTTCATTCAGATTCAATATCTTCCTTGATATAATATGGTTGTGGTGTAAACCGCTTAACAGGTGGTGCAACTGTGCGGCATTAATCATGATTATCGCAATAGCTATATCTCAGGAACTAATGAATGAATATTCATCAAACTTCAGATTCAGTATGGGTCCCTGATATAAATTAGTATTCTTTAGTTTTTGGAGTAAATAGCTCAACAGGTGGTGCTGCTATGTGGAATTATTCATTATTATTGCAATAGCTCTATCTCAGGAACTAATGCACGAATTTTCATCGAACTTCAAATTATGTTAGTTCCTGATATAAATTAATATTCTTTAGTTTTTAGAGTAAATCGCTCAACAGGTGGTGCTCCTACCCAAATTTTTTTACGATTTCCGCAATGATTCTATCTCAAATACTAATACATGGATTTTCATCAAATTTCAGATTCAGTTAGAATTTGAAATAAGTTGTTGCAAACTAGATTTTAGTGTAAATGCCTACCCTGTTACGCTGCTAGGTTTCATTTTTCTGGAAGTATTAACGTGCATGAGATACAAGAAAGTTTTGGGATTGCCACCTCCGACTAGCTTTTCATTTTATGTTAAGTATAAGAATCAATTGCTTTAAACTGGTACAGATCAAAAACTAATTAATATTTTTACATGAAACTTTCAAAAGTTTGAATAACTAATACAAACAATTCAAATGCAGCATATCGCGTAAAAATCCGATAGTTACACATCCATGTAGCCTTGCCAACAGTTTTTGGTCAGAAGTAGAATTTATGGCTCTGGGAACCGTATTAATCATTTTTAGTACTCCTTTAATATTGTAAGTTTAAAGTACAAATGAGTACTTTCATGGTGACCGGACGCAAACATCGCCGACAATATTTTTTTTCACTCGCCATTTGTAAATTTTTATTTTTCGTGTGATCCCAAATTTATTTTTTTTTTCTTTTCATGTAATCTTTTAGTGAACAACTATCACAGTATAAACTACAGTCGAACCTCTATATAACGAAACTCCATACATCGAATTTCTCCATATAACGAATTTTTAGTAAGAACGGTCCCCTTTTCGCATGATTACATTAAAAACAGACTCTATGTAGCGAAATATCTATCTCCATATAACGAATTTTTTCATAAATTGATCTTAATTTATTCAGTTTTAAAAAAGCTTCGAAATCATATGGAATCAATTTTCCATCACTTATTTTTGATTTATCGTTCAGTGGAGAGGGTTTTTTTTTTTTTTTAATAAATATTACTTCTCTCCTTATTTTTTAAATCTAACAAGTTCATCCCACCTCCCACACACCTTTCAACATCCTTCTCAAAACACAGTCAATTGAATTGTTACACATATAAGAGAGGAATCAACGAGAGCACATAAGAGAGACCTTCAAATGGAGGAAAATATCAACTACAATTTTTCATTCCTTGCTAAAATTTGAGAATTTTTTTTTGAGAGCGTAACAATTGTAATTTTAAAATCAAAACAACAAAAAATTACAGATTTCTTCCTCTGAAATTTATGCAAGTCTTCCTCATTTGATTTTCATTAAGCTTTCAAATGAATGTCTTTTCTCTTTTTTGAAACTGCTTAAATAAGTAAGAAATAAAATGTTAGGTTAGTATATACTTTTAAACATTTCAAATTCTTAATTAAAAAGATCAAAAATAATATTTGTTCAAAATTTACACATTAAATACTATTTTTAACATCATACTCTATACATCGAATTTCTCTATATAACGAATTTTTTACTGGAACGATGGATTTCGTTATATAGAGGCTCGACTGTATATCTTTCATGGGAAATATTTAAGTGTTGAGCATTTATCATTTGATTTGTTGGCTTTACCCACTAATGGACTCCTAATTACATCGGAATTTCCAAAAAACGAGTCTCCGGGTCGGATCCTCACTGCCTACGGCAACATTTATGATTTGATGACTGCCAAATTGTGTATAATGACCGTAAAATCAAGGAAATAAATTCTTAAAATCTTAAGTGAAAAACAATTTTTTTTTTACGATGTATTTAGCAATATTATAACGACATTTCGATGACATTATAACGATACATGATCGAGTTACTAGACGTATAGACGGAAAACGAGCAGTTTACCATATTTGGAGCGAAACCTAGACTGGTGTTTATCCATTTATAGAATTAAACGTCATGTTTTTAGCTCACAGACTATCAAAGCCTGAGAGCTTATGTGCCCGCCTATTCTGTATGTATGTATGTGCGTACGTACGTACGTAACGCGATAACTCATGATAAAAATATCCGATTTACATGAAATTTTGGATATAGGCTTATTATGATAAGACGCTTCCCTGATTAGTTTTGAGAGTTCATTCTATAAGTATAAGAAGGGGAACGGGGGCTATTGCCCCTCCCCTTAATTTATATAAATGGGTTTTTCATGCAGTATTAGTAGATTTCGTTCAAATCTTAGATGTAGGATCATTCTAATGAGTGATTAGTTTTGTATCATTATCGGATCATTCTTCGCATATATTGGATCATTCTCCGTGATTAGTATTGTATGTTCATTGTATAAGTTTAAAGAGGGAGAATAGGGGGGTAATCCCCCAATCTTAATTTAGGTGTTTCACGCAAAATTTACCGATTTGTTTCAAATTTTGTATATAGGTTATTCTGAAAAGGCGCTTCCCTGATTAGTTTTTGGAATTCACTGAATAAGTATAAAGAGACGATGGGGGAAACTACCCCTCATAATTTATGTAAATGGCTTTTCATGCAGAATTAACCAATTTGTTTCAATTTTTGGATACAGGTTCATAGTAATAAGAAGCTTCGCTCATTTGTTGTGGTGTTAATTATAAAGGGAGGTACGGGCGATTACTTCCCTCTTAAGTTAGCTAACTAGAGTTTTATGCAGAGTTATCCGATTTGCTTTAAATTTTGCTTGCTGGTTCTTTCTGATAAGTTGAATTTCTGAACAGTTTTTGAGGTTTAATTGTTAATTATAAAGGAGGGAACGGGGGACAACGTTTCTTAAATTACATAAATGGGTTTTTATGCAGAATAATTTGACTTGCTTCGAATTTTGGATACAGGTATGATAAGGCGTATCCCTGATTAGTTTTGGGGCTTCAATGATTAAGTATAAAGAAAGGAATTGGGGCGGTACTTACTTCCTTATTTTTTTTTCGAAAGGCATTATTATATAAGGCTGTAATATACAATTAGTCTACATAGCCTGTGAGCTCTATGCCATCAGTTTAACTGGGCATCATACTTTTTTTTTTTTTTCTTTTTTGAGCCTGGCACTTTACACCAGTTGTTTCACGAAAACTAAGAGCAAAATTAGCCAGCACTTTTAATAATATAAATTTTTAATATCATAAACTCTTAAAATTGTAAAATATACAAATCTCTAAAAATCCTTGTATAACTGATTATTATTAAAAAAAAATTAAATAAAGAACGCACTGGTTTCACTTTTCAAACAACAATTCTATTACATATCTCGTCAGTTATATCTCTTGAATTCTGATTATGCAATTGAGAACAATGAATTTCAAGCATCGTGATTTAAGTGAAGCATGGTGTAAATGATAACCACAAATATATATTCTCAATTTTCATGATAAAACCATGACGTTTTCCCAGCGTAATATCAAGAATCAACCTTTTAATGTTTATAAAATACATACATACAATTAAATGCCCTTATCATCACCAACTGATAATAAGTCGTTTGTAATTTTTTTTAAATATCAGGGACACATTTTTAAATATAGATTGGGCAGATAAAATTGTGCATTATTCAGATATTTCGTCATGCAATGAATTTACGTTTCATTTCTTAGGCAATTTACTTTATAAAATCGCTTTTGTATTGACGGAAATTAGAATAATTGAAATTAATTCGAAAAATAAATGCTTATTATTCGTTAAACTTCTTGAACTACTGTGCTTAAAGTAGATTTAAATATGCAATCTTTTTTATTCTGTACGTTCTATTAATATTTATTCTTTTTAACATTTTCCAATATAGTATTTGAAAATTGTTTATGACTTCGGTCTGTATTCCCGTTTGTTTGTGCTCTATCTCTTGTTCGTTCTTAAATTATTTTATGTTATTGAGATTTATACTATGGTATGATTCCTATTGAAAATAAAGATTTAGCATTTATAGTTCCTTAACAGGAAAAGTTATTCTGTTGCATTTACGCCAATGGGAAAAAATCGTTTAAAGTGCCTTTTGATGATGTTGCATCATTTCAAACATAGTGGAATAGCTATGCATTTATGAAGTGCGCAAATGCATGTACTGTGCTTAGTATGGGATGCAAAGGAATTGTTAATACTGTCGAGTCTCTATATAACGAAACTCCATCCAACAAATTTCTCTATTTAACGAATTTTTTTTTTTTTTTATATAGAAACGGTTATTTTTTCCATGACAACATTAAAAATAATTTCCATATAGGGAAATATATATCTCCATTTAACGACTTTTTTCAAAAATGTTCAATCATAAGTTCGGAAAACACATCAAATTATTTGTAGAATATTTTTTTTTCGTTGATTTCTGTTTTTTTTTTTTTTTTTCATAGCTAAGTTTCTCTACCTTATTCCTCATGTCCAAAAAAGGCATTCAGCTCCTCCCCCCCTTAAGAAAAACATATTTTTGTATGGTTACACTTGACTTTGTTTTAGCCAAGATGAGCATGCGTTCTTGGAAAAGATTGAAACATTTGCTTGCTAGTGGGGCGATTTGCAACTATCACAAAGCATCTTAAAAGATAAAAATATTCCATTATTGTCTTGAAAATGATGTTTGTTTCTTGGTTTGGATAATAAGGCAGGAATGAGGAAGGAATAAGAGGTCTAAGGTCGCAGAAAAGGTCATTTTTCAGCAGGTTTTCATCCACCTATATTAGCTCTCATTGCTTTTAGAGTTTAGAGAGGATGTTTGTTGTTTGTGGCGACGAGCATTTTTTGTTGTGAGAGATCACTTGAATGAAGAATTGTTACTAAATGTCATCTTTGCTGGTGTTATCTTTTACTGCATTTGCATAAAATCGCTTCTTGTTTAAACATAACTCTCTCTGATAAAGTAATAATTTTGAAAATAATCAATAAGACACTGGGGGAAAAAAAGAAAGGGGGCAAAAATGTTTGAGATTCTGAAAATTTTTTTTGTAAATATTTCAAAAACTTAATCAAACACCTCAAAAACAATCATGTTTCAAAATTTAAACATTAAATGAAAATTTTTTTGCCGTTCTCTATTCAATAAACTTTTCTATATAACGAATTTTTTGACTGAACGATGAATTTCGTTATATAAATATTCGATTGTAATTTTCAGCACCACGCTAATTAGGCACATTACATAATGGTTTACGGCAGTGGCGCCGACTTATATGGGCCTATGGGGCGCGAGACCCGCCAATAAATTGATCTGTCTTATTAGATTTACACAAAAAATGAAAGCCCTTTCCGCGGATTAAAAGTTAAATTACTCTCAAAAACAAGCTTCCAACATATTTTGCTATCTGTTTTAATGTCTTAAATTGATAAAACCTTCAGGTGAGTAAAGGGGTGTTTTTCTCGGCATTTTTTTTTTTTTTTTTTTGCACTTTCAGTAGTTATCATTTTATATATTTTTTATTATTAATAATATATTTATAAGGAAGAAAATAGCATAATGTAATTTAATTTAATTATTTATTAAATGATAATATGTATTTTGCTTCGAAAAAATATAATTATACTTAGAATTATTATTTTTAGCCATTCGCTCCCATCCCGCCTCTCTCTCCAAGGTAAAAAATTGTATGTGTTATTTTGCTCAAAAAATTTTAAGCCCACCCAATATTTTTCAAAACTTGGCGCTACTGGTACGGAGTTAAACTATTTCAACCTATTCCAATTATGATGTACCATTTCAAATGTATTGACATTACTATACATTACTACGGTTTACTAATGCAAGATACTTGATCTTGATTTAGAATATGATTTACATATCATTTGTTGTTTTCTTACAGGGGCACACAAAAGAATTTGTAAGCATTACTGAATATGAGCGTGAATTGCTTAAATGTGTTTTTTTATTAAGTTATGTATTTTTAAACTGAACAATAATTATTATTCTAAAAGGTGCTTCTAGAATAAATAAAATTTATATAGAGAACTACACAAAGAACTGGAAAAATTACTGCTTATATGTAAAAAATTCTACAAGTGAGATTTTGGTACAGTTTTGTGTCTTTTTGTCCGAATTAACTGAAGGGTATAGTTTAGCAATCAGGATACCATTTTAGATAATCTCGTAAATCGCAGAATAAATATTTTGTTATGTTTTTATTCTTTTAATTATATTTTTGAGACAAAACTCAAATATTTCTATACATTAACGCACCATGCATGAGGTGATTCTGAAAACTTGTGTAATTTTTCCTACAATAGATATTATTTTTTATTTTCTTTTAATGGTGAATCACTTTATAACTCCAGGTGTTCCTCAGTCTGGTTGCATTCTTCATGATTATAAACAAAGTCTGTTTGAGCACCTGCCTTTTTCTTTTAAACCTGTTGAAAGACGCGTGCTTGTCAGTTCAAAAACATACATCTTTATTCATATTTCAAATGCTCCATTTTTCGTCTGAAAATTTCTTTTCGAAACCGAATTTTTCATATATTTTAGATGCGTTTTTAATTATGTAAATACGTAGCACCTACAGACGTCGTTTAGTCTGCCTGTCCGTCTGTCTGTCCGCATATAACAACGCAAAAACTATCCAACCGAATCGTTCGAAATTTAAAATATATAACTATTGCATAATTTTGTCGAGTCATTTCAAATTTTATGAAAATCGGATGTATAGTTCAATTACACGAACAATCAAAAGTATGCTCTTACATTACGGCCAATGGGAAAAAACTTGAAACTATTGAAATTATTTTTGCCAATGGGAAAAAAAACTTGAAAGTTTCAAGTGCATTTTAATGATGTTACACTCTTCCAAACATAATAAAATTGATATGCATCTATGAAGTGTATACTAAAACATACATTCTGCACATTCTGTAGTGCAAACAATATTTGTTATTAATTTACAGTCACACAAAAGTATTCCATTAGAAAATGGGATAGGGAGAAACATTGTTTGGGACGCACTTAAATTACAATAAACTATTTTACTAAATTGTTATAATTGATACATGAAATGATATAATAACATGATGAAATTGATATTAATTGCTGAGGCTACAAATTATAATAGAAAGCACATAGTGCTTACAGGGACACACGAAAGATTTCGGCTACTATACTGCATCCGAAGTATTATAGATTTTTACACCACGATCTGAAAACTATTTTTAAAACATCGTTATAGTACGAACGCATCTCATTTGCTACGTTTGACGTGCAATGTCGGACTTATTACTTAAGTTTTATGTTATGTGTAAAGGTGGAATTTTGTAATAGACTGTTCACTCCCTTCCCGACAGGATTCAGCCATATGCGAGGTGTCCATAAATGAATCTCCCCATTTCAGCGATGCTTTATAACAGTTTTAGAGAATCCCGTTATCCTGAAAATCCGGCTATTCCGAACAGAGCTCTGAAAAATACCGATTTTTTAAAAAAAACTTAAAAACAGGAAAAATTAAATAGACGTTCGTAATAAAAGGTACATTTATTGTTATACTAAGGGGTTAAATAGAGACATATAAAGAGTTTAAGAACTTCTGAAGCTAAAGCGGAGTGAAATCTGGTTCCTTACAGTACTGTTATGTTTTTTTTTAGTAATATTTTTTTTGTATAAATTATTTTAATATTCCAAATTTAAAAAGAACTCTTGTTAAGATATTTTTAATACGGTTTTTTATAATGCTTTGTGTATCTCATATTTAAAATTAGTCTTCCTTTTTTTTCTTAGTAGCGAAAACCCTGGACATTTTCTTTTTTTTTCTATTTATTTTTATGATCGTTCTCACGAGAATAAAGGCATTGTTGTGAATGAAAGTGAAAGTTTCCCATCCCCTTATCTAGCGTAAATAACACCCGTTCGTACGAATGCTTTTACTGTCCTGGAATTATTGTACTATTTGAGTAAAGTGGTCCTTTGTTAATTTTTTTCGAAGAAGAGTAGCTTCTGGCTTGTTTGTAAAGGGCATATATTCAGCCTTGTTAAAAATTGGCCCACACGCATAGTTTATTGCTTGCGTACGTGAATGAATAGTACCCTAAAATTTTATAACCCATGACAAACGTTGACTGTCATTTGAGGCGGAGTTGATATTTTCCCAGACCCTTAAAGTTTTTTTTATGACCGATTTGAGATAATAGGGCAAATTCACGGTTATCGGCGAGCACTGGTTTGCAAGCAGGTGCAAAACTTAGAGACAGCTGTCCCTGCTATCTGACCACGTGATTGAGAGTAGGGGACGCGAGCGATGACCATATTTGGTCATGAGAGAGGGTGACTATTGCATTGGCCAATGAGATGGACTCTAGGAACAGGAGAGAAAGGGGAAAGCATTAGTCTTCCTAGTTTTTGGTGCCCCTTTTTGTTTTTGCAGAGGGAGGTGCAATTGGTTTTTTTGGAAATAAAGTGAGTCTTGGTCAGAGCTTCGTATGGAGAGCTTCTAGTTGAGGAAGCACGTAAGTTTTGTCTCCCCCCCTCCCCTGTTTTTAATCTGGGAGAGGGGAGGCCAAAAAGAATTATTCGAGATTGGCAGTCTAAAGAGAAAACACTCCAAGTGTAAGTCAGGAAGAAATGCTACCTGCCGGAGAGAGCCGAGATCTTGCCGTGAAAGAATACCCCCTCCGATCTAGCCTTCACCGTGAGCAGTGGAATAATTAGCGATCTAAGACAACACTCCAAGTGTAAGTCAGGAAGAAATGCTACCTGCCGGAGAGAGCCGAGATCTTGCCGTGAAAGAATACCCCCTCCGATCTAGCCTTCACCGTGAGCAGTGGAATAATTAGCGATCTAAGACAACACTCCAAGTGTAAGTCAGGAAGAAATGCTACCTGCCGGAGAGAGCCGAGATCTTGCCGTGAAAGAATACCCCCTCCGATCTAGCCTTCACCGTGAGCAGTGGAATGATTAGCAATCTAAGACAAAACACTCCAAGTGTTAATCAAGAAAAAGTACTACCTGCCGGAGCGAGCCGAGAGCTTGCCGCGAAACAATGTCCCTTCCGATTTAGCCTTCACCGTGAGCGGTGGAATGATTAGCGGTCTAAGTCAAAAACTTGAAAGAATTCAGCTGCTGCTTAAACTGAGTATAGACACTGGGAATTCTGTGTAGAGACTGTTGCTCTGGTGCATGGAAGACTTGTATACTATTGTCCATTATATAAATGAAAAATACCCAAAATGGGTAAAATTGAAAGAATTCAGCTGCTGGTAAGAGATATATTCTGTATTTAATCTTAAATGATTTTTATCTTAGTGAGTAATCTTGTAGTGACTTAGTATTTCTATATGTTTACAACAAAAGAAGTGTTGGTGAATTCAGATGTTTTTTTTTTTTTTTTTTTTTTTTTTTTTTTTGTTTTTCATTTTTATGTTAAATTAAATAAAGGAGAATGTATATAAAGGATATGCTTTAGTAGAGTTTTTTTTTAGTTTTTTTTTATTTATCCTACCTTGATATTAATTTATTTGAATTTTAACCTCTATAGTATCGAAATAACTATACTAAGTTTTGTAATACCATAAAATTAAAGTAGTTTCTTTGAATGTTTGGAAGTAAAATAATTTTCAACCATTACCTATTTTTTATTTGGAATTTTTAAGTAACTTTTTAAAAAAAAAATAAAAAAATAATTTAATAAATAATTAAAAATCATAGTAACACTGATTAATTAATATACTATTACTTAGACTGAGTAAAGATATTTGACTAGGTAATAGAAATTTTAAAGCAAAAACTGTTAAGAAATTCACTTGATTTTAAATGAATTAACTTATCTTATAAACAAAAAAAAAAATGGAGAAGTTAAAGCAAATGTACTAACACTATACGAAATTGGTCGAAAATATCATTGTTGATTTCTGGGGTGTTTATGTTTATTATTTCTAAGTTTTTAATCTATTCAAAATTATATCTTTCTTTGCCTTCTTGAAAATAAGAAGGATTTCAGGGTTTTTCTTCTCTCTTTTATAATGTTAGATTGAATCTTGTATTTTTAAATTGTCAGTATGAGTTTAATATCTCAGGAATCAACATTGATAAATGTTGGGTTCTACTACAGATCAAGGTTTAGTACTTGAGACTGGGTCAGATTGAGAATCTTGCTGTGTTCTTTCTTATTTACTTGTATTCAGTAAATTTTAAAGAATTTTAAATAATATTTGTGTTTATCCTTTTTATCGTTTTAATTTGTCGTTTAGTTTGTTTATCTTAGTGATTTCTTAATGTTAACTGGTGTAATCTTAACTTAATTCTTTTTTTTATATAAGCATCTAGTTTATTTAATTAAACCAACAACAAGATTCATGTAATTGGAAATTTGACCCAGAGCTCATTAAATTTTTTAATAAAGCTGAAGAATATTTATTGATCTATATTAACTAAGTATAATTTGCTGAGCAGAAGTTGCAATTAATTAAAGTAATGATCTGTTGCAGTAATTTAATAAAAAGAACCCAACCCCAATAAATGGTGCCGTGTGTGAAAAGCCTGGTTATTGTGACAAATAAATGGTACCGTGTGTGAAAAGCCTGATTATTGTGTCACAATAAGTATAAAAATAGTACTATGAAGTAGAGCCTATTTATTACAACAATAGCCTGAATTTTGATATATATTTACTATATTAAGAGTGAAACGAAATGAAAATATATGTGTTTTGTGATTTTATTGTGTATTATGTTTGATTATTTTAGTGTATGTTGTGCATAACCAATAGGGGTGTACATAGCTTACTAATTTCAAATGCTTTTTTTTAGTTAGGCAATTTTACCGGGTTTTCAAAAAAAAAAAACTATTTAATTTGAAATTTTTACTGTTATTTGTACATTTATATGAGTGTTTGGGCTTACTGAGTAAATTATATGCCAATATAAGTTATGTATTTATGTATTTTTTATTTATTTTTTTTTCTCTCTTTCTTGGGCATCTGAGAATTAAGTAGCAGTTAAATTACTTTATTTTCTATTATTTTATTTTTAATTCGGTGTGAAGTTTTGCCTAAAAATGACAGAAAACCAGCATTTCAAGGAGCTCGCTCTTATTCAGAAAAAGAGCGCATTAATCGAAAATGTCAGTCTTATTCCCCCTTTTAGTGGCGAAGGCAACTCTTGCTCATTTTCTGCATTTTTAGAAAAGTATGAGCAGTTGTCCGAGTTCTTTAATTGGTCAGAGGATGAGAAAAAATTTGCCCTACTAAGTAGATTAAATGGGAATGCTGCTAGGATATATAAATTGCACCGCACTAAGGGAACTGAAGAAATAATTAAAGTACTTAAAGAGAGATATACTCAAGAGCTAGCGCCTGATATTGCTTTGACCCAATTTTTGAATTTTAAACAAAATCACCATATGCCTGTTCAGGAATTTTACGACAGAGCATATGATTTGTCCCTTAAAGCATTAGTAGTCGAGGGTGTAGAACAGAATGTTGCTGATAAAAGCAGGGAAGCTCTACTGCATTCTATGTTATTAAGTAATTTAGTTCCTGAGATAAGAAGAGGAGTTATAACTAGGTGCCCTAAGACACCTGTTGAAATTTTAGAATTTGCCCTCCTTGAGGAAAAAGCATTAAAAAGTGTTAATCCTTTATATAACATGCAGGTAGAGAATAACAACCCTTTTTTCCCGCAAATTGCCCAGCAAAGTGTTGCATGTGCTGCTATCCAGCCAAGTCACCCTAATCAGTCAGAACAGGAAATTAGTAAACTGCGGGAGCAGGTAGAAGCTCTTACTAGTAAATTAGAGAGATTTTTAGAGGGTAGCAATCAGCAAAGAGACTTTCACACTACTGAGAGGCCTCAGTATAGAGAATTCATCTGTTACGTGTGTTCCCAAACAGGGCACATAGCCAGATTTTGCCCACAAAACCAAAATGCTAATAGAGGGAACTTTCAGAATTTTAGAGGAAGAGGTAGGGGTAGTTATTCTCAGTCCCACCAAAATCGCAGGGGAGGATATAATAATTACAGAGGTAGAGGGAATGGAAATAATGATAATGGTGTAAATATAGAAAGCGAGAATGTTCAAAGCTCAATTAGTGAAGGGAATAATCAAAACAATTCTTTAAACAGGTAAGGGCTGGTGTCGATTTGGTCGAATCGTCTCCATCAAGGCCTCTAGACCTCCCAATTATTTTTAGTATGTTTTCACCCCAGTCTTATCATTTACCTACTGTCGTCATAAATGTAAATAATGTGTTTTTTAATGCGCTATGTGATACAGGATCTGCTATAAATATTTTAAGTAATACAATACTTAATGGTTTAGATTCTTATGAAATTGTAGAGTACAACACCCCTATTTTAACGGTGACTGGCGAGAGAGTGCTTTTAAACCATAAAATTTCCTTAAATTTTAAATTTAATAATTTATTATGTCAGTCTGAGTTTTTTATTGTCCACGGTAAGTTGGCCGATGAGTTTAGTGTAATTTTGGGGATGCCCTTTTTAAGTAAATATCAGGCTGTAATTAATTGTAAAAATAACAATGTGGTTTTAGATGTTCCTACTGAAACGCAGTGTAAGCAAATAGTAGAGAACCATATGTCAAATGTTTTACCTGTGAAAAATTCTAGAGAAAAAAATGTTGTAAATAGTATCAGTGTAAATAGTATAGTTTTAGAGAATAATTATGTAAATACTTGTAATGTGCAATCTAAAGGCAAGCAAAGTTCTGATAGTGAACAGAGAAGTAAGTGTAGTAATAAGAGTACTCCTAGGAAAAATGTAAACAAAAAGAGTAAGGAATGTGTACAAGAAAAATTTGGGAATCTGGGTAGTGGAAATGAGACGGTTCAGGGTAATATGTATCCCATTATGGAGGAAAGGGTAGACTCAAGCATAACATTTAATGCGAAAGAGTCAGAAAGTGAAATTGCTCAGGTTTTTTGTTTGCAAAGTATACCAGGGAGTAACTCAAGTACTAATGAGTGTGAAGTTAATGAGAATAATGTGCCTTTAGACCTTAGCCAGCAATCAGCGAGTCAAATTGTACAGGAAAATTCAATCTATGTTCATGAAAATTTTTACATATCTGAGGATAATGAAAATGAGTTAGTAAATAGAGCAAATCAGACTAATGAGTTAGGCATTGTTGACAATAATAACAGAAATAGTGAAAGTACTTCCTTAGCTATTTTATGCGAGAGAATTTCTGTCCCCCCCCAGTCAAAATTAATAGCTGAAGTTAAATGTAATAGAAATAATTTTGTAAAAGATAATGATATACTGATATTAGAACCTTTAGCGAAGAATTTAAGCCAAGGGCTTCTTATTTCTCGAGCCATTTGTACCCCAGAACATGGCCTTTTTGTTTCGCTTGCTAATTTTTCGAATAAAACTGTTAAGCTAGGAAAAAATACTTATGTTGCTAAAATTCAAAAATGTGTAGATAAATCTAATATACCCTTAAATAATAATAATATAACTTGTAATGTAAATTTAACCACTCCAATAGCTGACTTTGATCACGCTGATCTCACTTGGAGCTCTGATATTGATTTAAGCCATCTAGACCCCCCCTTAAAATCTAAAATGCAGGAATTTTTAGACCAAAATAAAGATGTGTTTGCAGCTTCTGTCCTAGACTTACCAGGCTGTAATACCATACCCCATGTTGTAAATTTAACCTCTGATAAACCTGTAAAATCCAAAGCTTATAGAGTCCCATATAAATTACGCCAGGAAATGGAAGATCAACTTAATATTTTACTGCAAGCTGAAATTATTTCCCCGTCTATGTCTGAATTTGCTTCACCAGTTATTCTTGTAGAAAAAGCAGATGGTTCTTATAGGTTAGCTGTTGATTTTCGTAAACTTAACAAGAATCTTGTCAAAGATGCATATCCTATCCCAAACATTACTGACTCTGTTGATGCGTTAAGTGGAGCTAATTTTTTTTCAACACTAGATTTAACTAGTGGCTTTTTTCAACAGATCATAAGACCCGAAGACAGGCATAAAACTGCTATTATCACGCATAAAGGTCTTTTTGAGTGGAATAGAAATTGTTTTGGGTTGTCCAATTCAGGCAATAGTTTTCAGAGGCTAATGAATGCCATTTTTGGAGATTTAGGAAATCTAGGAATTTTAGTGTATATAGATGATATTGTCATTGCTTCGTCCGATGTAGAATCCCATTTTGAAAAACTTAAATTAGTATTTGATAGACTAAGACAACATAAACTGAAACTTAAGCCCAGTAAATGTAATTTTCTTTCGAATAAAATACAGTATCTTGGCTTTGAAATTAATAGCGGGCAAGTATCCCCGGTTAATAAAAATATTGAGATAATAGAAAAATTGCAACCACCTACTAATCGAAAAGGTGTCAGGTCTTTTATTGGAACCCTATCATTCTATAGGCGTTTCATACCTGATTTCACAAAAAGGGCAATAAATTTAATCGATTTGACTAAGGAAACTGGACATTTTGCCTGGACAAAAGAAGCCCAGGAGGAATTTGAAGATTTAAAAAAGGCTCTAATATCTAAACCGTGCCTAGTATTGCCTGATTTTACTAAAGAATTTTATCTATATACAGATGCGAGTGGAGAAGCACTGGGGGCTGTTTTGTCACAATTGGATGATGAAAATAAAATTCATCCAGTGGCGTTTGCCAGTAGGCGACTAAAAGGTGCAGAGACAAGATATTCTGCCACTGAGAGAGAACTTCTCGCTCTGGTTTGGGCAACTAGTCATTTTAAGTGTTATCTAGCTAACACTCATTTTAACATTTTTACTGATCATGCACCACTTACTTTTATGTTAAAGATTCATGACCCCACCTCACGTATAGCCAAATGGGTATGTACTCTTTCAGATTTTGATTTTACTATTAAATATATTAAAGGGAAATGCAATAGTGTAGCAGACTTTCTATCTAGATTTGCTAAAATTGATGAATCACCTGAGATTAGTAAGAGTAATTTTTGTATTCAAGTAGAAAAAGAAACTACTTTTGTTCCCCATTCAAATTTAATTGAGAAAATCAGTGAATTACAAAAAATTGATAAGAAATGTTGTGAAATAGCTAGAAAATTAGACAAAAATATAGATATAGCGCCTAAATACATGAAGTTTTTTTTTAGAGATGATATTCTCGTATGTGAGGACACCAGAGATTCAAGTGTAATAAATAATCCTATTAAATTAGTGGTTCCTAGGGATATGATTGAGCAAGTGTTCGCTCTAACACACGATTCTCTAGCGGCTTGTCATCAAGGGTTTAAGAAAACGATTGACCGCATCCGGGAGCACTTTTACTGGCCCGGAATGTCGGCCGATGTCAAGCATCTAGTAGAGTCTTGTATTAGTTGCCAGCAGAAGAGAGCGTATAAACCAGATCAGCAGGCACCCCTTCAACGGATGCCTACACCTGAATTTCCCATGAACAAAGTTCATCTAGACCTAATTGGCCCATTACCGGTCACGTTTTCTGGTAACACCCATATTGTTACGTATATAGACTCGTTTACTAAATGGCCAGAGGCCTATGCTGTTAGCTCTACCACGTCTGATGTTATCGCAGATACACTTGCCGATTTCATTTCACGTTATGGCGCTCCTGTGTATATTGCGACAGATAATGGAAGAAATTTAGTATCGGAAGCGATTGAGCATGTATATAAAATGTTCGGTATTAAACATATAACTACATCTGCCTTTCACCCAGCCTCGAATGGACAGATTGAACGGCAGAATAAAACTTTAAAAAACGCACTCAGTCACATTGTAAATGAGAACCAGTCAGACTGGGATACTAAGCTAAAATTTGCCCTATTAGCGATGCGTTCGGCTGTGCATTCTTCGACTAAATTAACCCCCGCAGCAGTTTTATATGGCAGAAACTTAAATCTACCATATAATCTATTTTCGCAAGCGCCAAGGTTTAGCTATAACGACGCCCCATCTTTTTGTGAATTATTAATACCCGCACTCCAAAAGGTCTATGCTGAGGTGTATGATAATTTAGTTAAGGTGTCTGAGAGCCAGGAAAAGTACAGAGAAAAAACTGCATTCGTTAAGGATTTAAAAGTAGGCGATAGAGTGTGGCTATTTAACCCATCTATCACTGCCGGCAATACAAAAAAATTGTCAAAATTAAATAACGGACCATTTACTATAATTGAGAAGCTTAGTGAAGTTAATTTTAAGATAGCATTAATTGCTAATCCGTCTAAAACTCAAATTGTCCATGTAGACCGCCTCACTTTATTTAAAGATAGGCATATTTCAGGTGTAAATGAGCGAAATGGAGACGATATTGTAGACCAAAACAAACGCCAACCTCTGATATCTACTACGAATGATTCGAGTCATTCTCAATTCGATTTCACTACGCGAAGGAAAAGGAATCGATTCATAAATAGATTTCCCCCTCCCATTCCATGTCAAGGAACCAGCCAACCAGCAGTGCAATCTACGAGCAGACAAGAGGGTAGCGAGGAAACGGTTGGTGGGTTGCTCTCAGAAGCACGGGAAAATACGGTAATAGCGAGCGCTGATAACTGTGAGGGAGTTAGGCAGGTAGGAACGCCTAATGATTCGGGGCGCGTGAGTCGTTCGCGAGATCGTAATGGCGTCTGTTTATCTAGGCGAAACAAATCTTATTCAATTCCGAGAACTGAGTATGCGTTTCGAAAAAGGGATTCGCGACCGAATTATAAACTGTAGGGCGGTTTAACTTTATTTTTTTTAGATTGTATATAAATACTTGTGATTTTAGTTATTTTAGGAAGGTTTTATGCGCGAGTTAGCTAAAATTTAAGTAATTTTCGAGCCTCGATATCGTTTGTTTTGATTTGGTTCCGCTGTTATTTAATGTGGATTTCCGCCAGTTCCGTATTTTCTCTCGGTGATTTATGGATTATTTCGATAGATTAGGACCGTGTAAGTGCTTCGCCCCCTATATGTATTCTTTTTTTTTATTTTTTAGCGGATTTTAGCGCTAATTTAGGGGACTTAGAGAGATTTCGGGTCAGGAAATTTTGGAGTAGAGATTTGGTAGCAGTACATGTGATGCCTGCGTATTCCTACTGCCCCTTTTTGTATATAGTATAGGTACTGTTAGGAATGTAGTTCATCTTTTATTATTTTTTTTGCATATCTTTTAACTTTGTATTTTTTTGGGGTATTTTTGATATTAGTTCTCTATTTGGGAAGTGGGGATTTAAGATACAGGTAGTGTACACCCCACAGCCCACAGATATAGTATCTGGTTTATGTGTATTATATATGTATATATTTTGTTTATATAGTCTGTTTTGTTATTTCATGTGAGTTTTCTAACAATATACCCATTGTTTGTGTAAATTGGGTATTTAAAAAAAAAAAAAAAAAAAAAATTAGTGGTACTTGTCAATGAAATTGGCGAACTCTATTGTGAAATTATCAGTTCATTTTAAGTATTATGTGTAGCATTTTATGAATTTTTTTTTAGTTACTATTAGTTTATGGAATATTTACCCATTGATAATAACTAAGGCAGATAATTATCAGTCTAGGCTACACAAGGTAACCTATATAATTATAATGCTGTGATATAAAATGCCCATACACTTATGTAATACTGAGTCACCGATGCAAGTCATTGAACTGTTTTTTTTTTATTTATATGCACATGTTATGCCACTGAATATAAACGGATATTAGTGCTATTTTTTTTTATGTGTACCCTATATATGTACTGAAAGGTTATTGCTATTTTTGTTTTGTGTATGTGTATACAAAATGTTATCGTACTATTATATGTATATATTTGTGATACCTACAGCTGGCAAGTAGTATATCTATTGTATTTTTTCAGAAATTGATTGTTTCGGTCCTTTGGCTCTATCCTGCTCACAGGATTCAAAATTTAAAAAAAAAAAAAAAATTTTTTTAATTTTTTTATTCACTGGACAACTCTTCCTTGCATTCTACTTGTGGAAATTTTTTTTAGGGATATTTTTTTTTCTTTTTACAGAGGTGTTAGCAGATAGGGATATCCCAGTGTGTTGGTATTCTTGACGGTATAGCAGATGTAGAGATTTAATTAAGTATGCCAGGTATATAGTATAGATTTTAATAGCATCTTAGGCCCTAGTATATGTTTAACTTCTAGATGTTTTGCCCAAGCTTCAACTTAGCACTACCGGTGTGCAGAGTTGGTGTGGTAGCTTAGTAGGGTGAGGTTATCAACTTTTCGGGTCGTCGTCTGATCTGTTCTAGGCGATTATCTTCATTCTACTATTCAACCGGGGTACTGCATTGTTTTTTTATTTAATCTTTTCTTTCATTTTGGATTTAATTTTAAATTTTTTTAGGACTTTCTTTAACTGACCTTATGTGGTCATTTAGCTAAAAAAAATAAAATTCTTGTTTTTATTCAAAACTAATAATGTTTATTTTTTTTTCAACGAGGGGGAGCTCTTGTTATGTTTTTTTTTAGTAATATTTTTTTTGTATAAATTATTTTAATATTCCAAATTTAAAAAGAACTCTTGTTAAGATATTTTTAATACGGTTTTTTATAATGCTTTGTGTATCTCATATTTAAAATTAGTCTTCCTTTTTTTTCTTAGTAGCGAAAACCCTGGACATTTTCTTTTTTTTTCTATTTATTTTTATGATCGTTCTCACGAGAATAAAGGCATTGTTGTGAATGAAAGTGAAAGTTTCCCATCCCCTTATCTAGCGTAAATAACACCCGTTCGTACGAATGCTTTTACTGTCCTGGAATTATTGTACTATTTGAGTAAAGTGGTCCTTTGTTAATTTTTTTCGAAGAAGAGTAGCTTCTGGCTTGTTTGTAAAGGGCATATATTCAGCCTTGTTAAAAATTGGCCCACACGCATAGTTTATTGCTTGCGTACGTGAATGAATAGTACCCTAAAATTTTATAACCCATGACAAACGTTGACTGTCATTTGAGGCGGAGTTGATATTTTCCCAGACCCTTAAAGTTTTTTTTATGACCGATTTGAGATAATAGGGCAAATTCACGGTTATCGGCGAGCACTGGTTTGCAAGCAGGTGCAAAACTTAGAGACAGCTGTCCCTGCTATCTGACCACGTGATTGAGAGTAGGGGACGCGAGCGATGACCATATTTGGTCATGAGAGAGGGTGACTATTGCATTGGCCAATGAGATGGACTCTAGGAACAGGAGAGAAAGGGGAAAGCATTAGTCTTCCTAGTTTTTGGTGCCCCTTTTTGTTTTTGCAGAGGGAGGTGCAATTGGTTTTTTGGAAATAAAGTGAGTCTTGGTCAGAGCTTCGTATGGAGAGCTTCTAGTTGAGGAAGCACGTAAGTTTTGTCTCCCCCCCTCCCCTGTTTTTAATCTGGGAGAGGGGAGGCCAAAAAGAATTATTCGAGATTGGCAGTCTAAAGAGAAAACACTCCAAGTGTAAGTCAGGAAGAAATGCTACCTGCCGGAGAGAGCCGAGATCTTGCCGTGAAAGAATACCCCCTCCGATCTAGCCTTCACCGTGAGCAGTGGAATAATTAGCGATCTAAGACAACACTCCAAGTGTAAGTCAGGAAGAAATGCTACCTGCCGGAGAGAGCCGAGATCTTGCCGTGAAAGAATACCCCCTCCGATCTAGCCTTCACCGTGAGCAGTGGAATAATTAGCGATCTAAGACAACACTCCAAGTGTAAGTCAGGAAGAAATGCTACCTGCCGGAGAGAGCCGAGATCTTGCCGTGAAAGAATACCCCCTCCGATCTAGCCTTCACCGTGAGCAGTGGAATGATTAGCAATCTAAGACAAAACACTCCAAGTGTTAATCAAGAAAAAGTACTACCTGCCGGAGCGAGCCGAGAGCTTGCCGCGAAACATTGTCCCTTCCGATTTAGCCTTCACCGTGAGCGGTGGAATGATTAGCGGTCTAAGTCAAAAACTTGAAAGAATTCAGCTGCTGCTTAAACTGAGTATAGACACTGGGAATTCTGTGTAGAGACTGTTGCTCTGGTGCATGGAAGACTTGTATACTATTGTCCATTATATAAATGAAAAATACCCAAAATGGGTAAAATTGAAAGAATTCAGCTGCTGGTAAGAGATATATTCTGTATTTAATCTTAAATGATTTTTATCTTAGTGAGTAATCTTGTAGTGACTTAGTATTTCTATATGTTTACAACAAAAGAAGTGTTGGTGAATTCAGATGTTTTTTTTTTTTTTTTTTTTTGTTTTTTTTTTTTTTTTTTTTTTGTTTTTCATTTTTATGTTAAATTAAATAAAGGAGAATGTATATAAAGGATATGCTTTAGTAGAGTTTTTTTTTAGTTTTTTTTTATTTATCCTACCTTGATATTAATTTATTTGAATTTTAACCTCTATAGTATCGAAATAACTATACTAAGTTTTGTAATACCATAAAATTAAAGTAGTTTCTTTGAATGTTTGGAAGTAAAATAATTTTCAACCATTACCTATTTTTTATTTGGAATTTTTAAGTAACTTTTTAAAAAAAAAAATAAAAAAATAATTTAATAAATAATTAAAAATCATAGTAACACTGATTAATTAATATACTATTACTTAGACTGAGTAAAGATATTTGACTAGGTAATAGAAATTTTAAAGCAAAAACTGTTAAGAAATTCACTTGATTTTAAATGAATTAACTTATCTTATAAACAAAAAAAAAAAAAATGGAGAAGTTAAAGCAAATGTACTAACACTATACGAAATTGGTCGAAAATATCATTGTTGATTTCTGGGGTGTTTATGTTTATTATTTCTAAGTTTTTAATCTATTCAAAATTATATCTTTCTTTGCCTTCTTGAAAATAAGAAGGATTTCAGGGTTTTTCTTCTCTCTTTTATAATGTTAGATTGAATCTTGTATTTTTAAATTGTCAGTATGAGTTTAATATCTCAGGAATCAACATTGATAAATGTTGGGTTCTACTACAGATCAAGGTTTAGTACTTGAGACTGGGTCAGATTGAGAATCTTGCTGTGTTCTTTCTTATTTACTTGTATTCAGTAAATTTTAAAGAATTTTAAATAATATTTGTGTTTATCCTTTTTATCGTTTTAATTTGTCGTTTAGTTTGTTTATCTTAGTGATTTCTTAATGTTAACTGGTGTAATCTTAACTTAATTCTTTTTTTTATATAAGCATCTAGTTTATTTAATTAAACCAACAACAAGATTCATGTAATTGGAAATTTGACCCAGAGCTCATTAAATTTTTTAATAAAGCTGAAGAATATTTATTGATCTATATTAACTAAGTATAATTTGCTGAGCAGAAGTTGCAATTAATTAAAGTAATGATCTGTTGCAGTAATTTAATAAAAAGAACCCAACAGTACATTTGTCGGCTCCATTTATATAGTTCTGTCGAATCATTTTTAATCATTGCTAAATACAAAAAATCCCTGTCGGCTGGGCCTATAGGTGGAGGTAGATTTCGAAAAGTGCTTAAAAAAATATATATATATATACATATGATTAGAGATAAACGAAGTTTAATAACTTCATTTGGCCGTTTATGAAAATTTTTTAATTTCATTTTTCTGCAAAAACTGGTTTTATCAGAATCATCTTAAGAAAAATTCAGCTCAATTGCCCATTTTGACAACATATTTTGAAATAGATTCTGAATTTATTAAAAAATCGACCAAAACAGTACATTATACAGTTCCTAAATAACAAAAAACTGTCAGTTGAATGCATTTGAGAAAAAAAAATGAATTTAAAAATGAGTCATAAACTAACCGATTTGTTGTTTGAATACATCCTTAATTCTTTAATCATAATTGCTTCGGAAAATTTTGTGCGAAATACTCACTTTGACAGCATTTTTAAAAATATATTCTATCTTTATCAATAAACTGGCCAATGCATCACAGTATATAGTTCCTAAATAAGAGTATCTGTAAATTGGATACGTTTGGTAGCGAAAATGGATTTTAAAACGAGTCATAAAAAACGCATTTTGCTATGTGAAAACTTCTTTAAATTTTCAGTCACGATGATTTCAGAAAATTCTGTTCAATATACCCTTTTTGGTAGCCTTTTTTGAAATATATTCCGTCTTTATCAAAAAACTGACCAATGCATCACATTATATAGTTCCTAAATAAGAGGATCTGTAAATTGGATGCGTTTGAGAACAAAAATGGATTTAACAAGTTGGAAATTGCACGTGAAGCGTAGCAAATTAGGTGCGTTCGGACGATAACGAAGTTTTAAAAATATTACGTTCATATATCAATCTCATAACATTGTAAATAGTGAACTACAATTAAAACGCTCATCAAACAATGTTCTCCCTATACCATTATGTAATGGAATACTTTTGTGTGGCCTTGTAAATCAATAACAAATGTTCTTTGCACCACAAATTATGTAAGATGTATATTATAATATGTACTTTATAGTTGCATATAAATTTTATTAAGTTCGCATGAGTGTAACACGATTAAAATGCATTTGAAACATTTTTCCCCATTGACCGTAATGTAATGGAATACTTTTGATTGTCCCTGTAATTGATCTATGCATCCGATTTTCATAAAATTTGTAATAACTCGAAAATATTATGCAATAATTATGTATTTTAAATTTCAAACGTATAGAATATATTTGAAACTTTTTCCCCATTGACCATAATGTAATTGAATACTTTTGATTGTCCCTGTAATTGATCTATGCACACGATAATCAAAAAATTTGAAATAACTCGACAGAATTATGTAATAATTGCGTATTTTAAATTTCAAACGATTAAAATGCATTTGAAACATTTTTTCCCATTGACTGTAATGTAATGGAATACTTTTGATTGTCCCTGTAATTGATCTATTCGTCCGAGTTTCATAAAATTTGAAATAACTCGAAAAAATTATGTAATAATTATGTATTTTAAATTTCAAACGTATAGAATATATTTGAAACTTTTTCCCCATTGACCATAATGTAATTGAATACTTTTGATTGCCCCTGTAATTGATCTATGCACACGATTATCAAAAAATTTGAAATAACACGACAGAATTATGTAATAATTGCGTATTTTAAATTTCAAACGATTAAAATGCATTTGAAACTTTTTTCCCCATTGACCGTAATGTAATGGAATACTTTTGATCGTCCCTGTAATTGATCTATCCATCCGATTCTCATAAAATTTGAAATGACTCGACAAAAATATCTAATATTTATGTATTTTAAATTTCAAACGATTCGGTTGGGTAGTTTTTGCGTTGTTATATGCGGACAGACGGACGGACGGACTGAACGACAACTATAGGTGCTACGTATTATATAATTACGAACGCACCTAAAAACGAGTCAGAAAAAAACGCAATTTCTTATTTGAATACTTCCTTCAATTTTCAGTCCCGATGACTTTCGGAAATTCTGTTCAAAATACCCTTTTTGGTAGCCTTTTTTGAAATATATTCTGTCTTTATAAGAAAATTGACCAGTGCGTCACTTTATACAGTTTCTAAATAAGAGGATCTACCATTTGGATGCGTTTAAAATCAAAAATGAATTTAAAAATGAGTCAGAATATAAGCAGTTTGGATTTGAGGTTTTTTCTCCAACTCCTATTTTTGTTTAATTTCTTTTTGCTATACGAATTGGTCCTATGAAAAACTTGTCAATATAAAAGTTGTAGATATTTTTGAGAAGATGTAAAAGAAATTTAATCAGATTTGATATCTTAAAAATTGACGGAGTTATGGATTTTTTTCTTTTTTCAGCGGCCTTTTTCTTTTCGTTTTTAATTTTTTTCGTCGGTAAAAGTTGGTCCTATCAAAAACTTGTAAATACAAAAGTTTTAGATAATTTTAAGAACATTTACAAAAAATTTAGTTGGACTTGATATCTTGAAAATTGACGAAGTTATGATTTTTTTTCTCTTAAAATCCCTGTCTTTTTCGCCCCTTGAGCCCACTTCTAAATTTATCAGAAATCTGTTATGCATATACTTTTGGCCTATTTTTAAGAAGTAATATAAACTTTAAACCGATTCGATATCTACTTTAATTAAGAAGTTATGGCGTTTTTTCTGTTTTCACAAAAACGCCCCTTATTCCGACCCCCTTGGTCCGATTTTGCCCATTAACGAACTTAGCCAAGATTTTATCCCCTTTGATTTTATGTACGAGTTTGGTGGAGATTGGTGAAGAATTATAGAAGTTATCGTGTCCATAAAAAAGTGAGATATATATATATATATATATATATATATATATATAAACTGGTGCGATTGCAATAGGTAGTATTTCTTACGAAATCTACCTAAAAATAACTAATTTACACAAACATAAGAAGAAAGTTAGTGATTATTAGGCGCGTTCGTAATTGCGTAAATACGTAAGCATCTCTAGTCGTCGTGCAATTCCGTCCGTCTGTCCATGTATGACAACGCAAAAACTACCCAACCGAATCGTTTGAAATTTAAACTATACAATTATCACATAATTTCGTCGATTCATTTCAAACTTTACGAAAATCGGATGTATAGTTCCATTACAGGGACAATCAAAAGTATTCCGTTCCATTACAGGGACAATCAAAAGTATTCCGTTCCATTACAGTCAATGAGAAAAAATAGTTTCAAGTGCACTCTAAAGAGGTTGCGCTCTTGTGAACAAATGCATTTAATAAGCATCTATGAAATAGATACTAAAACATACATTCTGTACAATCTGTGGTTCAAAGAAGATTTTGTATTAATATACAGGACCAACCAAAAGTATTCCATTACATAATGGTATAGGGGGGATCATTTTTGGGGTTCGTTTTAATTATACACATTTCACATTTTATGAAAGTGATGTACGTTGCTGAGATTTACTACAAGTTAGTTCCTGTATAATAGAAAGCATTTAGTATTTACAGGGACACACAAAATATTTCGGGTACTTTATTGTATCCGAAGTACTCTATATTTTAAAAACTTCGTTATAGTAAGATTTACGTCTCAAACTGCAAGTTTTTGTACTATATGCACGAAATTTATATTTTTTGTACATTACACTGATATATGCGTATGCATATCAACTCTTGAAAAATATTGGGTAGACTCAAAAAGTTTGAGAAAATAACACATATATAATTATATATACACATATAATTTCCTCCCAGTGCTTGGGTATAGAGTGGAAGGAGAGGCTCTCCAAATTTTTATCCAAAAGTCTAACGGAATTTTATAGGTAAGGGCTATACACATTTTATTTTAATATTAAAAATGCTGTAGTAAACTTTGATAATATATACCAATCATAGAACAATCCAAGTATATGAAAGATAAGTCACGGACAGACGGCACGCAGACAAACCTAAGTCATACAATCTGAAACAATTTTCAATTATGTCGGAACGTGCTAATTAGTTAAGGGCCTCCATTGTGACTTTGTGCCGGAAATAACTTTATTTTTTTTGTAATAAATTTATCTATCAGATTATCCGTTATTGAAAAATAACTAAGGATACTTAAAATATCTTTTTGAAATGCAGCTTATTATATGAAAACCTTTATTTTTAACATTTTCCAACAACGTTAAAAAGTCCTCCTTATGCATTCGGTTTGTCTGTCCGTCTGTCCACGCTCTAACTCCCGTAAATATACTCGGATTTTCTGCAATTGATAATGCTTGTCATTAGGGTCACTAAAATGTTTGGTATTGCATATGAAGTATGTATGGTTAATGGTTCATTTACAGGAACACTCAAAAGAATTCGACCACATTATTGTAAATGGAGAAAAATCGTTTGTAGAATATTCTAATGACGTTATGCTATTTCAAATGTACTGAAACCGATATAAATCACTCAATTTCACTATGATCAGTTTAAAACTTAGCATGCATAGCAATTTTGATTAATTTACAGAGACACACAAAAGAAATAAATTACAGTACTTTCTATGCGTAATAATTGCTGGAGAATGCGTCTTAAAATTCGGTATGCGCTTTTAAATTTTAATTTATTTAGCTTTTTAAATATTACTTTTTATGTATAAATATATAGGGCTGCACAAAACTCCTTATTAGAGGAAATTGCTGAAGGGAATTCTCTGAAACACATGCATCTCTTAAATGAACTAAATTTTGAAATGCCATGTTATTACTATATACAAATCTCTGTATCACATACAATTGCTGCTAAAAAATTCGGATAATTTTCCAATTGTAGATGGGAACAGCTAAAATTAAGTTTTGAAATACATTATACATTTCTGTGTATGGTGAAACGAGACGTAATATTTCAATTTATTACTTACCCATCATACGTAGTATAGGGTAAGTATTGCAATCGTTTTGAAAATCGAAAAATTTTTTTTGACGGATTTACACGTTTTAGATAGTGGAGATTCCGAAAAACATATTTTTAGAAAAATATTTTTGCCGTCCGTCTGTCTGTCTGTCTGTCTGTCTGTCTGTCTGTAAACGCTCTATCTCCCGAACGAATTGAGATAGAGACTTAAAATTTTGTATGTAGTTAGTATGTAAGAATGGGACGAACCCTATTTAATATCAGCAACCTCGATTATCCGGAACTATTTTTTTCGGACTCTCGAAAAATTCGTTCTGATGAAAGGTATATAAAAATTTTCGAATTTTTTTGTTCTAAGGAATGGACGTAAAAGGCAATAAAATAACACACATTTTGCATATAGAATGAAGTCGATCGGATTATTAGTTGCCGAGATATTTGTAATCCTGTTTTCCACATTCTTCGATTTCTCATGACCCTGTATTTCATTCAAATTGCAATTCAGAAGTACATTTTAATTGGAAATGAGACGCTTAATCCGACACAGTTAATTGTTAGTTAATAGAATTATTATTTTTGGAGTTATAAGGATGTTTCTTTTACGCAGTTCGGTACTACTTGAGTAGTTTGGGATTTTATATAATTTGTCGAAATTGGTACATCAGCAGTTCTTTAATATAGCATTACTATGCATATTAACAATATTTAAATTTTGTTTATGAATTGCAATGCATTGTACAAATAGTTTTCACATGTTTTATTTTCATATACATATCCATGATGGGTAAGTATTACGGTGGGCCCCCAACGACTAGTTTTAAAACGGTGCTGTTTTGGTACATTATTCTGAATGTGTTGGAAAGTTCTTCACAATCTATGCTTGACGCATGAGTTTTTCTTTCTTGTTTTTAAATAAAATAAATTAACTCATAAGGTCAAATAATTGTTAAGAAAGAAAAATTAACTCGAAATGTCGCAACTTGTGTATTTGGAAAGTGTTATAAAACAGTTCTTAGAGCAAACACATAAATATAAGTTATCTGCTCTTTTTGCTGAATACATTAAAAGAGTTCACATTCCGTTACAGTCAGCCTATAATGTTTTCTGGACGATTATATGCATGCAGGTTGTGCCAAATTTTAAACACTTGTCTCTCTTCAACTGGGATTTTTGGCTCCGGGACTTCCTCTTTGACGTTGACACAGAATTTTTCCAATTTATCATACGACCATTAGTTTTACAAAAGACATAACCCATAAATAAAAGTAAGGAACCTTTCTTTGATGTTGTCTCAAAATTTATTCTGTATTTGTATAAGACTTGCTTTTTTAAAATAAAATAAAATTCATAGCTCAAAAACAAAGGAATTTCCTTTTTTTTAATGTAAGCCTTAGTTAAGAAAAGAAAAAAAAAAGTTATCAGTTAATAAGTACGGAGTCTCCTATTTGACGTTGTCGCAGTATATCCTCTTTATTAAATGGACTTCAATTTTCATACAAACAAAAGTCATAATGAAAACACAAGAATGACTAGTTGGATGTGCCAATCCCAAAACTTTTTTCTATCTCTTACATGCATTTTAATATAAAAAAAAATAGTTACTCATTTTAATGCTTTAATAATTTTAATTCAATACCTTACTAACTTTGATTTTCATCTTAAATTTCTGCTTCAATCAATTAATCGGAGTAAAAACGAATTTCCGTCTCTGCACGAGCCGATGGACAATAGAATGATAAGCAGATTTTTTTTTTCAAATTCAGGGAGGACTTACTTGCCTTACCAAAAAATAATCATATACAAAATGTTTAGTTCAGTTCTAGAACTAACTTCATACACTTTTATGTGTTGCAATATTGAAAATGGCATAAAATTCGGTATTGCAGCGCCCCCTTCCGGCGGATTTTTTTCAGATTCAGGGCGATCAAACTAGCCATAGTCATACGCTTACACAAAAAATTTTGTTCAATTCGATGCATAACTTCATGTACTTTTGGTCGGTACAATATTGAAAATGGCACAAAAATCGCGATTTCAGCGCCCCCTTCCGACGGATTTTTTTTCAAATTCAGGGAGGACCAACTAGCCATAGTCATACAGATACAAAAAAAATTTGGTTCTATTCGATACATAACTTCATATACTTTTGGTCGATACAATAGTGAAAATGGCACAAAAAGGGCGATTGCAGCGCCCCCTTCTGGCGGATTTTTTTCAAATTCAGGGAGGACTAACTAGCCATAGTCATACACATACACAAAAAATTTGGTTCAATTCGATGCATAACTTCATATACTTTTGGTCGGTACAATATTGAAAATGGCACAAAAAGGGCGATTGTAGCGCCCCCTTCCGGTGGAATATTTCAAAACTGAAGGAGGACCTGCTTGCCACAGCCAAAAACATTCACAAAAAATTTGGTTCAATTCTATGCATAACTTCATACACTTTTTGATGGTAGAATGGCGACATACAGACAGACAGACAGACACACAGACACACACACACAGACAGACATTTTGTAAAAACATGTTTTTTGGAATCTCTGACCCCTAAAACGTGTAAATCCGTCGAAAACCGGAAGTCGAAAAAAAATTTCGATTACAATACTTTCTTCTATTGAAGATAGAAGAAAGTAAAAAACCTAAGTAAACATTTTAGAAAAAAAAATGTATTTTAAACCAGATTTCATAAATTATCCTCCATAGCCTAAAAATACTCTTTTTTTTTTTTTTTTTTTTTTTTTTTTTTTTTTGTCTAGCCTTGTATCGGATGTATAGATTTGTATAGATTTAATTATGTAGCATGATAAGTATACTTGAGTAATAAGGCGCATAATAAGGTGTCTTGGGGTAGTAGAGCCATGCACATTAAGGTTTACTACTTTTTACGGATTAGTTTTAGATTTTTTTTCCATACAAATATAGAATTTGATACAGCAACTTATTGCTTGTGAATGCATTCAAAAAGGAATATTTTAGCAGATATGTATTTATAAAATGCAATGGCGGGATTTCGTAACCAATGCTATTTGCCGTTATTACCCACCTACGTGAGTAATAACGAATTGCAAACAAAACTATAAAATAAGATGGAATAATGGTGTGTAAATGGTCCAGTTCTAAAGATACAAACTTTATAGCCCTAGAAATTGACAAATTTTTCTTACTTACCATTAATTGCGATATCAGGATGCATAATAATTATTTGATATTTTATTCTTCTGACATGAAAAAATTAACAGTACTTAGGATATACAATTTTCTCTTTTTCCTTTTTGGTTTTCAACAATGACAACAATGTTCTCTCATGCATAAAATTAAAAAAAATCCTCTTCGGATGTAGTTCTAGCACTGAAAATAATCAATCGGAGTAATAACGCAAGTGGATGGTGTTATTAACTTAATATTCTTATTGCGCAGTATATTTTAAATTGCAAACTACCTCCTCGCCAGCACATCCGAAATCTTCCACAACTTGTTGAAAGTACACAAAGTACACTACAAATTTGTAATAAACAAAGTACAATATTTCCTGATAAATATATAGTCTTCAGATCACAGAATTTACCTTGCAAATTTTAGATCAGGCGTTGACTTTTCCATGCTTCTTCCATCAAGGTCTACAAATGGAACAAATTAACTTTTAGCGGCTGTTTGAGATTCAGATGACTGATAGTCTTTCTGCAGAGAACTTGTAGATGCCATTTTTCGGATTCCTTCATAATTAGGTGCAATATTAGTACTTGGCATTATTACTCAAGGACATCTTATGTTAAAAATTCATTTTAAGCAATTTCTACCAATAAACGGAAATGTACTGGAGTATACTTTTGTACAGCCTTGCATTTTACCTACAGATTTGTACATACTCTATACATTAAACTAAAATTTATTTCGAGTTTAAACACGGTTAACACTATTGAAATCACATTTCCAGAAATCATCATTGCCAGGCAGCCACGTATTCAATTGTTTGTGTGGCCCTGCTTTAAAGATCTGCACGGACCCAGGCTTGGCTCGTGGACCGTACCCAGCCCGGCGGAATCGTTTCGAACTTTCTAACGGGCCGGGCCGGCTGATTTAGTATAGTTTTTTCAACGGGCCAGACCGGGCCGGCAAAAAAATTGAACGGGCCAGACGGGCTGGGCTGGGCCGGGCCGATAAAAAAAATTTTTGGCCTTCCGGCCCTTTTTAAAGATTTAAGCAGAAACGATAAAATATGAGCTATTTTCAACGAAAATTGTTTTAACGAGACAAAGGAAAAATGTGCGTCACGAGTCATACTAGTTAGACAGCATCAATCTAAAAATGTACAGTGTAGAGATCGGCATCGGAGAATTACATTGTGTGTCACCCGTTTTAATATTTTTTAGCTGGCTCATGCCGGGCCGAGATCAAGCTTGCGTTATTTTTCTACATATAGACTGACGGGACCGCATTTAACCTCCCTTTACTCGATTAGAGACCACAGAGATGTTTCCAGCCTCTTGATTGGTTAGTTTCTCTTTCGTGTTTTCTACTATTTAAGATCTTTGGAAATTAAAATTTCTATGACGCCAGAAGTAATATACCATTATATATATAATATATATATATATATGTTTTCTTTTTTATATATAAATGAATCAATACTTAACATTCAACATTTTAATCTAACTCAGTTCTTAACAAATGGCAAATTAATTCAGAACTTTGCAATATGTTATTACATTAGAAAGTACAAATTAAATGGAACATGTTTGAAAAAATATGTAATGGCCCCATCTGGTTTTTCTTATACGAAACTTTCAACCTGGATTTTTTTTTTTTTTTTTTTTTTAGGTCAAAATTTTTTTTTTTTTTTTTTTGCGATTTTTTTTTCTTTTAGATGTTATATTATGTGCACTGTAAAAAATTTCCGAAACCTTTTTTAATTAAACGGAAACCTTTCCGAAAATTTAAAAAACCTCTTGTTAAAATCATGTTTCCGAATAATTCAGAAACGTTTCCTTTATTTTCAAATTCAAGAAGAGGAATTACGTTGACGCATGCGCAAATGATGATATCCTCGTTCTAGCGTCTTTTGCGTTGGCAACACACAAACACAACACACGGAAAGCGGGAAAGAAAAACGAAATTCATTCGCTGTCGCCATTATTTACGCATTTATGGAATCAACATTAGTTTATAATCGGTAAGTGACTTCTAGTTTTTGTTATTCTTATTACTATATTGTCCAAATTTATAATGATTATATTAAAATCGTCCATTCTGTTTGTTTAAATGTAGTTATTTGATTTTGCTAAAATGAAATTGTCTTGCATTTTTTTGCATTAAAAAATTTATAAACAAAACTAAATAACTTTTCTTTTGCATATCGAATTACTCTATAAAAATGAACCGCGTTTTACACTAAACTGCGATATTCAGAATTGTAAAAGAACGTTCAAAACTATCAGATCTTACACATGGCACAGTTTTCTACTTTATTTGGAACTGGGGTATAATTAATATATTACCCTTTATATTAGTGATTTGCAATCATTTTATTAAAAAGAAGGAATTTGACTTGTGTCATTCTTCCCTTTGCTGGCTTGACTCATTCGTCCTCACTACTTTCTTGTACATTAAACTTCTTGTATACACAAAAATACTGCGTTTTGGCTTAGTTTAAATTCAATAGTATTATGTTCCATAAATAGGGAAACTAATAAATCATTAGTATACAGAACGCATAAAAAATATACAAAGCAAATTTACTTTTGATTCCTAATATAATCTTTTTCTTTATATAAATTGCAAGCTTATGCAGATCAACAACTTTTTTCAACTGAAGATTGCACTATCATCGCTTCATCCAGTGTGCCAATGATTAAATGTTTAGAATGATAAAGAGAAAAATATACTGTCCCATTCCCCCCCCCCCCCACTCTCCCCTATTATTGAAAAGTAAATAAAAATAATATAAGCTTTTATTTATTTGTTTTTTTATGAGCTAAAATATTTCATTAATAAATAAATAAAAACGCCTCGTAATTTACAAATTTTAAGCAACAATATTGCAGATTTAAAACAAAATTTAATTGTATTGTACATTCTATCGTTCATTACGCAACCATTCTTTTTACTTTTACAAACGCTTATAACTTGGAAAAGAAAATTATTGTAATTAGCAATATCATATTATTATTATAAAGATTATTATTATATTTTTCTGTTTAAAAAATTGATTTTATTGTATTATATATTTTCTTTGTAATGTAATGTTACTGTTTGTAAAAAAGATAATATGTAGTTTGTTTTGATTACTCAAATTTTCAAAATTATACTGGTTTCAGTTTCAGTTTAGCTTGCAAATTTAAATTCAAGCAAAACTATAGTTTAAGTTTAAATTTTAAAGCTAAACTAAAACTTGAAACTCGCTTTATTGCACATAGATATTTAGGGGTGTAGTCGTAAAAATAACAGAGGATATACGGTCTAAGTAGAGGGTATACGCTCAAGTCAGAGAGTATAGTCTAGGGTGTGTATATTATACGCTTTCTTAAGAAACAGAGTATACAGTGCTTCTTTAAAGGATCCAGAAGGTATATGAATATGGCATATACTCTCGTATATCCTCCACTACATCCCTACAGATACTAAACATAGCCTAATAATGAATCTCTTCTTGCTTTTTAGCAAAAAATAAAATGATTTATTTAAAAATATTATTTTTCCATTGAAATTTTCAATAAAATTATGAATACACCATTTCTGATATTTCAAAAATTTAATTTTTTCCGAATAAATAAAAAAAAAAAAAAAAAAAAAAAACCAGGGGAAAAAAATGATTTTTTTCTCCTCCAAACTTTTTAATTGTTTTCCAATCCTTCTCATCACTATTGGTCATATTAATTTTAAGAAATACACAGTAAGCTGAAATTGTTGTATGAAACTAAGAATGTTAAAACATATAAATATGATACTATCATATATTTCTCTGTATGCAAAGAATATTAATTCTGTTGCTTCGGGCTCTCGAAAATTCATTTTACATCAGTCTTCTTTTCCAAAATTTTATAAAAATATATGGTACTACTAGGTTATGCCATCGACCAAAAAATTATCGCCAAACTATAAGATTAAATGCCAATAATGGATGATCATAAATGTCACATTCAATGACATTAAATGCGATTCACATGTTAAAAATGTCATTAAGGGATTTTTATTTCGACTTTTTATTAATATTCTAATTATTTGTTTTTTCGTTATTTAAAATAAAAATTATGTCAATATGTATAATTTGGCAATTTGTATAATTTGGCGAAATTGGTCGACGGGATAACAGAGTAGTACCTAATATATATATACTTAATCTTTACATATTGAAATGTAAGAATGTTTCCATGAATGCTTTGATGTGTTAAATTTTGTCATAATTCAATTAAGCTATGTAATATAGAGGTTTAAAACACATTTTTTTAGTATAATTTATATATTTTTTCTTCAAGATTTATATATTTTTTCAGACATAATGCTTTCATAATTGACTTCTAGCAGTTGTAAAGACTTATTTTTTTTGAAAAATTTTATAGTAATTTATAACTTTTTTAGTGGAAAATATTTATAAATGTATTAAAAATAAATTAATCCAAATTTAATATGATTTTGATATAAATTAACATTTTAAAAATAAAAGCCGTCTTTTTTTGAGCAGTTAAAACAAAAAAAAAAAGCCGGCCAACTTTTTTTGGCCTGGCTAAAAGCCAGCAACCCTGTCCAAGAGGTGCTCCGGGGGGGGGGGGGTCTCCACCCCAGAACAATGTAATGTCCCTCCTGGAAAATTCAGTTTTTAAATTTTCGATGTTCAAAAAATACAACCCCCCCCCCCCCCCCCAAGTTTGGATGCAAAAATTTGGATATTTTCCACAATCTTTTACCAAAATTCAAGTGTTTTCCACAATCATTTGACAAAAGGCACATTTTTTTTTTTTTTTTTTTTGACAAAACTTTCCACGATCTTTTGCCAAAATTTGCATATTTTACAGGATATTTTGATGAAATTTAAGTAATTTTCCATGATCATTTGTCAAAAATTGCATTATATTCTACGAATATTGCATCATATTGCACAATATTCGAATTTTTTTCACATTTCTTCAACAGAATTTGCATCTTTTCGCTTTCTTCGACAAAATTCACCTTTTTTCGATTATTTTTCAATAAAATTTGCATATTTTAAATGATCTTTTGCCTAAAATTGCACTTTTTTTTCACAATTTTTCGATTCAAATTGTATATTTTTGCATGATCCTCTGTAGAAATTCACATTTTTTTTTTCACGATCCTTTAACAAAAATTGCATCTTTTTCATAATTCTTCTCAAAAATCATATCCTTTGATGGAAATGCCATTTTTTTTTTGCTGCAATCCTTTGACAGAAATGGCATTTTTGTCGCAGTTGTTTGATGTAAAATTCATTTTTCCTTGCAATCCTTTGACGGAAATTACAATTTTTTGTGATTCTTCGACAAAAATTGCATTTTTAATTATGGTATATTCAGGAATATTTCTATTCAGTAAGATTAAAGTTTTAATTTTTTCTATGAATACATTTCTTAGGTATATCGTGTGATTATATGAAACAGTAAAAAAATATTATTCTGTGTATAACATGCACCCAGAGTTTTTGTCTTAAATTTGGGGGGGGGGGGGGGGGAGAGTGTGCGTTATACACGAGTAAATACGGTATTCGTTGATGAAAATCCCTTGTATTTTTCCATTCAAGCTGAAATGACTCCTAGTAGCAGAAATAATAATATTAAATGATAGTAACACATCGACACATTCTTTATGTATAAATGTTAAAATTGCCAAACTTCTGCTGGTACTTTACATAAAATATCAATATTAATTCATATCTTTTAAAGATTAAATATAATATTTCATAAAATAGTTTAATATTGATACTTATTTATGTATAATACTTCTCAAATATTTTCTACTGCATCCGTAAACTAGTTTCTTCCTTATAAGGACTCATCAGTATGGAATAGCCACTAACAATACTGAACTGCCAGAAACCTTTAGAGTAGGGATGCACAACCGGTGGCCCGCGATGTGTTAACGAGTGGCCCGCAAACTTTGTCAATTTACAACTAGGAAAAAAAAAATGCAATTTTTGTGCAAAAGTCAAAGAAAAAAATTGTAAATTTCGTCAATTTACCGAGGGAAAATATATAATTTCATCAGTCGCTTAAGAATCGAAAATTTCGTAGATTGTGCACGTAAGAATCTCGAATTTCATTGATCAAGTGCAGAAAATTCGCACTTTTCGTTCATCAGGTATGAAAAAATCGTGAATTTTGCCTATGAGGCTCGGAAAAATAGCAAATTTTGCCGATTGGATACGGAAAAATTGCACGTTTTGTCGACCAGAAAGAAATCAAGAAAAAATCATCAATCGTCAAAATCAAAGGAAGAAACAAAATCGTCATATTTGTTGACGATGCACAAAAAATAGCAAATTAAATGCATCAGTCGCAAAATCGCATGTTTTCTCGGTTTATTGTGTGGAAAAAAAATGCGAATTTTGTCGATCAGGGAGGAAAAAATCTCAAAGTTCGTTGATAAGGCACGGGAAAATTACGAATTTTGTGATGATGCGCGGAAAAATTGAAAATTTCGTTGATTGGCTGCAAAACAATCATGAAATTTAAGTTTATCAAGAGAAAAAAATCCCGAATTTCATCTTGCCACGTAAAAAAATGAAGATTTCGTCAAAATTAGTTAAAAATCGCGAATTTCGTTGATATGGTGCGGAAAAACTGCAAATTTCGTCAGTTAAAAGTGAAAAAGCGCACATTTCGTCAGTCGGACTCGAAAATATCACGAGTTTTATTGATTGTCGTTGGTCGGACACGAGAATATCGCGAATTTCGTCGATCTCACGCGGAAAAATTGTAAATTTCAACGATCGGGCTCAAATAAAATCGCGAATTTCCTCTATCTGTTGCCGAAAAATCAGGAATTTTGTCTATCAGGTGAAGAAAAATCACGAATTTCGTAATCAGTTTATAAAAATTGCGAATTTGGTCGAGAAGGTTTGTAAAAATCACGAAATTCGTCGATCTGGTATGGAGGAATCGTGAATTTTATCAGTCATGCGAGAAATATTCCAAATTTCGTTGATCAGCTTCGTAAAAATCGCGAACTTCGGCGATCGGCTTCATAAAATTTCAAATTTTGCTGGTAAAGCGCAGAAAGAGAATGAATTTTCTCTATTGGCTTCGAAAAAAATCGTGAATGTTGTCGATCAGGCTAAAAAAAAATCGAGAATTTCATCGATCAGCTTTGTAAAAATCGTGAATTTTATCGATCGGCTTTGAAAAATCGTGAATTTGCCGATCGGCTTTGAAAAATCGTGAATTTGCCGATCGGCTTTGAAAAATCGTGAATTTGCCGATTGGCTTCGTTAAAATTGCTAATTTTGTTGATCAGGCACAGAAAATTTTTGGATTTTCTCGATTGGCTTAGTAAAAATCGCAAATTTCGTCAATCATGCAAAAAAAGTCGCGAATTTTGCCAATCAGCTTTGTAGAAAACGCGAAATTTGTCGATCGGCTTCGTAAAAATTGAAAATTTCGTCAATAAGCCGCAGAAAAATCACAAATTTATCGTTCATGTGAGGAAAAAGCGCAAATTTTGTCGATCGGTCACAAAAAATCGCGAATTTTTTCGATCATGTGAAGGAAATTCGTGAATTTCGCCATTCAGCTTAGTAAAAATCACGAGTTTCGCCATTCAGCTTAGTAAAAATTGCGAATTTTGCCAATCAGCTTTATAAAAATTGCTATTTTCGTCGATCGGATTCGTCAAAATCACGAATTTCGTCGATCTTCTTCATAAAAGTAAAGAATTTCGTCGATCGGTTTCGTAAAAATCGCAAATTTTCTCAATTGATTTTGTAAGAATCGCAAATTTTGTTGATCAGGCACGGAAAGATAAAATTTTCTCGATCAGTTTCATAAAAATTGCGAAATTTGTCGATCACTTTGTAAAAAGCCCAAATTTGGTCGATCAGGTATGGAAAATTACAAATTTTGTTGATCAGGAGTTGAAAAATCGGGAATCTCAGTGATGAGGCACGGAAAGATCTTGTTGAGGGGCTCATTCCCTCTCCTTCATTCATAAATTTTGCATTTTTTTCGGCATTAACCACTTATCTTTGTTTTTTCGCACTTTTAATAAAACAAAATTTACTCTCTTGAATAAAGTCAAGGAATATTATTACATCTTGAGAATAAACCTTGGTATATCTCTTATTTATATATAAACGTAAAAACTGCTGATTTATTCTCACCAACTGAATTGGATATTTTGACTGGTTAAGGGAACCTAAAGGAGTATCCCCGCCACTTCCCTCTGAAAACATATTTTTTATCTGATTATAGGTCACAGATCACCTTCAAATTCGAATTCTCTCTATGTTATTGATGTGGCCCTCGACCACTCAGATATTTTTGTAAATGGCCCTTCTCTTGAAAAGGTTGTGCACTCCTACTTTAGAGTAACAAATTTCTTTCTGGTATAGATGTAATTAAGCATATCCAGATCTGTTAGAGATCATAATGAGTTCCCTCAAAACGGTGAAAAATAATGTTTGAGTCGTAAAGAACAATAGTAGTTTATGTAGTAGTCGGCAATACTTGAATCGGATAATATATGTGTATGCACTGCTCATTTTGGCATGCTTTTGCAATGCTTGTGTAAAATTTAACAAAACTAATTTATTTCCTTGCATATTGGTCTTTTAACAATATATTTTATATTTCAGTTTGATTAAACCTTAAAACTATGGAGAAATTGTAAAAAAATAAATCAATACATGACTTCCCCCACTAAACAGATTACCAACAGGTAAGTAAAAAAAAAAAAAAAAAAAAAAAATGTAAATCAGGGTTCGTTGATTTAAATCAGCTTGATTTTAATCATGATTTAAATCAGTTTTTCTTTTAAATTATTTTTAAATAAATTTAAGATGTAAACAAACATAATAATGTGCTTTAACATAATTTAGTTTTATATAATATATATAATTAAACAACTTTCAGAAATATAAAGCTTAAGCTTTGTAAAAAAGTAAAATAAATGTAAAGTTTAGAAAAAAAAAATGCTTTCAAATTTCATTTGAATCAAGTTATAAAATAATCTTGCAACAGTAAAGAAATCTAAGCAGAAATATATCAAGCCAAGGTAAAATAAAATTGTATGACTTTATGTGCTATACTTTGGTGAGGCATGTTATATTAAGATTTGAGCAAAATCTGAATCAGTCATTTATTTATTTATTTTATTTTAATATAATTGATTTTAGCCCTTTAGAATAGTGGAAGTTATTTTTGTTACAGTTATCGAAAAGGCAGATACTAAAAACTTAAAGAATTAATGATCAACTAGCTTTTTACTGCAATAGATTTATTTGCTTCAGTACAACAAATGTTTTCTGCCTTTGGTTTGGTACTTTAGGAAATTAGAAATCAACAGATAAAACTGTTAAACCGCTGCCATCGAAATGCTCAAGGCCAGAGGATTCAAATTGTGATGTATTCGCTAATTGACTGACTTCTCACTAGTGTTGGAATTCACACTGGAAAATTTTGAATAGTAATTTACTTTTATTTTATTTGTGTAATATTTATCATCTTATAAAACACTGAACTTACTGATTAACTTATGATTAATTACTTCTTAAATTTACTGATTTGTGATCCCCCAATAAAATAAACCAGCCAGATGCAGTAACACTGCAGCATTCCTTCTCTGGCTGAATTTTTATTTCCAAGTTCTCATTAGTAAATTTAAATAGTTATTGTTTTATAAGATGATATATATTCCACAAATAAAATAAAACTGCTACTCAAAATTTTCCTGTGTAAATTCCAACACTACCGAGCAGTCAGTCAATTATTGATGACATCTCAATTTGTATCCTCTGGCCTTAAGTATTTTGATGGCAGCAGTTAAACTCATTTTTCTCAGCCAGCACTTAAAAAAAAAAAAAAAAAAGTTAAAAACTTAGTTTTACTTCAAATTTTGTTTAAATTTTTTATGTGTTGCAGATATTTTTATTATAATTAAAGTACTGAAGCTTGAATTACTTCTTGACATCTGATTTGTAGTTTTTCATGCATTTTGTGTAATCAAGATTTTTTGTTTCATAGCCTAAAATTTTACCTTGAAATAATATAAATCATTTATGTAAATTGTGTAATATTAATAATAGATAATACTTATAACATGCATGTCTATGTGTGTAAAATTTGCTATTTAAATTAAACAAAAAGACATAAAATAATAATATTGTGCGGCATTTTATAAAAAAATTAAAAAAATCTGATTTAAATAAAAAAAATCCGATTTAAATAAAAAAAATCCGATTGTTTTGATTTTTATTAAAAAAATCAAAAAAATCACAAACCCTGATGTAAATATTATTTAAAAAATATTTTCTCTTTCTATTTTTTATGTACATGACAAGAGACATGGTGTGCATTTTTTTTCCAGAGCAATTTAATGTTAAAATGCAATTTTTTGTATATTTTCTGTTTCATTTGAACTAATTTTATAAGTTTTAGAGATGTAGCAATACATATTTTTAACCGCTATTGACTCCAATGTTACAAAAAATTAAAATCTAAATAATTTCCAAACTTTTCCATTAAATGTCATGAAGATCAATAGGGAACTAGCGGCTAATGATGACAATGTTGTCATGTTTCATTGAAATAAATTTATAGCATCAAAAGCTCCAAAGCAGAATTTGCTTACAACTGCGACGTACATTTCAGAACAAAAGACTTCTGTAGGACATTTTAGATTCTCGTTTTCAAGAAAACTCATCATTCAATTGAAGGAAAAATTGCGAAGTTCGCCACTCATTAGCTGGGGGGGGGGGGGACATCACAAAATTCTTTAATTGCTCATTTAAATATATTATTGCAAAATTCTTCAATTGGTTGCAAGAAAATCTCTTGCAATTCATCAATCATGTAGAACAAATCATGAAATTCTTCAGCCTGTTGAGGAAAAGCATAACAAATTTAATGAACAGTCGTGGGGATGGGGGAAATCTATTTTTACCAATCAGTCGCAGTGTAAATAAACGTGCTAAATTGGTTATTTGTTATAAGATGCTGCGGGGTAAAATTAATCCAGATTATTAACTGTACAAAATCATTTTCTTTTGTTTGAACATTCTAAAAAACTAAAATGTTTTATTGCAATTAAAATAAGTTAACTTATTTTGTAATTATTAAATTACAGTAATTAATGTTAAATAAAAAATTACTTAAATCATTAAGACTTGTTCAATGTTTCTCTCCTGTTCTTAAAATGTTTTAAAGCACATTACATGTTTCTGACGGTTTAAACCAGTTTTTGATGCTTGTCATGTCAAAAACCAGTTTCTGACGTCCGAAACCCAGCCCTGTTGTAAACTTACCATAATATGAAACATATGGTAAAATTCTTCCATAAATATATAATTCTTAGGAAGCTTATTGCGTATTATAAACCTCTTTTTTTTTTTTTTTTTTTTTTTTATTGAGTCTGACTGTTCTGGAAAAAATTGATTTTGACATGTGCCGTACTTGTTTTCACTGACTTTTGCCCAGGCTCAGGCATGAAGTGCAACAATATAAATGGCAAAGCCAAACTGTTAAAGGTGCTGGCTGGGAGGTCTGTAGGAGTAAAAAAAACGCTAAAATTGTAACCCCCCCCCCCCCCCCCTCTTAATTCCATTTGTGCATGACACTTCTGAATAGATAGTACCCAAAATAACGATAATATAGTGATTTTGCTATTTTTGAAGTTGCTAAAGCCAAAATTGTAAAATTTATGCAGAAAATTAAAAAATTTCGCTGTTTTTTTTTTTTTTTCGAATTTGCAGAACTAGAATTATTTCCAAAATAATAAAATTTTCTTTATTTTTCATTCTTTCCATCGAACTTTTTCGGGTTTGGAGAATCGCAATAACAACATTGTAACAACTTCGCCTCTTCTCTTCAGAGTCTGCTTATCCAAAATGGTAAACTTTCCATTTTGTTTCATTTTTAGATTTTGATAGTTGAATTTTTCGGGTTTGCAGGAAACAAAATTTTAAAATTAATAAAATGGACAAATTATTTTTTTCTCTTTTTCCTTTTGAACAGAAGTAATGCCGGAATGATAAACATTTTTGCTTTATTTTTCTTACATTCCCTCGTAATTTTAACCAATAGGCAACACTAGTATAAGTAAGTATACAGGCGAACTTTGTTAACATGAACCTCAAGGGGGATCAAAATTTTGCTCATGTTAAGGGTAGTTCATGTTATCAGTATAAAATTTTTGTATTCGTTTCTGCAGGGGTCTGTGAAAAGAAATTCATGTTAAAAGTAACTTTAGGCGTGTTCATGTTAATGAGAGTCGAAATCGTTAAAATTTCCAGAGTCAGCCATTTTTCCCTTTCCCCCGACTCTGCCGCCCTGGTTTTCAGTTACTGTGAGAATGCTATTCTCTTCATTCCCTGGTATTAAAAAAACAAGTATGCTTTAGCAGTTAAATTGCCATTTAATATTTTTTGCTACTTTAATCATATTTCTTTTTCTAGGTTTAAAATGTTTTGCTGCATGGCCTGTAGACTTTTCAATTCTCACTTCGAAGTTTTCTGAATCTTTGAAAAAGGAAGCTGTTTCTGGAAGTCTGTCTTGGTCAAGCAAGAGTGAGCCTTTGAAAATTATGGCTGATGAAATTTTAAAGAATACTTCTAATCAGTCTCCATCTCAGCGAGACATTGTTGCTAGAGAACTTACTAAAATTAATCTAAGTAACCTAGAAGTGAAAAAGAAAATGTTATTGGAGATAAGGAAAATGCCTGGCAGTAGATGTGCCAAATCATTCAAGGACTGAAAATTTCTTATAAAGAGCTTAGAAGTGCCATTAATTTAAACACCCTTAAGTGTGATTTAAAAATATGTTTCCAGCCTTATTCACTTTTTTTGGAATTCAGTATGATTTTAATGTTCTGTATAATATAGATTTGGAGAAAGCAATGTTTATTTCATTACAGGCATGTAGTTCTGCTGTAAAAGCATATGTCAAAAAGAAAAGAAAAGGTGAAAGGTTAATGGATGTGTCCATTTCTGAAAATATTAAAAATAAAGTAATTCGTACTATATTATTGATATTGAATGTAATTATTTTATTGAAGGGATTGCTACATTAATAGGATTGTATTTCGTTATAAATATAGAATATCCAAAAGAGGCCATGGGAACTTATAAATTTTTCCAGCCTTATATTTTGCAGTTACATTGTAAAAAATTGCCAGGTTAATTAATTACATTTTGTAAAACTTTATCATAAAAAATACATTTGAAAACCAGGAATAATTAATTATACTCCCTAAAATAGTTATGAAAATATGAAGCTTTTGAGTTTAACCTCATGTAAGAACAGCTACAAATGTGGGGGAAAAAAAAAAAAGAACTTATGTAGTAAATTTGCAGATTTTTTTCTACATTTTATATATATATATATATATATATATATATATATATATATATATATATGTTAATATAGGATGTTTCCTTTTATTCATATGATAGTTCTTAAACTATTCACATTAGCATTTTACTTTGAAGTGTATTTATATTTAAATTAGGTAAATTATATATGGAATTTTGAAATAAAAAATTTGATTGTGTGAGTACAAAATTTAAATTTTGTACTAATGATTTCTTTATTTTCCAGGTCTTTTAAGAAATGGTCACAATAATACAAAAAATTACAAAAAAAAAAAAAAAAAAAAAAAAAAAAAATCTGCCCATCTGCAAGGAATGTTCTTATGGAGATTCATGAAAAGTCAGAGACGATTTTGTATGTGAATTCAAGAAGCCACATCAGAAGGCAAGCAATTTGAAATATTGTATATAGGCTGTTTTGTGTCATTGATGGCTTCTCAAAGAATTCCCTCTGCGATATCTACTTTTGCGTAATTTATTCACAAGATCATGAATTGCATTCCTGCTATGACATGGTTTCTTGAATTACCATTCAAAATCTTCTGTAAACTGTTCATAGGACATTCTTTGCAGATGGCAGATACAACTGCAGTTCTTTCTATTATTGTAAACAATCTATAAATAATCTAGAAAATGTTTGTAAATTATTAGTCCAAAAACAGTATGAATATAAATGCATTATTCTTATAATAGAGGAATGTGTTCATATTATTATGTTATTTTTTGAATAGACTATTATATTAAATATGGAAAGAGATTGTTTTTATTAAATTATTTTCAAATCAGCTATTCAGAAAATTGTAAGTACCACTCTCAGTATTCATAATTTAAAATTATGATTCACCGCTAACTTTTTCTTAAAATATCCTAGAGTAAATTTTTATTTTATTTTTATGTGCAAATTCATATGACAGTTTTCATTCCTTAAGTTTAACCGAGTCTGTTTTTTAATCAAATTTACTGTTTATGTATTAATTTATAAAGCATAAAAGATAGTTCTGGGATTTTCTTTTCATTTGATGTTATGTTTATTGATATGTAAAATGCAATAAATTCATTTTATCTCTGATTGTATATATATTTTTTTAATTTTGGTTTCCCTTTCACTTTTAACTTCACCTTTATAAATTAAATTTTTTGCAATTTTTGTGTATTTGTATATTATTTTTCAATTTGTTTTGTGAAATATATTAAACTTAAAATGGTATTTTTTATACAATTAGTAAATTTTTATCTTTTTAAGATATTCAGTTGAGCATTAAAAGAATTTGTTTAATAGTCAAATTGACAGATTAAGAGTTTCATTTAGATATATTTTCATTCTCTTGTAAACATAAAGGGAAAAAGAAAAAAAAAACTTTGAACAGAATATGACAGTTTTAAAAACAAATTGCTCACCTTTAGAAAGTTTATTTTCATTTAAAAGCATCTACTTTTTTATGATGCATTATTATTTCATAAATTTGAAATAATTTAGACTTATATCATGCTGATTTGTACGGTATGTTTAAATTTGTTTAAACTGCCAATATATCTTAAAATATTAACATTAGCATCAAACTTCAGGTAAATTGCAGTATATATGGAGGTCGCTAATTGTCAGGAATTTCAAAGTAATAATCATTGAGATGTAGTGCAGTTTTTCACCTTACTCCTAGTCTACTCTGTATTATGCTTACATTTTTTTCTTTTCTGATTTCCTAATACATAATTAAAACTGAAATGCTCTCATCCCCCTACTTGCCCAAATTCAGATCACTGAATTTTACTTTATTTCTGATTTTGCCATTATTGATTCGTAAACATTAAAATGTATTTTTTTTCAGCTTTTGAGTGAATTGTACTTATTAAAATTGGCTAAAATGCCAATCCGTCCTCTATATTGCAAACATGATTTAAATTAGGTACATTGTTATAAAATTTCTGTATTGAAAAAAAAAAATCAACGTATATTAAAGAATTAAAAACATTACATTTATTACTTTCTTGAAAGGTGAAGATAAAAAGATTAAAAACAACATTTATAAATGTTATATCTTCATATTATATCTGCTTTTAATCTTCACCTTTTAAGAAAGTAATAAATGTAATGTTTTTAATTCGTTAATTATTGGAAGGTGTAAATTCGAGCAAGACCTGTTTTTAAACAGTGATTTGTCTTTTATCAGCATATATATACGTATTTATAAGCATTATGCAGCAGCACAATACTTATTATTTCCAGTGTCACTTATCAATGTTAGTTTAAGAGAAAAACCTATAAGGCTCTTTTTTTTTTTTTTTTTTTTTTTTTTTAACTTTCTATTATTTTTGTACCTGATGCAATGAATTTTTTATTCTTTCCCAATTCTAATAATATTGTAAATTTAAAGTGCGAAAATGTTTGCCTAATATCAGGATCAAAAGAGATGATAGAATGTCTTTAAATTCGTAAAGTAACACAGGCTATGTTTTATTTACATTATTCCAATATTTTTCTTAATAATTACAAATTTTGCTACTTTCATTGAAACTAAATAGACATTTTGCTATGAAATTTAACATCATTTATTGTTGAAAAAATTTTTGTCCACAGTAATTAATTTTCAATTAAAAAATTTTCATGCAAAAATGTTTTTTAAGATTTAAAAAGTAAGCTAAATATGGCATCATAGTAGAAATAAAAATGACATTTTAAACATTTGTAAGTAATACAAAGAGTACTAATATGAGTGAATAGAAAAAGCCGAATATTCAGATAAAACAAAAAATTTAAATATATTTTACCGATACTGGTTTACACTAATATCAGTTCAAATGAGTGCATAGTTCAATTAAATAGCTATTAACTTTGTGATTTATTTACGTTTTTATTTTATTTATTGATAAAGTTTTTATTCAGTATCGGATATTAGCTGGAAACAAATATTGAACTATTTATATTGTTTTAAGACAGTGTAAAAATTTAAATTGTTCGATGTTTAGAGGTTAATAAATTTGTATTAATCATTGGTAAATAACATCATAAATTGTAATGTGATACTGCATAAATCAAACCCTGATTACGGTAACCTATGTTAATTTTGAAATACATTTGTCTTAATGCAGTAGTTATTAAAAAACTGGACATATTAAACAAAAACAATTTGCAGAACAAATAAAAAAAATAGATTTTTTAAGCTTGAGAAGGTACAGATATTAAAATAATTCATTCAATTAGTTCTACATTTAATGATAAATTTTGTAACAAATAAGTTAAACCAATTTAACATAAAAATATAATACATAAAATACTCCAAAAACTTAAATCCTATTCAAATGGCATTGAAATAAATTTTAGATTTTTTTAAAGAAAAAGTTAGTTTTAATACTTTAAAGTTTTGTATTTTGCATGTATCTTATCATTTATGTACAATCATCATAAACATAATACAAATTCTGCAGTACAAATATATTCAAATTAAAATTGGAAAAAGTCTAAGGTTTATTTTGATGGCATTTGAATGTAACTTGAGTTTTCAGGGCGTTTTAAGTATCACATTGTAATTTTTTTTTTAATGTTAAATTGTTTTAACTTATAAAAAATTGACATTAAATGTAGAATTAATAGAATGAAATATTATAATGTCTGTCACTTCTAATGATAAAACAATCTAGCATTATTTTATTTTATTTTTATTTTTTTTATTTGTTCTGCAAATTATGTTTTTGTTTAATATATATAGTTAAAATGAACCTCATCATTTGCTAATAACAGTAGGCTGGAAGACTGCAAAAATTTATTTTCTAATTTTTGCTAGGTAAAAATGTTATTGATGCAGCTTATCAGCTCATTAGTATAACTTGTTAGAGTTACAGTATGTATACAATTTACTACTTAATAATAGCACAAGTTAGACAAAAAATTTTAAATCATTCCATGTATCAGTCATACATTTTCTGTTACAAATAACTGATTTGAAATTAGAATTTTTAAAGGAGACTTTACATAGATTAATATTTTGTAAACTAGAAACAGAGAAATAGCCTATTCAAAGTATAAGAATGGTTTAAACAAAATTTTCTATGTTCCTATATGCAGGTGGTGATATGCAAATTTTCTTTTTAACTCATTTAAAAATTTAATTAAAATGAATTGAAAATTGACAGTTTTCAGACTCTAAAATGCAAAACCCCAAATTGGTTTAAATTTTGAAACAAAAGGGGGGATTAAGAGGTGATTTATCTTCTTTGCATATAAGAAATTACGAAGTACAGTAGTCTTCCTCTTAACCGAAACTCAGCTGCCTTTTTTCCCCAATTTCAGGCAAAATTCAAAAAGTAAAATTTCGGTTCTCATATCGTTATGTTTAATTAATTCAAATTTAAATAATGGAGAATAATTTCAACTTCTTATAAAGGTATGTGACAAGATTTTTAAAAATTTAATTTGTATTAAATTTTGTTCATTATTTGTTATTAGTGATAATTTTTATTTCAATCCAGTTTAACCGGTTTTTCTCTTAACCAGCTAACATTTGGTCCCACTTAGGTCGGTTAAGCGGGAGGCTACTGTACTTTAATAAATTAGAACAATTAAGCTGAATTTAATCCATTAATTTAATAATTTTTCTTTTTGCTATTGTTAGCATTGTATTTCTAAAAAGCCAATTTATCTATAGTGAGTCGACCACAAGAAACCCCCAGTCACTGAACACCCTCATACAAGGCAATTTATATGCTATGCAAAAAGAAAACAATTTTTAGAATAGATTGCATAGATGAATCTAATGGAATGGAAGTGCTATACAAGTTAACACCTTATTAAAGTGAAAAATGTGTTTAATTCCAGTATTTTAAACTTTTATTGTAAAGGATCAAATTTTAGCCAAAGAAATCTAACCCATTTTCATTTAGTTATTTCCAAAAAAAAAAAAAAAATCAGCCTCGGTTTGGATGCACTTTTTGCACCCATGATGTACATATGTCAAATCATTTATCGCTTCATCCGATAGAATTTTAAGAGCTTTCTGTTGTAAAATACATAAGAGATTTTTGAATAAAGATAATTTTTTTGCTTTTTCCTATACTAACTTGAACTACTTGTTTTAGATTTAACTAAGCTATGGTTTTTGTTAAGTTATTGTTTTTTAAATCATTAATGTGTTTGGGGTTTTTTCTCCCTTTTGAAAGGTTTTTTTTTTTTTTTTTTTTTTTTTTTGTTACATTTTGTATGATTTTGATTTGTAAAAGTTAAAATAATTTCATTAAAAAAAAAAAAAAAACCTTAAAGGAAAAAAGAACACATTGATTTAAAAAGCAGAAACTGAAGAATAGTCCAATTCTTTTTAAATGTGACACAACCAATTGAAGTCACTATTAAAAGCACTAAAATGCTCCTCTTATTCAGAAATCATATAGTTTCAACGCGAAGCTCATAAAATTCTAACTACAGATACATAAAATGTGGCTAAAACTTCTTGTTGGAGACCAAAGAAAGTGCAAGAACACTGACTCAAGGTGGTGTATGGCGTTTGAAACTTTTTCTATCAAATGGCTTTTTATGTATTTTATTGGATACTTTAATATAATGAAGCATTTTCTGAAAAACTCAAAAGCCTTTTTGAATGTAATAGAAAATTTCAAAAGAACTTTTGAAACACTCTAAAATGTTGCCGAAATTATTGGAAACATTTCAAAAAGATTTATGAAATACTTTAAAATGTTTCTGAATATATCGGAACCTTTCAAAAAGATTTATGAAATACTCTAAAATGTTTCTGAATATATCGGAAACCTTTCAAAAAGATTTATGAAATACTCTGAAATGTTTCTGAATATATCGGAAACCTTTCAAAAAGATTTGTGAAATACTCTAAAATGTTTCTGAATATATCGGAAACCTTTCAAAAAGATTTCTAAAATAGTCAAAAACGTTTTTGACTATATCGGAAAGTGGTTTCCGAAATATTCAGAAACGTTTTTGAAAATTACATGCACCGTAGCTGCCCGAAATATTCAGAAACGTTTCTGAATTTTTTTTACAGTGTGTAAATTAATCTTTAAATAGAAGACTTTGATGGTCTTGAATTCCAGTTTCTGTTATTCAGACCTCCAAATTCTTTAATCGATTTTTCGTTGTATTCTAAATTTTTAATATTTCTGCGAACTGTAAGTATTTTTTTAGAAATTGTTTCGACTTCATTAAAATATGAAGGCGGAAGTTTAACTCCCGCAAAACCAGTCATTTCAGTAAAAGAAGAAAAAAACTTGTTAATGAAAAATTGCTATAACTCAGTGTTGTTTAGCGTTTTGATAATGGCGCTAAAGCAAATCGATAAAAGGAACCAACCAACCAGGAAGCTGGAAACATCACTGTGGTCCCTAATCGAGTAAAGGGAGGTAAAATAAAATGCGACCGGACCGGAACTAGACTTAATTGTTCTCAAGATCTGTAGGGCAGAAAGCATGATTTGTAAAATTTTTAACAGCGATAAAGAACTTATGTTAGCTTAATCTTCGGATATATACTTCTTGATGGTTTTTAAATTAATTTCTCAATAATGCGAAAGTTTAACACAATAATTTTAAATTGTAAAAGTATAAAAGTGATTAATCTAACTATTGAAGGGATTTAGAATTGAATAGCGTTTTTCATTTTTGGTAAATAAAATACTTGTATAACATTGTCGAGATATAATAGTTTCTCAAATGATTGCAGATTTTTCTCCCTTCCCATGCTATCGCTTCCGGAAATTCTATTCAAAACGCTAATTATGACAATATTTTATTTGCTTGCAGTATTCTTAAATTGCTTGTATCAAAAAATGGATAACGCCATTCGATTATATAGTTTCTGAATAAAGATACCTGCTAATCTTATGCGTTTCTGAGAAAAAATGAATTTAGAAATGTATCAGAAAAGAGCTTCTTTGAATTTAAGAATGAATTTGGATATAAAATCTTTAATAAAATGATATAGAAATATTTTTATAAATCTTCTTTTATTAAACAGCTTCAAAAATAGCGAGGTTTTTAGCTTTCTTTCTTTTTTCTTTTATTCTAAGCCATATTAATTTTTTAATGAATCTTTATTCAAATGTTGAAAGCCAAAAATCTAAATAATCATTAATGTTGTTAATGTGTACTTCCTGTAAAATATACTGTAAAATCATTCCATAGATATGCATGCAGTATTCTATAAAGGAATCTCAATTAATTGATAAAAATCTGAATTTTTTAGATATCGTTGAAATTGTAACGGGCCAAAACAGGCCGGTCCTGGTCTGTTTTCACTGATTTCTGTACTGGTCGGTCCGGGCCCGGGCCGAACTTTTGAGTTTTACAACGAGAAGGGCCGAAATAATTTTCCTACAGGCCGGGCCCGGGCCTTCGAATTCCGGCCCGTGTAAACCTCAACCCTGCTTTTATTTACTTTTATAAACGTTTCTTAATATGCTAAATATAATTCAGCTTTAAATTGCAGCATAAGTCTATTGAAAACTCACATATAGGATATAGGCAAGTCATGTTCATACTCACAATAATGATTTCAAATTCTTTGTAACTCTGTATATGATCATAGCATTTATATATACACGACGCAGTATAAAAATGCATACCATAACTGAAAACCTACGTCTATCAATTACCGCTAATAGACCGTTTTTTCGGTTACAATGCCAATACGAAATTTTTTGTGTGTCTCTGAAAATGGACGATAAATGCACGTCACATTCCACAGCAAGTACAATCGACTCTCGTTAATTCGAAATCGGATAAATCGAATCTTCGCTTAATTCGAACTAAACATGAAGTCCCGAAATTTTCAGTGGCAGAATAACGTTAAAAGTTTTCATTTATTTGAACTCATTTTCTCTTGACTTCGTTTAATTCGAACTAACGAGAATTCCGATTTTCATTTTTCTTTTCTTTCTCACAGACTTCAGATCATTTGAATAAATTGTGAAATTTGTTCCGAACGAGTATACATATAATCCAGTGCATTTGATATCCACTTTCTTAGTGTCCCGTCTGTCCATCAGTGACGTTTTAAATTTTTTTTCCATTGTGCTTGTTTCTAATATTTTAATTGGTTTATGTATTTATACATTCTAATTTAATATCAAGTCTTATTCTAATGATAACGGACGAAATAAATTAAAAAAAAAAACTATAACATTAATTCCTTCGTAATAGCATCATATTAAGCATGTTTTCATATCATAGTTTCCATAATTCGAACTTCGCTTAATTCGAACATTTCTAGTGGTCCCGTCGAGTTCGAATTAACGAGAGCCGACTGTATTTTGTAGTAGTAACTCTCAATAACGTGTATCAATTTCATTATATTTAAAATAGCGTAACATTATAAAAATACGCTGCAAACACTTGATCTCGTAGATCATTATACAACGGAATACAGTTGTGTGGCATTTTCAATGATTAATAAATGCTTTGCACTTTAACAAAATGCATGTTTTACAGCACTGCATAAATTCATAAAAATTTCATTATGATTGAAATGATGCAGCATCATTAAAATGCATTTGAAATGATTTTCTCGCATTGATTGTAATATCACAGATGACTTTTGATTGTCCGTATAAACGAAGCATAAATGTTAATACATTTACTTTACAGTAACTATCGTGCTATATAGTAAATATCAATAACATATACAAATTACAGGGCTACCCGAGTATATTTGCGTCAGCTAGAGTTCAGATAGACGAACAGACAAACCGAAGTCATGAACCCGTTTAAATTATATTGGAAAGTGCTAATAAGTAATGACTTTCCATACCTTCGCTTTGACTTTGTGTGGAGGTTTTTTTCAGTTTAATATACGATCCAGAATTTTTCAAAAACAAACTTACAGATAAGGGATAACTTAAATAGCTTTTTGAAATGCAAAACAGTTTCTAAAATAACTTATTCTATAACTTTTTTTTTTTTTTTTTTTTTTTTTTTGTAAAATAAATTATTTACTGAGTCAAAGAACTCATAAGAAAAGTTATTTATATATCTCGCAATCTTGTAAGAACCTGGCTTGTTTTTTGAAAAGAATTACAAAACAGTTCTCAGAGTAAACAAATAAATAAAAGTACTCTGCCCTTTTAGCTGATCTCCATAAAAAAAAAAAAAAAATAAATAAAAAAAAAAAAATAAGAGAAAAAGTTTTACATTTTGTTATAGTCAGTCTCAAGTGTTTTTAAGATTATCTGCATAGAAGCGGTGCCAATTTTTTAACACCTACTTCTCTTCAACTCAGAATTTTGGCTGATATTTCAGACAATTGTTTTCACGTGCTTTATTTTTCTGATCGCTGACTGTATCTGACGATACTATTTTGAGACATCAAAACAGACAACGTCGTTCAATACTTCACTGGGTCTAGGTTGTGTTCCCAATGTTTTCGACTAACAACCACGTTGTTTTGAAATGAAAGTTCTGCTGGGATGCAAATTAAAATGCATCTTGGCTCTTTGCACTGCAATTAGCAATTCTGAAATAAGGTTCTTCACTCTTTCGGCGAGTGCGCTGTCCTATATTTTAAGATAAGTGTGATAGACTATTTACCAGCGCTATTGCTCCAAGAAAGAAAACTAGTCGTTGGGGGCCACCGTATTACTTACTCATCATGGATATGAATAATATAATATATGAAAATAAAACATGTGTAAACTATTTATAAAATGCATTGTAATTCCAAAACAAAATTTAAACATATATTTAAATATTTTTAATATACATATAGTAATGCTCTATTAATGAATTGCTGATGAACCAATTTCGACAAATTATATGAAACGCCAAATTACTCAAGTAGTACCGAATTGCGTAAAAGAAAAATCCTTATAGCTCCAAAAATAATAATCATATTAACTAACAGTTTACTGCGTCGGATTAAGCTTCTTATTTCCAATTAAAATATATCTTTGAATTGAAATTTGAATTAAATACAGGGTCTTGAGAAATCGAAGAAATCGGAAAACAGGATTACAGATATCTCGGCAACTAATAATCCGATCGACTTCGTTCTTTATGCAAATTTTGTATACTTTTATTGCCTTTTACGTTCATTCCTTAAAATAAAAAAAAATCGAAAATTTTTATATACCTTTCATCAGAACGAATTTTTCGAGAGTCCGAAAAAATAGTTCCGGATAATCGAGGTTACTGATATTAAATGGGCTTCGTCCCATTCTTACATACTAAGTACATAGAAAATTTCAAGTCTTTATCTCACTTTGTTCGGGAGATAGAGCGGTTACAGACAGACAGACAGACACACAGACGGATGGACGGCAATTTTTTTTTTTCTAAAAATATGTTTTTCGGAATCTCCAGTATCTGAAACGTGTAAATCCGTCAAAAAAAAATTTTTTTTTTCGATTTCAAAACGATTGCAAAAATTACCCTATACTACATATGGGTAAGTAAAAAGAGAGATATGCTATGGACAAGGAGTATACACTTAAGAACATGCAATACACATAACTTGTGAAACAGGTGTAAGTACGGAGTTTCTTTTAAAAATCCAGAAGAATCTACATTTCGGAAGGGAAGGCTTAAAGGGGCTTAAACCTTCCCCATTTAAATGAAGGCTATTCTTTAGGTCGCATAAGTTGCTCCCAAAATTTTATTTACAATTTTTAGTGTTTAATAACTCATATCTAAAAAAAAACCCCTCTGTATTCAAAAAACTATTATAAATATTGTTTATACGCTATCTGGCCAAAGGTGACCGTCCACTTTCGATTTTAGACATTTTGTTAAATATCTAGAAAAATACATGAGGATTTATCCTGAAACTCCATGTGTTTAACAAAATAGGGCAGGTCATATATTTCCGTGAAGATGTTTTCTCGAAATTCCTTAACACTGAGGAAAAAAATATACCTCCTTCAACTAGAATGAATAGTTAGTCACTTTCTGAATACATAAACTAGAACTATAGATGAAAAATCTATGCGAATAGATTAAACAACTAAGCTGAATAGATGAAATAACATACCATTTCTAGTCTCTCATTTTCTTGGTGACAAAACAATATTGAATCATTTCAGTTACGAGAAATACTCGCTTAATTTCGGGAATGGTTTCATAAACTAGAATTATAGTTTTTAAATCAAACCTCTTGTGTTCGCATTTATTTGTAGAGATTTTTAAATAAATTGGACAACAAGATTATGGGAAAATGCTTCGGAATTCTAGTAGGAGACTCTAGAATTCTAAAGCTAAGTGAGTTAGAATTTATAAGGATGACATGGAACTATTTTTTCTAAAGCCACAATTTAGATTCTAGATGCCAGAACTATATTTTTCTCTCAGTGAAGGGACCATCAATAAATTGAAATAGAGAGCTATTCCATCTCAATTCAGGCAGACAGTACTGATATGCGTCAAGTCACCATCACAGATTTTTTTCAAAAAAATTCAGTAGTTAGAACTAAGTGATTTATAAAATTTCCTAAAAGGATTTTTCCCTAAAAATTTTTTTTCTCTGATTACAGCACTTTAAAATTTATGATAAAATTGGCAGTTTTCAGAAAAACTGAAAAACGCTTCATTTTGAAATGTACACAATACCAAACATATTCAACATATTCAGTCAATTTATTTTTTATAAACAGTTATTAAACTGAATTTTACTTTGGCATAGTTTTAAAGAATATAGTGACATTTTTACTTAATTAAAAAAATTAGATTTTAAGTATAAAAAATATAATTATTAGTGAATTTAAGATTTTTTTTTCAGAATGAAAAAAATATTTTAAAGCTAAACATTGATGGCAATCTAAAGACCTTTAATGGGAGTTTTACAGCAAATTTTATTTTAACTCTAAGGTGCTTACAACTTTTGTAATTCAATTTTAAATTTTGCAAAATTTTGTAAAATCACTACTTTTGAAATGCAATTTCTCAAAAACACCATTTTTTAAAAATCTGATAATATGCTCAATTCATACCTTATTAGTCTCTAATAAATACCTTACAAGCAAATCGTGTGTTTTTGCTTAGAAAATTTTATATGATTTTTTGAAAATAACATGTTGTGTGTATTTTTCAACAGACCACAAAGGCAAGTTCTTCCTTATTTAACCGAACTTGTAATGTAATTAATATTTCAAACTAAAAAATACATCACTAGTACATAATTATTACTGTTAAATTATAGCTAATCATTTGCTTAAATTTAAAATTGCGTAAAATACAGCCAATAATAAAATTAGTATTGATGATATGTTATTTCATTCCATACTCATGAATGTGTTAAATCCATCTACAGTGTGTAAAATTTTTTTTATATAGTATGGATATAATATATTAATGTGCAAATACATACATAACAGAAGAATTAGGTAGTGAAGGTTTCTTAAATTAACTTCAACTCCTTATCGTTGAAGGTATGAAGTCGCTCAGATTGTCCTATTGTAACTGATTTTCCTGTTTCTAGAAGCACATTTTCCAATGGTTGCACATTCATATTTTTTCTTTCCAGATTCTTTTGGCCACTGGAATGCTTTATCTATGGACCATGTTGGGTACATGAATGATACTTTAATGTCATTTAGTTCTTGTGATTGATATACCATTGATTTGTCCTATCCACCAATTATTTTCATAAATGCATCCAATGACATCACCGATTTGGAAACTATGTATTGAATATTGTATTTTCATTTGGCTGAAGGTTTCAACTTTTGTCAATTCATTTTTACTTGCTCGTTCCATATAATTTTCATTATTTACAATCACCCTATAATGTTTATATCTAATACCAACAATAGATTTTGCATTAGCATATTCTTTCTCATTATTAGTTCTATAGGATTGAGTAATATTTTTGTCTGGATGGACTAGAATGTTATTTTTTAGCAGAGAAGATAGTTCAGCAACAAATGAGACAGAATTTTGGATAGCTTTTATTGGATCCTTTTGGAGATTAAATTTTGTTGCATAGTGCTTGTCTCAGCATCACATGCACTTTTAACATGGCCAGTACCTGAAAATATCCTCTACTTTAGTACAATTTTATTTTTGTGCAATTCATAAAACTGATACTTGTTTTTAAAATGTGCTCCAGCTCCATCTGATATATACACAGGTGATTCCAGTGTTTGTAATTGGTACAACTTAAATAATTCTTTTTTTTACTTTTTCTATGTCACAAACAGCATGAGCTGTATCATGAGTTAATCATCAGAAACTATGATAAAACTCTTTATTTCTTCTCTAAAGTATGCTGTGCAGGTAACTAACGATATCTGAGTATTCTGCCAGTGGTAGCTTTGTACTTCATTTGGCAGTATTAGTGAGTAATTTTCAGCAAAGTCAAAATGCATCACAAGCGCAGATTTTTTTTAAGGGGTTTGGCTTATTTAATTTTATGAATAGGAATTTTTGAAGATTAGCTTATATTTATCTGCCATAATAATGTGCATATTATTATTTTTTTATTAAAAAATATTATTATAAATACAGAGAAATAAGAAAAAGCTTGATCTTCTGGTTTTCTGAGAAAAAAAAACTAATTGGGAAAAAAACTAAACTTGAAAAAAAATCTAATTCAGTTGTAATGTATGTATTTGCATTTTAATATATTATATCCATACTATATAACAAAATATTTAACACACTGTAGATGAATTTAGCACATTTATGAGTATGGAATGAAATGACATATGATCAATACTAATTTTATTATTGGCTGTATTTTACGCAATTTTAAATTTAAGCAAATGATTAGCTATAATTTAACAGTAATAATTATGTACTAGTGATGTATTTTTTAGTTTGAAATATTAATTACATTACAAGTTCGGTTAAATAAGGAAGAACTTGCCTTTGTGGTCTGTTGAAAAATACACACAACATGTTATTTTCAAAAAATCATATAAAATATTCTAAGCAAAAACACACGATTTGCTTGTAAGGTATTTATTAGAGACTAATAAGGTATGAATTGAGCATATTATCAGATTTTTAAAAAATGGTGTTTTTGAGAAATTGCATTTCAAAAGTAGTGATTTTACAAAATTTTGCATAATTTAAAATTGAATTACAAAAGTTGTAAGCACCTTAGAGTTAAAATAAAATTTGCTGTAAAACTCCCATTAAAGGTCTTTGGATTGCCATCAATGTTTAGCTTTAAAATATTTTTTTTCATTCTGAAAAAAAATCTTAAATTCACTAATAATTATATATTTTGTACTTAAAATCTAATTTTTTTAATTAAGTAAAAATGCCACTATATTTTTTAAAACTATGCCAAAGTAAAATTCAGTTTAATAACTGTTTATAAAAAATAAATTGACTGAATATGTTGAATATGTTTGGTATTGTGTTCATTTCAAAATGAAGAGTTTTTCAGTTTTTCTGAAAACTGCCAATTTTATCATGAACTTTAAAGTGCTGTAATCAGAGAAATAAATTTTTTAGGGAAAAATCCTTTTAGGAAATTTTATAAATCACTTAGTTCTAACTACTGAATTTTTTTGAAAAAAATCTGTGATGGTGATTTGACATGCCCTGCCTGAGCTGAGATGGATTTGCTCTAGAACAAATATCTTTTGCATAACCCTGTGAAAACTAATGCAGCAAAAGCGTCTAAACTGCAGATTATTATTATTTGGATTATTGTAAAAAACTGTTTTCATTTTTATGAGGATAGCATTTATACTCGTAGAGAAATTAAGGTTTTTATAAAAGCAGTCCCTTTTTTTTCAAGTCTTTTGCTGATAATTTGCAGAGTTTTTTATAATCGGCTTGCTATCGGCATTTAAAGCTATACTGAGGATACCCCACACATTTTCTTAGGGATTTAGATACAGGGCAGGCCCTTCCATGACATGTCCTTAATTATCCAAAATACTATTCCTACGAGGATTTTTAAAAAAATTATGGAACCGTTTTCCATCTGAAAAATCCAATTTAGGCCCCCAATTCTCCTTTGAGTGGGTAAGAAAAGGGTTTCTGGCAATTCTTGGTAATTGGTAGCTAAGATACAGTCTGAGGGAAGAGCCAAGTTTACTATATTGGCGAAGTTTCTCAACACTAATCATAAGCCTCTATCGTGCTGTCTTTTTGAAAAAAAATTTCCTCTCGTTTCCTCATGTCATGTCAATAAAAATCAAGGCAGTCTGAGCCATACAAACTAATATTTTTCTTATCTGGGAATAAAACAAGAAGTTCCTGGCCCTTCCACGTTTGATGACATTAGGTCCTGTTGCTTGTGAATAGTTTTCAACATGGGCAGGCTCAGCTTGGGTAGATATAGGCTTATCAATGGTGTTTGAAAACTTCGACTATAGGGGTAAACTTAACCTGGCTCTTCCCTCAAGCCGCATTTTGGCTACCAGTTTCAAAGAATTGCCAGAAACCTATTTCTTGCCAAATGAAGAGAGAATGGGTGACCTAAATTGGATTTTTCAGCCGGAAAACGGCCCCATAATCTTTGAAAAATTCTCGTAGGAATGGTTCCTGGATAATTAAGGACACGTCATGGAATGGCCTGCCCTGTATCTTCATCTCAATCCTCAATAAAATGTGTGGAGTATCCTCAGTAGAGCTCTAAATGCCAATAGCAAACACTTCCAGTCTGTGGTAGAACTGATGGCCGCTATCATAGAGGCTTGGGATAATATTGGTGCTAATGTCTTCCGGGGATCAATAAATAGAGCGCCACATCGTATATTTCAAGTAATATACAGGGTGAGTCATAAATATCGAAACAATAGGCTATCTCCTTAAATATTGCCCCTAGACCCATATTTCCAATTGCAAAAATTCATAAAAAAAGGTGAAATTTTTGATAAGATAAGTTGCAACTCCATGGGGGGGTCTATTTGAAAAAATACGAAAATTAACTTTTTATACGGCCCCCGTAGGATAAAAATTCCAATTAGGGAAACTTTCCTTATCCAGTCCTGAACAATACACAAAAAGTTGCATCGTCATATCTTAAAAATTCGTGGAGTTATAACCGTTTGAATAATTCATCAGGTTTTAAGGGATTAGACACAAATTGAAATGCGCGCAATTCAAAAGACAATGTTACTTTAACAGTTGTAGGAAACGCGTAAAAAATCTATCTTTTGAGTTAGAATTTTGATTTTTTTTCCTTTTTTGTGATGGTTAGCCATATAATTTGCTAAGAAAATCACATGCTAAAATATATCATAAAATTTTAAAAATTTCATATTGTCAGTACTGGTTTCAATGCGATAGTTAAAAATCGTTATAACTCCAAACATTATTTATCGGATTTCAATTTATTTCTATTTAACTAAAAATAAAAATCTGATTTTAGTTTTCTTTCGAGGTTTTTGTTTTTCAATATTTATTTTAGAGCTATTAAAAATATTTATTTAAAAAAAAAAACTTTTAAAAAATCATATTTTCAAAAGTAAATAATTTTTCATTTTTTTAAACAAAAGTAAGGTAAAATAATTAAAAATGACATGTTTCAAGTTTGTACTTTTTTTCTTTAACAATTCTTAACTTTTAATAATTTAAAGACAAAGAGTAGTCGAAAAAAAATCATTATACAGAAAAACGAAATGTACTGTTTTACTGCCCATTAGTTATTTAAAAGAATGCTTTTCTAAGATGCAGATTAAGTCCTTTTTAAAAAATTAGCTCTCTCAACTTCAAGCTTTTTATCGTCCGTTAGAGGCTGTTAAAAAATCTGTATTCTGGGCTCAGGTTAGATCAGGACCGAGACGTTACTTTTTTCTGAAGACTCGCCTATCCTGGTCTAATGTATTTTTCATACCGGAGGGGACTGCTTCCTTTTTCCCAGACTTGCACTGGACGAAATTTTTAATCACGGTCTCGAACAATCCGTAATTAAATCACAGACCTAATACGTACATAAAATAAGTAAATTTTGGCTTAATCAATATTTTTACGAAAACCACATAAATTTTAAAACCGTTTTTATTTTACAAAACGATAAAAAAAACTCTTTTTTTAAGAATAATATACAGTCGAGTCTCTATATAACGAAATCCACCGTTCCAGTAAAAAATTCGTTATATAGAGAAATTCGATGTATAGAGAATGATGTTAAAAATCGTATTTAATGTGTGAAATTTGAACAAATATTATTTTTGATATTTGAAATTAAGAATTTGAAATGTTTAAAAGTAAATATTAACCTAACATTTTATTTCTTAATTATTTAAGCTGTTTCAAAAAAGAGAACAGACATTTATTTGAAAGCTTAATGAAAATCAAATAAAGAAGACTTGCATTAATTTCAGACGAAGAAATCTGTAATTTTTTGGGTTTTTTTTATTTTAAAGTTGTTACGCTCTCAAAAAAAAAGGTTCAAATTTTAGCAAGGAATGAAAAATTGTAGTTAACATTTCCCTCCATTTGAAGGCCTCTCTTATGTGCCTCTCATTGATTCCTCTCTTACATGTGTATCAATCCAATTGACACTGTTTTGAGAAGGATGTGGAAAGGTGTGTGGGAGGTGGATGAATTCGTTGGATTTAAAGAACAAGACGATAAATCAAAAATAAGTGATGGAAAATTGATTACATGTGATTTCGAAGCTTTTTAAAACTGAATAAATTAAGACCAATTTATGAAAAAATTCGTTATATGGAGATAGATATTTCGCTATATAGAGACTGTTTTTAATGTAATCATGCGAAAAAGGGACCGTTCCTACTAAAAATTCGTTATATAGAGAAATTCGATGTATGGAGTTTCGTTACAGAGAAACTCGACTGTATTTAAATGCTAAAAAATTAAACAAAATAAAACCAGACAAAAAAATTGCCTAAAACGGAATTCTGTCTTAATCAGAAATTGTGTTGATCCATGCAAAATAAATACAATAATACCTGAGAATAAAATAAATTGCATTTAACCTTCATAGGAAATGCATTTATCTATTACGTATTTTTTCTTTCCTATGTGATTCCGTCTTAAAAGGTTTTACTGTATAACATTTTTCAACTTCTTCAACGCACGGGATATGGATTAGCGATAATAAAATATAAGTGAAACATTTACATATAAACATAGATTCATTGATAAAATAAATATATCACAGGCTTTGGCGCCTCTTTAATAATAAAAAGTATAAATATAAAAAACGAAATTCTATATTAAGTATTTTTGGTCAGAACTTCTCCACGCAAAACAATTTTTAACTATACTGAAGTAAAAAACTATGCAGAAATTCACGGCTGTGCCGACTATGATTTACGCTTTTTTCCTGGCTGGTCCGGATTATAATTTTAACAGTATTGCATGCCGGGCTGAACTTCTTTCCCTATGGGTCGGTCTAGGACCGGACCTAAATATTACGATTTATTCAGACCTCCAGTGCTAACAATCAACATGTTTTATAAAACAAGTTTCAATTTTAAATCAATACGCTGCTTTATTAAGGCCATATAAGAGGCACGGTCTTAAACCGACATATAACAACGTTACAATTTGTGGACGATCCCTTATTTGCTTTGAAAATTGATGAAAAACACTTTGTTTACAGGCATGGTAAAGTGGTGTAAGTCATGAATTTTTGAGAATTTTAAATTTTGATATCTCTGTCAGGTTTTCAGATAGGGAGATGAATTTTTTTTTGTTCAATTTAGGAATGGATAAAGAATAATTTCCTAATTGGGAATTTTGCTCTACGAGGGCCGTATAAAAATTTAATTTTCGTATTTTTTTCAATTAGACCCCCCCCCCCCCCAATGGAGTTGCAACTTATATTATCAGAAATTTCAACTTTTTTTATGAGTTTTTGCAATTGGAAGTATGGGTCTAGAGGCAATATTTAAAGAGATAGCCTATTGTTTCGATATTTATGACTCACCCTGTATAAGCATGCCGGATATATTGGCTATTAACATTAGTGACTTTATTTCTGCGGGACACTTTTTTCTCTCTATTCTTTTACAAATTTATTTCTTTTCCTGACCAAATGGAACGAGGAGTGAGTTATTCCTTGTAAATATGCATTTCTATAATCGACTTTCTTAATATATTTGTTTCGTTCACGTGGTTTCATTATCTGTCGAATAACGGTACAAAATCACGGTGGCTTTATTTCGGTTGGATTCCCTGTACATATATACACAAAAATCAGGAAAGTAAAAATAAAGTTAGTTAATATGAAAATTCAAAGAATAATGGTTTCTTTTCTCTCCCCACTTCCCTTGCGGGTGCCCGTGCCCATGTAAAGCTGTTTTATCTAACATCTATTGCACTGTTCATTTTTTTCATCACGATGTCAATGACCCACTTTTACTATTTTAACATGCAAGTTTTTTCTTAGAGAAGGATGAATATTAAAAAGTTCCGCCTTCCCAAAACCGGCTAAACTGCACTTTAAAAAGCGAAAAGGAAACCGATGCTTGCAGTATAACTCAAGTTCAGACTTACGGACAGGGAAAATTTTTAATCAAGTATGATAAGGAAGCAGAAGCTTTAATATTTACCATTACATACTATGTTTCAGCATGCCCATTATTGGTTTTCATTGTTGTGTTAGTTTGCAACCAAGATAAATGCATTGGAACCGCGATAACTCGACACCATACCAGGGATGTAGCTAAGGGGGTGCTGTGGGCGGCTCACCCCCCACCCTAAAATACTTTGAGCCTCCACTGGAAAAGATTACAAGGTCACTAAACAAATTTCTGTTCCGAAAATTCAAATGAAATTCTGTTCAAAAATCTAATTTAGTTTTGAGGCCCTTTCATCATTTTGCAGAAATACTACATTGCAACAAAAATAAGAGTTTCGACACTTGCTCATATTATTTGCACACAGGAAGCTAATATGATGTTAATTCTTGAACTAGTTATAAACACAAATTTTTCATCATCATATACTTTCTTAGCAAAAAAATGAAGTTATTACAATAGTTTAATAAAAAATGCACTGCCTACAATGTTAATATGCATTGATTTATCTTTCTGCGTTAGAGAGAGAGAGAAATATGAGCCCCCACCCCCTACATTCCCCTGTGCTCTCCCTCTATTGTTCATTTTTAGCTACAGCCCTGCACCATACAATTCGATTGTAACTCGACATATGTTAAAAAGGTTTTATAAAATAGTTGCTATAATTCTAATTGTAATTTACAAAACTAGCTTAAATCAATTATAATTTGAATAGCTCTATAAAAACTATTCTGTAGAAATTACTCATCCATGGATCAGCACTTACTGTATTAAAATACATTGTTTGCTTCTACAATCCAATTTAACTTTTTATTTTACTCTAAAGTAATTCTGATACATTTAAACAACATTTTCTCAGTTTATTTCTTGTCGGTTATTATAAATCCCTGATGTATAAATAAATGAAATCAGCTTATATAATAATGTTGTTCAACTATTTAATAATTCCAATTCTATTGCGAACTTAATAGTATATTTATTTAATGTACATATTTTATCATTTTCAAATTGTAACACATAGATGATTTTTAAAAAAGTATAAAATTAGATAGGGCTTTTCTAATTGGACACTCGCCGAAAATATTTTTTTTCTTCTAAATCTCCACCGGATCTTGATTTATCAAACTGAATCATTAAAAGTTGTACCACTTATAGAAATTCCTCTAGATATAGCAGTATCTGCACAAGAATATGTTGTGAATAACAATAATGAACAGTCACAACACAATTACACTGTAAAAAAAAAAAAAAAAAAAAAAAAAAAAAAAAAAAATCTGTAAAGTTACTAAACATTTTCTAGGAAAATGGGATTTCTAGCACTTTTCATGTAATGGTAACAGAAGAAATTCAGGTAATAGAATTTTTGCTGTTACTGTTGCATGAAAAGTGCTAGGAATCCCAGTTTCCTAAAAAAAATTAGGAACTTTACATATATATAGAGTTACTTTGGTTTTATTAGTAAAAGTATTTATATATATATATATATATATATATATATATATAACTTTTATAAATACATCCAAAGTTATTCAGACAATACCATTAAATAAACCAATGAAACCAGTATTTTTACAATCATATTATTGAAAACAGTTGAAGTTTGAAGTGAAACTGAAGTCAGATTACCATATTACTAAAAAATATATGGATAAATGGACATTATATAACCAGAGTAATTCATATATTACCATACAATAACCAATGAAACCAGTATTTTTACAGTCATCTTATTGAAAACAGTTGAAGTTTGAAGTGAAATAGAAGGCAGATTAAAATAATGAAAGGTAAATGGATAAAAAGGACAGTAGAAGACTTTTTTATTAAACTACTCATCAGGGGTGCATAGTTTAACAAAAAAGCAAATACATCCAACTCCAACCAGTTTCTCTTATGAGTCGTGCTAAAAGCTAAGAATTCGACTCACAATGCACCCGACTGGCTGGAAGCTATTTACTATTACAAATTAGTAAAAATATACTCATTAAAGAAAATATATCATAGAGTAGGAATTTTAGTTTCCTAGAAAAAGGTTATTAACTTTACAGATTTTTTCTTTACAGTGTGAGTGGCCACAAATCATAAACATTTTCAGAAAAAATACCAGAATTTTCTCATAAAAAAACGTTTTATTTAATCTAAGGCTCGAAATAGAAAATATCCACGAATCGGAAGGCTATTTTACAATTATTGTTAACTGAAAAAAATGATAATACAAAAACAATTTTAAGCATTTGAGAAAAATTATGCGTTAAGCATAGATTATGGAACACTTTCCAACACTTCCTGAAACCCTTAATAAAACTTCGTTATTTAGGTAAATAATGTGTTATGTCCATAGTCGAATATGTATTGCAATACTTTTGAATAGCCCCGTGTTTGATTCGTCGGTTGATACACATGCTATATAATGGTGAAATTTAATTTAGCAAGAAAACGCCTAACTGGTTAAAATTTCTCTTTTAGCTATTTATATAATAGATGGAAACATACTTAAATATTTTTATTCATCCTGTAGTTTACCTAGTACCTTTATTAGACGAAAGTATTTTACTAAAATTTAGTTCAAACAAAACCTCTCTTAAAACTACTTAAATCAGATTTCCAGAAATTATCATCCATAGACGACTATGTATCCAATTCTTTGCGTGACCCTATATATCATTTTATCTATATTTTACAAATATTCTTCAATAAACTAAATGCAATTCAACGTAAAAATACATGACTTATTGAAAAAAAAAAAACCTTTATGTAAATTACACTCATACTCAGTAACCTTTACGAGCTCTTTTGTGTAACCCTGCATATCGACTATAGCATTTATACACACCACATGATAAGCATACATTTAGTGAAACTTGAAATCGCATATCATAATTAAAAATGCACTTCATCCATCCATAAGCCATCATCCATAATATACAGTACTTCGGACAGAACATACTATACTATTTGAAATATTTTGTACTTGTCCCTGTAAATACCATGCACTTCATGTTATGCGAGAAATATTAAGCCTCAGTATCCTATATCAATTTTATTACACTTGAAATCATTTAACATAATTAAAATGTGTCTCAAACAATTCCTTCCTTTATTATAATATAAAGGAATTATTTTGTGTGGCACAGTAAATGAATAATAACTATTCTTTTCGTTGTATATTTTACAGAATGCATATTTTAGTGCACTTCGCAAATGTATATAAATTTGAATATGTTTGACAATGTGTAACACCTTTAAAATTCATTTGAAATGATGTTTTTTTATAGGCCGTAATGTAAGGAAAAACTTTTGTCTAATCCTGTAAATAAACTAATCAGGGTAGAAACTTCATTTGCAATAGGGTACGTACTCGGATAAACGTCAGTAACATTAAAAAAGTTCATGGCAATCCGAATATACTTACGAGAGTTAGAGCGCGGATAGATGGACAGATGAACCGAAAGTATAAACACTTTTAAACTGTGTTGGAAAATGTTAAAAATGCATACGAAATTCTAAATAATAAAAAATAGTTACAGAGCTACAATAGGTTATAAGAAAACTGTAGAAAACTAATAATATGTTACAATAATTGCACAAATCGGTGGAATATTTATCGTAATTTCACCACCAGAAACGATATTTATCATAATTTCACGAGCCAGAACATCGTTCCAATTTTCTCCGGTACATTTCGAAAACTGATGTAATCGCGCGATTAAAAAAGATTTAAAAAAAAAAAAAAAAACATATTCTATGACAAATTTTCTTATCATGCCATCTTACGTACACACACAAAAAAAAAAGAAAAAAAAAGAAAGAAAAAAAAAAGAAAGAAAGAAAAAGTCTGTAAAGTTATTCTCGGAAGCTGGGATTTCTAGAGCTTTTTCTGCAATGGTAATAGCAAAAATTCATGTAATAGAATCGGTTCTAGAAATCCCAACTTCCTAAAATAACTTTTTTTTTTTTTTACAGTGTAAAAGCATAAAGATGAGAAACAATTCCTTAAAGTCGGATTTTTTTCTTTTTTTCACAAAATTACTTGTTTTTATTTATAGAAATTTATTAATTAAGCCAAATAATAATAATTTGGTATAACCTATTAAGAACTTTGGAAAACTTTCACAAAATTGGATGGAAGAAACTTTGCACTTAAAAGATATAAAACCAAAGTGTATTATGTCTACAATTTACAACTACATTCTCTTATGAAATTCAGTCGTATTGCGAATCATCTGATAGATGTAGATCAGATAAAGGGAAAAAAATATATACATATCGGAAAGAGTAAACTGTCAATGATGGTAACTCTAACGGAAACCTATCGAGTTGCAAAAGCCTTGATATTATTTACGATTTCAGAAAACGGAAGGTTTAATGACACTGAAAGCTGCGAGGCACGAAACTGGATCGGATCTGGTTAGAATAGAAAACATTTTCGTCATTTATTTATGGATAGGGGTAGCAGTAAGATAGTAACTGTAAAATATCTTAACTGTGGCATAGAAATATTAAAATAACTCGGAAAGTGTACGTCAGACGTAGCAAATGAGGTGCGTTCGTACCGACTTACAAATGTAGGGGCCCTGGGCACAGATGCTTATGGGGGTCCCCTCTCACCGATGCTTACAGGAATCTTGGACAAAGCCGTACTTATTAAGTCCCTAATTGACTTTAATAACTTACTTTAAGTATCCATTGAAAAAATAAATTTGATAATAATTAATTTGCGTTTTTAAAATTATTTCTATATAATAAAGTTTAATTAAATTGAAATTCAATTACATTTAATTAAATTCTAATAAATTGTATGGTTCAGATTATAGTTTTTTATATAAGTTCATATATCTGGAACGATAAATCATGCAACAAAAGATAAAATGTTTTCTACAATACTAAGCTATAATTATTTTAAATATTAGCTATTAATCAAATAATATTATCTTTCTAATATAAATATTCACTGGACACTGGAACAAGTTTTTTGTTCTCTTTTAATACTTAAAATTACATCTGATTTTGAACAATAATTAAAAAAAACTTCAGTAGCATTTGGGGGCCCCTGAAAATCGGGGGCCCTGGGCCTATGCTCCGAATGCCCTGCCATAAATCAGGCACTGACCAGGGCCATAGCTAAGGAGGTGCTACGGGTGGCTCAGTCCCCCGCCTCCGAAACATTACAAGTCGCCACTGGAAAAGATTTCAAGGTCACTAAATGAATTTATGTTCCGAAAATTCAAAAAGAAATTATGTTCAAAAATCTAATTTAATTTTGAGGCCCTTTCACAGTTTTGCGAAAATACTAAACTCTAACTAAAATAGGTGTTTCAACACTTGTTCATCCTATTTGACATAGGAAGCTAACATGATGGTTAATGTTTCACTAATTATACGCTTGAATTTTTCTTCCTCATATTCTTTTCTTAGCATAATATGACGTTATTACAACAATTTAATGAGAAACATTGTAACTACAGGGTGAATATGCACTAATTTATTTTTCTGCGTCAGAGAGAAAATATGGTCCTCCCCCCCTCCCATTACTCACTTCTAGCTATGGACCTGGTTTGTACTATAACTAGATTTATAAATATTCAGATCTTGGTGCAATAGTTGTTGCACTCTTGAGCAAAAGCACATAGATTCAAAATTTATATCAGTATTTGTTTATTAGTTAGGCACCAGTGTCTTATATACAAACATGTATATGCATATATATATATATATATACACTATATTGCCATTGATTATTGGACACTTGCGATTTTAGACATTTTGTTAAATATCTAGAAAAATACATGAGGAATCATCTCGAAACTCTTAGTGCATAAAAATAATAGTATACGTCATACATCTCCGGAAGATTTTTTAACCAAAACTCCATAGGGGACCGTCAACAAATTAAAAAAGAATGAATATCTTTTGAATAACCCTGTCAAAACTAATGTAGCAAAAGCGCTCAAACTCTAGATTATGATTGAATGCCTTATTGTAATACACTGCGTTCATTTTTATGCAAATAGCATGCATACTCGCAGAGTAATTAAGGTTTTTATAAAAATGGTCCCAAATTTTTCCAAGTTTTTTCCTTATAATTTTCAGAGTTCTTAATATAAAATAATATTTTTTTCAGAAAATATGACAAACAACATTGCACACAGTACCCTGTAATCAGAATTAAAAAATAATGAAAATTGTATACAAAATGAGTTGGTTTACTAAATAATTTTTTACTGCGCATGCGTCAACGATATCAAAATTTCATTTGCATATTATGTTAGCTAAATGTATAGAGCAACTTCTGTGAAAGTCACAAAATCATAACTTGAAAATTCTGAAAATAATCGTCAATTGAATAAGTTGAAAATCCGTTATTCTCAAAATGAAGCAAAAACAAGAGGGGTTGTATCCATATATTCATTGATTAGTGTCAATATAGAATACACAATACGGGATGCTACGACTGCTTTTGGATAAAATCCCTCATTTTTTTGCTTCATTTTGGAAACAACGGATTTTGTCCTTTTTCTATAGACGATTACTTTCAGAATTTTCAAGCTATAATTTTGAGACTTTTACAAAAGTTGCTCTATACATTTAGCTAACATAATATGCAAATGAAATGTTGATATCTTTGACGCATGCGCAGTAAAAAATTATTTAGTAAACCTACTCATTTTTCACACAATTTTTATTATTTTTTAATTCTGATTACAAGGTACTGTGTGCAATGTTGTTTGTCATATTTTCTGAAAAAAATATTATTTTATATTAAGATCTCTGAAAATTATAAGAGAAAAACTTGGAAAAATTTGGGACCATTTTTATAAAAACCTTAATTACTCTGCGAGTATGTATGCTATTTGCATAAAAATAAACACAGTGTATTACAATAAGGCATTCAATCATAATCTAGAGTTTGAGCGCTTTTGCTACATTAGTTTTGACAGGGTTATTCAAAAGATATTCATTATTTTTTAATTTGTTGACGGTCCCCTATGGAGTTTCGGTAAAAAATCTTCACGGAGATGTATGACGCATACTATTATATTTATACACTAATAGTTTCGAGATTATTCCTCATGTATTTTTCTAGATATTTAGTAAAATGTCTAAAATCGCAAGTGTCCCATAATCAATGGCAATATAGTGTATATATATATATATATATATATATGTGTGTGTGTAGAGGTAAATTAGCCCCAGAAACCACAAGACTTCGACTGACAATGTATGTGCATAGTTTGAATAACTGGGCGAAGTTCAAAAGCCCATCCCAGGAAAATATTTGCAAGCTAAGTGCAATATGGAAAAGTGTGAGAGCTCGAAGATTTTGATGGGAGAGAGGGCCTTGATCTGCGGTGCAGAGCAGATGGGTTTCCTGCACGTCCGTGTTTTTAACGGAACGAGATTGCGTTTCAGAACTTTGTAAAAGGGATCGATTGATACCCATAAGTAACTTTAATCAGTTATTATGCTTGTGTTCGTTTTATACTTTATTTAGCCTAGAATTGTATATGTACCAGTTATCTAACCAAGAACTATTTTTAATTAAATATTCATTCAGTGAAATATTGGAACTGTTTACTTATTTCTAATTCCCGATTTTCGTCCGCCCCACTTCTACATATATTGCATATACAGGGTGATTCCAAATTTTTTTTACAATAAAAGAGGGGTGATAGTACACATCAAGACAAACAATATTAAATAGGAGACCAAGGGTCCAAAACGTTTTCCCAAGGAAATAGCCGCCATTAAAGTTTAGGGACCAAAATTTCAAATAGACATAAAAAAAGGAAAAATCGATCGATTGATTTGCGGTTTTCACTAAAATTATTCTTTATGTGAGCATTTTCTTGAAATTAAATTATAAAGATAAATTTCAAAAAATGCCGATAGAGGGCGCTTTAGACTTTGGGGTAACGAACAACTATTTTTTGCCGGTATTTTTTGCATCTCATTAAATGTTTTCGTAAGCTTAGACTCAAACTGAAATTTTGAGCTCAAAATCTGAAAGTGGGAGTGGTTAAGTAGCACAAACTGAACTGTGTTCAGAGGGTTCAAATTTCAAATGATTATAAAAAACGGAAAAATTGGTTCATTGATTTGCGGTTTTAACTAAAACTATTCTTTTTGTAGGTATTTTCTTAAAAATAAATTATAAAGATAATTTTCAAAAAATGACGGTAGAGGACGCTTTAGACTTTGGAGTAATGAACAACTCTTTTTTGGCGTTATTTTTTGCATCTCATTAAATGCTTTCGTAAGCTTAGACTTAAACTTAAATTTTGAGCTCAAAATCTGAAAAGTTGGGAGTAGTTAAGTAGACAAACTGAACTGTGTTCAGAGGATTCAAATTTCAAAAGATTATAAAAAACGGAAAAATTGGTCGATTTGTTTGTGGTTTTTGCTAAAACTAATTTTTAAATGAGCATTTTCTTGAAAATAAATTTTAAAGATAAATTTCACAAAATGCCGATAGAGGGCGCCTTAGACTTTGGAGTAGCGTACAACTATTTTTAACTGTTGTTTTTTTTCTAATCTCATTAAATGCTTTCAAATGCATAAACTTAAAATTTAGGCTCAAATTCTGAATCGTTCGGAGTGTTTAAGTTGCGAAAAATTGAATTGTGTTCGAGAAGGGGGGAGTGTTAAATTTCAACTCCTGAAGACACTTCAATTTGCGCTACTTAACTACTCCTAATTATTCAGATTTTAAGCTCAAAATTTAAGTTTAAATCGAAGCTTCCGAAAACATTTAATAAGTTTTCTCCAAGCATTTAATTAGAACAAAAAAATAATGCTTAAAATTAATTGTTGGTTACTCTGAAGTTTAAGGCGCCCTCTAATGGAATTTTTTTTAAATTTATCTTTAAAATTTATTTTCAAGAAGATACTGACTTAAAGAATAGTTTTATTTTAAACAGCAAACGAATCGACAAATTTTTCCATTTTCTATAATTTTTTTAAATTTGAACCCCCCCCCCCCCCTTAAACACGGTTCAGTTTGTGCTACTTAACAACTCCCTACTATTCAGATTTTAAGCTCAAAACTTAAGTTTAAGTCTAAGCTTCCGAAAACATTTAATGAGATGCAAAAAATAACGGCAAAAAATAGTTGTTCGTTACTCCAAAGTCTAAAGTGCCCTCTATCGACATTTTTTGAAATTTATGTTTAGAATTTATTTTTAAGAAAATACCGACATAAAGAATAGTTTTAGTGAAAACCGCAAATCAATGAACCAATTTTTCCGTTTTTTATAATCATTTGAAATTTGAACCCTCTGAACATAGTTCAATTTGTGCTACTTAACCACTCCCACTTTCAGATTTTGAGCTCAAAATTTAAGTTTTAGTCTAAGCTTACGAAAACATTTAATGAGATGCAAAAAATACTGGCAAAAAATAGTTGTTCGTTACTTCAAAGTCTAAAGCGCCCTCTATCGGCAATTTTTGAAATTTATCTTTATAATTTAATTTCAAGAAAATGCCGACATAAAGAATAATTTTAGTGAAAACCGCAAATCAACCGATTTTTCCGTTTTTTATGTTTATTTGAAATTTTGGTCCCTAAACTTTAATGGCGGTTATCTTCTTTGGAAAATGTTTTGGACCCTTGGTCTCCCATTTAATATTGCTTGTTTTGATGTGTACTATCACCCTTCTTTTATTGTAAAAAAAAATTGGAATCACCCTGTATATACAGTCGAGTCTCTCTACAACGAAACTCCATACATCGAATTTCTCTATATAACGAATTTTTAATGGGAACGGTCCACTTTTCGCATGATTACATTAAAAACAGTCTCTATATAACGATAACGATACATATAAATATCTATCTCCATATAACGAATTTTTTCATAAATTGGTCTTCATTTATTCAGTTTTAAAAAGCTTCGAAATCATATGTGTTAATTTCAAATTCGATGTTTCAGTAGAAAAATATTCTTAAAAATAATAATATAAAAATTTCCTACCTTTCTTGAGGGTTCTTGAGGGATGCACGGTGGTCCGAATCATAATTCTTGGTAATCTTCAAAGACAGAAAATCCACATCAAAAATAAGAGACAAAACGTAAACACACAAAAAGAAAAGTTAATTATTTACACACGCGCGCACAGATATTACATGTTTCTTGATCATTATTCTTAATTTGACTACATCGAAATCTGAAAGGTACAAAAAGAACATTAATAAAAAGATCGTAAAAATAACCAATGAGCGTTTAGTTTGCACAAGCAAGAAAAATAAATAAATAAAAGAATGTTATGAAAATGAGCGGCTGCTGGTGCCAGAATGTCTTCGTGAAGAGTGTTTTCACACTCCCCACCTTGAGTTCATTAGGGGACAGAACTCAATCACTGCAGTTGGAGTCTTTCGGGCGGCCGTACAATTCGACCATGGCGAGTAGTCAAACGCTTTTGCAGTACTGCATCACTTTGATTATCGGCGATTCCATTCACCTCCAAAGAACAAAGTTTCTTAATTGGACGAATTAGCATTCCAGTTGCAGTCTTCAACTTTACTACGCGCACAACGCCATCTTGACTGGGTATAAGTTCCACAACTCTACCAAGAGGCCAGTTTATTCGGCTAGAATTTTCCGTCCGTATCAGGACAACATATCCTACACACAAAGATCTTGATTTTTTCCCACTAAAGACCGAACATTTTAATGTGCCGAGGTATTCGCTTCTAAATCTTGATTTTAAATCGTTTCTAATTTTAATTCTATAATGGTATCGTTTATTCATTTCTTTGTGGTCTAGAAATTCCAATTCAGGCATACCTATTTTAGTATTTTCCTGTAAGAACACTGAAGGAGTTATAACTTGAAGATCTTCATTATTATCTGTAACATACGTCAAGGGGCGGGCATTTATAATACTTTCACAATCGCAGATAACGGTATGTAGTTCTTCAAAATTTAAAGACGACTTGCCCAATACCCTTCTCAGGATTCGTTTCAGGATTCCAACAAGCCTTTCCCAAAATCCACCCCACCAAGGTGCAGAAGGTGGAATAAATTTCCAGTCTATACGTGAAAACGCAGTAACCGCTTTTACTTTTTCATAGTCAATAGTTTTCAATAAATTGTGGCAGCCAGTAAAATTTGTGCCGTTACCTGAATATATTATTGCAGGACGACCTCGTCTAGAAATAAAGCGTTTCAGTCCTAAGATAAAACTTTCGGTTGAAAGAGCTGTCAATAGCTCGAAATGCACAGATCTAAAAACTGCACACGTGACTATCAAAATCCAGACTTTACTTTGATTTTTCAAATAAAGAGGCTCGCACAGATCGATTCCTATTATTTCGAAAATCGCGGCTTCTCTGACACGATCAAGAGGTAAGACACTTTCTACTACATCAGGTGGTTTTGCTGAGTGTCTTTTACAAATGATACATTTGCCGATTACCTTTTTGATTGTTTTCCGACTCTTCAGTACCCAGTAATTTTCTCGTAACGCAGTCATTAGCAGGGGTACGCCACAATGACCGAATTCTAAATGTTTCGAAAATATAATCTGTTCTACGACGTAATGATTTGAAGGGAGTAAGATAGGTAATCTAAAATTAAATTCATCTTCTCGTTGAAATATCTTCGTTTTTACGCGTATGATTCCTTCCGAATCTGTAAAAATATTCAGGCATTTTAGTCTTTGATTATGTTCATTCACAAAGGATTCTTTTTGCACAAGTTTTAATAATACTGTTTCTGCCGCTTTTAATTCGTTGTGTGTTAATTGACCGAATATTCTGTCGGTACTACCCCTTTTCGAATTTTGGTAAAATCGCAAAATCCAACCAGTAACTCGCAAAATTTTATTGTAAGAAGAATAGCGATTATAAAATGGTGCCTCATCACTCTCTACATTAGGAGCGGTCACAATAGTTTTTCTTTTTTCAGAATTCACTATATCCATATTAGGAAAAATATTAGTACTAGGCCAATTTTCCTTTGATTCTGAAAGCCATGATGGTCCTAACCACCACTGAGATTTAATAAGGGATTTTGCACAACAACCGCGTGACGGTAAATCTGCTGGATTCATATGTCCAGGTACAAAATTCCATGAAGTGTTGGGGGTAAGCTTTCGAATTTCTCTAACTCTATTTTCTACAAATGTAGCCCAAGGACCTTCCCGTTTTATCCAGTATAACACGTCCATTGAATCTGACCAATAGAAAGTATCAACATTTTCTAATTTCAAATCGTTTTTAATACTATTAGACAATCTAGCTCCAATACAACTGGGCCAATAACTCAAGGCGTGGAATGGAAATGTCCTTTAGAAAAGCTACTCTAGAACGAGCCTGAATAAGTTGACAAGTTACACGATTTTCTACTTCATTTCTTAGATAAATGCATGTAGCGTAAGAAAATTTACTAGCGTCGCAGAAAATATGTAAAGATAAGTTTCCCTCTTTTAGAGATAAGTTAGACAATCTTCGCGGGATCTCAAGATTTCCCAAATCATTAATTTCTTTAGTCCATTTTCTAAATTCCTTAACTATCTCATCGGGCAGCTTGGAGTCCCATGACGCCTTTATTTTCCAGCATTTCTGTAAAAGTAATTTTGGAATTAAGGTCACGGGGCAAGTGAAACCGATGGGATCGAATATTTTATGAGTTAAGGACAAAATTGTTCTTTTAGTGATGCACTCATTTTCCAATTTAAAATTCCGAAAATCACACGATAATGTATCACTCTTGGTGTCCCACATTAAACCAAGTAAGGGAATTTTATCCTCAGCCGCATCACTCAAATGACCCTTTTCATTAAAGCCTAATCCAATTTCTTCGCACCGATTATGACACCAACCACGAAGATCAAATTGGGCCGAAGCTAAGAGTTTCCGTGCTTCATTGCGAAAATATTCTAACTCTTCTAACGATTCTACACTAGCTACACAGTTATCTACATAGAAAGATTCTTTAAGTTTTATAGCAACATCTTTAATGTTCTCAGGTGCTTCATCTAAGTGACGTGTTAGAGTAGCGGCCAAAAGGAAGGGGCTACAACTGATCCCAAAGACAACCCGACAATGTCTATAAATTTCAAGGTTTTCTGAATTCCCATCTCTCCACCAGAAAAAACGTAAATAATCTCTATCCTTTTCATTCAGTGATATCTGTAAAAAAGCTTTACGAATATCTGCTACAACACCTAACTTTCCCACTCTAAATCGATTTAGAACAGAAGGAATTAGTTCAATTAAATTAGGTCCCTTCTCTATACAATCATTTATGGAAACAGAACCCTTAGCATGTGCTGATCCATCAAATACCGGCCTAATTTTGGTCGTAGAATTAGGTTTTATTACAGCTCTATGAGGGAGATAATGGACTTTGGTGTTAAGTTTTTCCTCTTCTTTCACTCTTTCAATAATCCCTTCCGTTTCCCACTCATTTAAAACTGCTTCGTAATCTTTCAACAAACCGCAATTTTGGAGATTCTTAATATTATTTTGCAGGCGTTTTATCGCTAAATCTTTATTACTTGGAATGGGAGGATGCTCACTTAACCAGGGAAGACAAACTTTGTACCTACCATCAGTTTCGCGTCTTACGGTTTCTTTAAAATGCTCCAAAACTAATTTCTGGACTTCTTCCTTAGTTTGTTTTTCCGCAGGATCTACTATGCCTAAAGAATCTAAATTCCACAAATCTGTAATTTTGGCATCGTTTACATATAATGAAAGGACCAAAAGAGAACTATCCCTTTCATTTCCGCCAATTTTGCCCATAGTAGTCCAACCCAGTTTTGTTTGCATCGCAACCAAACCACAAGATAAATTTTCTATTTTCCCTGTAAACAGTTCTCCCACAACATCTGCTCCCAAAAGCACATGCATTTCATTTAAATTTCTTTCATATAAACAAATTTTACCTTCAGGGCAGATACCGCTCAAAAATATATTTTTTCCTTTTAATTCCGCAATACAACGAATGTCTCTAATTTTGGGTACATTAGCACAAATTTTTTCTTGTTCCATTACCTCAATTTTTATCTTTTTACCTCCCCTTAAACCCCTTAAATTAACAGAATAACAGTTATGATCTACCGTTGTTTCGGTACCTCCAAACAACCCGTGAGTAATTCTGACCTTTCTTAAACTTTTTAATTCCATCTTATTGGCTACGAACTTTGAAATATACGACTTAGATGAAGCCGTATCTAACAATGCGCGTACTATATATTCACAACCATTATTTCTTACATAAACATATAAAGTTTGTAAATAAACTTCTTTCTGCAAGTTTTCATTCGCAAAAAGGGCAGTATCCGACACTTCGGTCTGTTGTTTAGATTTTTCTCTTTTTACGTTTCTATAACAAAACAATGTGTTATGACTCCCGTTGCAAATCCTGCATTTTATATTTTTTTTGCAAAAACGCGATAAATGTTTTTTCATTTCTAAGCACTTAAAACATGCTCCCTTTTTCATTAGAATGTTCTTAATTTCATCAATAGATAGTTCTATCGCAATCAACCGAAGAGCAGGCACGTAGCCAGGGAGGGGGCTGAGGGGGCTGAAGCCCCTCCCGAAACTTTGAAAAGACTTTACAAAATTATCTCTATGATAACAAAATAAATTTTGTTTGTCTTCCATTACATTAAAATCAATTATATTTTTAGCTGTAAAAATATCCATTTATTGAATTACAATTACAGTAATCCTTCATTATATCGGTCATTTGGATATATTGTTTTTTTAATAAATATTTTTACCACAAAAAATATAAATTCTTTTTAAAACGCAATTTTAACTATCTTTATGCGCAGTAAAATTCGATCAAGTGTAATTCCGTATCACAAATTTGATCAAGAAAAATTAGTGTAATACACATATGACGTATTAACTTTACTTAACATTTACTTGCATATTATGATCTTCCTTAATTTTCTTTATCTTCATGCATATAAACGAAACTTAAAGCGGTCAGTGTTAAAATATTTTGCACAGAAGGGAGCCAAAAACTTTAATAGCTATCTATAATGTAAAATCATGTGACAAAGATGTAATTTTAAAGAAAGTATCTTTGATAATGATGTTATAACTGTAAAATGCTTTTTATTAAAAAAGAAACTATTAGAATGTATTTTTGAAAAATAATGATGCGATAAAAAACGATATGGTATCGAAAAACCTTCAAAAAACGCCACTGCGTTACCCCCCAATCTCTTCACTGAACAACTTTTCTACTAATTGTTTGCATGTGAATCTTTAATAGTATGAAAATGTGCGTAAAGTAGCAGCTTTGTCTGGTTAATTTTCTTTGTATTTTGTAGAGCTATCAACTTCACTTCTGTGTGTACTTCTGATGTGTACTTCTTTATAGGGATTATTATTATTATTATTTAATTTTTCATAGTACCACCGGAGATAGTTTTATATCCCGTTTTATATACACGTATTTAGATAAAATTTACCCCAATTAGACTGTGAGGCCAATCTACAGATGTAGGCGGGTGTGCTGACGGGCTGGGAGGTGCTATTTGTAAAATCAGTATAGAGACATTTCGAGTTGTGGCTAGATAAGATGGAAAGAAAAATTTTACTGATTGTTAATGGAATCTTTTAAGTAACTAGAAAATATGATATGAGATGACAAAAATAATTTTTCAGACGTGTGATTTTCTTTTTCAATTGCAAAATCACAAAACAGCATTATGGGTGCACTAAATCTTGAACTGACTTACGTAAAACCAATTCCAATAATATCAACTTTTTCTGGCAGCAAGTCTTGTTTAGAATTAAAAATTTCGAATTGTTTGGGTGTTAGCATTTGAAACAATATGACTTTGGTGGGGATTCATCAAGTACTAGATATGAGCCTACAGTATGGAAAGCAACTTGATTTGATATTGCTATGTAACTAGAGATGACTTAGATGATGCCATGAAGAGAAACAATTTTTGTACCATTATACTTTCCAAACAGCCATATAGATTTCCAATAAAGAAAATAGAATAAAGAAACAAAAATAAGAAAATTGGAAGAAATATACAAAAATAGTATTTCCTTTTCTTACACATGGCTGCCAACTTTTACGCATTTTTGCTACTGCTAAAATTGTACAGAAATTTTCCTTTTGTTTAATCATACGATTAAGACAATTAAATAAGACAATACTTACTACAAAATTTTTGTGGTAGGAAAAATGCGTAAAAGTTGGCAGTTATGCTTACATATTCCAAAACCTTGTTTTCTGTTTTTTCACGAAAAAATAAGCATAAAAAAGGATTACAATAAAAAATAAATAAAATAAATAAATAAAAAACAGGAAGATTAGTTTCTACATGTTTCAGATATTAAAGCTAAATGTGTTTTCTTATGCAATTCTTATAACATATGCAATTAGATTACCACAAATCGTATGTTATTTTAGCAAACAAAATTAAGATTTTTTTTTAGGAATACAGCAAATTAATATTTCATTGTTGAATTTTCAAATAGCTTCAGGAAAAGAAGAAATCGGAGCAGTTCTTCAACTAATACTTAAAACGATCTTAATTTGTGCCGAGAAAATACGCCCCTTTGAGATTACCACACTGTAAAAAAAATTTCCGTTAAATAATGGAAATAGTACTGGTAATCTAGACGCCAGTAGTACTATTTCCGTTATTTAACGGAAAAAAGTTCCTTTTTTTCAGTAATATTTCCGTTTTTTTACAAAATACTTCCGTTTTTTCATATTTTTTTATATAAAAATTTTCATTTTTCAACAGTAAAGCCAAAAAAGGATTTTCAAGGACAAACTGTTTTTTTTTATTATTATTCTTTAGACAAAGACACATCAGATTAGAACACATACAATTAATTTAAACAGCAATGAATAAATGTCACTTAGCCTCGATGGGGATCGAACCTAGCACCTGTCCCATGGCAGCTTGCAGTAGAGTAATACCATTACGCCATAGTTACGCATACAGTGTTAGCAAATATCTCTATTTATTTCCAATGATTTTATAAAGCAAAGGCCTTATGTTGAACGCGTCATTAATTTTTGTTGAGAATTTTTTTCTATATGAGTGTACAGTTCTAAATGTTTAACAGATTTTATTTCCATAATTTCGAATATTTAGTTTTTAATTTCAGTTCTATAAAAAATAAATTTTAGACTTTAAAATATTACATGTATTAAGAGTTGAATGCATTAAAAAGTTTTGTTTTTTTTCATTTTAAGGAGATTTTTAAAAATTTATTGCAATATTATTCATATTTATTTACTTATTTATTTTTGAAAGGATATTCTTAAAGTAATATTAAAATATATTAAAATTAAAATTATTTTATTAATATTTTATTATTAATTTTATTAAAATATATTAAAATTAAAAGTAGAACTTTTTTCTATTATCCTACGCACATTTTAAAAAATATGCTATAAATGTGTTAAACATTATTTAAAAATGATAATGGAAATAAACTAACTGAAAATAAGCTAACTAACTAATCTCAAACTTAAAAGGGATTAATAAAATTTTATAATTTTGATTATTTTTTTAATATTGTAAAAATATGTTAGCTTTATATTATTAAAACAGAAAGAAATAAAGAAAATTATTATAGAAAGTTGTTCATAAAACAACTTTATAATGTTTTTCTATTCCAGATATAGATGGCGACACTGGAGTTATTTATGGAATTCATGCTGTTATAATACGGAACTCCTCTGTTTTCGGAAAATTTTACGGAAAACTTACTGTTTTTATAATCTCTAAATATCAATAACGGAAATTCTGCTGTTTTTTCGGAAAAACGGAACTATTCCGTAGAATTTTACGGAACAATTTCTGTATATTAACGGATATTTTTTTACAGTGCACGACGATAATTCTCTAACGTTGGAGAAATCGATATAAAAAAGACTGTTGGCTAAGAGTCTTTTAAATTTTGAGCGAAGTCTAGTGAGAATGAATTGATTCTACGGATATTATAAATATTCGTAGAAATGTTATTTACTTCATCCAAGACATTTAGAATAAAATCACTCAAATATCCTCGGATACAATTACCGAAGAATTAATTATCAAAATAAATAACGTGATCTGTTTTGTTAGTACAAACAAAACGCGTAGCTTAATTGCTGATAAAACTCAAGCGCAGAACAGCTTGACCTTTGTGTTAGATATGTGGACAATTAAAAAAACCGCAAAACCCAATAATTCAAAAAATTCTTTTAGGTTTATTCCAATAAATGTCTTCTCGCCAAAAATTCAAGAAAATTAATACTACACCATTGTGATGAATTTTGCCTTGACATACATAAATGTGTCACAAAAGCGTATGATAAAGCAGCTAATAAGTCTGGTCATCATGTTAGCGGGTCCAATCTGAAAATTTTCAGAGTATCCAAAAATTAGATACGTCCACTTTGAAAGCCATCTGTTAAATTTTGCCTTGTCCAACAGCATGCTGACTCTCATAATTCGAATGAATCATGGACTTGTTAAAGCAATGGCAAAAGTTTTTAAAAATCACCTAAAGGCAAATTTAGTGCTTCAAGAAGCAATTACATAATGTACCCCATTAAACAAAAGAAAATAACTTCTCTACATTTGTGAAACAAAATTTATCGAAAGGCATGAAAGCATATTAACTGTTGTTGAGCTACATACATTTGCATTAGCTCAGAAGATATTTTGAAAAACACGTGGAAGATTTCTTTGGTAGCTGGAGCTTTTTTGGAAGTCGGGAGAAGAATGATTTTATCATAAGCCTGTCTGTAAGGTTTTCTGTCTGACAGAGTCATAGTGAGTTTTCTTAAAGAAAAATTTCGTGGCATGATATCGGCTGTAACTTATGTAAAAATGTCCTAATTGTTTTACATAAATATAGTGAAAAATGCAGCAGAAATCTTTTGCGATATTTTTTTGTGCATCAAAACTTTGGGAGGACATATTCCAAACTGAAATAAAGATCCCAAGACTAACCATTTAGACAGACAACACATACAAACTCTCAAAAAACATCCTCTGAAGAGTATTACAATATCACGGTCTTTATTCTCCTTGTAGAAAGTCTTATTGAAAATTTTCATGATATAGTGTCAATGTAGCAAGTGAAAGCTGAATATGAATTAGGGTGCAAAGAAATTGTTGACACCAACACAGAGGTTTTAAAAGTTTTGGTACTGTAATGTGATGCATTACAATAATACCGAACACTTGTTCACAGTCTTGGTTACAGTAACAACAGTCAGTGCTGAAAGATATCTTTCGACAATAAAAATAATTAAATCTTTGCTTCGAATCATTATGGCCGATGAGAGACTGAGTCACTTTGCAATGATTTACATTCTTTGGGATATTCCAGTAAATCTTGATAAGTTAATCAGCACCATGGCTAAGAAGAAATTACAATGATTGCTTCAGTTTATTGTACAAAGTAAATTTATTGTACCAAGAGTAGTGCATTTATAATTATTATAATCAGAGAAAATAAATACAAAGATAATTTTTATGATTAAATATGACTGTAGCAATTTTTCTTTGGAAAAAAATAATGCGAAAGAAATTAATTTCATTTATGGATCAATAGTTTCAAGACCTCGCACTCGCAATGACAGATTTTTCCACGCTAGTATTAATCCTGTGTTTTAAATCAATTCATGTACTGGTTTGCATTTAAATTTTTTTAAATTTTTTTCTCATAGGATACTCAAACATTGTTATTTGCAGATTTTTTTTCCCTAAAAACTGTCCAGTTTCCGAACCGGTTTGGAAACTGGAAGTGCTTTTGAATGTCAAAAATTGAAACATAAATTTATATATATATGTATATATATAAACAATATTTGACATGTTTATCAAGTATCCTATGCAGAAACACATTGTAGATTTGTTTAATTTTTTTGCTGTAAATTATCCAAATTACTTTTGTAAGATCAGAAAAAAAGTCAAGATTCAGCCCCTCCCGAAAGGAAATCCTGGCTACGGGCCTGCCGAAGAGTGCTGAAATGATTCACAAAAAACGCAGTTTATTACGTTTAAATTCTCTTTTTTGTTCGTTGACACTAAATCATTAGCTGTGGGATAATTTTTTTGTTTATTGTTATTTCGAAACGAATTAAAGTTTTTCTTTTCAGGAGGATTAAAAAATTTTCTATCTTCGTTCATTGGGTTTATTACTAAATTAGCCTTTTCTCTTGCTTTTAAACAAGTAGATAAAAAATTCATCAATTCTTCAATTTCATAAAATCCTTTTTCATTATCGGACTTGTTAAGTTCTATTAACAAATCTTTCGGAATTGTTTTCAAAATGGTTGTACATAATACACTTGAAATGCTATTTAAATCTGTTCCTAAGCTTTGCAAACTTCTCAGTTCTACTGATAATTTATCAAAATATTGTCGGAAAGCATATATATCATTCGAAGTTCTCAAAGGCTTGATAGCTAAAAGATTACTAATATGATTGTGCATTAATAATTGTTTATTAGCAAACCTACTTTTCAGCAATTCTATAGCCGCATCGTAATTTTTTTCGGAAACAGGAAAACCTTCTATTGTGTTTAAAGCGGTCGATCTTAATTGCGATCTTAAATAATTAAATTTATCAACTTTATTTAACGACTTATTATCATGAATGGCCGATTCAAAACTGCTCCAAAAGGAAAGCCATTCATTTATATTTCCATCAAATATTGGTATATGCAATTTCGGTAACTTAACTTTTACAGAATTATCCACTTTTTCATTAAATGTACTGTCTGAAAATTGTTCTTTGTTACTTTCTTGTTTTGATTTTAAATTTAAAAATCCCGCATTTAATTCTCTAATTTTCTGATTTGCGCGTGACTTCCATAATATTACATTTTCGCTATACTTTTCAGCGGCTTCTTTCTCTAAATCATCGGGATTGACTAATAATTCAATTGAATTACCTGTTGTCTTAAGTGACTTAAATTTGTCGGTCAATGTTTCAACATGTTCTTGCAGTTCTTCGATAGACACATCGTCTGATTTTATGGAAGTTTTGATTTTATTTAGAATTTTCGTAACAGCCGATCGAAAAATTGTTCTTCTTTTTTTAAGTGTTTCTAAACTTTCAGCCATTTTTTTCTCTTTTTCTCTACTTAATTAGTTAATTTCAAGATTCAAATTCTTAATTGTTTCAAAATATATTACCACCGTACATCCCGCGACAGGGATGCCATGTTAATTTCAAATTCGATGTTTCAGTAGAAAAATATTCTTAAAAATAATAATATAAAAATTTCCTACCTTTCTTGAGGGTTCTTGAGGGATGCACGGTGGTCCGAATCATAATTCTTGGTAATCTTCAAAGACAGAAAATCCACATCAAAAATAAGAGACAAAACGTAAACACACAAAAAGAAAAGTTGATTATTTACACACGCGCGCACAGATATTACATGTTTCTTGATCATTATTCTTAATTTGACTACATCGAAATCTGAAAGGTACAAAAAGAACATTAATAAAAAAGATCGTAAAAATAACCAATGAGCGTTTAGTTTGCACAAGCAAGAAAAATAAATAAATAAAAGAATGTTCTGAAAATGAGCGGCTGCTGGTGCCAGAATGTCTTCGTGAAGAGTGTTTTCACAATATGGAATCAATTTTCCATCACTTATTTTTGATTTATTGTCAGTGTTGAGGTTTTTTTTAACTTCTCTCCTTGTTCTTTAAATCCAATGAATTCATCCCACCTCTCACACACCTTTCCACATCCTTCTCAAAGCAGTGTCAATTGGATTGATACACATGTAAGAGGGGAATCAATGAGAGGCACATAAGAGAGACCTTCAAATGGAGGGAAATGTTAACTACAATTTTTCATTCCTTGCTAAAATTTGAGCCTTTTTTTTTTGAGAGCGTAACAACTTTAAAATCAAAACAACAAAAAATTACAGATTTCTTCGTCTGAAATTAATGTAAGTCTTCCTTATTTGATTTTCATTAAGCTTTCAAATAAATGTCTATTCTCTTTTTTAAAACAGCTTAAATAATTAAGAAATAAAATGTTAGATTCATATTTACTTTTAAACATTTCAAATTCTTAATTCAAAAGATCAAAAATAGTATTTGTTCAAATTTCACGCATTAAATACGATTTTTAAAATCATTCTCTATACATCGAATTTCTCTATATAATGAATTTTTTACTGGAACGGTGGATTGAGCTTTCATATTTTCGCGCCAAATGTTCGAAAATTTTTATTTTTTTACAGACTTTCTACTGAAATTCCGCCGGTAAATTTAACAGATCCTTTATTACATACGTAAGTAGTACTAGTAGCATTTTTTTCAACATTTTCTGAGTATACCCAGTAAGGAGACCTTCCTTGTGAGAGAGGTAGGTCTGGTGAGTGGGAGGGTTTATTGAACAAATGGCAGCCCATGGTCTTCAATTTGGCAGCCTCAAAATTGGACATGTGTGAAGGTGCATCGTCATACAACACAAAAGATCCTTTTGGTCAACTTCATTCGGCATTTATCCTTGATGAACTTCTTCCAATAGACCAATAGATTAGCATAAGGTTGCCAAGTTATACTAAACTCCTGAGGTAGGTACTCCACCTACAGAATGCCGTTTTTGTCTCAGAAAACTGACTGTCACCGTGATTATTTTGGCCGATTTCTTTAGCAAAATTTCTTCTGCCGCGAAGACCGACTGTGATGGAATTCTTTTGACTGTTTCTTATTTTCCGGGTCATAAATGTAAAGCCAAGTTTCTTCCTCAGTCACTAACTTAGTCAAAAATGTACTGCTTTTCTGACTTTTCCCTGCAGGAACAAAACATTCACGACGCCGCATAACTCTGGACAAAGATATGAAACTTTCTTGTGCCTCTGCAATTACAGCTTTCATTCGCAACAAAACAAATTCTAATTATCAGAAACTCCCGATATTATTACAGTTATATATTAAGATTTTAAACTTTCAAATGAGTCAATTTTATTTTTCTATTTCAAATAAGTAATCAAAGCCAGGAACTGGTCAGCTCCCCCTCGTATATTGCTGTGTTAGTTAGTTTTCCTCTATGCTAACCAGGGGTGTAGTCGTAAAAATAATAGAGGATATATACTCTAAGCAGAGAGTATACTCCATAGTATGTATGTACTACAACTTTCTTGAGAAACGGAGGGTATATGATGTTCCTTTAAAAATTCTAGAAGGTATATGGTGTATACGCCTGTATACCCTCCACTACATCCCTGAATGCTAACTTGTTAATGAGTGAAAAGGTAATGTTTTTGAAGATGGTATGTCGGGCAATACGGAATAGCAACCTGAAAACTGTTTTTAGATGAGTCTAAAAATTAAAATAATTTTTCAAAGAATGTCATGTTTTATAAATGATGAACTAATTTTCATTCATTAAGCCATTTTGATTGTTTTTTTAAATCACAGCTTTTTTCCAAATTTTACTATTTCTTTTAATCGTATTCCATATTGCTTGATTGATTGCCATGACCCCAAAAATATACCTAAAAAAAAAAAAAAAAAAAAAAAAAAAAAAAAGTTAGACATTTTACGACAAACGCGGCAAAAGAGGTGCGTTCGTACTATAATTAATTTACAAACATTCGGAGCTTGAAGTATTAGTTGTTAAACTCTTAAGGAAAAATGCATGAATACCAAATTTGATACGGTTATGTATCATCAATTCAATAATACGAAAATATACTGGCCTCCAAAAATTAAGATAAAACATGTTTTTCGAAGTTCACCTGAAAAAAAAAATGGCAATCAGATTAAACTTCATAGTTTATATGAATGACAATTATAAGCTTTAAAAAACGTACACAAAAATAACAGCTACCACTTTTATTTTATAGAAAAGAAAGAATAGGTATTTGTGAATGAGAGAAAAATATGCAATTACGAAGCTTTCGTAATTTCGAGTGTAAGTTTTGTTGTATTTGAACTATTGTTGTCAATTTTGTTCAGAACAACCAGTAGAGTCTAGAAATGTCTAGAAGAAATCGTTTGCCCGTTTCATTAAGGGGGCAGGAGGTAGGATAGATGGAAATGGGATTGTGACAGACCGATATTGCTACATGGCTCAGTGTGCCTCGCAGTGTAGTCCAACGACTCTGGGATCAGTATGAATCCGACGATTCTGTGTCCAGAAGACATGTTCCTAGCCGCCCACGTGTTACAACACCTGCAGAAGACCGATTTCTAGCTCTTTCGGCCCGAAGAAGAAGATGCTCTACTGTGCCGCAACTCAGAGCAGACCACTTTGCAGCATCAGAGAGAAGAATCTCCGCTCCTACGATGCGAAGACGTCTTCACACTACAGGTCTCTATGCAAAGCGACCAGTTGTGTGTGTATCCCTCTCAACAGAAGACATAGAAGAAGGGCCCGCTTATGTTGAGCAAGAGAATATGTCTCCTGGACCAGACAACACTGGGCTTCTGTACTCTTCACAGACGAATCTAGATTCTCACTGGAGAGCGATTCAAGACGTTTTCTGATCTGAAGAAAACAATGCATCCGATACCATGAATCAAACACTGTCGCATTACACAGGTGGAATCATGGTTTCATGGTCAATCATGAAACCATGATCATACAAACGGTGGAATCATGGTTTGGGCAGGGATCTTAATCGGAGGCCACACTGACCTGCATGTGTTCCACGGAGGAACTCTGACTGGAGCGAGATATCGGGATGAGATCCTTGATTCATATGTGCGCCAGGGGCGTAAATCCCGGGGGGGGGGTTTGGGGGGGTTCAGCACCCCCCCAGAAGAAATCAGTTGGAAAATTACCAGATCGCTCGGAAAAAGTATCTTTAGTCGGAAAAAAAAATAGTATTAACCTATAAAAACTTATAAACTGGAAAAACGGAAATATCATTCGGAAAATTTACCGTTTAATCGGAAAAGGCATACCGTTTAATCGGAAAGTTGGAAAAAATAGTATTATGTCTTACCCTATAAAAACTTATAAATTAGAAAAATGGAAAAATCAGTCGGAAAAACTCTTCTTGTTCGGTTGGAAAAAATGGTATTAAAAACTTATAAATTGGAAAAACTAAAATATCATTCGGAAAATTTTTCGTTTCCATTGGAAAAAAAGCATGTTTAGTCGGTAAAGACAGTATTACGTATTAACCTATAAAAACTTATAAATTGGAAAAACGGAAAAGTCAATCGGAAAAAATGGTGTTAATCTAAAAAAACTTCTAAATTGGAAAAACGAAAATATCATTCGGAAAATTTCCCGTTCCATCGGAAAAGGCATGTTTAGTCGGAAAAAACAGTATTACGTATTAACCTCTAAAAGCTTATAAATTGGAAAAACGGAAAAATCAGTCGGAAAATTTCTTGTCCGACCGGAAAAAAATGGTATTAACCTATAAAAACTTATTAATTGAAAAACCAAAAAAAAAAAAAATAATAATAATAATAATTCGGAAATTTTTCCGTTCCATCAGAAAAGGCATGTTTAGTCGGAAAAAATAATATTACGTTACGTATTAATCCATAAAAATTTATAAATTGGAAAAACGGAAAAGTTAGTCGGAAAAATTCTTGTTCGATCGGAAAAAAAGTATGTTTAGCCGAAAAAAAAGGTATTAATCTATAAATATTTATGAATTGGAGAAATATTTTTGTAGTTTTTAATTAAATAAGAAAAACAAGTTAGATCGAAGAAAACCTATAAAATTTTATTCTTAGTCGGGTTTATTTCCCCTTGTAGTTTCTAATAAGAAAAAAACAATTTATAACGAAGAAAACATAAACTTATTCTTAACCGGAGCTAATTAATTTAACTAATTGGTAATTTATTAATTAGTTTAATTTACTAATTAATATAACTTATCAATATATAAGGTTTTTTTTTATATAAAACTATTCAGAAAAATTTTGATTTGTCAAATCTTGTGTACTCGGAAACCTCGATATGACGAAAAAAAAATATTTATGTACATATTGTAGCAATGTTAATGTTATTTGTAACTGGTATTTTGAGTGTAACCTTAATATTCCGATTTTTTTTCTGTGCCTTTTGACTTCTAAATATCGAAATCTACCTGTATTTATTTACTATAGGAACGTTTTTAGTTTAGTCTCAAAATTTTAAGCTATACTGATTGAAGTGAAGAAACTCCTATTTTTCTATCTAAACTTTAAATTTAGTTAGAAATATGTATCACGGAATTTAAATGGTATCCGATGAAAATTCAAAACTGAAATACAAATGTTTAATATTTTTCCATATCGAAATCTGAATGTTTTCCACTCTATACAAATTTTACCTTTAATTGAAAATAATTATGGTTTTATTTTTTCCTACTAACTAATATTGTGTTTTCTTTTTATTTTATTAAAAAATATATAATTAAAAATTTGAAACTGTTTTTATTTACCTTTTTACGTAATTTGGATTAATTTAAAAAAAGTGCTTAAAAATATATATGATATAGGATGAAAATTGAAAATACCCAAATACTTTGAATTTTTATCTCGAAATAATATGAATATTTTACAGTGTACGAGTATATTTCTCTCAGAAATAATACGTTCGTTTTTTTTTTTTTTTTTTTTTTTTTTTTTTTCCTGAATCAATTGTATTCATTTTTTTAAAAAAATACTTTTATTAATACGATTGCATTTTGTTTAGTCAGAAAAATAAGGGGTAACATCAAGTTGTTACGCTGTTTTAAAGTTTGTCGTTAGAAAAAATTAAAACTTATATTAAGAAATCCCGTATTTTTGACAAATTTTTGTCTCCAAAATATTCCTTAAGCAAACAACAACAACAACAACAACAAAAAAAAAACAGCTAGAGATTTTAACTGACTTCTGAAAAATAGAAAGATAGAAAAATTTTTTTTTTCTCTTCAAAGTAAAGCTTGGGCACCTAGACAACTGGGCGCTGAACTTCCTGTCCTATGCAATCAATTACAAAACAAGCAGCACCTGCATTAACTCTTTGTTTAAACCGTTAATATTCAAGCTCATAGTACGAAATCATTCAATTACAAAATGTTGATGCGAGAATATTTTGGTATTTGGTTAATAATTCAATATTTTTGCATCAGTTATGGTCTCACCTAAATGTAAGAGACAAAAAGTACAATATGCGTTACGTAATTCCATTTTCGATAATGATTTACAGGAAGACACATAATAAACAAAAACATGCTGATAAAATTTCAGCCCATATACATATACCGTTTTGCATTGCTGGAGTTCCAAAAAAACCTTTTGAAGTAAGTAAGCTACTTTATTACAGAATATTTTAGATATATAAAATGTGTAAATAACTATTGTTTTCATATTTAATAATAGATTTATTTATTGAGGGGACAGATAAATTATTTAATAACTTGTAAAAATGTACTGTTATTCGATATATATTAACTTCTTTTTTTTTTTTTTTTTTTTTTTTTTTAAACAGTTAGTATCGCAATTCCCGAACTATTTGCAAGTTTTGTTTCAAACTGGAGATGACAAGCTAGTTATTATTTAAATTTCATGAAGTTATTATTATTTTTAACTAATTTTTTTCTTTTAATATATTTGTTTTCTTTTTGCCAACCATTTTACAATTCGCAAGTCAATGTATTTAGTATTGTGCATGAAGTTAAAACTGTACTATGGATCTTTTTATATTTTATCAATATTATTTCATTAATACTAAGAAAGTTAATTTATTTCTTGAAGTTCAAATGTCAATATATGTAAAATATTCTATATTTTTAAAACTTTGTTATAGTACCAGATATAATAATTTTGTCTCACTGCATAACAATAATTTGATTATTATTTTGTACATAGATTTTTTTTTGTGTGTGTGTATGTGTGTATACATAAGAAACAAAATTTAATCATTTGAAACTTGAAAATAATTTCGGCCTTGGGAGAAGATAAAATGGCGCAACTTTTGATTGTTTAAAGCTAATTGATGATTAAATCGATCTTTAAACCTCTTTTGCAATTTGAAATTTTTTTACTGATACATTTTTTTTTTTTTTTTAGCCTGGTGTACCTGTGTGTGCGTGTGTGTGTGTAAGGGAAGGGGGGTTGTAGAGAAACAAGAATTTTACTTTTGACTTATGCATTTCGTTTTTTTGTTTTGTATTTTGTGCATGTTTTCATACGGCAGCAGCAAAACTGTTGGCTCTATTTAATTGCCTTATTTATTTATTTATTTATTTTTAAGAATAATTTGAGTATAATTTGAAAACACAATGAATTCGCACCTGAAAACTTACATACTTTGCTTTAATAATTTGTTATTTATCTATATAATGCATCTAATATATTTATATGATATATCTAGTATATATTTTACTTAGTGGCTGGGCAACGGCGGGCGGGTCAGTTAGTAGCGATATCTATACATATATAAAATAGTTTGTCCTGACTGACTGATAATCAACGTTCGGCCCAAAATATTAAATGTAGAACCATGAAAATTGGAGAGAAAATTTTCTTATGATGTACGTGTCCACTAAGATGGAATTTTTGAAATTACCCCCCCCCCCTAAGATGGACAAGCGGGGGAACGGGGTCAAAAATTTTGGAACAACTTACCATATCTCAGCAAACATTTAAGGTAGGAGCGTGAAATTCCAGAAAATAAATCTACTAAAAATATTATTAAACACATAATCCAACGATTTTCAATACCCCCCTTCAGGGGGTTAAAAGGGGGAGGTCGAAAAATTTAGGACATTTGGCACCTCTCAGCAGTCTTTTTTAATAATAGCATGAAACGGCAGAAAATAAAATTATTAAAAACTAATTAAATAAGTGTTTCAGCAATATTTATAAATTTCCTGAGGGGGTTAAAGTGGGGGTGGAAAAATTCCATACTTTTTGGACCATGTGGCGTATCATAAGAGAGCCCTCAGATCACTCTTTCATATTATAAACCTTTCTCCCCTCTCCCTGACCCCCTCCAATTTCCCTACCGTGGACAATTTTCGATCTTTTTTTTAAACTGTAGCGTTTTATCATTTAAGATTGGATTTTTTTTTACAGGGCCCTCCGATAAATATTATTTATGATATATGAAAAATTTACAGTTAGAGGAAGAGTCTACTTTGGGAGGGGAAATATTTCCTAAATTTGGTCTACATCTCTCTTGTGATATATCGTTGGATACCCACTTAGCCCTCACAAGTCACCGCTTTTCTAAATTTAGCCGACACCTTTCGAGTGATACATCGTTGGAAAGCCCTGCGACTTCTTATACATATTATGCACTACCCATGTCCCTCTCGGGTGGTACGATTATTCCATCAGGAGATCGTCTACTAATGGGGAAAATATATTGTTATATAAGACTAATAATAGCATAATATAAGATTATTTGACTATCTCGATACACTAAGTCATAATTATCTTGAGAATTATAATATATATATTAATGTATATATATCTATGAATATATATATATATTACACTATTTTTTTATTTTTTTATAATTCAATTCAATTCTAATTCTTCGTTTTAGTTTATTGTTTTATTGATAAAATCCATTGGTGAATCTTGTCTACTTTTAATGGTATTATATATATATATAGTATATATATTAATCCTCATGTTGGCCATAGTACTCGGAAATTTTCCTTCTTGAAAGTCGGAAATTTATGAGCCTACACCCCCCTACGCGACTAGAGTGGTTTACGCCCCTGATGTGCGCCCATACGTTGGTGTTATTGGTAATGGTTTCATTCTAATGGATGATAATGCGAGACCACGCCGAGCTGTATGCTTGTTGAGGATTTTCTCTAGGATCACGATTTGGAGAGAATTGAATGGCCAGCTTATTCCCCAGACTTGAAGCCGATAGAACATCTTTGGGACTATCTTGGAAGCTAGAATGCGGCTTTAAGTCCTCCTCCAAGGTCATTAAATGAGCTGGAACAAGGCTTACTCCTACTCTGGTCACCGTTACCTGTTTCGGTGTCCGACAATTTAATTGAGAGCTGGTGCCAGTGCATTCAAGTCCGCGGGGACATATTCCGTATTAGAGCCAGTATTTTAAGGTTTCTGTCATGTTTTACGGCATAATACTGCGATGTACTGATTTCTCCAAGAATGGAATTTTCCACCATGAATTATTTTTTGTTGCAATTTTATTTATTCGTTTAACTTAAATAAATTTCGGTACTACTCTGTTATCCCGTCGACCAATTTCGCCAAATTATAGAAATCGCCAAACTAATAGCCAAATTATACATATTGACATAAATTTTATTTTAAATAACTGAAAAAAAAATAATAATTAGAAAAATATTAATAAAAAGTCGAAATAAAGATCACTTACTGACATTTTAAACACGTGAATCGTATTTTAATGTCATTGAATGTGACATTCACGATCATCCATTATTGGCATTTAATCTTTTAGTTTGGCGATCATTTTTTGGTCGACGGGATAACCTAGTAATACCTAAATTTCTATGTCCCATTTAATAAATAACAGTTTAGCACACATTTCCTCCAAATTCGTTGTTTCTATATTCATTCATTTGCAAATTAGACGCAAAAAACCCGTTGTACCTTAACTTTTGGAGGCCAGTATAATAGAACATCATCTTAAATAAGACGTAATAAACATAACAAACCTAGAATCATTACCTATCATGGGGTATCGGAAAAATGCGTAACTCATTCGAAAACCATTTTTAAGCTGTTTTCATTCATACTCTGTAAATCTTACAGATTCTGTTGTGTTACCCTGTATATGATCAACAGCATTTAAACACAATTTAACATGATTGAAATACGTCGAAACCAATATTTTCCCATACATCATTATGTAACGGAATTCTTTTGTGTAGCTCTGTAAATGAATAATAAACATTTTTTGCGCCACATATTGTACAGAATGTATATTTTAGTACTTTTCAGTAAGTGCATACCAATTTTACCCTATTTGAAAGGCTGTAATAACAATGTTAAAATGAACGTGAAACAATTTTTCCCCAATGACCTTAATGTAACGGAATACTTTTCTCGGAATACGGAATTCTCCCTGTAATCAAATTATGCATCCGATTTTGATAAAATTTGAAATGACTCGACAAAGTTATGCAACAATTATACGCAGGCATACGGACAGAGGGACGGACTGAATGACGACTATAGGTGCTACGTATTGGCATAATTACGAAAGCACCTAAAAAAGAAAACTAAATATTGATATGTATTTTTTTTTCACTATCAAAGCAAAAAAAAAAAAAAAAAATGTATTAATGATCGAAGTTTGCTCTTTACCAACTTTTAATGTATCTCAATGATTTACAAATAAAAATAAATGCCATTCTATAATACCCGAATTTCCTCTAAATATTTTCCCATCTTCATTCGGAGCCTGTGTGCCGGTCGAGGAGGAAGGGCGGATGTCCCGGAGCCATGCCATTTTCTATCATCCTGTCTCTTAGCAACGCAAGGAAAATAGAACTATATTCGATTATATTGGAATTCAATTACACTTCAGCCATCACATATCGCACATGTGATTTCCGATAAGCACTTCATAACCAAAATACAGTGATTTATTTTTATCTTAAGTTTTCTCTTTAACACATTGCTGTAATGTTGATTACTGAGATAAGATATATCGCACTCTGTCTGAATTTGATCTTTTACCCAGCGCCAATAGGAAATGAATTTAATTCTTATAGATCAAAGGTTAATGTAGTCATAGGAACGTCCTTTTCGACGCTCATGGCTTTTTTTCGTCAAAAACGATGCCTTCGTTTCAGCGGTGTCGCACATGCGTTAGTTTCAGCGGGGTCTATGTCATTTAGCCGACAACCAAATCACCGACAAGACAATTAGCATACAGAAAATAGTCGACAGGACGTTTAGCCGACAAGTACATTTAGCAGACACGTACATTTAGTCGACAGGACATTTGGCCGAAACGTACATTTAGCCGACAGGACATTTAGCCGAAACGTACATTTAGCCTACAGGACATTTGGCCGAACGTACAATTAGTCGACATGGACACTTAGCCGACAGGTCAATTAGCCGACAAGACGATTAGCGGACAGGACATTTAACCGACAGGTCAATTAGCCGACAAGACGTTTAGCCGACAGGTCATTTAGCCGACAGGTCAATTAGCCGACAAGACGATTAGCGGACAGGTCAATTAGCCGACAAGACGATTAGCCGACAGGACATTTGACCGACAGGTCAATTAGCCGACAAGACGATTAGCCGACATGACATTTAACCGACAGGTCATTTAGCCGACAAGACGATTAGCCGACAGGACATTTAGCCGACAAGACGATTAGCCGACAGGTCATTTAGCCGACAGGTCAATTATCTAACAAGCCGATTAGACGATTTGTATTTGCAAAATTTTGTATGCACTCAATAAGTAAGAATAGGACGAAGCCTATTTAATATCTGTAACCTCGATTATCCGGAACTATTTTTTTCGAACTCTCGAAAAAAAAATTGACGGATTTACACGCTTCAGATACTGGAGATTCTGAAAAAAATATTTCCTTCTATAGTAAAATCTTTTTAAATTTTTATGTACAGCACTCGTGTTGCATATATTTAGAAAGGTCTGAAACTACCTTTTCCTATTATGGATGTCTTGTATGTCCCCCTCCTCTCTGCCCCCCTGGGGGGGCACATTTTAAATTTCTTTACAACACGAGTCGTGTGACACATCATTTGAAAGGTCCGCAACTGCTTATTCATATTATGGATGTCTTGTGTGTCACCCCCCCTCTGCCCCCCAGAAGGAAGGGGCACATTTTTAATTTCTTTACAACACCAGTCGTGTGAGACATCATTTGAAAGGTTTGCAGCTGCTTATTCATATTATGCATGTCTTGTGTGTTACCCCCCACTCTGCCCCCCCAAGGGGGGCACATTTTTAATTTCTTTCCAACACCAGTCGTGTGACCCATCATTTGAAAGGTCTGCAACTGCTTATTCATATTATGGATGTGTGTCACCCCCTCCGCTCTGCCCCCCCAGGGGGGGCACATTTTAAAGTTATTTACAACACCAGTCGTGTGACACATCATTTGAATGATCTGCAACTGCTTATTCATATTATGGATGTCTTGTGTGTCACGCCCCTCTGCCCCCCCAGAGGGGCATATTTTTTATTTCTTTACAACACCAGTCGTGTGACACATCATTTGAAAGGTCTGCAAATCCTTATTCATACCATGAAGTATTGACGAGCATAGCAAGCGGGGGTAGCCTACAACTTGCGAGCGTAGCGAGCAGGGGCTGGAGCCCCCTTAGTTTAGAAAAACAAATTGTCGTCCGTCTGTAAACGCTCAATCTCACGAACAAATGGAGATAGAGACTTAAAATTTTGTATGTACTTAGTAAGTAAGAATAGGACGAAGCCTATTTAATATCAGTAACCTCGATTATCCGGAACCATTTGTTTTCGGACTCTCGAAAAAAAATTTTTTGACAAATTTACACGTTTCAGATACTGGAGATTCCGTAAACGCTCTATCTCACGAACAAATGGAGATAGAGATTTAAATTTTGTATGTACTTAATACGTAAGTATAGGACGAAGCCTATTTAATATCAGTAACCTCGATTGCCCGGAGCTATTTTTTTCAGACTCTCGAAATTTTTTTTGACGGATTTACTCGTTTCAAATACTGGAGATTCCGAAAAACATATTTATAAAAAAAAATTGCCTTCCGTCTGTCTGTCTGTAAACGCTCTATCTCACGAACAAATGGAGATAGAGGCTTAAAATTTTGTATGTACTTAGTAAGTAAAAATAGGACGAAACCTATGTAATGTCAGTAACCTCGATTATCCGGAACTATTTTTTCGGACTCTCGAAAAATTCGTTCTGATGAAATGTATATAAAAAACCTCTATCGATTTTTTTTTCTAATCGTAGGCGAAACTGAATTCTGCAATGGCAGATACTACATCCAACTTGTTTTTTATTTTAATCACGTTTATTCTGTAGAGCTTTTCATGCTATTTTGGCATCACTGACACTATCACGTCATCGAATTACGAGATGAAATTGTTACCAAATTAAAGATAAAATATTTTAAGGATATTTTGGCATGTCTGCGCATTACCCTAGTATAAACCTTATTTCAGAGTAAAATTTATAATAAAAAAGACGTCATAATGCACAATTCAAACCCAATAAATATAAAAAAAGAAGTAATGATTTTTCCGGAGCAGCAATGCTTTCTAGTTTTATTCCCTCCAACTTAACAGATTTTACTTCCTCTAAACCTAAACGTCATTCTTTTTAAAAATGCACAATTTGACGAAATTTTCTAGGCTATAAATAAAGTCTATTTAGAGACCACTATTGGCATTGGAAAAAGGTAGGTCCCATAGTTAAACATTTAAGACTTTTTTTTTTTAGATGTATATATAGATATTTAATGCCGTTAGAGGTTACTATAGTAATGGGTTTTTCTTGCGTTTGCGCATATCCCTTTTTTTAATCTCTATAAATTATCGATGCTAATCTCAAAACTTATATTTTGTATTACTTATTTTGTCCTATGTATTTTTTTCGATCGAACATCAAAATTAAACGTACATGGAATTGGTGTTCCTACTGCCTTCGGCAGTATAACCCATGAGGCTTATTTTGCTCCGTTCTCGAAACTAACTTAGTGTGGTTTTCTTTCGACCCGAAATGAAATTAAAGTTATCAGGAACATCATTTACGTTATTATAGCAGTCGATTTAGTAATCCTACAATTTGATTTCAATCATGTAACTAGCAAAATTTACAGAAATTGTTTTATTTTTTAAAAGTAATAATAAAATAAATAAAATATATATTGTTGCGATACATGAAAATTAATATTTTTCGATTAAAACAAAATCAAACAATTTTACTGTCTTAAAAGTACTATGGACTCTTATTTATTAACAGAAAGTTGCTGATTAAGAATTGTGGAATACAAATGTGGAATTATTCCTTCACCGAACTTTATTTTTTTTAATGTCTTACTTCCAATTATTGACTTAAATTTAATGTAATATAATATTCTCTTCTAATTCATTTCAAATCATCGCCGTGCGAAAGGAGGGGAGGGGGGAGGGGGGGGTGGCGCTCCGCGCACAGAAATTTAGGGAGCACCAAATTTATACTACCAGTGTCATTTTTTTTCAGTTTGTCCGAAGAAAAAGTTCGGGGGGAGTGGCGCCAAGTTGAGATTTTTTCCCGGCGCAGTTTTCTCTACACACGCCTCTGTTTCCATTTACTGATTCTGCAAAGACTTTTATATTTATTTAGTTTTATGATATTTCTCAAGCTTGATACCTTATTGTAACAATAACAAGTGTATTATTTTTCCTGCATACACATATATAAATAAAATAATAGCACAAAATTCTCGTGGATCATTGTTTTTAAATTGCTGAATATATTCTTTGAAGAAATAAGTTTAAAAGTATTTTAGCATGCCTTTTCAAGCGTATATCCTTGACAAATACAAATAAAACACGTGGGATTCTTTAATGTAGATAGGCTCCTAAATTTTATAAAATTCATACTATTATAACTCAGTACGTTTGGTTGTAAACGACTGGAAATTTTAAAATACAGCTTATACAAATAAGCCTAATTATCGTGA